>OW387793.2:0-652500 GCA_936446665.2 Synanthedon andrenaeformis
CACGCAGGCGACCCCGTGGCTTACCGTGTTATAGGCCCGTACGGCCCGAATCGCCAGGACCCTTTGGGGTCTGCACAGGAGGGACCGGGTGTGAGGAGTGAGACACTCCGCCCAGACCGGGGCTCCGTAGAGTGCCATCGACCTTACCACCCCCTGGTAAAGCCGACGGCACGCCGAATTTGGTCCTCCCTGATTCGGGAGGAGTCGTCCGAGTGCGGCTGCGGCTGCAGTCAGCCGAGGAGCGAGGAGCTTGAAGTGCTCCTCGAAACTCCAGCGAGGGTCCAATGTTAGGCCGAGGTACTTGAGATGTCTCTCGACCTGGATCTGGACCCCCTCCACTCGGACGTGGAGCCCCGGTTGGATCCTGCGGCGTGGGGGATGGAAACTCATGGCCCTAGTTTTATCTAGGGCCACCTCCAACCCGAGCAGGCGAATGCGCCGGACAACCAACGAGGTGCCTCTCGACGCTAGATCTATCGCCTGCTCCCACGTCTTGGCTCTCGCCGCGACCAGAGTGTCGTCGGCGAAGCAGACAACCTCCATCTTGGGAAGGAGGTTGCCTCGCAGGACCCAGTTGTACCCCAGGTTCCACAATAGAGGGCCGAGCACGGCCCCCTGGGGTACGCCAGCCGCCATTGGGCGTCGGTGGACGCGACCGTCCGCTCCCTCGTACAGCACTACCCGATCTGAGAGGTAGTCGGAGACGAGGGCGCAGAGGTAGGACGGCACCCGGTGGAATCGGAGTGCCGCCCTGATACATTCGTGCGGGAGGCTGTTGAATGCGTTGCGGATGTCGAGCGACACCGCAACAACAGCCTCCCCTCTTCCGGTTGCTTCCTCGGACCATCTTTTGAGGAGGCCCACCGCGTCCATCGTAGACCGACCGGTGCGGAAGCCGAACTGACGATCGTGTATGTTCGGCCCCTCCGTCTCCAAGTGCTCGACGATCCGCCAAGCCACGATCCTCTCCAATGCCTTGCCGGAATCGTCGAGCAGGACCACCGGTCGGTATCCGACCGGCGAGTCGGCCGGGCGGCCCTCCTTACGAAGAAGGCAGAGTCGCCCCTCCTTCCACCTCGCCGGGAACTTGCCTCGGGCGATGCTCGCGTCGAGCACCGCCCGGAACCTCTTCTCCATAGGCCCCAGCATAATCGCCAGGGCCTTTGCCGGGACTCCGTCCGGCCCAGGGGCCGTCTTTTTCCTCCTAATGCGCTCCCTCACCGCCTCGAACTCTACGTCAGAGACGGGAGGGCCCTGCAGTTCGGCCTCCGGCGGTGGTTCCGGAGGCTCCATATTGGGGGGCTCGAACGGGCCGGGGGTCGGAAAGAGGGACCCCACGACCCTGTTGAGCAGCGACGGATCGAGGGCAGCCGTGGAGGGGGAGCTCGACGCGAACTTCCCCCTCACGGCCCTATACGGGCGGCCCCAGGGGTCGGCGTCCAGGAGGGCCAGGAAGCGTTCATGGGCTTCCTCCTTGGCCCTGCAGATGCTTTTCTGCAGGGCGTTATGGGCTTCCCTGTACGCCTGACGAAGGAGGATCTCTTCGTCAGGCGTCCTCCTGGAGCGTCGTCTCCGGCAACGAAGAAGAGCGCGTCTGGCCGCTAGGCAGGCGGAACGCAGGGAGCCAATCTCCTGCGTCCACCAATACACCCTCCTCCAGCGAGGAGGAACCTAACCTAACCTAACCTAACCTAACCTAACCTAACCTAACCTAACCTAACCTAACCTAACCTAACCTAACCTAACCTAACCTAACCTAACCTAACCTAACCTAACCTAACCTAACCTAACCTAACCTAACCTAACCTAACCTAACCTAACCTAACCTAACCTAACCTAACCTAACCTAACCTAACCTAACCTAACCTAACCTAACCTAACCTAACCTAACCTAACCTAACCTAACCTAACCTAACCTAACCTAACCTAACCTAACCTAACCTAACCTAACCTAACCTAACCTAACCTAACCTAACCTAACCTAACCTAACCTAACCTAACCTAACCTAACCTAACCTAACCTAACCTAACCTAACCTAACCTAACCTAACCTAACCTAACCTAACCTAACCTAACCTAACCTAACCTAACCTAACCTAACCTAACCTAACCTAACCTAACCTAACCTAACCTAACCTAACCTAACCTAACCTAACCTAACCTAACCTAACCTAACCTAACCTAACCTAACCTAACCTAACCTAACCTAACCTAACCTAACCTAACCTAACCTAACCTAACCTAACCTAACCTAACCTAACCTAACCTAACCTAACCTAACCTAACCTAACCTAACCTAACCTAACCTAACCTAACCTAACCTAACCTAACCTAACCTAACCTAACCTAACCTAACCTAACCTAACCTAACCTAACCTAACCTAACCTAACCTAACCTAACCTAACCTAACCTAACCTAACCTAACCTAACCTAACCTAACCTAACCTAACCTAACCTAACCTAACCTAACCTAACCTAACCTAACCTAACCTAACCTAACCTAACCTAACCTAACCTAACCTAACCTAACCTAACCTAACCTAACCTAACCTAACCTAACCTAACCTAACCTAACCTAACCTAACCTAACCTAACCTAACCTAACCTAACCTAACCTAACCTAACCTAACCTAACCTAACCTAACCTAACCTAACCTAACCTAACCTAACCTAACCTAACCTAACCTAACCTAACCTAACCTAACCTAACCTAACCTAACCTAACCTAACCTAACCTAACCTAACCTAACCTAACCTAACCTAACCTAACCTAACCTAACCTAACCTAACCTAACCTAACCTAACCTAACCTAACCTAACCTAACCTAACCTAACCTAACCTAACCTAACCTAACCTAACCTAACCTAACCTAACCTAACCTAACCTAACCTAACCTAACCTTTTTTTTTTTTTTTTTTTTTTTTTTTTTTTTTTTTTTTTTTTTTTTTGTCGAGGAGAAATCCTTTTATTGATCCCCTGCCGCTTGCTAGGCGACAGGGGTATGTGGGGGTCGACAGTATACTCCGCGTTGCTCACGTAGCAGACGGAACTGCCCCTACCCACTAAAACTCCCCGGTGTCTCCTTGCCCGTGAGTGGGGAGTGGACGGGCTCTGGCGAACCAACTGCTCCGACCCACCCCCCTCGGGCAGCCTAGCCATTGCTGGCTAGGCGACCGCCAACAGGGGGATTGCCCGGAGACACCCGAGCAATCCCCAGACGTAGGGGACCCGTGCAGGCACACACAGCTAGCTACTGTGTGCGCAGGTCCCCTAGGGCATTTGAAGACGGGCTAACCCGCCTTCTCCTGCCCGGCCGTCTACGAGATGTTAATGGGGGACTCAATGGACACCGCAATGTCCATTGGCTCCCCCACCGTCAAAAAGAGGGCGGGACAAGTCCCGCCCGACCGCCAACTAGAGCAGGGGACCAGGGGCCACCCTCCATGGCCTCCCTGTTCCCCTGAACTCCAACTAAAAAGAAAAAACAACAAAAAAAACCCCTGGCGACAGAGGCGAGAAGGCAGAGGGAGAGATACCAATCCCGCCCCTGTCGCCAGGAGAACGCCGATGGGGGCGGAACAAGTTCCGCCCACCCTCAACAAGAGCAGGGGACCAGGGGCCACCCTAAGGGCCTCCCTGTTCCCCTGAACCCCGTAAAAAAACCCCGGCAGCAAGCTGCCAGGGGAACCTCCGATGTGCGCTCCGCTACGGGCTTGGTATCTCAAACCCGCTCGGAGCGCACGGTGTGGGCCTTCTTGGCCCCTCGCCAAGAACTGGCGAGGGTTGAGCCCCCCCACCACGTCAAGGTCGTGGCCCACCTAGGGGGGGAACCTAACCTAACCTAACCTAACCTAACCTAACCTAACCTAACCTAACCTAACCTAACCTAACCTAACCTAACCTAACCTAACCTAACCTAACCTAACCTAACCTAACCTAACCTAACCTAACCTAACCTAACCTAACCTAACCTAACCTAACCTAACCTTTTTTTTTTTTTTTTTTTTTTTGTCGAGGAGAAATCCTTTTATTGATCCCCTGCCGCTTGCTAGGCGTCAGGGGTATGTGGGGGTCGACAGTATACTCCGCGTTGCTCACGTAGCAGACGGAACTGCCCCTACCCACTAAAACTCCCCGGTGTCTCCTCGCCCGTGAGTGAGGGGTGGACGGGCTCTGGCGAACCAACTGCTCCGACCCACCCCCCTCGGGCAACCTAGCCATTGCTGGCTAGGGTAACGCCAACTGGGGGGATTGCCCGGAGACACCCGAGCAATCCCCAGACGTAGGGGACCCGTGCAGGCACACACAGCTAGCAACTGTGTGCGCAGGTCCCCTAGGACATTTGAAGACGGGCTGGTGCCCGCCCTCTCCTGCCCGGCCGTCTACGAGATGTTAATGGGGGACTCAATGGACACCGCAATGTCCATTGGCTCCCCCACCGTCAAAAAAGAGGGCGGGACAAGTCCCGCCCGACCGCCAACTAGAGCAGGGGACCAGGGGCCACCCTCCATGGCCTCCCTGTTCCCCTGAACTCCAACTGAAAATGAAAACAACAAAAAAGCCCCTGGCGACAGAGACGAGAAGGCAGAGGGAGAGATACCAATCCCGCCCCTGTCGCCAGGAGAACGCCGATGGGGGCGGAACAAGTTCCGCCCACCCTCAACAAAAAACCCTGGCAGCAAGCTGCCAGGGGAACCTCCGATGTGCGCTCCGCTACGGGCTTGGTATCTCAAACCCGCTCGGAGCGCACGGTGTGGGCCTTCTTGGCCCCTCGCCAAGAACTGGCGAGGGTTGAGCCCCCCCACCACGTCAAGGTCGTGGCCCACCTAGGGGGGGAACCTAACCTAACCTAACCTAACCTAACCTAACCTAACCTAACCTAACCTAACCTAACCTAACCTAACCTAACCTAACCTAACCTAACCTAACCTAACCTAACCTAACCTAACCTAACCTAACCTAACCTAACCTAACCTAACCTAACCTAACCTAACCTAACCTAACCTAACCTAACCTAACCTAACCTAACCTAACCTAACCTAACCTAACCTAACCTTTTTTTTTTTTTTTTTTTTTTTTTTTTTGTCGAGGAGAAATCCTTTTATTGATCCCCTGCCGCTTGCAAGGCGACAGGGGTATGTGGGGGTCGGCAGTATGCTCCGCGTTGCTCACGTAGCAGGCGGAACTGCCCCTACCCACTAAAACTCCCCGGTGTCTCCTTGCCCATCAGTGGAGGGTGGACGGGCTCTGGCGAACCAACTGCTCCGACCCACCCCCCTCGGGCGGCCTAGCCATTGCTGGCTAGGCTGGCGCCAACGGGGGATTGCTCGGGGACACCGGAGCAATCCCCAGACGGAGGGGACCCGTGCAGGCACACACAGTTAGCAGCTGTGTGCGCAGGTCCCCGAGGACATTTGAAGACGGGCTAGTGCCCGCCTTCTCCTGCCCAGCCGTCTGCTATGATGTCAATGAGGGACTCAATGGACACCAATGGTGTCCATTGGCTCCCCCGTTGCGCGGGTAGCCCCAGGTCTTCGTGGCTGTGTTGCCGCTTCTGAGCGGCCCTTGACTACAGGGGGGGAGCAACTCATGCCCCCCATACGGTGGCCGGCCGGGAGGCCAGCGTCGGCACAAATTGCGCATTTGAATGCAGACTCGCAGTCACTTGCCTTGTGGCCCTCCAATCCGCAGCGGAAACAAATTCCGCTGCGGTCCTTCTTGGATGGGCACCTCACCGAAGGATGGCCCAACCCCATACATCTAAAGCAGCGCATAGGGCGCTGCTCCAAAAGCTTAACGGAGGCTGAGCTCCAGCCCACCGTGATACTGCCCTCAGTAACCAGTTTTTTGGCGGCTTCCAGGGGGCACGAGACGAAAGCCGACCCGACCCCTCTCGCTCCGGGATGAACCTTGCCAACCCTGAAATGTTCAGGGGGGCAGGCGGTGGCTAAAGCCAGAGCTGTCCTCAATTCCTCGGCCGACACCGAGTCGTCTAGACCGACGACCCTGATATCGACCGATTTGACGGGGCGTGTCACCCTCGCCTCGTCTCCGAGAACCGCGCTTATTTGCGCCGCCAATTGATCCGCCTGAGCGGCCGTCGTCTCCCTCGGGAGCTCCAATATACGAGCTCCCGTGAAGCTCGTGCGAAATTGCACTGGGCCTATGCCTAGTGCCTCTAGTGAGACCGACTCCTTGGTCTTTCGGATGGCTTGGTTGTAGGTGGCGCCGCCCTTAACCGCGTCCGGTTGGAGGGCCACCACCACAGCCAACTTCTTGCGCTCCCTGGGGAGCTTGGGGGCCGCTTTTGCCGTTGTCGGAGCCGGCGTGGTAGCGACGGGGGCGCGCTTCTTCTTTTTTACCACCTCCGTCCAGGAGGCGGCAGTTTCACCCGACTGAGTGGGTGGTACAACCTTCGGCACGGGAGCCCTGCGGGCAGGAGGAGGCACCGCCTTGACGGCCCTCGCCTTCTTCGGCAGGTTAGCCGGGGGTGTGAGCGATGTCACCACCTCTGGTTGAGCTGACAACGGTCCGGACGACGGTCGACGGTCCGCCACTGGTGGCGGCTGAGGCTTCTGGGGGGGCGAGAGCAACCTCCCGTCAGCCTGGAGGGCTTCAAAGTGGTCACTGACCATGCCCCCAACATGGTCCAGTAACTCGTTCTGTAGCGAACCGATAGCTTCTAGAAATTCCGCCCGCGACAGTGTCTGGCCCTCAGCCACTGTTTTGGGCGACCTCTCCCGTTGGGGCTCCGCCACCGGCTCGGGGCGGGACGTGTCTGCAATCGACCGCCTTAGCGCGGCCACTTCAGTTTGGATAGTCTCCATCTTTGCCCGGAGGCGCTTGTTCTCGGCCTTAAATCGCGATTGTCGTGCCGCCACATACTTAACCACCTCCATAATCGAGTAGGTAGCCTCCTTAATCTGCTTCCGACATGTACCTTTGAGGTTAGTCGATTTACGAATAACCTCAAAGATCGTCGAAGCACTCGCCTCAGCGCTCTTGGTCATCCCCTCTATAGAGCCAGTAGGGGAGGCTGATCCTACCGATTTAAAGTCGCCGTCTTCTGAGCGAGCATCGATTTCGGAGTCCGTTTCGAGCTCCCTTAACTCCCGGCGGGCCTGAGCCAAGCCAACATTATGACTATAGTCAGGGGGCTGTGGCTTGCCACGGCCCTTCGACTTCTTCAGGTACTTGGGGAGGTACCCCAACTCCTCGGCTCCGGAGAACTCATCTTCCGTATCCAGTTCCGTCATCGATGAGGCTCGAGAGGACCCTAGAGGGGTCTCTTCCCCCATCGCGCGACGTTTGCGCACCTGCTGGCGAGTGTTACGCGACGGCTGGCTCGACATGGAGTCGGACATGGGCCAATCAATGGCCCTGCCGACCTCTGAGTGGGTTGGTGAGGCCACCCCTAACCTAACCTAACCTAACCTAACCTAACCTAACCTAACCTAACCTAACCTAACCTAACCTAACCTAACCTAACCTAACCTAACCTAACCTAACCTAACCTAACCTAACCTAACCTAACCTAACCTAACCTAACCTAACCTAACCTAACCTAACCTAACCTAACCTTTTTTTTTTTTTTTTTTTTTTTTTTTTTTTTTTCGAGGAGAAATCCTTTTATTGATCCCCTGCCGCTTGCTAGGCGACAGGGGTATGTGGGGGTCGACAGTATACTCCGCGTTGCTCACGTAGCAGACGGAACTGCCCCTACCCACTAAAACTCCCCGGTATCTCCTTGCCCATTATGCGGGGGGTGGACGGGCTCTGGCGAACCAACTGCTCCGACCCACCCCTCACGGGCTGCCCAGCCGTTTCCGGTTAGGCTGACGCCAACAGGGGATTGCCCGGAGATACCGGAGCAATCCCCAGACGGGGGAGACCCGTGCAAGCACACACAGTTAGCGGCTGTGTGCGCAGGTCTCCAAGGACATTTGAAGACGGGCTAATGCCCGCCTTCTCCTGTCCTACCGTCAGCTATATATAGCATTGGGAGGACTCAATGGACACCTGGAGTGTCCATTGGCTCCTCCCTTGCGACCCTGGCAGCCCTGGAATAGGCTGCTGGAGACGACTCTGCGGTGCGGCCCTTGACAACGGGAGGGGAGCACTTAACTCCCCCCATGCGATGGCCAGCCGGAAGCCCGGCATCGGCGCATATCCCGCATCTGTATTCCGCTTCACAATTGAAGGCGGAGTGACCTTCCACTCCGCAGCGGAAACATTGACCGCTGCGGTCCTTTCTAGCCGGGCACCTGGCCCTCGGGTGGCCAAGCCCCATACACTGGAAACAGCGCATGGGGCGCCGTTCCAAGAGCTGGACGGAGACTGCGCTCCATCCAACTGTCAGTCGTCCAGCAATGGCCAGTTTCCTGGCGGCCTCTACAGGGACTGTGGCAAAAGCCGAGCCCACACCCCCGGCACCGGGGTGCACCCTGCCCACCCTGAAGAGTTCAGGGGGGCAGTCTGTGGCCGACGCCAGGGCTTGCCTCAACTCTTCGGCCAACACCGTGTCATCCAGACCGGATACACGGATGTCGGCCGATTTACAGGGGCGCGTCACCTTTGCATCCTCCCCCAGCGCTAAGCTGATCTGGGCCGCCAATAAGTCCGCCTGGGCAGGCGTCGTCTCCTTCGGGAGCTGCATTACTCTTTCGCCGGTGAAGCCCGTGCGAAACCGGATAGGACCGATTCCCAGGGCCTTAAGCGAGACCGCCGCCTTCATAGTCTCCATTGCTTTGCCGTAGGTGGCCCCCGTCTTAACCGCCTCCGGTTTGAGGGTCACCACCACGGCCAGTTTCGTAGACTTCCTTGGAAGCCTGGGGGCCCTCGTTTTACTAGCCGTCCTTGCTGGGGGAGCAGAGGCAGTGGTGCGCTTCTTGCGCCTCACCACCTCCGACCAGCTGGCGGCGGTCACTCCTGACTGGGCGGGCGGCCCAGCCTGCGGCAGAGTCTGTGGCTCCGCCTCTACTACTCGGCGTTTGGCCACCTTCGTGGCTCTCGCCTTCTTGGGCAAGTTAGCCGGGGGGGTGAGCGTCGTCGCCGTGTCCCCCTTCGAGGTCACGACGCTGTCTCCCGCTCGGCGATCCTCATTCGGTTGTAGCCGGACATTCTGGGCAGGGGGAAGCCTACCGTTCTCCTCAAGGAACTCCAGTCGGGCACAGACCACTTCTCCCACGTAGTCCATGAGTTCCGACTGTAGCTCTCCAATTGTTCCCAAAAATTCTGCCCGCGACAGTGGCTGGCTATCAGCCGCTGTTTTGGGCCTCTCCAGCGCCGGTTGGCACTGCACCGCCTTCTCTGAGCTGGGCCTCTCACACCCGCTTTGCGTCAATTCCTCCACCTTTGATTGGAGGGCCTCCAACTCTTTACGGACCCGATTATTCTCGGCTTCCAGCCGACGAAATGCCTTGGGAGACTCGAGATTCAACGTCTTAATAGCGCTCAATATCGAAAGTGATTCGTCCTCGATCTCTTGCTTATAACGCGACTTCATATTGGTTGCCTCCCTGATAACATTTCGTATAATGTTGGCACTCTTCTTTACCCCCCTCGTTAGCTCCCCGAAAGAAGCGGGGGAGGCGGACCTCGACGGGTTGCCCTCAGAGGAGCGTGAGTCATCACACTCAGAGTCGGACTCGTGTTCCATCAACTCATCACCGGCCTGCGTCTGGCAGACATCATGGCCGAGGGATCGACCACGGCCCTTGGGACCTTCCGACACTTTCGGAGGAGCTATTGACTCCTCCTGGGGCAAAGACGTCCCCGGAAGCAACACCTGTATAAATCGGGCAATGGAATTATCCAGTTCCTGCCCTGACGTCAAAGAGGCTCGGGAGGACCCGAGGGCACTCTCCTCTAGTAACGCCGCCCGTTTACGCGCCTTCGAGCGCGATTTGCCCGAAGGTCGGGAGCTCTCGCTGGATGCCGACATGGCCAGAAGTTGGCCCTGTCGACCTCAAAGAAGTTAAGAGAGTCCACCCCTACCGAGTAGGGGGGACAGATAACCAAAACAGCAACAAAAACCGAAACAAACAGCAAAAAAATCAACCAAAATCAACAATAAAGAGGAAAAACAGCAATAAAAATGAAATATCGACAATTGACAGGCTCTGATGCGGACCACCCTGAAGAGCCTTTAGAAAGGCATCGTCCAGAGCAACCCGCAACAAAATCTGTATACCACCGACGAAACCCCAGCCAGTCTAAGTTTGGCGGCCGGAACCGAAAAAGTACGGTAAAAACCGCACCCGGGTCAGCCACCAGCCCAAACTGGCAGGGTACCACCAGGGACCTACGGCGGATCCAATGACACCAGAAACAGAAAAAATTTTTGAAAAATCAAAAAAAACCAACAAAAAAATCGAAAAAACACGAAAACTGCAAAAAGAAAATGAAAGACACGAAATGACAAACTTTGATGCAGACCACCCTGAAGAGCCTTCAGAAAGGCATCATCCAGCGCAACCCGCAACAAAATCCGTCTACCACCGACGAAACCCCGGCCAGTTTAAGTTTGGCGGCCGAATCCGAAAAAGTACGGTAAAAACCGCACCCGGGTCGGCCACCAGCTCAAACTGGTAGGGTATCACCAGGGACCTACGGCGGATCCGAAAACACCAAAAACAGAAAAATTTTTGAAAATCACTAAAAAATTTTCAAAAATAACAAAAACCACAAATAACGGAAAAACAACAAAAAATAACGAAATCTGCTGCGGGCCACCCGACGAGCCTTGAGAAAGGCTACGAATCACAGCAAACCGCAGCAAAATCCGACGATAAACAAAGAAGATATGACGGAATGAAAATCTGGGCCTGTGACTGATGAAGCCTTAAAAAAGGCTTCAATCAGCTCAGTCCGTCAGTCCACCCCGCCAAAAACGACAAGAAGGCTAAAAGCTATCACAAGCAATCGGAACCTCACAGAACTCGGAAAATTCCCAACCTCAACCTAACCTAACCTAACCTAACCTAACCTAACCTAACCTAACCTAACCTAACCTAACCTAACCTAACCTAACCTAACCTAACCTAACCTAACCTAACCTAACCTAACCTAACCTAACCTAACCTAACCTAACCTAACCTAACCTAACCTAACCTAACCTAACCTAACCTAACCTAACCTAACCTAACCTAACCTAACCTAACCTAACCTAACCTAACCTAACCTAACCTTTTTTTTTTTTTTTTTTTTTTTTTTTTTGTCGAGGAGAAATCCTTTTATTGATCCCCTGCCGCTTGCTAGGCAACAGAGGTATGTGGGGGTCGACAGTATACTCCGCGTTGCTCACGTAGCAGGCGGAACTGCCCCTACCCACTAAAACTCCCCGGTGTCTCCTCGCCCGTGAGTGAGGGGTGGACGGGCTCTGGCGAACCAACTGCTCCGACCCACCCCCCTCGGGCAACCTAGCCATTGCTGGCTAGGGTAACGCCAACTGGGGGGGATTGCCCGGAGACACCCGAGCAATCCCCAGACGTAGGGGACCCGTGCAGGCACACACAGCTAGCAACTGTGTGCGCAGGTCCCCTAGGACATTTGAAGACGGGCTGGTGCCCGCCCTCTCCTGCCCGGCCGTCTACGAGATGTTAATGGGGGACTCAATGGACACCGCAATGTCCATTGGCTCCCCCACCGTCAAAAAGGAGGGCGGGACAAGTCCCGCCCGACCGCCAACTAGAGCAGGGGACCAGGGGCCACCCTCCATGGCCTCCCTGTTCCCCTGAACTCCAACTAAAAATAAAAACAACAAAAAAACCCCTGGCGACAGAGGCGAGAAGGCAGAGGGAGAGATACCAATCCCGCCCCTGTCGCCAGGAGAGCGCCGAAGAGGACGGAACAAGTTCCGCCCACCCTCAACAAAAACCCTGGCAGCAAGCTGCCAGGGGAACCTCCGATGTGCGCTCCGCTACGGGCTTGGTGTCTCAAACCCGCTCGGAGCGCACGGTGTGGGCCTTCTTGGTCCCCTCGCCAAGAACTGGCGAGGGTTAAGCCCCCCCACCACGTCAAGGTCGTGGCCCACCTAGGGGGGGAACCTAACCTAACCTAACCTAACCTAACCTAACCTAACCTAACCTAACCTAACCTAACCTAACCTAACCTAACCTAACCTAACCTAACCTAACCTAACCTAACCTAACCTAACCTAACCTAACCTAACCTAACCTAACCTAACCTAACCTAACCTAACCTAACCTAACCTAACCTAACCTAACCTAACCTAACCTAACCTAACCTAACCTAACCTAACCTAACCTAACCTAACCTAACCTAACCTAACCTTTTTTTTTTTTTTTTTTGTCGAGGAGAAATCCTTTTATTGATCCCCTGCCGCTTGCTAGGCGACAGGGGTATGTGGGGATCGACAGTATACTCCGCGTTGCTCACGTAGCAGACGGAACTGCCCCTACCCACTAAAACTCCCCGGTGTCTCCTCGCCCGTGAGTGAGGGGTGGACGGGCTCTGGCGAACCAACTGCTCCGACCCACCCCCCTCGGGCAACCTAGCCATTGCTGGCTAGGGTAACGCCAACTGGGGGGATTGCCCGGAGACACCCGAGCAATCCCCAGACGTAGGGGACCCGTGCAGGCACACACAGCTAGCAACTGTGTGCGCAGGTCCCCTAGGACATTTGAAGACGGGCTGGTGCCCGCCCTCTCCTGCCCGGCCGTCTACGAGATGTTAATGGGGGACTCAATGGACACCGCAATGTCCATTGGCTCCCCCACCGTCAAAAAAAGAGGGCGGGACAAGTCCCGCCCGACCGCCAACTAGAGCAGGGGACCAGGGGCCACCCTCCATGGCCTCCCTGTTCCCCTGAACTCCAACTAAAAATAAAAACAACAAAAAAAACCCCTGGCGACAGAGGCGAGAAGGCAGAGGGAGAGATACCAATCCCGCCCCTGTCGCCAGGAGAACGCCGAAGAGGACGGAACAAGTTCCGCCCACCCTCAACAAAAACCCTGGCAGCAAGCTGCCAGGGGAACCTCCGATGTGCGCTCCGCTACGGGCTTGGTGTCTCAAACCCGCTCGGAGCGCACGGTGTGGGCCTTCTTGGTCCCCTCGCCAAGAACTGGCGAGGGTTAAGCCCCCCCACCACGTCAAGGTCGTGGCCCACCTAGGGGGGGAAACCTAACCTAACCTAACCTAACCTAACCTAACCTAACCTAACCTAACCTAACCTAACCTAACCTAACCTTTTTTTTTTTTTTTTTTTTTTTTTTTTTTTTTGTTTTTTTTTTTTTTTTTGTCGAGGAGAAATCCTTTTATTGATCCCCTGCCGCTTGCTAGGCGACAGGGGTATGTGGGGGTCGACAGTATACTCCGCGTTGCTCACGTAGCAGGCGGAACTGCCCCTACCCACTAAAACTCCCCGGTGTCTCCTCGCCCGTGAGTGAGGGGTGGACGGGCTCTGGCGAACCAACTGCTCCGACCCACCCCCCTCGGGCAACCTAGCCATTGCTGGCTAGGGTAACGCCAACTGGGGGGATTGCCCGGAGACACCCGAGCAATCCCCAGACGTAGGGGACCCGTGCAGGCACACACAGCTAGCAACTGTGTGCGCAGGTCCCCTAGGACATTTGAAGACGGGCTGGTGCCCGCCCTCTCCTGCCCGGCCGTCTACGAGATGTTAATGGGGGACTCAATGGACACCGCAATGTCCATTAGCTCCCCCACCGTCAAAAAAGAGGGCGGGACAAGTCCCGCCCGACCGCCAACAACCTAACCTAACCTAACCTAACCTAACCTAACCTAACCTAACCTAACCTAACCTAACCTAACCTAACCTAACCTAACCTAACCTAACCTAACCTAACCTAACCTAACCTAACCTAACCTAACCTAACCTAACCTAACCTAACCTAACCTAACCTAACCTAACCTAACCTAACCTAACCTAACCTAACCTTTTTTTTTTTTTTTTTTTTTTTTTTTTTTTTTTTTTTTTTTTTTTTTTTTTTTTTTTTTTTTTTTTTTTTTTTTTTTTTTTTTGTCGAGGAGAAATCCTTTTATTGATCCCCTGCCGCTTGCTAGGCGACAGGGGTATGTGGGGGTCGACAGTATACTCCGCGTTGCTCACGTAGCAGACGGAACTGCCCCTACCCACTAAAACTCCCCGGTGTCTCCTTGCCCGTGAGTGGGGAGTGGACGGGCTCTGGCGAACCAACTGCTCCGACCCACCCCCCTCGGGCAGCCTAGCCATTGCTGGCTAGGCGACCGCCAACAGGGGGATTGCCCGGAGACACCCGAGCAATCCCCAGACGTAGGGGACCCGTGCAGGCACACACAGCTAGCTACTGTGTGCGCAGGTCCCCTAGGGCATTTGAAGACGGGCTAACCCGCCTTCTCCTGCCCGGCCGTCTACGAGATGTTAATGGGGGACTCAATGGACACCGCAATGTCCATTGGCTCCCCCACCGTCAAAAAGAGGGCGGGACAAGTCCCGCCCGACCGCCAACTAGAGCAGGGGACCAGGGGCCACCCTCCATGGCCTCCCTGTTCCCCTGAACTCCAACTAAAAAGAAAAAACAACAAAAAAAACCCCTGGCGACAGAGGCGAGAAGGCAGAGGGAGAGATACCAATCCCGCCCCTGTCGCCAGGAGAACGCCGATGGGGGCGGAACAAGTTCCGCCCACCCTCAACAAGAGCAGGGGACCAGGGGCCACCCTAAGGGCCTCCCTGTTCCCCTGAACCCCGTAAAAAACCCCGGCAGCAAGCTGCCAGGGGAACCTCCGATGTGCGCTCCGCTACGGGCTTGGTATCTCAAACCCGCTCGGAGCGCACGGTGTGGGCCTTCTTGGCCCCTCGCCAAGAACTGGCGAGGGTTGAGCCCCCCCACCACGTCAAGGTCGTGGCCCACCTAGGGGGGGAACCTAACCTAACCTAACCTAACCTAACCTAACCTAACCTAACCTAACCTAACCTAACCTAACCTAACCTAACCTAACCTAACCTAACCTAACCTAACCTAACCTAACCTAACCTAACCTAACCTAACCTAACCTAACCTAACCTAACCTAACCTAACCTAACCTAACCTAACCTAACCTAACCTAACCTAACCTAACCTAACCTAACCTAACCTAACCTAACCTAACCTAACCTAACCTAACCTAACCTAACCTAACCTTTTTTTTTTTTTTTTTTTTTTTTTTTTTTTGTCGAGGAGAAATCCTTTTATTGATCCCCTGCCGCTTGCTAGGCGACAGGGGTATGTGGGGGTCGACAGTATACTCCGCGTTGCTCACGTAGCAGACGGAACTGCCCCTACCCACTAAAACTCCCCGGTGTCTCCTCGCCCGTGAGTGAGGGGAACCTAACCTAACCTAACCTAACCTAACCTAACCTAACCTAACCTAACCTAACCTAACCTAACCTAACCTTTTTTTTTTTTTTTTTTTGTCGAGGAGAAATCCTTTTATTGATCCCCTGCCGCTTGCTAGGCGACAGGGGTATGTGGGGATCGACAGTATACTCCGCGTTGCTCACGTAGCAGACGGAACTGCCCCTACCCACTAAAACTCCCCGGTGTCTCCTCGCCCGTGAGTGAGGGGTGGACGGGCTCTGGCGAACCAACTGCTCCGACCCACCCCCCTCGGGCAACCTAGCCATTGCTGGCTAGGGTAACGCCAACTGGGGGGATTGCCCGGAGACACCCGAGCAATCCCCAGACGTAGGGGACCCGTGCAGGCACACACAGCTAGCAACTGTGTGCGCAGGTCCCCTAGGACATTTGAAGACGGGCTGGTGCCCGCCCTCTCCTGCCCGGCCGTCTACGAGATGTTAATGGGGGACTCAATGGACACCGCAATGTCCATTGGCTCCCCCACCGTCAAAAAGAGGGCGGGACAAGTCCCGCCCGACCGCCAACTAGAGCAGGGGACCAGGGGCCACCCTCCATGGCCTCCCTGTTCCCCTGAACTCCAACTAAAATAAAAAACAACAAAAAAACCCCTGGCGACAGAGGCGAGAAGGCAGAGGGAGAGATACCAATCCCGTCCCTGTCGCCAGGAGAACGCCAATGAGGGCGGAACAAGTTCCGCCCTACCACCAACAAGAGCAGGGGACCAGGGGCCACCCTAAGGGCCTCCCTATTCCCCTGAACCCCGTAAAAAACCCTGGCAGCAAGCTGCCAGGGGAACCTCAACTGTGTGCTCCGCCACGAGCTCCGCTAAACGGAACCCGCTCGGAGCACACCGGTGTGGGCCTTCTTGGTCCCCTCGCCAAGAACTGGCGAGGGTTAAGCCCCCCCACCACGTCAAGGTCGTGGCCCACCTAGGGGGGGAACCTAACCTAACCTAACCTAACCTAACCTAACCTAACCTAACCTAACCTAACCTAACCTAACCTAACCTAACCTAACCTAACCTAACCTAACCTAACCTAACCTAACCTAACCTTTTTTTTTTTTTTTTTTTTTTTTTTTTTTTTTTTTTTTTTTTTTTTTTGACGAGGAGAAATCCTTTTATTGATCCCCTACCGCCCGCCGGCGATAGGGGTATGTGGGGGTCGACAGCGTACTCCGCGTTGCGCACGTGCAGACGGAACTGCCCCTACCCACTAAAACTCCCCGATGCCTCCTTAGCGGTGCCCATTATTGCAAGGGGTGGACGGGCTCTGGCGAACCAACTGCTCCGACCCACCCCTCACGGGCGGCCTGGCCATCGCTGGCCAGGTTGACGCCAACGGGGGATTGCCCGGAGACATCCGAACAATCCCCAGATGGGGGGGACCCGTGCAAGCACACGCAGCTCGCCAGCTGCGTGCGCAGGTCCCCTAGGACATTTGAAGACAGGCTAAAGCCCGCCCTCTCCTGCCCTGCCATCTGCGTGTGTTTGAGAGGACTCAATGAACACCTATGGTGTCCATTGGCTCCTCCCTTCCGGCAGCAGTAGCCCCTGCTGGAGCTTTCGGTGATGCCGCGAGGCGGCCCTTAACAACTGGGGGGGAGCATTTAACACCCCCCATACGGTGGTCGGCCGGGAGGCCTGCGTCCGCGCAGGCCCCGCAATGGTAGGCCGCCTCGCACTCAAAGGCGGAGTGCCCCTCTTCTCCGCAGCGGAAACATTGCCCGGCGCGATCCTTCCGCGACGGACAATTGACCCTCGGATGGCCGAGTCCCATACATTTGAAACAGCGCATGGGGCGCTGCTCCAGCAGTTGGACGGAGGCCGAGCTCCATCCAACCGCTAGCCGGCCATCAGTGGCCAACTTCCGGGCGGCCGCAACCGGGACAGACGCGAAGGCAGAGCCCACACCTCTGGCGCCTGGGTGCACCTTTCCCACCCTGAACTGCTCAGGGGGGTAGCCGGTGCACGAGGCCAACGCTGACTTCAGCTCCTCGGCCGACACCGAGTCGTCGAGACCGACGATCCGAATGTCGGCCGACTTGACGGGGCGAGTCACCCTCGCCTCGTCCCCCAAAACCGAGCTTATCTGCTCCGCCAGCTTGTCCGCCTGGGCGGGTGTCGCCTCCCTAGGGAGCACCAGCACCCGGGAGCCCGTGATGCCCTCGCGGAACTGGAGCGGGCCAATTCCAAGGGCATCTAAGGAAACTTGCGCCTTCGTCCTCTTTATGGCCGCAACATAGGTGTCCCCCTTTGCCAGCGCCTCTGGCTTGAGGGACATGACAACCACTAGCCTCCTGGGCACCCTAGGGAGCCTAGGGGCGGGCGCCTTCGGTGCCGATGGAGCTGGAGGGGCAGAGGCAGGGGCGCGCTTCTTTCGCCTCACTACCTCCGTCCAGCTCTCA
Source organism: Synanthedon andrenaeformis (assembly GCA_936446665.2). Classification (NCBI taxonomy): domain Eukaryota; kingdom Metazoa; phylum Arthropoda; class Insecta; order Lepidoptera; family Sesiidae; genus Synanthedon; species Synanthedon andrenaeformis. The sequence goes on from OW387793.2 coordinate 17,768, forward strand.
GATGTGCCTCCCGCATGGCCCTGAGTCTGCGGCTCTGGGGCCTTGTCCGCAACAGGTGGTTTGGTGCCCTTTCTCCCCTTGGCCCTTGCCTTCTGCGGCAAGTTGGCCGGGGGCGTGAGCGTCGTCGTATTAGGCTGTGAAGCAGCAGCCATCGCTCTCCTCATGTCCGCCACTGAAGGCGGTCGGCGCGGTTGGGACGGAAGGAGCCTCCCGTCCGCCTCCAGGGCCTCCAGGCGGTCGCTCACTATGCCACCCACGTGGCATACGAGCTCGTCCTGGAGGGCCCCGATTGCCTCCAAAAACTCTGCCTTAGTCAGCAGCTGGCCGGCAGCCGCTGTCGTGGGCGCCTCAGCAGGTGGCTGCGTAGCAGCCGAGGGCTCAGGACGGGAGTCCAGAGCCTCTTTGAGGGTCACCACCATTTCCATCTGGGTCTTACACCTTTCAATCAGTCCCCTGTTTTCGGCCCTCAGCCGACGCAGCTCGTCTGAAACGAGCTGCGCTCTCGCCCTCGAAGGAGATGCTGCCTCCAGCTTATTCCTCAGAGCCTCATTGTCGGCTTGAAGCCGACGAATCTCCGCGGATTCTATCTTCCGTTTGGGGACGGGTTTCTTCGCCTCCGCCTTGACCAGCTCGACGATCGCCCTAGTCGCATCCTTCACCTGTTTTTGGCATGTGCCTTTCATATTGGTGGATTTCTTTATTACCTCTAGTATTGTAGAGGCTCTCGCCTCCACATCCTTCACCATCGCCTCTGTCGAACCCGTGGGGGAGGCAGATTTCACCGACTGGTAGTCACCCTCGTCCTCCGAGTTAGAGTCGGAGGACACCCAGTCCCTCAGCTCACGGCGGGCCTGCGATAGGCCGACGTCGTGGCCATATTTCTTCCTGGTGGTCTTGGACACCTTCGGAGGAAATGGTTCCTCCTCGGGCCCAGACTCCTCCATGGAACGCACCGAAACTGGAGAAGACGCCCTGGACGTCTCTTCAGCCACCAAAATTCGCTTTCGCGCCTGCGAACGTGTTTTGCCCAAAGGCGGACTGTCCTTCTTGGAAGCCGACATTGGCCAATTAATGGCCCTGTCGACCTCCGAAGGATTGGGGGAATACACTTCCTCCAATAAGGGACAGACTTAACAATAAAACAACCAAAATTACAACTCAGAAAACAATAAGACGGCAATAACTTCTTACTAGAAGGAGACACCAATATCGAGTTTGGGCTGACCGAAAGCGCCCTCGAAGTGGCTTCCTCCGGACAGCTCAAAATCCAAAAACTTCCGGAAATCCGGAAGTTGCGGGCAACAGAAAATTTCGGAAAAACCGAAAATTTTCCGGCCCGGCCTACCCTCCGAAGGAGTCTTGGAAGGCGGTTCCAATGAATCGCCTCCCAGACAGATCCGGCCACAAGAGCCAAAGTTATTAGACAATAACCCTTGGAAACAACAAAAACTAAAACCGAAAAACGACAATAACAATTAAAACAACAACAATTTCGACAGCTGATGTGGGCAGCCCTACGGAGCCTCGAGAGAGGCTTCGAATGAGCCGAACCACACCGCCGTGGAGCAGCTAGCGGCGCAGCACCGGCCGATCGAAAATTTCCGGAAATCCGGAAATTTCCGATTTTCCGGCGCCGTCCGAAAGAGCTCCGAAAATAACCTCAACAGACCAAGTTTCAACAAAATCTAATTTAGACAAATTCAACAAATTTTACCCAACAAAAACAGAGAAAAACAGACAAATCAACAAAACAACAAGAACAACAACAATTAACAAAAATTGCCGCGAGCCACCCGACGAGCCCTGAAAAGGGCTACGAATCAACGCAAACCGCGGCAAAATCCGTCAACGGATAACAAAGATACGACAAGGAGAAGTTTCGGGATTGAAACAAAAGAAGGCCAAAAAAAGGCCTTCAATCACTTCAATCCGTCAATCAACTGCAGGGATCAGAAAGAGGGGCTTCGAAAGTGCCTAAAAGTACCAACTGGTCAGTAGCTTTTAGGAAATCCTCAACCTCAACCTAACCTAACCTAACCTAACCTAACCTAACCTAACCTAACCTAACCTAACCTAACCTAACCTAACCTAACCTAACCTAACCTAACCTAACCTAACCTAACCTAACCTAACCTAACCTAACCTAACCTAACCTAACCTAACCTAACCTAACCTAACCTAACCTAACCTAACCTAACCTAACCTAACCTAACCTAACCTAACCTAACCTAACCTAACCTAACCTAACCTAACCTAACCTAACCTAACCTAACCTAACCTAACCTAACCTAACCTAACCTAACCTAACCTAACCTAACCTAACCTAACCTAACCTAACCTAACCTAACCTAACCTAACCTAACCTAACCTAACCTAACCTAACCTAACCTAACCTAACCTAACCTAACCTAACCTAACCTAACCTAACCTAACCTAACCTAACCTAACCTAACCTAACCTAACCTAACCTAACCTAACCTAACCTAACCTAACCTAACCTAACCTAACCTAACCTAACCTAACCTAACCTAACCTAACCTAACCTAACCTAACCTAACCTAACCTAACCTAACCTAACCTAACCTAACCTAACCTAACCTAACCTAACCTAACCTAACCTAACCTAACCTAACCTAACCTAACCTAACCTAACCTAACCTAACCTAACCTAACCTAACCTAACCTAACCTAACCTAACCTAACCTAACCTAACCTAACCTAACCTAACCTAACCTAACCTAACCTAACCTAACCTAACCTAACCTAACCTAACCTAACCTAACCTAACCTAACCTAACCTAACCTAACCTAACCTAACCTAACCTAACCTAACCTAACCTAACCTAACCTAACCTAACCTAACCTAACCTAACCTAACCTAACCTAACCTAACCTAACCTAACCTAACCTAACCTAACCTAACCTAACCTAACCTAACCTAACCTAACCTAACCTAACCTAACCTAACCTAACCTAACCTAACCTAACCTAACCTAACCTAACCTAACCTAACCTAACCTAACCTAACCTAACCTAACCTAACCTAACCTAACCTAACCTAACCTAACCTAACCTAACCTAACCTAACCTTTTTTTTTTTTTTTTTTTTTTTTTTTTGTCGAGGAGAAATCCTTTTATTGATCCCCTGCCGCTTGCTAGGCGACAGGGGTATGTGGGGATCGACAGTATACTCCGCGTTGCTCACGTAGCAGACGGAACTGCCCCTACCCACTAAAACTCCCCGGTGTCTCCTCGCCCGTGAGTGAGGGGTGGACGGGCTCTGGCGAACCAACTGCTCCGACCCACCCCCCTCGGGCAACCTAGCCATTGCTGGCTAGGGTAACGCCAACTGGGGGGATTGCCCGGAGACACCCGAGCAATCCCCAGACGTAGGGGACCCGTGCAGGCACACACAGCTAGCAACTGTGTGCGCAGGTCCCCTAGGACATTTGAAGACGGGCTGGTGCCCGCCCTCTCCTGCCCGGCCGTCTACGAGATGTTAATGGGGGACTCAATGGACACCGCAATGTCCATTGGCTCCCCCACCGTCAAAAAAGAGGGCGGGACAAGTCCCGCCCGACCGCCAACTAGCAGGGGACCAGGGGCCACCCTCCATGGCCTCCCTGTTCCCCTGAACTCCAACTAAAAATAAAAACAACAAAAAAAACCCCTGGCGACAGAGGCGAGAAGGCAGAGGGAGAGATACCAATCCCGCCCCTGTCGCCAGGAGAACGCCGAAGAGGACGGAACAAGTTCCGCCCACCCTCAACAAAAACCCTGGCAGCAAGCTGCCAGGGGAACCTCCGATGTGCGCTCCGCTACGGGCTTGGTGTCTCAAACCCGCTCGGAGCGCACGGTGTGGGCCTTCTTGGTCCCCTCGCCAAGAACTGGCGAGGGTTAAGCCCCCCCACCACGTCAAGGTCGTGGCCCACCTAGGGGGGGCAACCTAACCTAACCTAACCTAACCTAACCTAACCTAACCTAACCTAACCTAACCTAACCTAACCTAACCTAACCTAACCTAACCTAACCTAACCTAACCTAACCTAACCTAACCTAACCTAACCTAACCTAACCTAACCTAACCTAACCTAACCTAACCTAACCTAACCTAACCTAACCTAACCTAACCTAACCTAACCTAACCTAACCTAACCTTTTTTTTTTTTTTTTTTTTTTTTTTTTTTTTTTTTTTTTTTTTTTTTTGTCGAGGAGAAATCCTTTTATTGATCCCCTGCCGCTTGCTAGGCGACAGGGGTATGTGGGGGTCGACAGTATACTCCGCGTTGCTCACGTAGCAGACGGAACTGCCCCTACCCACTAAAACTCCCCGGTGTCTCCTTGCCCGTGAGTGGGGAGTGGACGGGCTCTGGCGAACCAACTGCTCCGACCCACCCCCCTCGGGCAGCCTAGCCATTGCTGGCTAGGCGACCGCCAACAGGGGGATTGCCCGGAGACACCCGAGCAATCCCCAGACGTAGGGGACCCGTGCAGGCACACACAGCTAGCTACTGTGTGCGCAGGTCCCCTAGGGCATTTGAAGACGGGCTAACCCGCCTTCTCCTGCCCGGCCGTCTACGAGATGTTAATGGGGGACTCAATGGACACCGCAATGTCCATTGGCTCCCCCACCGTCAAAAAGAGGGCGGGACAAGTCCCGCCCGACCGCCAACTAGAGCAGGGGACCAGGGGCCACCCTCCATGGCCTCCCTGTTCCCCTGAACTCCAACTAAAAAGAAAAAACAACAAAAAAAAACCCCTGGCGACAGAGGCGAGAAGGCAGAGGGAGAGATACCAATCCCGCCCCTGTCGCCAGGAGAACGCCGATGGGGGCGGAACAAGTTCCGCCCACCCTCAACAAGAGCAGGGGACCAGGGGCCACCCTAAGGGCCTCCCTGTTCCCCTGAACCCCGTAAAAAACCCCGGCAGCAAGCTGCCAGGGGAACCTCCGATGTGCGCTCCGCTACGGGCTTGGTATCTCAAACCCGCTCGGAGCGCACGGTGTGGGCCTTCTTGGCCCCTCGCCAAGAACTGGCGAGGGTTGAGCCCCCCCACCACGTCAAGGTCGTGGCCCACCTAGGGGGGGAACCTAACCTAACCTAACCTAACCTAACCTAACCTAACCTAACCTAACCTAACCTAACCTAACCTAACCTAACCTAACCTAACCTAACCTAACCTAACCTTTTTTTTTTTTTTTTTTTTTTTTTTTTTTGTTGAGGGGGGGAAATCACTCTTTACGGATTTCCCTTCGCCGACTAGGGCAGTCGACGAAGGGGGTATGTGGGACTCGCCCGGCGACATGCTCAATCGCCGGGCACTACCGCACTAAAACCCCCCCATGTTCCACCATCGGCGGCTCATATGAGACCCGGAAAAACAGCGAGGCCTTATCTCCGGGCCCCATAATCGCCGCCGTGTCCTTGCGGACTCACCTCCCTGTGGCGACCCATAGGAACATCAATGGGCCACCACACCTCTCAGCAGCCAGGCTGCACCTCCTCAAGTCCCGGACGCCAGATGCCCTGCTCCGGCGCCCGGAACAGCCGGATGACGCCGCCGCCGCCGCAGCGACGTACACCGGCTCCTCGACCCCGTGTGAGGCAGTCTTTGGGGTCCGGATTCACCCGGGGACCGCACGTTCCCTGTTTACCATGCGGTCACCGGGAACCGTAGCCCAAAGACCCCTCCCTGACCCAGGGGCGGCAACACCTCCTCAACGTTGCTCCGCCACGAGCTCCGCTGCGATCGGAGCCCGCTCGGAGCACACCTACCAGTGTGGGCCTTCTTGGTCCCCTCGCCAGGTGGAGAGCTGGCGAGGGTAAGCCCCCCCACCACGTCAAGGTCGTGGCCCACCTAGGGGGGGAACCTAACCTAACCTAACCTAACCTAACCTAACCTAACCTAACCTAACCTAACCTAACCTAACCTAACCTAACCTAACCTAACCTAACCTAACCTTTTTTTTTTTTTTTTGTCGAGGAGAAATCCTTTTATTGATCCCCTGCCGCTTGCTAGGCGACAGGGGTATGTGGGGGTCGACAGCGTACTCCGCGTTGCTCACGTGCAGACGGAACTGCCCCTACCCACTAAAACTCCCCGGTATCTCCTTGCCCATTTGAGTGGGGGGTGGACGGGCTCTGGCGAACCAACTGCTCCGACCCACCCCTCACGGGCTGCCCAGCCATTTCTGGCTAGGCTAACGCCAACAGGGGGGATTGCCCGGAGATACCGGAGCAATCCCCAGACGGGGGGGGACCCGTGCAGGCACACACAGTTAGCAGCTGTGTGCGCAGGTCCCCTAGGGCATTTGAAGACGGGCTTGATATGCCCGCCTTCTCCTGCCCGGCCGTCTGCGTCTGAGGGAGCCGAGAGCCGCCACTTCCTCTCGCTCCCTCTCAGCTGCCTCCTTCTGCGACATAACATATTCACAGAAGGAGGCAAATGCTTTCCATTTGGTCTCACTGTCAAGCATGGCTTCGACCATGCTTGGCAGTGAGACGTCGCCATCACCTAGCGCCGCGCTGAGCTCGCGGCGCTGCTGACTCCAGGCCGAGCATACTTGTAGCGTATGCTCGGCCGTGTCTTCAGGATCGCCGCAGTGGTGACATTGCGGCGATTCCTCCTTTTTTATATGGTGCAGATAATGGCCGAAGCAGCCGTGCCCGGTCATCATCTGCACCATACGGTAGGTGAGGTCGCCTCGGCGGCGCCTCACCCACTCCGCCAGCACCGGACGTATCGCCGCAATGGTTCGGCGGCCGAACTTTGGCTCGCGGAGTGAACCTAACCTAACCTAACCTAACCTAACCTAACCTAACCTAACCTAACCTAACCTAACCTTTTTTTTTTTTTTTTTTTGACGAGGAGAAATCCTTTTATTGATTCCCTACCGCCCGCCGGCGGCAGGGGTATGTGGCGGTCGACAGTGTACTCCGCGTTGCTCACGTAGCAGGCGGAACTGCCCCTACCCACTAAAACTCCCCGATGCCTCCTTGCCCATTTGCGGGGGGTGGACGGGCTCTGGCGAACCAACTGCTCCGACCCACCCCTCACGGGCTGCCTAGCCATTGCTGGCCAGGTCGTCCTCAACGGGGGATTGCCCGGAGACATCCAAGCAATCCCCAGATGGGGGGGACCCGTGCAGGCACACGCAGCTCGCCAGCTGCGTGCGCAGGTCCCCTAGAGCATTTGAAGACAGGCTTGCGCCCGCCTTCTCCTGCCCTGCCATCTGCATGAGATTGGGAGGACTCAATGAACGCCAGTGGCGTCCATTGGCTCCTCCCATAACACAGCGGTAGCCTCCGCTGAGGCTTTCGGTGGTGCCGTGAGACGGCCCTTAACAACTGGGGGGGAGCACTTGACGCCCCCCATACGGTGGTTGGCCGGGAGGCCTGCGTCCGCGCAGGCCCCGCAATGATAGGCCGCCTCACATTCAAATGCGGAGTGCCCCTCCGCGCCACAACGGAAACAGTGTCCGGTACGGTCCTTCAACGAAGGACAATTGATCCTCGGATGGCCGAGACCCATACATTTATAACACCGCATGGGGCGTGTTTCCAACAACTGGACTGTCGCCGCACTCCATCCTATCGTCAGGCGGCCATCCGTGGCCAACTTCCGGGCGACCTCAGCCGGAACAGAGGCGAAAGCGGAGCCCACCCCTCTGGCACCTGGATGCACCCTACCCACTCTGAAGTGTTCAGGGGGGTAGTCAGTGCCCGACATCAACGCCGTCCTCACTTCCTCGGCCGACACCGAGTCGTCGAGACCGACGACCCGGACGTCGACCGACTTGACGGGGCGGGTGACTCTCGCCTCGTCTCCCAACACAGAGCTAATTTGTTGCGCCAGTTTGTCAGCCTGGGCGGGCGTCGCCTCCTTGGGGAGCTCCAAAACACGGGCCCCCGTGATGCCCTCACGGAATTGGAGCGGGCCAATTCCCAAAGCCTCCAAAGAGACCAGCGCTCTGGTCCTCTTAATAGCCGCATTGTACGTAATCCCCTTGGCCAGGGCTTCTGGCTTGAGGGCCACGACTACAGCTTGCCTCTTGGGCAATCTGGGGAGCTTGGGGGCGGACGCCTTCGTTGCCGACGTAGCTGGGGGGGCAGAGGCAGGGGCGCGCTTCTTTCGCCTCACCACCTCCGTCCAGCTCTCGGCGGTGCCTCCCGACTGGCCCTGAGCTTGCGGCTCTGGGGCGCTATCAGCAGCAGTTGGTTTTGCTCCTTTCTTCGCTTTAGGCCTTGCCTTCTGCGGCAAGTTGGCCGGGGGCGTGAGCGTCGTTGGGGTGGGCTGGGAAGCTGCAGCCATCGCAGTCCTCATCTCCGCCACTGTGGGCGGTCGGCGCGGTTGGGTCGGGAGGAGTCTCCCGCTCGCCTCCAGGTCCTCCAGGCGGTCACTCACTATGCCACTCACGTGGCATACGAGCTCGTCCTGGAGGGCCCCGAGTGCCTCCAGAAATTCGGCCCGCGATAGCGACTGGCCAGCGGCCACTGTCGTGGGCACCTCAGTGGGTGGCTGCGTAGCAGCCGAGGGCTCAGGGCGGGAGTCCTGAGACTCCTGAAGGGTCACCATCTCGGCTAACACGGTCTGTAGCCTTTCGGTGAGACACCTGTTCTCGTGCCTCAGCCGACGAAGCTCGTCAGAAATCATCTGCGACCTCGCCCTCGAGGGAGAGGCTGCCTCCAACTTCATCCGAAGAGAAGCGTTGTCTTCTTGGAGCCGACGCACCTCCGCAGCCAGTTTCCTCTCTTCTGCCTTTCGTGGCCCAAACTTAGGGGATTTCTCCGCCTCCGCCTTAACTAATTCTACGATTAGCTTGGTCGCCTCCTTCACTTGTTTTTGGCAAGTTCCCTTCATATTTGTCGACTTTTTGACGACATCCAGTATCGTGGAGGCACTCGCCTCCACCTTCTTGGCCAGGACCTCAATGGAGCCAGCGGGGGACGCAGACCCCACCGACCGGTACTCAACCTCGTCCTCCGAGTTTGAGTCGGAGGACACCCACTCCCTCATTTCGCGACGAGCCTGAGCCAGACCGACGTCGTGACTGTATTTATCCACCGACTTTTTGCCCTTCCCCTTGTCCTTGGCGGTCCTGACCACCTTTGGAGGAAACGGTTCCTCCTCAGGCGCGGACTCGTCCATGGAACGGACCGACATAACAGAGGACGCCCTCGACATCTCTGCACCCTCCATCATGCGCTTCCGCGTTTGCGAGCGCGTCCTGCCCGAAGGCAGCAGGTCCTTCGTGGAAGTCGACATGGGCCAGTTAATGGCCCTGTCGACCTCTGAGTTTGTTGGTGAGGCCACCCCTAAAGAGGGGGGGCCAAAACAACAAGAAACTTAACAAACAACTGAGAAAATTAACAATCTACCTAAACCTAAAAACAAGAACAACAATAACTTTTAAACTAACTTAACTACGACAACAAATTTGGGCTGGCCGAAAGCGCCCTCGAGAGGGCTTCCCCCAATCAGCCCGAAAACCGAAAAATTCCCGGAATTCCGGAAGATACGGGCAAAGGAAATTTTCGGAAAAACCAGAAAATTTCCGGCCCGATGTACCTTCCGGAAGAAGCCTGGAAGGCGCTTCTGATGAATCGCCTCCCAACCTATTCCGGCCACGGAAACAGAAAATATGACGAAAATAAACTTAAAAACCACAAAATCAAAAACGAAAAGACGACCAAAACAAAATAAACAACAGCAAATTCAAAAGCTGGTGTGGGCAGCCCGACGGAGCCTCGGAAGAGGCTTCGAATGAGCCGCACCACACCGCCGTGGAGCAACTAGCGGCGCAGCGCCGGCCGATCAAAAATTTCCGGAAATCCGGAAATTTCCGATTTTCCGGCACTGTCCGAAAGAGCTCCGAAAATAACCTCACCAGGCCAAGTTCCGACAAAATCTAATTTTGACAATTTCGACAAATTTTACCAAACAAAAACAAAGAAAACAGACAAATCAACAAAACAACAAGAATAACAACAATTAACAAAAATTGCCGCGGGCTACCCGACGAGCCCTGAAAAGGGCTACAAATCAACGCAAACCGCGGCAAAATCCGCCAACGAATAACAAAGATACAACGAAGAGAAGTTTCGGGATTGAAACAATAGAAGACCAAAAATGGCCTTCAATCACTTCAATCCGTCAATCAACTGCAGGGAACAGAAAGAGGGGCTTCGAAAGTGTCTAAAAGTACCAATAGCTCAGTAGCTTTTAGGAAATCCTCAACCTCAACCTAACCTAACCTAACCTAACCTAACCTAACCTAACCTAACCTAACCTAACCTAACCTAACCTAACCTAACCTAACCTAACCTAACCTAACCTAACCTAACCTAACCTAACCTAACCTAACCTAACCTAACCTAACCTAACCTAACCTTTTTTTTTTTTTTTTTTGTCGAGGAGAAATCCTTTTATTGATCCCCTGCCGCTTGCTAGGCGACAGGGGTATGTGGGGGTCGACAGCGTACTCCGCGTTGCTCACATAGCAGACGGAACTGTCCCTACCCACTAAAACTCCCCGGTATCTCCTTGCCCATTGTGCGGGGGGTGGACGGGCTCTGGCGAACCAACTGCTCCGACCCACCCCTCACGGGCTACCCAGCCATTTCTGGCTGGGTTGACGCCAACAGGGGGGCTTGCCCGGAGATACCCGAGCAAACCCCTAGGCGGAGGGGACCCGTGCAGGCACACACAGTTAGCAGCTGTGTGCGCAGGCCCCCGAGGACATTTGAAGACGGGCAGTATGCCTGACTTCTCCTGTCCTGCCGCCAGCTACTGATGGAAGCGGAACGCTCCCTCCATGTAACAGTTGGTCTCATTGTCAAGCATGGCTTGAACCATGCTTGAAAATGAGACTCCAAGCCGAGCATCCTAAGATGCACGGTCATATCGCCACACTTTTAGGCGTCCATCTGCTCCACCATGTTGCTACAGGCAGCTCTTATGTTGACTGCCTCTAAATACGCCATGGACCGGCCCTTCACGACGGGGGGAGAGCATTTATACCCTCCCATGCGGTGGTTGGCCGGGCGACCAGCATCGGTGCATACACCACATTTGTATTCCGCCTTGCACACATTGGCGGTGTGCCCGTCCTTTCCGCAACGGTAACAAAGACCAGTGCGGTCCTTTTTGGACGGGCATCTGACCTGCGGATGGCCAAGGCCCATACATCTGAAACAGCGCATGGGGCGCTGTTCCAGCAGTCGGACAGAGGCCAAGCTCCATCCGACCGCGATATGACCATCGATAGCCAGTTTCCTGGCAGCTCCAGTAGGGCACGAGACAAATGCCGAGCCCGTTCCTCCGACACCAGTATACACCTTACTCACCCTGAAGGATTCAGGGGGGCAACCTGTGCTCGAGGCCAGGGCTGTCTTCAACTCTTCGGTAGAGACCGAATCCTCCATTCCATTGACCTGGATATCAACTAATTTGACAGGGCGCGTCACTTTGGCCTCGTCACCCAACGTTGCGCTAATTTGCGCCGCCAAGAGGTCCGCCTGGGCGGTCGTTGTCTCCGCCGGGAGCTCAAGGATGCGAGCTCCCGTAAAGCTCGCTCGGAACTGGGCCGGACCGATGCCTAGGGCATCGAGCGAGACAGATGCCTTCATCTTTGCGATGGCACTGTTGTAAGTGACACCTTTTTCAGCAGCTTCTGGCGTAAGAGCCACCACCACTGCTAACTTCTTACGCTCCCTTGGGAGCTTGGGGGCGGCTGCTTTTGTCACAGCCGGCGCAGGGACGACAGGGGCACGCTTTTTGCGCTTGACAACCTCCGTCCAGCTGGAAGCTGTTCCACCTGGCTGGTTGGATGGGCCCAGCAACGGCTCAGGAGCCTTGCAAACAGGGGGGGGTGTTGCCTTAGCAGCTCTCGCCTTCTTAGGCAAGTTGGCCGGGGGGTTGAGCGTCGACACCGTGTCCCCCTTCGAGGTCTCGACGTTGTCTCCCGCTCGGCTATCCGCACTCAGTTGTGGCCGAATTTTCTGGACAGGGGGAAGCCTGCCATCCTCCATAAGAAACTCCAATCGGGCACAGACCACCCCTTCCACGTAGTGAGTGAGCTCCTCCTGTAGGTCTCCGATTGTTTGCAGAAATTCTGCCCGCGACAGTGGCTGGCTTTCAGCCGCCGTTTTGGGCCTTTCTATCTCCGAATGCTGCTCCACCGCCGGCTCAGGGCTAGACCTCTCGTTTGTAGACCGTTTTAAACGTGCCACCTCTGATTGGAGGGCCTCTATCTGTCGGCGCATACGCTCCTTCTCATCTTCCATTTCATAATATGTCTCGGAAGTCTCTTCTTTCAACTTCCAAGCCAACTCCGCTATATCACTTATTTCGTCCCTGATCTCTACCTTCTGTTTACTCCTCAGCTTAGGCGAATCCTCGAGGACTTCCCGTACTGCGTTGGCCCTCGCCCATATGGATATCATTTTATCCGTCATCGGAAGTAATTTGGGGGTGGGTTTGTCTGTATCCGGCACCTCCATATGATCAGACTCTAAAGAGGCTCGTGAGGACCCGAGGGTACTCATCTCCGAACGCGATGCGCTTTTACGCCTTTTCGAGCGTGTATTGCCCGAGGGAGGGTCACTCTCCCTAGAGACCGACATGACCAGAAGTGGCCCTGTCGAATCCCGTACGTTAAGATTGTCCACCCCTACCAAAGGGGGGGACAGAATAACAGAGACAACAAAAGAACGATAAAAATCAACAAGAAATCAACAAAAATTTGAAACAATTCTGAACACAATTACTAAGAACTACAATATCTATCGAAAAAAGGAACACACAAAAACCGGGTTTGGACTGTCTGGGAGCGCCTTTGAAAAGGCGTCCCTGGAGCCCCCCAAAAACCAAAAAGGTCCGGAAATCCGGAAACGCCGGGCCAGAGAAATTTCCGAGAAAACCGGAAAATTCCGGGCCCGGCGTGCCGTCCGGAGGAGTCTTGGGAGGCGCTTCTTCCGAACCACCTCCCAAGCAAATCGGCCCACAGGGTCAAAAGAAATCACCAAATGAAACTAGAAAAAACCAAAACTAAAAAACAATTATCCACAATAAAAACTTAAGTAAGCGCCGCAGCGACGGCTGATGTGGGCAGTCCGGAGAAGCCTTGAAAAAGGCTTCAAACGAGCCGCCGCACACCGCCAAACAACTAAAACTGGCGCAGCGCCGGCCAACCAAAAATTTCCGGAAATCCGGAAATTTTCGATTTTCCGGCACCGTCCGAAAATACACCGGAAAAAATGGGGGGAAACCGAGTTTCAGCCAAAACAAATTTTGAAAAATTTGACCAAAATAAACAAAGAAAAACGACAAAAACAAACAAAACACCAAAACAACCAAAAAACAAAGAACAACAAAAAATGCCACGGACCACCCGACGAGCCTTAAAAAAGGCTACGAATCAGCGCAGACCGCAGCGAAATCCGACGACAGACAACAAAGATATGACGGAATGAAAATCCGGGCCTGTGACTGATGAAGCCTTAAAAAAGGCTTCAATCAGCTCAGTCCGTCAGTCCACCCCGCCAAAAACTACAAGAAGGCTAAAAGCTATCGATAGCAATCGAAACCTCACAGAGCTCGGAAGAAATTTTCCCCTAACCTAACCTAACCTAACCTAACCTAACCTAACCTAACCTAACCTAACCTAACCTAACCTAACCTAACCTAACCTAACCTAACCTAACCTAACCTAACCTAACCTAACCTAACCTAACCTAACCTAACCTAACCTAACCTAACCTAACCTAACCTAACCTAACCTAACCTAACCTAACCTAACCTAACCTAACCTAACCTAACCTAACCTAACCTAACCTAACCTAACCTAACCTAACCTAACCTAACCTAACCTAACCTAACCTAACCTAACCTAACCTAACCTAACCTAACCTAACCTAACCTAACCTAACCTAACCTAACCTAACCTAACCTAACCTAACCTAACCTAACCTAACCTAACCTAACCTAACCTAACCTAACCTAACCTAACCTAACCTAACCTAACCTAACCTAACCTAACCTAACCTAACCTAACCTAACCTAACCTAACCTAACCTAACCTAACCTAACCTAACCTAACCTAACCTAACCTAACCTAACCTAACCTAACCTAACCTAACCTAACCTAACCTAACCTAACCTAACCTAACCTAACCTAACCTAACCTAACCTAACCTAACCTAACCTAACCTAACCTAACCTAACCTAACCTAACCTAACCTAACCTAACCTAACCTAACCTAACCTAACCTAACCTAACCTAACCTAACCTAACCTAACCTAACCTAACCTAACCTAACCTAACCTAACCTAACCTTTTTTTTTTTTTTTTTTTTTTGTCGAGGAGAAATCCTTTTATTGATCCCCTGCCGCTTGCTAGGCGACAGGGGTATGTGGGGGTCGACAGTATACTCCGCGTTGCTCACGTAGCAGACGGAACTGCCCCTACCCACTAAAACTCCCCGGTGTCTCCTCGCCCGTGAGTGAGGGGTGGACGGGCTCTGGCGAACCAACTGCTCCGACCCACCCCCCTCGGGCAACCTAGCCATTGCTGGCTAGGGTAACGCCAACTGGGGGGATTGCCCGGAGACACCCGAGCAGTCCCCAGACGTAGGGGACCCGTGCAGGCACACACAGCTAGCAACTGTGTGCGCAGGTCCCCTAGGACATTTGAAGACGGGCTGGTGCCCGCCCTCTCCTGCCCGGCCGTCTACGAGATGTTAATGGGGGACTCAATGGACACCGCAATGTCCATTGGCTCCCCCACCGTCAAAAAAGAGGGCGGGACAAGTCCCGCCCGACCGCCAACTAGAGCAGGGGACCAGGGGCCACCCTCCATGGCCTCCCTGTTCCCCTGAACTCCAACTGAAAATGAAAACAACAAAAAAAGCCCCTGGCGACAGAGACGAGAAGGCAGAGGGAGAGATACCAATCCCGCCCCTGTCGCCAGGAGAACGCCGATGGGGGCGGAACAAGTTCCGCCCACCCTCAACAAAAAACCCTGGCAGCAAGCTGCCAGGGGAACCTCCGATGTGCGCTCCGCTACGGGCTTGGTATCTCAAACCCGCTCGGAGCGCACGGTGTGGGCCTTCTTGGCCCCTCGCCAAGAACTGGCGAGGGTTGAGCCCCCCCACCACGTCAAGGTCGTGGCCCACCTAGGGGGGGAACCTAACCTAACCTAACCTAACCTAACCTAACCTAACCTAACCTAACCTAACCTAACCTAACCTAACCTAACCTAACCTAACCTAACCTAACCTAACCTTTTTTTTTTTTTTTTTTTTTTTTTTTTTTGTTGAGGGGGGGAAATCACTGTTTACGGATTGCCCTTCGCCGACTGGGGCAGTCGACGAAGGGGTATGTGGGACTCGCCCGGCGACATGCCCCATCGCCGGGCACTACCGCACTAAAACCCCCCCATGTTCCACCATCGGCGGCTTATATGAGACCCGGAAAAACAGCATGGCCTTATCTCCGGGCCCCATAATCACCGCCGTGTCCTTGCGGACCCACCTCCCTGCGGCGACCCACAGGAACATCAATGGGCCACCACACCTCTCAGCAGCCAGGCTGCTCCTCCTCAAGTCCCGGACGCCAGACGCCCCGCTCCGGCGCCCGGAACAGCCGGACGACGCCGCCGCAGCGACGCAGACCGGCTCCTCGACCCCGTGTGAGGCAGTCCTTGGGGTCCGGATTCACCCGGGGACCGCACGTATCGCCTCCATGCGGTCACCGGGAACCGTAGCCCAAAGACCCCTTCCCTGACCCAGGGTCGGTAACACCTCCGTTGCTCCGCCACGAGCTCCGCTGCGATCGGAGCCCGCTCGGAGCACACCTACCAGTGTGGGCCTTCTTGGTCCCCTCGCCAGGTGGAGAGCTGGCGAGGGTAAGCCCCCCCACCACGTCAAGGTCGTGGCCCACCTAGGGGGGGAACCTAACCTAACCTAACCTAACCTAACCTAACCTAACCTAACCTAACCTAACCTAACCTAACCTAACCTAACCTAACCTAACCTAACCTAACCTAACCTAACCTAACCTTTTTTTTTTTTTTTTTTGTTTTTTTTTTTTTTTTTTTTTTTTTTTTTTTTTTTTTTTTTTTTTTTTTTGTCGAGGAGAAATCCTTTTATTGATCCCCTGCCGCTTGCTAGGCGACAGGGGTATGTGGGGGTCGACAGCGTACTCCGCGTTGCTCACATAGCAGACGGAACTGCCCCTACCCACTAAAACTCCCCGGTGTCTCCTCGCCCGTGAGTGAGGGGTGGACGGGCTCTGGCGAACCAACTGCTCCGACCCACCCCCCTCGGGCAACCTAGCCATTGCTGGCTAGGGTAACGCCAACTGGGGGGATTGCCCGGAGACACCCGAGCAATCCCCAGACGTAGGGGACCCGTGCAGGCACACACAGCTAGCAACTGTGTGCGCAGGTCCCCTAGGACATTTGAAGACGGGCTGGTGCCCGCCCTCTCCTGCCCGGCCGTCTACGAGATGTTAATGGGGGACTCAATGGACACCGCAATGTCCATTGGCTCCCCCACCGTCAAAAAAGAGGGCGGGACAAGTCCCGCCCGACCGCCAACTAGAGCAGGGGACCAGGGGCCACCCTCCATGGCCTCCCTGTTCCCCTGAACTCCAACTGAAAAAAAAAAAAACAACAAAAAAAGCCCCTGGCGACAGAGACGAGAAGGCAGAGGGAGAGATACCAATCCCGCCCCTGTCGCCAGGAGAACGCCGATGGGGGCGGAACAAGTTCCGCCCACCCTCAACAAAAACCCTGGCAGCAAGCTGCCAGGGGAACCTCCGATGTGCGCTCCGCTACGGGCTTGGTGTCTCAAACCCGCTCGGAGCGCACGGTGTGGGCCTTCTTGGTCCCCTCGCCAAGAACTGGCGAGGGTTAAGCCCCCCCACCACGTCAAGGTCGTGGCCCACCTAGGGGGGGAACCTAACCTAACCTAACCTAACCTAACCTAACCTAACCTAACCTAACCTAACCTAACCTAACCTAACCTAACCTAACCTAACCTAACCTAACCTAACCTAACCTAACCTAACCTAACCTAACCTAACCTAACCTAACCTAACCTAACCTAACCTAACCTAACCTAACCTAACCTAACCTAACCTAACCTAACCTAACCTAACCTAACCTAACCTAACCTAACCTAACCTAACCTAACCTAACCTAACCTAACCTAACCTAACCTAACCTAACCTAACCTAACCTAACCTAACCTAACCTAACCTAACCTAACCTAACCTAACCTAACCTAACCAGTCGCGCGCCAGCTCCCGGACCGCCCGGACGCTTCCCCGAGCCAGCTAAGTCTCTCCGCGGCCGCTCCGCGCCCGAAAACGCATTTTAAAATCGAAAATTTCCAAAAAGTTCAACCAATCCGCTCGTGCCATACACCAAAAGATGCGGAACAACGTCAGGAACCCGACTGTGGAAAAATTTTAAAAATCGGCCCATAATTGAACGTACAATCTGGAAAAAACTGTGGAAAAATTGTGCTTTGTGTTTTCCATCGCTAATAACTCAAGAACGCATCGTGAAACTAATATCAAACTTGGCATTGCCGGGTAGCCCGGTTATCTGGCTACACACACGCACCTTAACCTCGGCTCGTCACCTCCAGGCTGCTTCACAACAAGCAAAACTCTGGAACTCTCCGCACCCAGGTCCCACTAGTGGGCTAGTGGGAACTTCACCAGTGGGGTGTCTGTAAGCACCCCACTACTTTACACCAACACTGAAAATCCCAGCTCGATCGGCCCACAGGAACCGGAGCTGCAGTCGCCTGAAAATCGCCTTTTTTCTACGCGCTGCAGCTCTTCAACGACATCATCAAGGTGGGTCGATCTGGGCGGGACAAATAAGCCCATCTCTCCAGCTACCCGTGGACACCGAAATCTCAAATTTTCATCAGGTAGATCCGAAGATATAGCCTTTTAAAGCCAACAACAATGAGTGATTTTCCGTGTAAAATAGACAGTTTATTTATAGAATAAAACATTCTCGGAGACTCCGGCCACGGCTCGCGAGTCACGGCCTTGGGCCATCTAAACTAGTGTCAGCAGCCGGTAGTGCTCATTTATAGTGTATATTAACAATATTTAATAATTTTAGATTTTTCTCAGTATCTATGTTTATATTGGTTTGTATTTTCGTTATCTAGTCTTATTTAATAAATTTTACCTTAAGTCATTTTTGAACATACATAACTATATAAGTTAGTATTCTCATAACAATCTTTTTATATAATTTAATCCTTTAAACAACTATTCTTATCATTTTACTTTATTGTTTTTTTTTTTTTTTTTTTTCTCTCTTGTTTTGGCTTTTCTTCTATATATAAGTTCTATTGTTTATCATTCTAATTCATTTATACTGTCATACTGTAACACTAATAATCCATACAAGTTTGCTTAAACAAGATTCACAATAATATATTTAACAGGTAACAAACTTACAAACTAACTCTTATTACTCAATTCTCATATATTGAAACACTGTGTCGCACCGTGTTACACGGCCCGACACAGCTTCCGTAGGCCTCCGACCGCGCACGGCCTTGGATACAACGTGCCCGCGCGGTCTGCCCAGTACCACCGCACTTAATAGCGCCATCTTGTATACGGTCATTGTAACTCCCTGCAGTGATCCCCGTAATAGCGTGTAGTAGTTATTTCTGTCGGCATAGAGGGCAGCAGCAGACTGTCGTCCTTAATACAACCAAATCTTAACAGGTGGCGTTAGCCTTCGTAGACCTTCCGACCGTACACGGCCTTGAACACAACGTGCCCGCGCGGTCCGCCCCGTACCACCGCACTCCAACTATCTGCCAACCAGAACCAGCCCAGCCAGACCCCCCGCTCAAGGTCCCGTGGTACCGGTTGCACGCGCTGCCGCTGACGTATACGCAAGCGACCAGCGCCAGTGTAACCGGACCCCGGTCACCCATCTTGTTTTGACCGTGCTTTCAGTTGCTTTCCCTCCATTATCCAAACCAGTCCCAGTTTAACTTGACCCCGCTTCCCTTGCAACACTCTAATCTCCATATCTTTGCACCCTCCCATCGCACCTTTACGGGCGATACCTCTTTGGATAGGTCTCCTCAAGACCTATCCCCCCCCCCCCCAATTCTTTTACTCCCCCCCCCCCCCATTTTTAAATTTTCATTTTCTTACACCTCCCCAAATTTTTAACCCCCCCCCCCCCCATTTTTAAATTTTCATTTTCTTACACCCCCCAAAATTTTTACCCCCCCCCCCCCCCATTTTTAAATTTTCATTTTCTTACACCCCCCCAAATTTTTACCCCCCCCCCCCCCCCCATTTTTAAATTTTCATTTTCTTACACCCCCCCAAATTTTTACCCCCCCCCCCCCCAATTTTTAAATTTTCATTTTCTTACACCCCCCCAAATTTTTTACCCCCCCCCCCCCCCAAATTTTTATTTTTCATTTTCTTACACCCCCCCCCCCCAAACTTTTATTTTCATTTCATTTTCTTACACCCCCCCCAACTTATTTTTCTCTCACCCCCCCCCCCTAATTTATTTTCTTTTCTACATCCCCCCAAAAAAAATTTTTATTATTCTTTTAAATTCAGGTTCCCATGCCTCTCGCCAGGTCCCCCCCTGGGGGGGGCCGTTCCAGACCGCGCGCGACTCGCCCCACTCTCACCCCCACCCCCTCCAGAGCTCCCCTCCCTACTAGCCCCACAGAACTTCCTCAACTGGCTACAGTCACTGAACAGTTCCTACAGTCAATCTCCCTTCTGGAGGCTGACTTTAATCGTTCACGCTCAGAGCGATCAGCCAGGCCCTCCCCACGCGAGACTCAGCGTCGGCGTTCGCCCGCCGCCTCCCCTTCTCGTTCACCTAGCCCCTCACATCTCCCCCCCTCGCTCACAGCCTCTCAACTTGACCTCCGTTACCAACCTATGTCCACCTGCGCCTCCCCCGACCCCGATATCATCGAACCGAGGAGGCCCGCGCCTGCACGGATCGGGCTAGGGCGTTTCTGTCCCAATCCAAGAACCTAAAAACGGAAATTAAGTACCAAATCACCATTGCCCTCGGCAGGCTGTGCGAGCTTGTCGAGGCCGCCGAAGAGCAGCACCCTCCGCCACCTCCCCCCCCCTCTTTACCCTCAGACACCCTCCGGAAGGAGATCATCGACTGCATCCGCACGGAGCTGTCCACACTCCGACTGCTACCTCTCTCACCCCCCACTGATACACTCAAAAACCAGATCGTTACATGCGTACGAGAGGAGCTCGCTCAGTTCAAAAAGGAGCTCTCCCTCCCCCCAAGCAACCCCCCTCGCTCATACTCACAGGCCGCCTCCCGTGAACAACCCTCCCGCAACCCCCCGACCAACAATCTTTTCCGCCCCCCTGCCCCCAAAAACATCCCCGTCAACAAGCCTGCCATCGTCGTCACCCCCGCTTCCACCCCCGCCAACAGACAAGAGGCAGTGGAAACTTTTAGAAATAGTATTTCTTATCGCTCCCTCACTTACGCTCCCACTAAGGTACAACCCATTTCCCACAATAAACTCCGCATCGAATTTGAAACAGCAGAACAGCAAACCGATACCCTAAACAGGCTTAAAAACTCCCGCACAGTTACAGCTGAACCTGCCAGAAAAATCCCCCCCCTCCTTATTCTCAAGGGCATCTCTAACACCACCCCTTCCGCTGAACTCATCAGCATAATAAAATCTCAAAACCCCCTAATAAACGAACAAATCTCCCGCGACTCAGACCTACAACTGCGCTTTAAACGTAATAATCGCAATCCAAACTTATATAATGCCGTTTTCTCTGCCTCTCCCGCCGTTCACAAAGTAACCTTATCCCTCATTCGCGTCTGCGTGGATCACCAGCGGGTCCACGTGGACGACTTCTCCCCCCTTATTCAATGCCGTCGCTGCCTCCAATTCGGCCACCTCCGCTCTCACTGTTCCTCTCCCACCACTAACTGCGCCTACTGCTCCAACCCCTCTCACGACACCGACAACTGCCCCCACAAGAGTGACCCCACCAAATACAAATGCCACAACTGCGTAACTCATAACACAAAATACCATTCCATTTCCGATTCCCGACATTTCGCCACCTCCCCCCAATGCCCCCGACTCATCGCTATGAAAGCGTTAATCACCAGCCGGGTCGACTACGGTTAAGACCCCCCCCCCCCCATAATCACTTTCCCACTCAACGCGGCTTACCGCTTCAATCACCTCTGCGCGGCTCAATATTTATAGTCTGTAAGTTAATTTAAGTCTTTCTCATGTAATCGTTCTCTTCTGCAAACAATCCTATTTTCACTGCCCTAGTCAGCTGTACAATCCTCATACTCATTTTGTTAACAAATCTAGAATAGTTTAGTATAAGCTTAGTTTTAAGTCAACTGTGGGTGGCAGGGGGGGGGGACTTTGTATCAAATCGCATATCCCTCCCCTCGCCCCCCTCATTGTATCAAATTTAACATTACCTTAGACAATATTTTCCTTGCCGTGTAAAGAATTTTCTAATATACTCCCCGCGGGGGCGGCGTACCCTCCGCGGGAAAACATAAAAAAAAAAAAAAAAAAACCTAACCTAACCTAACCTAACCTAACCTAACCTAACCTAACCTAACCTAACCTAACCTAACCTAACCTAACCTAACCTAACCTAACCTAACCTAA
The DNA here is from genome assembly GCA_936446665.2 of Synanthedon andrenaeformis. NCBI lineage: Eukaryota > Metazoa > Arthropoda > Insecta > Lepidoptera > Sesiidae > Synanthedon > Synanthedon andrenaeformis. The sequence continues at coordinate 39,484 of OW387793.2, forward strand.
CCTAACCTAACCTAACCTAACCTAACCTAACCTAACCTAACCTAACCTAACCTAACCTAACCTAACCTAACCTAACCTAACCTAACCTAACCTAACCTAACCTAACCTAACCTAACCTAACCTAACCTAACCTAACCTAACCTAACCTAACCTAACCTAACCTAACCTAACCTAACCTAACCTAACCTAACCTAACCTAACCTAACCTAACCTAACCTAACCTAACCTAACCTAACCTAACCTAACCTAACCTAACCTAACCTAACCTAACCTAACCTAACCTAACCTAACCTAACCTAACCTAACCTAACCTAACCTAACCTAACCTAACCTAACCTAACCTAACCTAACCTAACCTAACCTAACCTAACCTAACCTAACCTAACCTAACCTAACCTAACCTAACCTAACCTAACCTAACCTAACCTAACCTAACCTAACCTAACCTAACCTAACCTTTTTTTTTTTTTTTTTGTCGAGGAGAAATCCTTTTATTGATCCCCTGCCGCTTGCTAGGCGACAGGGGTATGTGGGGGTCGACAGTATACTCCGCGTTGCTCACGTAGCAGACGGAACTGCCCCTACCCACTAAAACTCCCCGGTGTCTCCTCGCCCGTGAGTGGGAGGTGGACGGGCTCTGGCGAACCAACTGCTCCGACCCACCCCCCTCGGGCAACCTAGCCATTGCTGGCTAGGGTAACGCCAACTGGGGGGATTGCCCGGAGACACCCGAGCAATCCCCAGACGTAGGGGACCCGTGCAGGCACACACAGCTAGCAACTGTGTGCGCAGGTCCCCTAGGACATTTGAAGACGGGCTGGTGCCCGCCCTCTCCTGCCCGGCCGTCTACGAGATGTTAATGGGGGACTCAATGGACGCCGCAATGTCCATTGGCTCCCCCACCGTCAAAAAGAGGGCGGGACAAGTCCCGCCCGACCGCCAACTAGAGCAGGGGACCAGGGGCCACCCTCCATGGCCTCCCTGTTCCCCTGAACTCCAACTAAAATAAAAAAAAAACAACAAAAAAAACCCCTGGCGACAGAGGCGAGAAGGCAGAGGGAGAGATACCAATCCCGTCCCTGTCGCCAGGAGAACGCCAATGAGGGCGGAACAAGTTCCGCCCTACCACCAACAAGAGCAGGGGACCAGGGGCCACCCTAAGGGCCTCCCTGTTCCCCTGAACCCCGTAAAAAACCCTGGCAGCAAGCTGCCAGGGGAACCTCAACTGTGTGCTCCGCCACGAGCTCCGCTAAACGGAACCCGCTCGGAGCACACCGGTGTGGGCCTTCTTGGTCCCCTCGCCAAGAACTGGCGAGGGTTAAGCCCCCCCACCACGTCAAGGTCGTGGCCCACCTAGGGGGGGAACCTAACCTAACCTAACCTAACCTAACCTAACCTAACCTAACCTAACCTAACCTAACCTAACCTAACCTAACCTAACCTAACCTAACCTAACCTAACCTAACCTAACCTAACCTAACCTAACCTAACCTAACCTAACCTTTTTTTTTTTTTTTGTCGAGGAGAAATCCTTTTATTGATCCCCTGCCGCTTGCTAGGCGACAGGGGTATGTGGGGGTCGACAGTATACTCCGCGTTGCTCACGTAGCAGACGGAACTGCCCCTACCCACTAAAACTCCCCGGTGTCTCCTCGCCCGTGAGTGAGGGGTGGACGGGCTCTGGCGAACCAACTGCTCCGACCCACCCCCCTCGGGCAACCTAGCCATTGCTGGCTAGGGTAACGCCAACTGGGGGGATTGCCCGGAGACACCCGAGCAATCCCCAGACGTAGGGGACCCGTGCAGGCACACACAGCTAGCAACTGTGTGCGCAGGTCCCCTAGGGCATTTGAAGACGGGCTGGTGCCCGCCTTCTCCTGCCCGGCCGTCTGCATGATGTTAATGGGGGGGACTCAATGGACACCGCAATGTCCATTGGCTCCCCCACCGCCAAAGTGGGCGGGACAAGTCCCGCCCGACCGCCAACTAGAGCAGGGGACCAGGGGCCACCCTCCATGGCCTCCCTGTTCCCCTGAACTCAACAAAAAGGAAAGAAAGACGACACATCAAAACAAAAAAAAAGAACAACAACAAAAGCCCTGGCGACAGGGGCGAGAAGGGCAGAGAGAGAGATACCAATCCCGTCCCGGTCGCCAGGGGAGCGCCGATGAAGGGCGGAACAAGTTCCGCCCCACCTCCACCGCAAGCAAAGCCTCTGCAGCGTGAGCGAAACTCCCTCCGAGTGAGCAGGGGACCAGGAGCCACCCCTCCAGGCCTTCCTGTTCCCCTGAACCCGAAATCCCTGACGACAGCTGACGAGAGAGGCATAGAGAGGGATACCAACTCCCGCCCCAGCCGCCAGGGCAACGCCAAAGCAAACAAAGAAAGTCCCGCCCCAAAACCAACACGAGCAGGGGACCAGGAGCCACCCCTCCAGGCCTTCCTGTTCCCCTGAACTCCGAAAAAACCCCTGACGACCGCTGACGAGAGAGGCATAGAGAGGGATACCAACACCCGCCCCAGCCGCCAGGGCAACCTCGAGGAAAGAGCACTCCCATGAGCACCCCTATCATCAAAAGACCCTGGCAGTAAGCTGCCAGGGGAACCTCAACGATGCTCCGCCACGAGCTCCGCTGAACGGAGCCCGCTCGGAGAACACCAGTGTGGGCCTTCTTAGTCCCCTCGCCAGAAACTGGCGAGGGTAAGCCCCCCCACCACGTCAAGGTCGTGGCCCACCTAGGGGGGGAACCTAACCTAACCTAACCTAACCTAACCTAACCTAACCTAACCTAACCTAACCTAACCTAACCTAACCTAACCTAACCTAACCTAACCTAACCTAACCTAACCTAACCTAACCTAACCTAACCTAACCTAACCTAACCTAACCTAACCTAACCTAACCTAACCTAACCTAACCTAACCTAACCTAACCTAACCTAACCTAACCTAACCTAACCTAACCTAACCTAACCTAACCTAACCTAACCTAACCTAACCTAACCTAACCTAACCTAACCTAACCTAACCTAACCTAACCTAACCTAACCTAACCTAACCTAACCTAACCTAACCTAACCTAACCTAACCTAACCTAACCTAACCTAACCTAACCTAACCTAACCTTTTTTTTTTTTTTTGTTGAGGGGGGGAAAAACTGAAAACACGAAAACGAAAATAAAAAAATGATCGACAACAAATTTAACAGCTGATGTGGGCAGTCCGACGGAGCCTCGAAAGAGGCTTCGAATGAGCCGCACCACACCGCCGTGGAGCAACTAACGGCGCAGTACCGGCCGATCAAAAATTTCCGGAAATCCGGAAATTTCCGATTTTCCGGCACCGTCCGAAAGAGCTCCGAAAATGACCTCCCCAAACTGAATATCAACAAAATCTAAATTTGTGAATTTTAACAAAAATAACCAAACAAAATAATAGAAAAACTATAAAACCACAAAACAACAAGAAAAACAACAAAAACCAAAAATTGCCGCGGGTCACTCGACGAGCCTTGAAAAAGGCTTCAAATCAAAACGAACCGCGGCAAAATCTGACTACAGATGGCAGAGATACGAGCAATTGAAATTTCGGGATTGAAATAAAAGAAGCCTTAAAAAAGGCTTCAGTCACTTCAATCCGTCAATCAGACCGCGGAATCAGCTAGAGCGACGTCGAGAGTACCCGAAAGCAATGCTAGCGCAGTAACTTCCGACTGCGCTAGCATGGCGACTTGTGTGGCGACCGTCGCCAATTCATTTCTTGGTTTTTCAACTTTAACTTACTGGGGCTCATTGGTGCCTCGGGAAGCCCTCTTTACAACCTCGTTGGAATTTTTACTCTAGCTTCAAAAGAAAGCGTGACCTTGACAAAAAAAAAAAAAATATAAATCAAATATAAACGAGACTTATTTTTTAAAATATTTATTTTGATTTTAAACGCACAAACAATCATAGTTTATTTTTCTACATAATCTCCTGATTTAGAAACACATTTATCCCAGCGTATAGGTAATTTTTTAATTCCTTCCAGGTAAAAAGAGTCAGGTCGTGTTTGTAGCCAATTGCGCACATATGCTTCAACTTCATTATCGCTGTGGAATTTTTGCCCTCCCAAAGCTTCCTTGAGAGGACCAAAGACATGGAAGTCGCAGGGAGACAGGTCTGGACTGTATGGAGGGTGTTCCAGTGTCTCCCAACCCAGTTGCTCCAATTTTTGTACGGTCAGGGCTGCTGTATGGGGGCGAGCATTGTCATGGAGGAGAATCACTTTTCTCATCGGAAGGTCTCGTCTTTTGCGGCGATATGCAAGTCTGACCTCAGTCAAAAGTTTGCAGTAGTATGCCGCATTAATTGTTCTGCGCTCATGCAAAAAATCAAGGTGCAGCAGGCCACGCTGGTCAAAAAAAAAAAAAACGGTAGCCAAAACCTTGCCAGCCGATAATCGTGACTTGGCTTTCACTGGTCCGGTTTCTCCTTTCTTCCTCCACTCCATACTCGCTTGTTTCGACTCAGGGGTGTAGTGATGCACCCACGTTTCATCACAGGTGACAATGTGAGAAAGAAATGGGTCTCCTTCTTCCCGAAATCGTGCAAGAAAACGCTCACACACTTGAAAACGATTCAGTTTCTGGTCAACTGTGAGAAGGCGAGGAACCCACCTGGCACACACCTTGCGATACCCTAGCTCCTCTGAGAGTATAGAGTACGTGCTCCCATAACTTATTCCAACCTTAATTGCAATATCCGAAGTTGTTAGACGCCTATCACCTTCAACAAGTTGACGAACACTGTCGATGTTGCCCGCTGTAATGCTGGTGCGGGGTCTGCGGTCATGGCTCTCATTTTCAACACGTTCACGGCCCTCCACGAACTGTTTATGCCAAGCAAACACTCTAGCTCGCGACAGCGTCTCTTCCCCGAACTGTGCAGTCAATCTTCTCAAGATTTCGGCCGGTTTTACACCTTCTGCAGCTAAAAACTTGATAACAATACGTTGCGCAATAGAGGGAGGTACCTCCTTCTCGGAAATCGTAACGATGGACACTGAGCGAGTCTATGATGATGAGTCACGTGCTTCCCCCACTCCTGACAAACCAACCTAACAGCCAATAACAGCGGAACGTTCTTCCATCACTATTGCGCGCGCAGGTCCAAAAGTCTCGTTTATATTTGATTCACCTAGTATATATGTCGGAGCGTAAGGATGACGCCACCAGTTCGCAACGATTGGTTGTAGTTTGTGGGTGGCGACATCGCGTTACAGTTATCGTCCTACGTTCAGTTTTCTATCTGGTAACATTGTTTTCCTTTATTTTCTGTGTCTACTGCGCTTATTATTTAAAATGGCAACATTTCATTTTTAATTTAATTTTTAAGTTGGTCAACTTGTTAAACGACCGTATGGTTTTTTTGATTGGACAATTAAGATTGTAATGTTGGTTGACTGGAAATTCAAGTAGGGTTGGACAGCGCTGATTGGATAGGCGACTGGTTCCGCTCGCTTGGACATGGCTCTTGGCGGGGATCAGGAGAGTTAACGGAGGAGTGGACTTTGATTTGGAAAAGGGAAAAGAAAGGACTTCTCTCGCCAAGAGACTTGTCGGTTTCCATACAACCAATTCTGTAAAGTGAGATTTAATTGTGGTAATGAATGATTGTCGTAGTTTAATTATTTTATTAACTTGGTCATTGTAAATGTTTTCCAATATCTACGTGGAAGCAAATAAACGCTAAGTGATTGTACTTTAACGCATTCTTTGATTTAAAGAAGTGACCGAAAGCCCGTCGCTATGTCCGATGCCCATGATAACGCCCCGATCCCCATTTCGGCCCGTCCTGATCCGACATATATATATATATATATATATATATATATATATATATATATATATAGTAAGTTTACTTTCATATGCAGTTGTCTGCTTAGTGCTTTAGTTTCAAAAGGGGAATGAATTTTAAGACTGACGAAGTTATTTCTACTCCCACCGTACCATACCGTCGGTACACGCGTGTCACAGCGTTCACTAGCTTCAAACCGACGCTGGCGAGCCGGTGAAAAAAAAAAAAAAAAACATTATTTTAGAACATTAATGACTTCACATCACAGATAACCCCCAATAGATTCCGCATTATTGAAGATTTGTACTGATTCATGCTCACCGAATTTGACGGACCGCACGCGTTGGGGCGATATGACAGCAGAGCTGTGATTGGCTACATAAAAAAAAAACTGTAGCGATGGGGCGAGAGAGAGACTAATTAATTTATCGACTAACATTTCTTATCTTCTTCTTTTAAATTTAATAAAGTAAAAAAAAAAAAAATCATTTTTACAAGCTTTTTATTAACTTGCAATTTTTTTATTATTATTTAAACGGGAGAGAGGTGTCAGCGCGAGCATTTCGTCCTGCTCTCCCGTCAGCGTTCGCCCGATTGGGCGTCAACAAAAGTTCATCGGTAGGAGGAGGGCGGTAGACTCCCTCCTCCCCGGATGGCTGGGTGTGGGAAGACGTGCCGGAACACGGAACACGGACACGTCTTTCACCGGAGCCGGGTTAGTAGGTGAACGGATCCCCATATCCGCTCACCCTCCGGCCGATCACGGGGGCGCTTGGAGTCTTCCGTACAGCCTCCTCCGCCTCCCGGGTCGTTTGCGACGGATGTCGCTAGCGAGGGCGGCATCCTCCCTCGCCCGCTCCGCCGCCTCCTTCAGCGAGAGGACTTCCTCGCTGAAGGAGATCATGGCCTGCCAGGCCTCTTCGCTGCTGACCATGGACAGAACCACGGCCGGCAGCGAAAAGTCTCCTCCTACAAAGGGCGTTAGGTAGCCCCGTTGCCGGTCCCATGCCGGGCATTCTGCCAGCGTATGCTGCGCGGTATCCTCCGGGCCACCGCAGTGGTGGCAGGAGGGTGTCGGCTCTCTTCTAGCAATGTTGCACAGATATCTGCCGAAGCAGCCATGCCCTGACAGAATCTGTGCAAGCCTGAATGTGATCACACCCTTCCTGCGTTTGCACCACTGCTCCAGGACTGGAGCGATGGCCCGGATAGTGTGAGCGCCGGCGGTAGGTTCGGCGAGCCTCTCGGCCCACCGCGCCAGTGCGACTCTCTGGGCCGTGCGGCGCACTTCCTCCGGCAGGGGACCAGCAACGCCCCGAGTGTGAGCTGCCGCTCGACTTTCGTAGACCGAGAACAGAACCTCGGCCTCCAGGTCCCACGGGGGGGTACCTGCCATCACGCACGCGGCATCGCACGATATGGTGCGATATCCGCGTATCACCCTGGTCGCCATCACTCGCTGAGATCTTCTCAGGAGCGTGACGTTGTGGCGATTCAGGGCGTCCGCCCACACAGGCGCGCCGTAGAGCGCCATGGAGCGCACCACCACCGTGTAAAGACGGCGGCAGCCGACACTCGGTCCGCTGTAACAAAGCGTTACATATCCATAAATAACAATAAAAATAATAATAAATTAATTAATATATATTTTTTTTAAATCTATACCTAAAATAATATTACGCCCGGAGTGGCACCGGTAAGTGACGGTATATTGAAAATTACGCGCTGGTATTGTTTTTTTTTTTGCGACAGGCAGTCGCATAAAAGTCTAAGGGCAAACAGTTCACACCACTCGGCGCAATAGTTGAGTTTTGCGAATTAATTAAATCTAGAAGGCGATATTCGACATTTTTTTTTAAATTTAATTGTGAGGCTAATCCGCGCTAATTTGAATCTCCCGCGATAGGGAGTATCCTACGGGCAAAGCATCCCCCGGGCCAAGTATCCCCCGGGTTACTTTTCATACCATCATAGACGGCCAGCTTCGGATTGCACTAGATCCAGCTGCCGGCTGCCATCCAGTCACCGCCCCTATCGTCGTCGTGCCTACGCGCATCGGCAGGACACACACTACCACGACATCACGCCACATCTACCACCTTCGTCGGCTGGAACATACAGGGGAGTGCCTGCACTGCGTTGAGGAGACAGATAGGCCGACCACCCACGACCTACACAAATTTGTGTTGCCTACCACCGAGCGTATAATATATTTAATTTTACCTGATCACGCCGTTTTATTTCCTGTGGTAGGCTACACTGGCGCCCAACTATCATAAAGCGCGACACTGGCGCCCAATCAAAACTGCTAAGGTCTCACGTTCCGAATTTTAGTACAATTGCAGGGCCGCTCAATAAATTGACTTCGCGTAAAAAGAATTCTCCACCATTTCAGTGGACTGTTGAAGCTGACGTAGCTTTTAAAAAACTAAAGGAGTGCCTTGTGTCTGCTCCTGTTCTTTCGTGCCCAGACTACAATCTACCATTCGAGGTACACACAGATGCAAGCAACTATGGTATAGGCGCTATGCTCACTCAATCCGTGAATGGTAAAGAACATCCTATAGCGTACATGAGTAGATCTTTAACGGCAGCAGAGAAAAATTATAGCATTACGGAACGTGAGACCTTAGCAGTTTTGATTGCGTTAGAACATTGGCGTTGTTATTTAGAAAATGGCAAAACCTTTACTGTTTATACCGATCATAGTGCGTTGAAATGGTTTCTTTCGTTAGATAACCCTACAGGCAGATTAGCACGTTGGGGTGTTCGAATGTCCTCTTTTGATTTTGTAATTAAACATCGCCGAGGTGTAGATAACATTATTCCTGATGCACTATCGCGAGCTGTACCCGTTTCGTCTATTGTCACTGCCAAATCTATCGCGACAACTAGTGATGATTGGTATAAAAACATCTACAATAATTGTATTAATAGACCTGATAATTTTCCTAATTTTTTAATAAAGAATGGCACTCTTTTCCGCCTCAGTAAAAATAAATGTAATCTTACAAATGAGTTTTCGTGGAAGGAGGTAGTTCCATCAGAACTCCGGGAGAAGGTTATTAAAGAGAATCATGATGAGCAAACTGCAGGTCATTTAGGCATTTTTAAGACCTACAAACGCATTGCACTTAGATATTACTGGCCAGGTTTATATCGTCAGGTAGCAAAGTATGTTGGTTCTTGTTCTACTTGCCTACAATATAAATGCCAAAACCATGCCACACTTGGAGAAATGGGACGCCCTAAGCAGTGCTCACGGCCTTATCAAATGATATCCATCGATTTAATGGGTCCTCTCCCTGTGACACGAAAACAAAATAGTTATATTCTAGTAGTGACATGTTGTTTTTCCAAATTTTGCCATATTTTTCCCATTAAAAAGGCTACTTCTGAGATAATAGTTAAAATTTTGGAGGATCAAATCTTTTTGGTTCATGGTGTACCACAGAGTATCTTTATGGACAATGGTACTCAGTTCATAAGTGGTCATACTGATCAATTTTTCAAAAAGTATAATGTCCCAAACGTGTATTTTACTCCTAAGTATACCCCTCAGGTAAATACTGTGGAGAGATACAATAGAACAATTATTACATGTATTTCAACTTTTGTACAAAATGATCACAGGTCCTGGGATGTATTTATTCCAAAGGTCCAATTCGCAATAAATAATTCGGTCAACGAAGCTACTGGATTCACGCCATCTTTTCTAGTCTTTGGTAGGGAATTGGTTCCATGTGGTTCCCATTATACAGACGTAGACTTGGGCGATGAGGTTTTGTTTTTGCCACGCGAAATTTATGCAGAAAACCTTGGTTGTTTGAGCACTATCTTTGACCAAGTACAGAAGTCTCTTTATCACGCTCACGTAAAGAACACATCGCATTACAATTTGAGACGAAAGGCTTTTGAATTTAACACTGGTGAAATTGTCTACAAGCGAGCTTACGTATTGAGTGACAAAGATAAATACTTCAGTAAGAAGCTGGCTCCGAAGTATATCAAGTGTAGGGTCATCCAGAAGTTGTCTCCATTAGTATACGTTTTGGAGGATATGTCTGGTAAACATTTAGGTACTTGGCACATAAAAGATCTTAAATGCTTCGGTAAAAATTCATAGTACGTTTTGTTATATTGCCCACGTTGTTAACATCTTTTAATACATTTTTTTTACAAAAAGTCGTTGTCAGATAAATACATAGATGCACGACTTTCGGTTTCTGTTAGGACACGTCTTGTAATTATAATATTACTTGATTTATTTTTAAATGTTGTATGTCTGGGATGAATGTTAGAATTTTAATAGGTAGAATGAAAGGTTAAGTAAAAAAAAAAAGATTGATACAAGTTTAAGTAATTGCGGATTTTATCTTAAAATAAAATCCTTATGAGGGACGAGCGGGTAATGTAACAAAGCGTTACATGCCATAAATAACAATAAAAATAATAATAAATTAATTAATATATATTTTTTTTAAATCTATACCTAAAATAATATTACGCCCGGAGTGGCACCGGTAAGTGACGGTATATTGAAAATTACGCGCTGGTATTGTTTTTTTTTTTGCGACAGGCAGTCGCATAAAAGTCTAAGGGCAAACAGTTCACACCACTCGGCGCAATAGTTGAGTTTTGCGAATTAATTAAATCTAGAAGGCGATATTCGACATTTTTTTTTAAATTTAATTGTGAGGCTAATCCGCGCTAATTTGAATCTCCCGCGATAGGGAGTATCCTACGGGCAAAGCATCCCCCGGGCCAAGTATCCCCCGGGTTACTTTTCATACCATCATAGACGGCCAGCTTCGGATTGCACTAGATCCAGCTGCCGGCTGCCATCCAGTCACCGCCCCTATCGTCGTCGTGCCTACGCGCATCGGCAGGACACACACTACCACGACATCACGCCACATCTACCACCTTCGTCGGCTGGAACATACAGGGGAGTGCCTGCACTGCGTTGAGGAGACAGATAGGCCGACCACCCACGACCTACACAAATTTGTGTTGCCTACCACCGAGCGTATAATATATTTAATTTTACCTGATCACGCCGTTTTATTTCCTGTGGTAGGCTACACTGGCGCCCAACTATCATAAAGCGCGACACCGCCCAGATTTGGGAGGAGGCTACCCAACGCCGAGGTGGCCCCGATCAACTTTGGGCTCAACCGCCGGAAATGCTCATGGAATCGCCACCTGGAGTCCAAGGTGAGCCCCAGGTAGCGCATGTGCACTCCGACGGCGACGTCCACGTTTCCCACTTTAATGTGGGCTTGTTGCGGTGGACCCTTCCGGGGGCCATGGAAAAGCATGGCCTCGGATTTTTCGGGTGCCACCCGCAAGCCCAACAGCTCAATACGCTTGGCCACGAGAGCGACGCTCACCGTGGCCAAGCTCGTCACCTCCTTGTAGTCGTCTGCACACGCGACGACCAGCGTGTCGTCGGCGTAGCAGACGACATTTACATTGTCCGGGAGGGCGCCTCTCAGCGCCCAGTCGAATCCAATGTTCCACAGGAGCGGTCCTAAGACCGACCCCTGCGGAACGCCACAGGACATGGTCCTCTCTAGGACCGTCCCGTTTCGGCCGGGACACAAGATCCTTCGATCCCTCAGGTAATCTCCGACAATCAGCTGGAGATACGCGGGCAACCGGTGAAACCGGAGCGCCTCCGTAATGCAGCTGAAGGGGAGGGTGTTGAAGGCGTTGGAAATGTCTAAAGACACCGCCAGTGCTACTCCTCCCCTTTCCACGGTCTCCTGCGCAACGGTCTTAAGGCGCAGGATGGCGTCGATCGTTGATCGACCCGCGCGAAAACCGAACTGATTGTCGGTGATTTTTTTTTTTTTTTTTAAAGGTTCACAAAACTGGTATACAATTCCATGTACAAGCAAATAAGAAAAAACAAGAACATACAAATACAGAAATTAATTCGGAATGTAACCTACTACATGTGAACACAACATACAAAAATAAAAACGTGCTAGACAGTTACAATAAGACAAACAATAAAGTAAAAATTATAAAGTTACATATTTATGAATTAATTTCCTTGGTGAGACCGCAGAACCATAGAATAAATCAAATTCGTTTTGAATTCCATTATATGAAGAGCACATACGATAGATTGGACTGTGTTGACCGAGATTAGTGCGACATGCAGATAGAGCAAATGTTTTACGGTTGTGCAATCGGCTACCCAGTCGAGGTACAGAAAAGCAAAGATGTTCAAGGATATCAGGAGCATCGACAAGACCATTGACAAGCTTGTAGAGAAACATAAGGTCCAGAACCCTTCTACGTTTACACAAAGAGGCTAAATTAAAGTGATACAACGAACCTGCTTGTCCCACTCTTACATGCAGCTGACTCATATAAGCGCATCCTTGTTGACAACAAGAATGCACATTATCTACGGAATGTTTTAATTTTACTGAACTTTAACTTAATAAATTATGTATAAATTAGTTACTATATTTTTAATTTCTTAATATTAGTTATATTTAATATTATTAGTTATATATATTATACATTACATACATATACACACACACATGCATACAAAATAAATATATAGTTGCGTTATATTACTTATTACGGATAAAATATTCTTTTAATTTATATTTAATATTTTTTATGTTTAAACTATTTTTTAAATCTGTTGGCAGATTATTAATAAGGACGGATTAATTATTAATAATACGGACAAGTATACATACATATATACATACAATGTATGTATGTATGTATATATGTATGTATACTTGTCCGGGTGGAATCTTGCAACTGAATTTTAAATCTTTAACCGATTGAGCTGAAATACACGCTTATTTTGGATGACAATGCAAGCTTAGCTATATGACGTCATTTTAATTCCAATATGGCGGATCATCCAAGATGGCGGCCATGCACTTTTTGATAAATACAGATATGGATGTCATTTTTAAGGTTTCTTGGGGTGCCGATTATGAAAATGACATTCATTTTCAAATCCAAGATGTCGGCCATGTATTTTTTGATAAATACAGTTATGGATGTCATTTTTAAGGTTTCTTGGGGTGCCGATTATGTAAATGATATTCATTTTCAAATCCAAGAAGGCGGTCATGCGTTCTTTTTGATAAATATAGATATGGATATCATTTTTGAAATTTAAATGAAAAAATTTTCAATTTGTGACAAGTAAAAAACGAAGAAGTTGGCCGCCATCTTGAATTTATGTCATTTTTGTCAAAGCGCTGTTGTCTTCTAATCAAAATAACTACCAAAACCGAGTTTCATCGAAATCGGCCCAAAAACGAAGAAGTTAGCCGCCATCTTGGATTTATGACATTTTGGACATTGGGCCAAAGTTATGACATTTTGGACATTGGACATTTTGGACATAGGACATTGAAGGCTTTAGTTAAATTCTTCCAAAAAGTTTTGTTTTCGGTAAATTCATAAAATTTTACTTAAAATATCGATATCGACGAATTAGAGCATTTCAAATCATAACAACACTATGCATGTAATACGCGCCATTGTTAAGCCAGATTACGTTGACCTCCAGCATATGGCAGCAATGATTATAAAAATATGAAACATTTTACTTACCTGTGGAACTGTCGCGAACTGCATGATTCATAGAACAGTTTAATCAAGCAGTGGCGAATTACTAATAGAAGTATTTACCTGTACATATCGTACACACGTATCTGCCTCGCTGATTTACTGGTAGTACCGCTTTACACAAGCGAATCATCAACTGATGTCTGAATAGGCGAGTCCGAAGACAAGCTCAACTGATGTCTGAATAGGCGAGTCCGAAGAGAGGCTCAACTGATGTCTGAATAGGCGAGTCCGAAGAGAGGCTCAACTGATGTCTGAATAGGCGAGTCCGAAGACAGGCTCAACTGATGTCTGAATAGGCGAGTCCGAAGACAGGCTCAACTGATGTCTGAATAGGCGACTCCGAAGACAGGCTCAACTGATGTCTGAATAGGCGAGTCCGCAGACAGGCTCAACTGATGTCTGAATAGGCGAGTCCGAAGAAAGGCTCAACTGATGTCTGAATAGGCGAGTCCGAAGACAGGCTCAACTGATAACTGAATAGGCGAGTCCGCAGACCAGCTCAACTGATAACTGAATAGGCGAGTCCGCAGACAGGCTCAACTGATAACTGAATAGGCGGGTCCGCAGACAAGCTCAACTGATAACTTAATTGGCGGGTCCACCGACCCTGATAGCAAAGGCCTCCATCCTCCCCTTACAGCCTTCCCTGTCCTCTCAACTTGGTCTAATTTCTGATACTGATACTGAACTGTTACTGAACTGATACTGATACTGAACTGATACTGAACTGATACTGAACTGATACTGAACTGATACTGAAGTGATACTGAACTGATACTGATACTGCACTCAAATAAAAAACGTTAAGGCGTGATTGCGTTTCTGTGAAAACGAGTTTATTTACAAAATATGTTCACAATTCGATCAATAAGAATATCACCATTATAAGTTTATATAATTTACTAACCTGTGAAAACGAAAGAAACAACATTCAAAGCCTCTAATGTGTCTCTTTACAATTGTACAATTATCTTGAAAGTTTACTGTTAAATTTAGCTCACACATTCGTTTCGTTTATAATTTGTTTATAATATACCCAAAACCTACGAATAAATAATACCCAGGAACTCTAACTCGGAACAAATCAAAAAGTGGCCCTACGTGGAAACAAAACGACGTATATTCAAAATACCAATCAATTAAAAGGTTATTAATACACATGCCTAGTGATTGGTTTAAATTCAGAACGAGAGCAGGGATTGGTTCGCGCGCGTGCTGCAATGTCAGATGGTAGGCAGTTGTCATAGCGGCGTGGACGATGTTATGCTATAAGTGAAAAAGACTAGGTCAATAATAAAACAATATTTTTTGTATTTAATTATAATTATTTGTTGTTTATTAAATACGAATGGATTCTAAAGTATTTAAATAGAAGTATGTATGTAATCATTTTATTGCACAAAATTATAAAAAGTGTAAACTTTACCATTTATAATATTTTTTGTTTTATAAGCTATTAATTTGATTTTTTTATATAAATAATATTTTCTTAATGAGACGTGAGAGAATTATTTCATGATTTTTTCCGTACTAAAGCTTCATACCTAAAGCTATAAGAAATGACACACACACACACACACACACACACACACACACACACACACACACACACACACACACACACACACACACACATATATATATATATATATATATCTTTTCTTATATGCAGTGTGGAAAAATAAGTCGGGCCCTGGAGGGAAACTACCTTAAATCATTATGTTGGCTCATTTTACATAAAGGAGACATTCCTTTATTTTTAAAAAGAAACAAAACTGGGTTCAAAGATTTTCTGAAACTAGCTTGCCTCGCCCGGGGCTCGAGCCAACTAAAATTAAAAAAAACAAACACTCGCTATTTTATTATACTAATCGATAGGATTATTATTCTGGATAAAATTTCTCTAACATTTGGTCTTAAAAATAAAAATGATCGTAAAATCTAACATTAACTTTATTTTATTATCAATTTGTTACACTTAAACTATTTAACTGATAAATTGTACGAAATGAAATCCCTCGTTTCGGATACACAAATTTAGTCTCCGTTGAAATCCATTTCTTGTAGCCTTCAGCACAGTGTTGTGGTGTATGCCCCTAATAACATTTTCTACCGCAACCCTTAGTACTTGCACGGTTTCATAAATAACATTTTTTACGTGACCCCATAAAAAGAAGTCTCGGTTCGAGTCCCGGGCGAGGCAAGCAAGTTTTAGATAATCTTTAAATGCAGTTTTGTTTCTTTTTAATAATAAAGGAATGTCTCCTTTATGTAAAATGAGCCAACTTAAGGATTTAAGGTAGTTTTCCTCCAGAGCCCGACTTAATTTTCCACACTGTATATATATACAATGTATATTCTTGATAAATATACATTTTATCAGAAAGAAAAAAGAACCTACTGAATAAAGTCAAAAATTGACTGACTTCATTTTGCATAATATTGACCATCCCGATTTAATAGCGTATTTGAACATTTTTGATTATAATTATAATTTAGCGACTATTTACGAGTGAAAAGTGATCCCTGAACAGTTAGATCTCGTATGGCTCTTGCACCACTTCACAACTCAACCTGGCATGATAATTATAACTGATTTACATTGATAAAAACGAAAACGTACACGAAGATTTGACGTGTGCTCTCTTGCAAGAAAAATGTCCGACTAGTGGAGCGCTGTACACAATTTTTAAGCCTCGCCTACTTGTACACAACTTTCGTTGGGTCATTTTTTGAGCGCAGTTACATTTCCTGAGTATTATTTATTCGTAGCCCAAAACATTAATATTTTATTTCATAGTAGTCAGTCGTGAAATATCGTTAGGCTGTCGCCAAGCGATAGAAGATAAAAAATTCCAATTTAAAAATTGTGAATATCATTATAATTTACACACCACTGCCTTACAGTAGTTTCACTTGTAGAGTAATAACGAAAAGGTGGTAGAGTAATATGAAAGTTGAAGGTTTAGTTGGGATGTAGAGTGGTATTGAAGAGGTCGGGCGCCGCGGTGGCGCGCGTGGGCTCCGAGGAGTGCACGTTGGTCCACTCGAGCCGCGGGTAGGAGGGCTGCGACAGCACGCCGCACGTGTTGCTCGGCGCGAACACACGCACGTAGCCGCGCTCGCCCCAGTGGTCCGACCACGAGTTCTTCAGCACGAAGTGCGTCTTGCCCCGCCCCTTGCCCCATCCCACCGCGGCCACCGCGTGGTTCAACGGGCTGGGGCTCTTTCCGCATCGTTTGTCTACCAGCACACCTTTTTTGTAATTTTGGAAGGAGCCCGCATCCGCATCGACGATAACTACTGTCGGGCCGTGTTCCTTTATGGCTACCTGCAAATTTGTAATTAATACGGATTTCACTCGATAATATATTATATGATATGAAATAGCACTATTACACTACGCCGAGTACTGTACCTTGAGTGCGGGGATGCTGAGTTTGGTGACGTTGACGTGCGCGCTGATGTTGGTGACGGGCGGATGGCGACTGGCGCTGCACGAATCGACCTGAGGAGGGACAGACGATCGGTGACTTTGAGACGAAGGAACGACTTTAGTCACACGAGTCTCGCACGAAAAGGATCTCTACCTTCTCATTGTAGACCGAGTATTGGTCTATCGCCGGCAACCCGTACTTCTTCACGTAGTCGTAGGCGAAGCTCGGCCATGTGGGGTTGCAGCCGTGCGCTCCGGTCCTGAAGCGGTCGGAAAACGTGAGCAAATAAGGGAACGCAAACAGTTAAGACAGAATTCTGCGGACTGATACCGACTCTCTTCCACAATCGACCAGTGCTTTCTCGCTTAGCGCGACCAGACGCCGCGTGAGCCGAAAGAGCGCGCCCTCTACGGCCGCGGTGATAGCGAAGGCCCAGCACGACATACAAGAGGCGCCCTGGAAGCGCACCGGAGTCACGCCGCCCTCGCGCCGCCAGTCGAAGCGTCGCGGCAGCGCCTCGGCCTGTAAGTCTACGTCGCGCTCTGAGTGCGGAAATAGCTCCGCCGCGGTGCGCTCTTCGGCCGGCACTACGCCCTGTAGTTGCCGCTTCTCCACCTTAAGCCGGTCTGCGAGGAAATTGACCTCCATCTCGAAAGTGGCACCTTCGCGGTTGCCGGAATTTACGAACCGAGAGGTTTGTATGTAGAGATTCTTCCGCACGGCCTCTTCCTTGTTGTCCACGTACTGGCGTGAGAAGACGGCCTTGTAGCTGAAAAAACAGTGCTTAGTCAGACTTACCTATAATACCTATGGTATAAGGATAATTGCAAGTCTAGTGGTCTCTATTACTCTTCAATGGCTGCGTCGTAACGCGGGTCGCGGGTGAGCAGAGTGAACTCGTGCAGAGGGTCTAGTTTCGCGCGATGCTCGGGTTGCGCGACGTCGTCAAGATTCTCCATCACGTCGCAGTCGCTCTCGTTGGGTGTCAAGTCGCAGTCACCGTTGTCCTGCGGCTGCCAATCGCGCACTTCCAAGTACCGATGCTCGTACCCGTCGCAGTCGCTGCCCAGCACGGAGCTGTCCACTGACACTGTGTATCTGTTAAACCAAATTAGATAACTTTTTCTTTATCTGTGGTTTTTAAAGTGAAAACTTCTTTAGGGTGGCTGAGGCAGTTGTTTGTATGGAGAATTCGGTAAGAGGTAAAACAGTAAATACGACATGATCAGTGAGCGTCTCGGTCTTTGTTAAAAATCTTGTTAAAAATCTTGTATGAAAAGTGTGAGGATTTTGAGGAACGAAACTATAGCGCGTTACAACCTTCCGGAGCAGCGACGTAAGTCGTTGAAAAAATAACTAACTAAAGCCAAATTTTTACTACGAAAGTAAATATTGTATTGGCCCAATTAAAATTTAAAAACTCTCTTGCAAAATTCAAGCGAGCTACTTTATGGGCTTCGGTCGAGTAAACTCTTATGGGATGACGCCTGTATAGTGCAAATCCATGCTGTACAAGTGCTTCAGCACCGTCTCAGTACAGACATCGAACTCCTCTGCATAATGAGCCGTACGTGTGAAGCCATTTTCTTAGGCCGTCTCATAGTTTCTCTTTGAATGTTCGATATCGCAGGACGACTGATTCTGGATTCTCGGGATTCTCGTGTAATCCAGAAACGTACGGTATACTGCGATATATTTAAGTTTCCCGAAATTGGGCTAACGTTCCGACCCAAACGGTGTAAACAAATAATTTCTGCTCTTTAGGCAATAGTTAAATTTCGTGAAATGTTTACTTGACAAATTGATATGACTTTTGCATATCGTCTAAATTTCAAAAAAGAAAATAATCTTTTAAAACTAAAGAGGTTATATACCACTCTTGTTACGAAGTCTTTGACTTCAAGAGACAGATTTACTGGTAGAACATAATAATACCTATGTGATATACAACAAAGGTTAAAATGTCATGCATATTTAACTTATATATGATTCGCTTGGCGATGGCCAATTATGTCAATCAGTAATCAATACCTACTTCAAATCTAAGCCTTAGCGAAATTTGAAATGAATGGAATTTGTTATCGAAACTGATAAAGCACTTTGTTGGTCCGCTTTACATACCACGCCTTTCTCACCTGTTGTAATTTAATTTGGAAATTAAACAGTTTTCGCGACCGTGTCTAAGCGCACTGCGAAGCACCTACAACGCTAACAAATTACTGTTAGACGATCGCAGATTGTGCTCATATTAACAGGCACCTTCAGTCAAATGTTAGCAAATAAATAAATTTCTTAATACTTGACTGGCGTCGCGTGATGGGCGGAGGTCCTGCGCAACAGCAACTCGTGGTGGAAAGTCAGCGCCTCTCCGGGCGCACCGCCGATTTCGCCTGGTCCGCCGCGAGTCACGTGTCGCCACCGCTCCACTTTCATGCCATCCGACACGCCAAAGCCTGTAGCAGAATGCATGTCAAAGCAGCGACAGATGTCAGGCCGGTCAGTTCTAGTGCGCCAGTGACAGTGTACTCACCGTCGAATGTAAACAGTTCAATTTGCGGCAACGCAGGATGGGACAAGTGACGCGAAGTCACGCGGCGCGGCGAACCACGCGAACAGCGCGTCACGTCCTGTTCTTCAGTGCGGTCTACGTGCATCTGTGCACAATAGCAATTACTATAATATAATCACCATCATTCCACAAGCGACCACTATTAGACTAATGCCCGTTTTCACCAACAGACACCTAGAGTTAGGGAACACATAAAGCCGGCTCTTCACGGCAGTCACATTCACTATCCTGCATGAAGTGCCGAACTGCAAGGCGGACTGCCGTGAATGGTCGGCCTAAGTAGTAGTTAGGTGTTCCCTAACTCTAGGTGTCTGTTGGTGAAAACGGGCATAAGCCTCTTATTTAGCGCCGCTACACTCGTCCACTTAGGCAGAGTATTCATCGAGCTGTGAGCACAATAGCCGAAACAAGTTCATTAGACGTTTAGCGTTTGTACCAGTTAGTTACAATGGCGACCAAGAAATTTACAAGACTGACCTCGAAGTACTGCACTCGGCCATCGGGCAATATTTGCCGGAAGGTGGAAGTCCCGTCTTCAGTGTGATAGTCTACTCTCGCCCTGCCGGTGGCGGCATCCCACCACACGGCGTATGGCTCCGTGTAATCGGCGCGAAACACTGTGAGCTTGGCCTTCATGAACAAGGAGCGATCGAAGCGCGGCCGCGGCGGGTCTTCCTTCGCGTAGCGCTCGCTGCCCCACGAAGACTCGCCCACATCCGACGAGGTCGTGTGGTTCAGGATCACTTCGCCGTACCTCGGGATAACGGCGGGAGGCAGCTCCGGGGCGTAAGGCATCTGACGGCGAAACAACTCCACCAGTCGCCGAGATATTTCTGTCGATGCAATTAAATCTCAGGATTCGTTGTAATAATGGTCAAGTTTTGCTGATTCAGTGCACACATTGTGTGTTCTGCTCACATTGCGTCTCCGATGGCGACATAATTATGTGTGTAATGTGGGAAGCATACTACAGACTTAATGTGATAATTCTGCTTCGTTAAAATGAAAATTATTTAAGAGGCAACTTACGTGATATTTGAACAACCGTATACTTGGCTGTTTTTGTGTGATCTGTGTTTATGTTTTCCTTATAAGTAGAAGTCGGGATTGGTGGCGGTGCTGGCGGTGAAGACACCGTCTGCTCTAACGAATGGTATTCGTCGTAACGGTGGCCAGTCGGAGGGTGCAGCGGCGGCGGCGGCGGCGACGACGAAAACGAAGGAATGTGTTGTCTACCTTCGTCTTCGTGAAACACTCGCGAATCTTCATTCTCCTTGCTTGAATACTTGTATGATGTATTTATGTGATCTGTGCTCATGTTTTTCGTATACTTAAAGGTCGGGGTCTGCTTTGAGGAAGAGTCTGTGTGATGATGGCCAGTAGGAGGCTGCAGCAAGAGCGAGGGCGAGGGCGAGGGCGAAAACAAATGATTGCGCGGTCCATACGCTTCTTCGTGAACCACTTGCGATTCCTCATACGCCTTGCTCTTTTCGGCTCCATGGTCGCAGTCTGTAAAAAACTTATTTCGCTTGTATCGTGGAACATCTCTCTAGTGGGAATCGCTGAAGGGTCACTTTACCTTTGGGTTTGTCCGATTCACTTTGAACGGGCACCGGCAACACAAGCAGAGGCAGTGGCACCGACTGTTTATCTTCTCCTGTAACCAATAGTGATTTCTCTTAGATACTTGTCATATAGATCGTGGTATCAAGGGGATAGCATAGTTTTTATATCTATTAATCACCAAAATTATCTTTTATTGCAATTTCAATGTTTTTTATGGGACAAACGAGTATAAGTTTCATAAGTTTCTTACAGAAGTTTTCAAGTGTTGGTTCACAACCCACAACACTTCAACATTTATGTTTACAAGTGTTTCGATGTCAAACTTAATTGTAATATTTTTGGCACTAATATTGCCTCAATAATAAAGGGAAACTATAGTATTCTTATTATAGTATAGTATTCTTATGTACGTGTACTTATATCGGTTATAATCGAGTTACAGATTTTTTTTCTGGTTCGCCAAGTCCTCTAGTTGAATACAGATTTACTACAATATTTTAAATTGTATTATTATAGTAATAGTTCTATACGGTATATTTATGTTAAGTTCATGTAACATAAATTCAGGTTGAGACAACAAATTCTCCCAAATACTTATTACTGTGAGTTCGCAGTACGTTTCTTAAGGCCAGGCGGATTCACGAATGTGACGAAAAGATTGATATTTGAACTTCAAGTTTGATGAAATGATGCAGAATTGTACTACACAAAAATTAATGTATGTTGAAAAAGAAAAAAAGAAACACAATAACCGAAACGAATATTGAAAAATGGCTTGGTAACTCTGTAAAAAAAATCTAAACATCACCATAAAAAATTAACTTCCATGTTGACCATTTCGTAATTTTCAACGACAGTGATATGATTTTTTTTACAAAAAGGATAGTCTTTTAATGGTTCTAACACAATAACCGGTTAGATTTTTAAAAAAATATCCAGAATTCAAACAATTAATTAAAATGTTTTAAATAGTAGTAATATTTTCGTTCGTAAACCTGACGAAGAGCTATACAATAATCGACCATATTGACGGAGCGGCAAGCGTTGCAATTCGATACGCGCGTTCATTTAGTTTTCCAGCGACGCGGGCCGTGAACTGACCGGGCCTTAAGGGAGCAATTAAAGAAAAACTTCCAGGAAAATTTCCGTTTTTTGTGCTTGACTACCACTCCCGCTCATCGATCTCAATTGCTCCTCACAGACATCCGCCAAACTGGTTTTGAGATTTTTTAATATTGGCATTTCTAATATTAAAAAAGCTTGTCCGTGGAACCAAAATTAACGGTTGACGTTTTCTATACTCAAGAATAAGGTTTCTTTTGAAGCCTGGAAGGAATAAAAAAAATTAAAAACGTTATCTAAATTGTATCGAAGGATAATGTAAACATGTTTACCATGTTCTTTTATTCTTTGCTCAAATTCTAAGAACTTTTTGATTAGCAGATATTGTTGAAACTTACCCAACGGTAGTGTAATGAGTTTTGACGACCATCCACCACCACCACCGCGCCTCTCTTGTTTCAGATCTGCTATTTGGGGAGCATTTTCTGAAACATTGAGATAATTGAAAATTGTAAGAGATTTGAAAATTGTGTAATCCCGTGCGAGCCCAGGTCGTTTCTGGCAGTTACCTGATAAAAGTTGTAACCACAAGCGCTCGTACAGAGAGGACCTCGTGTCGCGACTTGAGTCCACATTTGATGTTGAGGCCACGTACGGCACCATCACAGCTGGAACCATTTTATTTTAATTAACATCAAACAATGCTAAAAAGTTAACCTTTTTTACTGATAATAAATCAATGATATTTGACTAAATTGATTCTGAATATGTACAAAATGATTAATTGAATTAAATATGTACCTAAGTGTACAATTCCTTTTGTACTCGCAATAAATGATATAAAACCACCGGTGGGACTGTCACAAATAAAACTCGGTAATTTTACATCTGGTGACTGACCTCAAATTATTTAATTATCTGCTATACATATTTGTGAAACACATAAAACATAATTATATCGAGTTCACATAATGCAAAGCGACATCTAGATATACCTTGCGTTCTAGGTGGTTTCAACAATTCATTAGCGCCATCTAACGATCATTAGCACATTACAAAAGGAAATATAAGTTAGCGCTAATACCGTTCAACATTCCGCCCACCTAGAACTAAGTCTAATAGTTCTAAGTCCAATATAAATTGCATTTAACAACTGCCGCCCACCATGGCGCGACCCGATAAACAAAATAATACAATATAATTACCACCATAAATCAAAACATTTTGGTATCGGTTCAAAACAAATATGTATACAATTACCATAAAACAACCAACTATTCAAAAATTATCGATAGCACACAAATATTGCTTAGAGGTCTCTTAATATACGAATTTCGCTTAATAATTCTTGGTTTGTAATTCCGTCCGTTGACACAAACCTGTCATATAACAACAAAAAGGAGGATTAACCGATTTACACTTATTAGTTTGAAAGGAACGTCTTAAATACTCTCCAGACCACTTTCGCCGACCGTGTAACCATTTTATATTTCTTGACAATTCTTGAGGACTTCTTGCGTACATTTCATTCTTCTCTAGTACGTTATTCTTACTTTTATTCCTTGCTACTCCACCTGAAGTGGTTTTTTTCTTAGTTTTAAGCTTGTCCTTAATTATATTACCAGCTGTAGCTGTATCTTCTCTTTTCTTGACTGAAACTTGATGCGAATTTTCTTTTAATTTTTTAACTTCCTCTTTTAGTTCTATGTGAGCATGGCAAGACACCATGCCCGATAATGGTGTAATTGAATTATGCAACTTGCCTTTGCGTATACTACAATTCTCTTGATTACCTGGCGTAGTGGTCGGAAGAGTACCAGACTCCTGATGCAACAACGTGTGGTGTCGCTTTTTACAACGGCGACATTTGACAAATTTCTTACAGAATCTCGCAATATGAGAACTTCCTAAACAATTAAAACATAATTGTTGGTCACGGACGAAATCACGACGTGCTTCTACTGTTTCATTCGAAAACATTTTACATACACTTAATGCATGTGCATCAAAGCAAAATGAACATTTTACATTAAATACATGAAAGACTTTAGGGTTTGACAAAGGGTTAAAATTAGACAAAATTGGCTTAGATTCCAGGACTTCTAAAGCACGAGATCTCTTGATTAAAAATTCTTTAAATTCCTTAAACGTTGACAATATTTCAGAAGAACTATTATTATTACTATTAAATTCCCATTGTCTTCTTGTTTCTATGTCAAGTTTCATTGACAAAATATAAATAATAATAGTATCCCAATCAGAAACATCAACACCTAAATTTGATAACCCATCAAGACAGTCGCATGTAGTGTCCATTAAATCCTTCAAATGTTTTGCCGATTCTTGTGATGCAGACCTCTGACCAAACATACGTTGTAATATATTATTCGTTAAATACTTTTTATTATTGTAACGATCCGTTAACATATTCCATGCCTTCTCATAGTTTTGTTCCGATATAGAAATCTGCCTGACCAACTGTTCCGCTTCTCCAGCCAAATATCCCTTTAAATAGTGCATCTTTTGCACATTGTCTAAATTCGGGGAGTTGTGCACCAATGACGTAAACAAATCTCTGAAGGTAATCCATTCGGTATAGCTTCCCGAGAAAATAGGTATGACTATCTTAGGTAACTTTACTTGCGACGTAGAATCCATACTCCGCTCAGAATTAACTGAATTATCGCCACTCTTGTAATTTCCAAAATTTGTTACTAATGACAGTTTGTACTCTAAATAACAATCTTCGCACCTATCGAACACATTTTTGCTACCATATGTACTGACCCTTAGTTCCTCTGACTCCGTTTCTGAAATTAAGCTATCATGATTTTTTTCGAACTGTTGCCAAAGTTTCTCTAAACTGGACAGCCGTATTTCCACGTATGGTCGCGTAATTCTTTCCTTTGGCGATTTCTTAAAATTTGATTCTGCCCTATACATTCTTTCATAAATATCATCTTGCAACTTAATCAATCGTTCCATTTTATTTTAGAGTATTAACTTGTACTCAACTCGCCAAAGTATTAAAAATTTGTCGAAATGCCAAATTTTTCTAAGTCCACAAAATTTCTTGAAATTTTTACAAGTGTTTGAACACCGATATGAAATCCAGCATGGATTCCCCGTCTCAACCACTTATACACGAAAAATTTTACAAGTTCAAATTTAATGAAAAAGTTATAAGTTCAAAACACTACTCAAATTTCAAAGTTAGTTTATATTTAAATTTTAAAGTTATTTCTTCACTATATTTAAAGTTCAAAATTGCACGAAAAATATGGAACGAACTCACAATTTTTATTCTTTCTTCGCTTCGTCCCTCGCTGATCTTGATTCCTTGGTATCGCCGGTCTTGTGCACGTCGCTGTAGTTGCCGAAGCTGCTGTCGTCACCTTCACAGCGCAGTGTAGACTCGTCCCGTACAGCGATCCACTGCCAAGGGTACGAAGGTAGCAGGTAGTCCCGTCCTGCTGTCTTAGTCGATCTGTCACCCTTTGCCGATAACTCAGTTATCCGGCTCCGAAGGACCAATGTACAATTCCTTTTGTACTCGCAATAAATGATATAAAACCACCGGTGGGACTGTCACAAATAAAACTCGGTAATTTTACATCTGGTGACTGACCTCAAATTATTTAATTATCTGCTATACATATTTGTGAAACACATAAAACATAATTATATCGAGTTCACATAATGCAAAGCGACATCTAGATATACCTTGCGTTCTAGGTGGTTTCAACAATTCATTAGCGCCATCTAACGATCATTAGCACATTACAAAAGGAAATATAAGTTAGCGCTAATACCGTTCAACACTAAGGATTAATGATTATGCATGCTGTGGTAGCCTGTAAATGTGATTTGTGCAAGCTGAACTCTGTTATGCAATTTGTTTTGAATTTTATATGTACACTATTACGTTGGCTATGTACACTATCACATAATATAAATAAATAAAAGCTTATTGTCTAAACAAAGTTTTCAAAAATCAGTTCAATGTTACACTGTCATGGAAATATAACAATATACCAAATTTCACATCAATCGAGCCTGTGGAAGTGGAAATGGGCTGATTATCTTCAAACACTTGAATAAGATCTTCATAAACTATAGCTTAGACCTTTTTTAACATTCAAGCAAAAATTTCATTTTAGGAGTTTTTTTTTCGTCGTTTAGTTTCTAAATACATTCAATGCAATTTATTTTTAATATTTAGATGTAAATACTATTCAAGTAAATAATAACAATAAATATAACAGAACATTAATACTTAAACATTAAATTTGAAATAAGGATCTGACGAATGTAACATGAATTCATTTTTAAAAAACCTTTGCTATTCATTATTTATTAAACAAACTAATTACATTAATTTCGAAATACCCATTTCGGGGGTTTAGCACGGGCACGCCGTTAACCCCAAGGTTAACCAAGGTTTATTTTCTACTCGCATTATTAATCCATTGATATAAGCAAGAGTATATATGTTCCTTGGATATAAGCGTAAAGGATAACCACTTTCTCTTTATTGAGAAAGTTGGCATACTTCGTCACCTACGCAACGACTTTCATTTTAGTTTTCCTAAAACTCCTTTAAATATTATTTATTATCCTACGTGTTAGATAAATGTCTCTCTGAAACAACCCTGTACACCATAATTATATAAGTAATAAGTAAGTACTTAAACATTTATTTTAACAACATAATGTAATGTTAGGAAAAACCGATGAGTTCTTAATATTTTTTGCGTTTTTGTATGTATGACTCAGTGTTCAATTCAAAGATAGGTAAATATAAGTCCTGTTACCGTTGCGTCATCGTCTGTCTGCTAGGACATCTAAGGTTCTAAAAGTCTAAAGCCTAATATTCTATTTCTCTAGGCTGTCGCTGCTCACCTAAGTTATAATTCATTTGATTCCATTTTATTTGAACTCCATTGCCAATGATTACCCATGAAATGCTAATCTTTTTGTCAATGGCTTGAATTTAAATAAAGAATTTAACGATAAAAGTTTTTATTTCAACCGTTGCTGATCATTATTTAGTGACATTCAACTCAATTCTATGTTAGTACAAAATATTTTAAGTTGACTTACTGCTGCCCTCATTAGTCAGTAACGGAACCATACAACAATACATTCAAGATGCTATTGGAGCTGATCTGAACCTTACGCACCAGATATGTACACCACTTTCTCATAGTTGCATAGAAGAAGCCCACCCTGGATTCAGCGAACATCCTCGACGCACTATAGAACCTTGGCAGTCCCAACACACCCTAGACGCTAACTAACTAAATAACTAAATGTATATTTTGCGGTAGTCACTTAACAGTGGCTGCTTTCGTGAAACTGTGTCGGAGCTTATGAATCTCATACGAGTACATACTCGTAGGAAGCATCATCCCAAACGCTTAACGTTTTTGGGTTAGATCAGGTGTCAGTTGAAATGCGAATATTTATTGTAAGCCACCGTGCCCCTCCATGAAGATTGATGATATATGTGAGGTGACATTGAAGAGAATAGGTATACTTACTGAGTGTCGAAACGACACTTTTTGTTGTTTCCAATGAAGTATAATTAAGTAAAAAATATTTTGTAATAGAGAAATATCAAGCGGTGAACCCGTTCGTCAATGCCAAACGACGTCTCCATAAAGGCCCACGCAACAAGCAAACGTTTACTGGAAACGAAACGTCGTAACCTTGTCCTTTACCGCCTCTCGCCACTGTCGCGCGATCGAATGGCTCATCTTTAACCTGGTCTCCGACTGAATGATCGAATACCGATCGACAGCTAATCATAACAGTTAATCGGTCAGAAAGCGACAAAGCCTATTAGAGCATATGGCACGCTCCTTGACCCTCCACGACGAATAAATTATAAATTCCATTTACATAATGATCTCATGCAACTATAATATATGTATTAAGACATAATGTTCTTACATCAAAATCGCCATTTGGCGTTGGGTGTTTTCGTTTTGCTGTTGGAGCCTTGTAATCTGCAGATCATGATCACAAATATTCAAGTGTCAAAGTGCGCGCTTCCATAATAGATTCGCGTTTCCTCCGATGTCTTTGTTAGAATCGATTGTAATTGATTTAATTTGGATGTTACACAATGGACAAAGATTAAATTTGAGTAGCGGCCGTCGACTTTCTGGTAACCTTTTCGATCTCCCTGATGATGTAACCTCATTAATTTTGTCTATTCAAAAGAAAAGTGAGATGCGAGTCAAGTGAGTGACTCTTCATGAGACATCACTTCTAATGACTTATCACAATACAGTTAACGTGTCGAAACGCTGTAAGGGACAACTTGACCTGTGTAAGTGCTGGCATTAAAAGTTCTAGACACAGTGTCTTTGGGACAGCTAAAATGTTTCAAAATTAAATATTATCTAAAAGATGGTTCCTTGAGGACAGGACTCTCATTGTCTATTACTGTATTCTTATTGTGTGGAATATTTATAATATAAAAATACGTTATTTGACACTTGATCAAAAATATGATTACATATTTTTAAAATCTTTTAAAAATATGTAGAATTTAAAAAAAAATAGACAATAAATCAAAATCGAGTCCCTGGGCTTGGAAGTACTTATTATAATATCAATAATAATGAAAAATTTCTATAAATAATTTAATTTGATTTCTAATACAGGTTAAATGTACAATAATAAAGATTAGGGTATATCCTCATAAGCCACAGAAGATTTTTAAAACATTTTAAAAAAACTTAAGAATTATCTGCAACGATTTGATGATAAATTAATTAATCAAACGCAATCTAAGCTGTTCGAAAACATAGATGAGGTGGTTAGACTTACCCGCGAGGAGCATGTTGAGGATGAGTGCGATCCTGGCGTTGGCCATGATGCGCAGCTGGTGATCAGATGAGAAACTGGCTCACTAGAGTACCGCTTGTGGCCGAGGACAGTATGCTAATGCTTTATCCGCGATCGCAGCGCGAATACCCTTCTGATGCGATGTCCCCCTCTCGATCGCCGCCGTGCGATGGGTACAGGTTCATACCCTTTGACTCGCCTCAAGGTGTTCACTTATTAAATAACTGTTACAGATTAACATAACTCATTGATTCGCTCCTAACGTATAGCAGTGAACAGACGACATTAAAAAGGGAACACGTGAAGAATAGTGGCTTATCTTTACATGGTATTAAATAAAGTTGCATCCCGTCGTCTGTTCCTGTGTATATACGTATTACGTACACTAAGATCTTTTAAGCAACGCAACGGATTTTAGTGCGGTTTTCACTAGTCGAAAGAGCGGCAGGCTTATTATCTAAATGCCTCTGCTAGCGACAGGCGCAAAATTTGTGCATAAGTTGTGCAATATCACACTAAATCGTGTATTTGGTATCACGTAACTCATAACAGTAGTGTGGTTTGCGTAAAAAACGGTGCTGCTTCTGACGTGCTGCACAAATTATGCACAATTTTTGCGCCTGTCGCTAGCAGAGGCATTTAGACATTTAGATAATAAGCCTGCGGGTCGCTAAGTTATTTGTAATCGAGTGGAGTGTGAAATAATTCATATCCTCGACAATGACAAAAAAACAATAAAGAAACATTGTGTTCATTGGTGCAAGTCTAAAATGGTTTGAATCTGAAACGTGTTTTTGAATGTATCTTCGTTTATCAATAGAATACATTTATTTGTTATATTTTGCTTTGTCGATGTGACATTTATTCGCGATTCGTGAACTTTCGAACTTCCTTACAATGTTTGGCATTTAAAAATATGTAGAATTTTAAATACGAGGTCATCATCTAACATAGCTACTTGTCGTATTATTATCGCTTTTGGGTTTCATATAGGGTTTGGATCCTCGAAGTCTCGTGTCTCGAAGTCAGGGGAAATTTGGTTCGCGACTCGGGAGAAGACACGGTAGTCGAAATATATTATTTTCAAAGTTATGTACCTATAGGTTACATACACAATAAACTTTATTTGCTTTCCACATTCGGTTTCTAAAGCTCTAATTTTTTTTAAAGTAACTTATTAAATCAACAAAGAAGTCTAATAAATTGTTAAATTACATTATATTACTTATTTATAGAGTTAAGAGCTAAGATAATGCTTATATATGTAGAGGTATTGGATTCAAAATTTTGTCTGTTTTGTATTTATAATATTTTAATGATAAACGCATGAATGAATCTATGATCTATACAAATAAATATGAATCGTTAATTGTACGTCTAAGCGCACACTTAAAGAATTGAAAATAAAAAATGTACGCTTCATCTGTTACATTGTTATCTTCCCAACACTTCTTTTTTTGTATCCCGGCAACCACAAAATTTGAAGTGGCCCCAACTTCAAATGTGGACTCAAGTCGCGACACGAGGTCCTCTCTCTACGAGCGCTTGTGGTTACAACTTTTATCAGGTAACTGCCAGAAACGACCTGGGGCTCGCACGGGATTACACAATTTTCAAATCTCTTACAATTTTCAATTATCTCAATGTTTCAGAAAATGCTCCCCAAATAGTAGATCAGAAACAAGAGAGGCGCGCCGGTGGTGGGTGGCCGTCAGACGCCTACCGCCCCCGAGTTGCCTCCCGTCGTCATCCCCAGGTTCAACGAATTGATCGTGAACCATACGACCTCGTGGGATGCGAGCGAGTCTTCGTGGGGCAGGGAGCGCTACGCGAAGGCGGACCCGCGGCGGCCGCGCTTCGATCGCTCCTTGTTCATGAAGGCCGAGCTCACAGTGTTCCGCGCCGATTACACGGAGCCATACGCCGTGTGGTGGGATTCTTACCGCACTAAAACTCCAACTCGAGATGGGTATGGTTCAGTCCTTAGGGGACTTTGAAACCGTCACCGGACATCGGGGGGGCGAGAAGCGTCCGGCCCTTACAAACTATCACACTGAAGACGAGATCGATTTAATGTTTGGCACTATTCTCTTCCTAATCAAAACACTGTCTCGAACTATGCTATTATTTAATTGTTCATTTAAAAAATACATTATTTTGAGCCACCTTTGCCCATCCCATAGGTATATGTCATTCATTATAATTCTAGCCAATCTTGTCCTACTAAATCATAAACCCAAAAGTTTGTGAAGAAGTATGGACTATGGTTCATCAAAAAAGCAAAATAAATAATGATGTTATATTTATCATTTTTAACGCTGACGATGCACCAGCCACTCGGCGATCATCGACAGAACTTTGTAGAGCGTCCGCACCCATCTTAGGCATATTACTAAAGAAAGCGCTTCTAAGTAAATAAAATGAAGCAGATTTCATATTTTAATCATTTAGTTCTCATGTCATAGCAGCGTAAGTAATTCAGGAACAGTGTTTTCATTATATGAAATGAGTTCGTTCTAGTGGAGTTTATCCTGGGAATTGAAAATGAACTTTTACACATACATTTATAAATTAAATGCCAATCAGAGAAACACATTCGCGCCCCCTAGCGACGAGTGACGCGAACCATTTTCGTATTGAATTGATAATTGATTGGTTGGGTTAAAGATTTTCTTTAGTTTTGTGTTTACACTAAATACACTTTAGTCCGTAACTGGGCAGCGAATCGATAGAAGTTAAAAGAATGACTAACTTAAAATTGAAAAGAAACTTGTATTTATATTAAACTAGCCGTTTCACTAAACTTTGTTCGTATAACTTTATAAAATGTAGCCTATATTACTCGCTGATAATGTAGCCTTCTATAGATGAAAGAATTCTTAAAATCGGTCCGGTAGTTTTTGAATTTATTCATTACAAACATACAAATCTTTTCTCTTTAAAATATTAAAGAAGAACGAGACTCAATGTTTTACTCGTAGAATGCGATTCAGTACTTTTAGTCATTTAAAGTTAGGATATAACACTTTTTACTACTTTATGCTAGTTTCAAAATAAATCAGCATTTAAATTTTAAAGTTCATTAATGAAAATAAACATTTTATATTTATTAGTTTTATTAATATGTAAATCCATATCGTAGTGGCAAAATGACATAATAAATAAAAGAAAAGAGCTAGAAAAGCTTTTTAGTAGGATCCAAAAGTGAGCCTAGAATCGGTCGGTCGGTAGTAGGGGTCGGGCGCGACGGTGGCGCGCGCGGGTTCCGAGACGTGCACGTCGAGCGGCTCCAGCCGAGGGTAGGAGGGGCGCGTCAGCACGCCGCACGTGTTGCTCGCCGCGAACACGCGCAGGTAGCCGCGCTCGCCCCACCGCCGACCCCACGAGTTCTTCAGCACCAAGTGCGTCTTGTTCCGCTCGGTGCCCCATCCCACCGCGGTCACGGCGTGCATCAAGGGTTTGGAGATCCTTTCGCTGGAATCACAAGTGCAATCGGCTCATTATGACGAATAGAGCTCACATATCGCACTTTTGTAATTGTCGAATAACAGACCATCGTTTGTCGATCAGTACGCCTTTTTTGTAATGTCGGACGGCCCAGTTCAAATTGATGATGACTACCGTCGGGCCGTGGTCCTTAATGGCTACCTGAAAAATTGTTATTAATACGGATATTACTCGTTATATGAATTATCCCTATGGCACTGTGCGAAGTACTCTGCACCTTGAGTGCGGGGACGTTGAGCGGGGAGACTTCGACGTGCGAGCTGATGTTGGTGACGGGCGGATTGTAACTGGCGCTGCACGAATCGACCTGAGAAACAGACGCTCGGTAAGTCTGAGACGAACGAACGAGTCTCGTGTGAAAGAGCTCTATACCTTCTGATTGTAGGCCGGGTATTGTTCTCTCGCTGGCAGCCCATAGTCTTTCACGTAGTCGTAGGCGTATCTCGGCCACGTGGGATTGCAGCCGTGCGCTCCGGTCCTGAGGCGGTCGCGCAACGTGAACAATTAATGGAGTGCACGACAATTACAGAATGCAATTAAAGAGTTAAGAGCAAACAGTTAAGAAAGTAGTCTGCGGAGCGATACCGACTTTTGTCCACAATCGACGATCGCTTTTTCACTGAGCGGGACCAAACGCTGCGTGACCCGGAAAAGCGCGCCCTCGACGGCCGCGGTGACGGCGAAGGCCCAGCACGAATTGCACGGGCCCTGGATGCGCACCGGCGTCACGCCGCCCTCGCGCCGCCAGTCAAATTGTCGCGGCAATGCTCGCGAGTTCACTTCACGCTCTGAGTGCGGAAACAGCTCTTCCGCGATGCTCACTTTCGCCAGCGCCACGCCCAGTAGCAGCTTATCCTCCACATCGAGCCGGTCCGAGAAGAAATTGACCTCCATCTCGAAAGTGGCTCCTTCGCGGTTGCCGGAATTCACAAACCGCGAGGATTGTGTGAAGAGATTCTTCCGCACGGCCTCTTCCTTATTGTCCACGTACTGGCGCGAGAAGGTGACCTTGAAACTGAAAGAACATTGCTCCGTCAGACTTACTTACGGGATTAGGATAACTGCAAGTCTAGTGGTCCCTATTACTCTTCAATGGCGGCGTCGTAGCGCGGGTCGCGGGTGAGCAGAGTGAACTCGTGCAGAGGGTCTAGTTTCGCGCGATGCTCGGGTTGCGCGACGTCGTCCAGATTCTCGATCACGTCGCAGTCGCTCTCGTTGGGCGACAAGTGGCAGTCGCCTTCGTCCTGCGGCTGCCAATCGCGCACCTCCAAGTACCGATGCTCGTACCCGTCGCAGTCGCTGCCGAGCACGGAACTGTCCACTGACACCGTGTACCTGTTCAACAAATTATGGAACTTTTTCTTCATTTGTTACTTTTTCGACATACTACATTTCTCTTCATGAAACATATGCGAATTCTAAAGGACTTAAATTAAATACGTTGAAAAACTAAACCTATGCTACAAAGTAAGAATGGTATTAATTTCACCCAAAATTTAATTCGAAATTTGCAATGTCGACTTTTTTTGTTGCAACAGTTCAGAGAAAGGCAAATATTTTTCAAATTTTCCATTCTAACCTAAAAAAATGAGAAATAAAGTTATTATTGTGAAATCATATAAATGAAAAGTCCTAAGTGACTATGAAACAAAGAATAATTTATATTACTGATATTAGAATAGTGCTATTCTTGTTATTTTGTACTGTACCTTTGTGCGCAGCCACCTAGAATATGCATCACAAATATGGAATCCGCAATACGAAACATATGAAACGAAACACGTATTGAGAGGATACAGAAGAAATTTCTTCGGTACCTTGATTACAAAAGTCATCAAAAGTTGCAGGATTATATTCACAGATGAAGGTGCTATCATTTCCTACCTCTTCAGTATAGGCGTAATATAAGTGACATTTGCTATTTGATGAAAATTGCAAAGGGTTTAATTGATTCATCTGAACTATTATTCAAATTATATTTAAATGTCCCTCATACTAATTTGAGAAATCGCTCTTTGCTGCATGTAGCTGTTAGTAAGACTAATTATAGGAAAAATACATTCATGTCTCGTTCATGTAGACTTTTTAATGAAATTTTATTAGAGGATACAGATGTTGACCTGTTCCACAGTTCCATAGTTAAAACGAAAAATATTATAGCCGATAAATTCTTCAATGGCTTACTATAATATTATCGTTGTTTTAGACTAGTTTGTAATTTATAAATGGATTTTTTTTTAGGTTTAAGCTATTTGCTCTAATTGTTATTATATAATTGTACCTGTAAATTTCCCTAAAATAAAATAAATAAGTACTCCACTGCAAAACGATAGCAGGTTGTGCTTATACCAGCAGGCATAAGTGAGATCAGTCGGATGTTAGCAAATAAATAAATTTCTTAATACTTGACTGGCGTGGCGTAATGGGCGGAGGTCCTGCGCAGCAGCAACTCGTGGTGGAAAGTCAGCGCCTCTTCGGGCGCACCGCCGTATTCGCCTGGTCCGCCGCGAATCACGTGACGCCACCGTTCCACCGTTACGCCCTCCGACACGCCAAAACCTGAAGCAGAATGCGTGTTAAAGCAGCGACAGATGTCAGACCAGTCAGTGCTAGTGCGCCAGTGACAGTGTACTCACCGTCGAATCTAAACAGTTCAATTAGCGGCAGCGCAGGATGGGACAAGTGACGCGAAGCTACGCGGCGCGGCGAACCGCGCGAACAACGCGTCACGTCCTGTTCTTCAGTGCGGTCTACGTGCATCTGTACACAATAGCAATTACTATAATATAATCACCATCATTCCACAAGCGACCACTATTAGACTAATGCCCGTTTTCACCAACAGACACCTAGAGTTAGGGAACACCTAACTACTATTTAGGCCGACCATTCACGGCAGTCCGCCTTGCAGTTCGGCACTTCATGCAGGATAGTGAATGTGACTGCCGTGAATAGCCGGCTTTATGTGTTCCCTAACTCTAGGTGAGTGTTGGTGAAAACGGGCATAAGCCTCTTATTTAGCGCCGCCACACTCGTCCACTTAGGCAGAGTATTCATCGAGCTGTGAGCACAATAGCCGAAACAAGTTCATTAGACGTTTAGCCTTTGTACCAGTTAGTCTCAATGGCGACCAAGAAATTTACAAGACTGACCTCGAAGTACTGCACTCGGCCATCGGGCAATATTTGCCGGAAGGTGGAAGTCCCGTCTTCAGTGTGATAGTCTACTCTCGCCCTGCCGGTGGCGGCATCCCACCACACGGCGTATGGCTCCGTGTAATCGGCGCGGTACACTGTGAGCTCGGCCTTCATGAACAAGGAGCGATCGAAGCGCGGCCGCGGCGGGTCTTCCTTCGCGTAGCGCTCCCTGCCCCACGAAGACTCGCTCGCATCCCACGAGGTCGTATAGTTCACGATCAATTCGTTGAACCTGGGGATAACGACGGGAGGCAACTCGGGGGCGGTAGGCGTCTGACGGCCAAAGAACTCCACCAGTTGCCTAGAATTTCCTGTCGATGCAATCAAAATCTAAAGCTTCATTTACTGAAATCAGTGGCGGAGCACGCTGAGTCTCCGATAGCGACACAGGTACGTCTAAATTAATGGAATTGTTACAAACCTAATCAGCGAAACAATATGGACAGACTAAAATACTTCGGAGTATGTTTAAACAAGACTTAATGTTTTAACATCCACATTGACGAAGTAGCCCAGAAGGCGGAGCGGTTGTCCTGCACGTTAAGAAGACTGGTCTCAGATCGAGTTGGAGTCGGTCATGCACTCCATTATGCTCTATGCGGTACCTTATGGGGCAACGCACTTAATTTGAAAAAATACCTAGAAAAATTAAGACGGGTAGGTACTTTTGTTCCTGCTTTTGTTCCTGCTTTTGTTTCTGCTTCGTTAAAATGAAATTTGTTTAAGAGGCAACTTACGTGATATTTGAATAAGCATATACTTGGCTGTTTTTGTGTGATCTGTGCTTATATTTTCCGCATACGTAGATATCGAGATTGGTGGCGATGCTGGTATTGTTGACGGTGCTGGTGGTGACGACGAAAACGAATGAATGTCTTGTCTAATGTCGTCTTCGTGAAACACTCGCGAATTTTCATTCTCCTTGCTCGAATACATGTATGTATTTATGTGATCTGTGCTTATGTTTTTCGTATATTGCCGTAGAATGTTTTCCGTTTTTGGCGAAGGCGGCCTTGGTGATCCTGCTGGCGGCGATGACGATACCGTCTGCTCGAATAAATGGTTTTGGCCGTGACTGTGGCCAGTCAGAGGGCGCAGCGGCGGCGGCGGCGACGAAAACGAAGGAATGTATTGCCTACCGTCGTCTTCGTGAAACACTCGCGAATCTTCATTCTCCTTGGTTGAATACTTGTATGTATTTATGTGATCTGTGCTCATGTTTTTCGTATACTTAAAGGTCGGGGTCTGCTTTGAGGAAGAGTCTGTGTGATGGTGGCCAGTAGGAGGCTGCAGCAAGAGCGAGGGCGAGGGCGAAAACAAATGAATGCGCGGTTCATACGCTTCTTCGTGAACCTCTCGCCATTCTTCATTCTTGCTCTTTTCAGCTCCATAGTCTGTAAAGAACTTATCTCGATTATATCTAGGACCATCTCTCTAGTGGAAATCGCACTTAAATACACTTAATAACTTGCAGGTCACTTAAATACCTTTGGTTGTATCCGATACACTTTGGACGTGCACCGGCAACACAAGCAGAGGCACCGGCTGTTTTCCTTCGGCTGTAACCAATCGTGATTGCTCTCAGATCATTTTCCAAGATCCTGTACTTATTGGATTCTTACCTATATGTCGAAACTTACCCAACGGAAGTGAAATAAGTTTTGGCGACCATCCACCACCGGCGCGACTCTCCTTTTTCGCCTCTGCTACTTGGTGAGCATTTTCTGAAACATTGAGATGAGCGTTTGAAAATTGTTGGTAATCCCGTGCCAACCCCAAGTCGTCTCTGGCAATTACCTGATAAAAGTTGTAACAACAAGTGCTCGTAGAGAGAAGACCTCGTATTGCGACTCGAGCTCACATTTGACGTTGGAGCAACATAAGGCACAATCGCAACTGAAATCAGTTTATTTCAATTCTTTAATAATCATTTTACTGATAATAAATCTATGATATAATTATGTGGGTTGATAATAATAATTACGTCCTTAAATTCAGAAAAGTGATGATAAATTTTGATGCTATAGAGATAAATGCATACTATATATGTTTATCATCGACATCCAAAATTTGATTTGCATAATGATATACTAATAACATATTTATTAAAACATAATGTTCTTACATCAAAATCAAAATACGTCATAATGTTCTTTACATACATATTTTTTACTCATAATGGATTGATGACGTTGATGAAAGAGTTGACGTTGATCAAATAGAAATTAAGCGTTCACCATCTTAAGCCACGGAGATTCTTAAAACATAAATATATATTTTTAATATATTTTAAGAATTTTCTGCGATGCTATATATAAATAAATCCATCAAAATGTAATGTAAGATGTTCGGTAACATAAATGACGATGCCATCGATTGACTTACCCGCGAGGACGAGGCTGAGGGTGAGTGCGATCCTGGCGTTGGCCATGATGCGCAGCTATACGAAACTGGCACAGAAAGAAGCTCTACCGCTTGTGGCCGAGGACAGTATGCTAATGCGTTATCCGCGATCGCAGCGCGAATACCCTTCTGATGCGATGTCCCCCTCTCGATCGCCGCCGTGCGATGACTAAGCCATATTCTTCGACTTTTCCAAAACCGACGCCTCAACTTATTAAATAACTCTATTAGGAATTAACATAACTCACCGATCGATCACGAATTCACGACATAATTCGCTTGGCACGCTCCAAACGTTCCAGTGTGCTGATTGTGATAAACAAACTTCATTAATTAAAATTATTGGCGATAGTACGCTTTTAAAAACTTAAGATGCAGAGCCTGGCACATAGACGCAAAATTGCCAGTCTATTTATTTATTTATAATTATTAAGGATAGCCAACGTAATAATGTACAGATCATATAAAATTCAAAACAAATTGCATAATACAGTTTGGCTTGCAAAAATCACATTTACAGGCCATCACAGCATGCATATTCATTCATTCATACATATTCATTTCAATCAATCATTTTTGTACATATTCAAATTCAATTCAGTCTAATATCATAGTTCAATATTCAAGTCAAATATAATACACAATATCAATGGTAATAATATTAATAACAAATAAGAACACAAAGAAAAACAAATATTAATTGATAAAAGTTGGGACGGCTTCCAAGAATATTTAACATTTAATAAAATATAAATACAAACAATTCAATTAAAATAGTATGTAAGAAAGTAGCATTTCATATGTATTTTGAGATAAAAAGAAACTTTTTGGAGCGTTCTGTTTTCGTTCGTTAAAAATCAACGCGGACTCGGAGAGTACTTAAGTAGTTGATCTGCGAGCTTATATGTATATAAGCTCTGTCTCTACATGAGCTTTCTATATAAATAACTGCGCGCTGTTAATTGTATAATATTGTTATAAATTCGTGTAAATAATGCGTGAATTATTCTTTACCCACAGGGAGCTGCGATTCCACAGCAGACGCACACTTGTTAAACTTATAAGACCCCGTTTTTGCGTTTTTGATAGTAACTAGTTAGTGATCTGAGTTCAGGGGTTAAAAATGAAACGAGGCAGTGATTACTTTTTATACTCATTTGGGTATTCTAGCTTAAAAGTGGAGAAAACATCATCTAAGTTAACAATTCATGTCAAGACTTACGGTGAGATAAGAGGGATCGCAATAGAACAGAATCATTCTCTAGACGGAGTATGTGTTTACAGCCCTGATATGTATTGCCAAAAGAATTAAAGGAAACCCTCATTATAATATTCCAAAACATATAGCAATCTCCATCTTCGTTTGTCAAAATACATTATTTGTTTCATTTTGCTTTAGCGCGGTGACATTTATTCGCTACTCAAAAACCTTCGCACTTCCTCCTTACAAATAAAACACAATATTAAGCAGATGTTTGACATTTAAAAGTTTGAATATTAAATACCTACGAGGTCATCTTCTAATATAAATATTTATATTGTTATCTTGTTATCGCTTTTGGACCTCGTCGCAATTATCGGTATTCTTAGTGTTAAGTTACCACATGCATTTCCATTTTCTCTGAGCCATTCGATGAAGGTAATAGGAAAGTAGGGAAAAGATGGGCGAGGAACACATTTCTCAGAAGTTCAGAGCAGCTTTTCCAATTTCTTTTTCATTGCAAACAACCCCGAAATACTACAGACTTTTCCCTAATAGGTGTTATGGATAACCTCTATGGTGATTGTACTTGTACATGTTTTACGTCTTGTCAAATATGTCTAATTAATAATCTAGACACAAGGATAATGGCTTCATTAAATATAATTTTATTTAGTCAGTTGCAAGAAGCTATCATTTAATTTTAAAGTCTCATTAAATTTGTAATGTTCCATTAATTTACGTTTTCTATTGCAGCAATTCTGATTTATGCTAAGATTTAATGTTCATTAAAAAATAATTTTTTAACTGTCAAAAGTCATCATTATTCGCCGTATTTGTTGCAAGAAACAATTTTCATAGCTAATGGAGGGTTTAATTTGACATTTCATTGATTATTTTTAATGAGCCGTACACATGTCATTATCGGCCAATTAAGTTTACGCTTAAACTGTTTACACGTGTTTTAGAATAGTTTTCTCTAAAAAGTTCTAGATGCGATTACTTTGTGAGCGCAAAAATATATATATTTAACAACAACTTTTTGTGCAATCATGTCTATGTCATCTCTGTCGCCACTATCTGGAATTAATATTTGGAACAAATATGACGATGAAGAATTTCGAGCCAGGTTTAGATTTCCTAAACGGACAGTGGAAACCATGAGTGGAAAGTTTTATGAGTTAGCAGGGTTTCCGAGAGTAATTGGTACAGTAGACGGCACTCACATAAAGGTTAATTCTCCTGGAGGACGTTTAGCAGAGTGTTTTAGATGTCGCAAAATTTCTTTTCCATGAATGTGCAAATTGTGGCAGATTCTAAATTGAAAATAAGAAATATTATAGCGCGTTGGCCGGGATCAGTTCATGACAGCACCATATTTAACAACTCTCCGCTGTGTGCTGAATTAGAAAATGGCCTATACCAAAATTTTTACTTACTAGGAGATAGTGGTTACTTTTGTAAAAGGTTCTTGTTGACTGCAATTTTCAACCCTCAAACAATAGGAGAAGAAAACTATAACAAAAGTCACATTTCTACTAGGAATACAGTGGAAAGGTGTATAGGTGTATGGAAACGTCGGTTTCCCTGTATACATAAGGGCATAACACTGAGGAAAATGGACACCATTTTGAAAGTGATTGTAGCAACAGCTGTGTTGCATAATATTGCTATTGAACTGGAAGAAGAAGAACTAATGTTAGACCTCAATATCGGATTTGATATACCTGAAGTAGCAGAAGTGATGGCCAACAAGATTTTTCAGTGCGAACATCATTGGTTAATACTGTTTTTAGTTAATAGTTCATTATTAATAGTATTATGGTATGGTTTGGTTGATTTTTTGCAATTCCAAGGCTCTTTGTTTACCCTAAAAACATATTAATATTAATCAGCCATTTCAATTACTTGCTTTGTATTTTATTGTTTAGTACAGTTTTTCTTAAGATAATTGACATATGGAATATTGTTAAAATTTCCTATTTTTAAATAAAGAAAAATCAATTCAATTATTCTAATATATAATTATATTTTGAGATCATTCACTCTTTTGTCCTAATGCTTTCATTATTAAATGAAAACCTACCATTGAGCTAATGAACGTTCCTGCAATGGCCATTAATTTAATGGTGACTTTAAATTTAATTAGGCATTAGAAAATGTCGGTTTAATGATTTCTTTCTTGCAACTGACTGTTATACAATAAGTAGTTTATATGAAAAACTAATTATTGTATATTTTTCAAAAAAGGATTAGAAATAAGTTCAACACATATTTTTTAAATTTAAATTTATTAAGTACAGTCATTATTTAATTCATCGACATATTCCTCTTCCTCCTCTTCTGAATAATTAATTCTTTTCTTCGTAAGGAATAGCTTTATCGATATCACACGACAAAATTTGATCGACAACCTTCAAACCATTTTAGTTGGTATGCATGCATGCACCATTGCAAGGATCGAGCTCAACCAAGTTCAACCAAAACACAGTGAGCAGATTTTTTGTGCATATTTCTAAGATGGGGAGACCGCGCTGGTTGTCTGTAGGGGTAGGTAGACTAAGGCCCTTCGTACACAAGGCTACGCAAATCTTCGATACCAATGTTGTATACTACATTAGTATCGAGTCGCGAGTATCGAGTAGCGCACGGTTCGTACACACGACACTGAATCGCAAGACGCAAGTTGCTTATTCAGCCACATCAGGCATTGCGGCTCAACATATCACACGTTTACAAAATGTCTGACACGAGTGATGATGAAACTTTAATTTTGTACTATTTTTACCGGAAACAAAGAACTCGTCGCAATAGGAGATACTGGGTTCATCCGTATATTGAAAGAAACATAAATTGCAGACTGTTTGTGGTTGCAAAAGAATTAGAACAAACAGATGCGAAATTCTTATCATTGTACAGAATGTCCAAAGAGAGCTATAGACATTTAGTGGATTTACTTGTTCCACATATACACCAGAGAGACACACACATGAGAGAGTGTGTAAGCGTGGCATGGCAGCACTCCCATGGCAATGTAATTATATTGTATAAATATTATTATAAAGTTCAAATAAAGAAATCATGTAAATGCAAAGAAATATTTTACTGAACTACACACCATTTAGCAAGTTCCATTTTTCATTTTTAGGGTTCCGTACCCAAAGGGTGAAAACGGGACCCTATTACTAAGACTTCGCTGTCTGTCTGTCTGTCTGTCTGTCTGTCTGTCTGTCTGTCTGTCTGTCCGTCCCTCCGTCTGTTGAAATTTTCACAGATGAATGTATTTCGGTTGCCGCTATAACAACAAATACTAAAAACTAGAATAAAATACAACAAACGTGTTTTTTTTAATACATAACGGTACGGAACCCTTCGTGCGCGAGTCCGACTCGCACTTGGCCGGTTTTTGCTATTAATTTACAACAAGATCAATGAATCATGATCTTAGATCACAACAACATCGGCAATCCGGCGGGTTACAACAACAGCATCGGCTATCATACTTAAATGTGTTCACAAAATATCCTGTATGTGCGTAAAATAAAAACTAAACAATTAAAACAAACCGTACTGCCAAAAAGTGCTACTAGGTACTATACTGACTATATTCAAGACTAAAAATATACCTACCTGTTAAATTAACGGCCTTTCCTACTGCTACCCAAGCTTTTTCTGTAATGTCCTTTTTTGAATATTCTTTTAAAGTATAATTATACAAACAAGGATATTTCTCCACCTCGGAAACAAATTTAATATTTAATAATTGCTCCGCCATTTTTGAAATCGCTGCGACTTGTGTAGCGACGATCTCGTCCGGCAGGTATCGCACGACTGGCGCGACGCGATTCGCGTGACGAATGTCGGCGACGCGACTCGTGTACGAACCTCAATGGATTTGTATGGCGGTAGTCGCTTGGAGACTAGAATCATCGAGTATCGAAGATTTGCGTAGCCTTGTGTACGAAGGGCCTAACCGTCGAAAACAGGCCGGCATCACGTGTTTTGCGTCCTTCAATCAGACTCAAGGATCGAGCCCCGCGCCCCGCTCAATCGTACGAAGTGCCGTGTCGCCGACGCATGTCGTTTTTGTATGGTGCCATGATATCGAATTTTGACCAACGTAAGTAATTTTTTCCCTTCGTATACTTTTTGTTTTCACGTGTGTAAATATGTTGTGAAGTTTATTGCTCATATTTCACAGATAAGTTTAAGAATTTCTCTTTTCGATGCATAGCTTTATTTTCAAATAAGCATGTATGTTTAAGTTATGTATGTGATCAAAATCTAAAATGCCGCCTGGGGCTGATTGACTAGTTTTTTTTGGGGCTGGTAGACTAATAAGTCAATCAACTAATATGGATCCAGTGTATTACATGTAAGCTGTAGGCTCACTCAAAATGTGCAAAAGGCAATTTAATGTTTTATGAGTGCAAAAATTGTAATACAGATGAGGAAAACTAATTTGAAAATTGAAAGTTCCGAAAATATACTGAATTAGAGTAAGATTTTCTTTTTGTTCAAAGGTTGTGGTGATTTAGAAATTAGACTTCATTAAAATTAACTTAATTAACTTAATTAATGAATTAACTTTTTGTACTATGATAAGTTAAAAAAGTGTTTGAGTTGATTTATGTATTTTTTTTTATGTTAAGGTCGACAGACAGGCTGACGGTCTACTTGATGGTAGGTGGCTACCGTCGCCTATAACACAAGCAACGCTATTAGTACTACAAGTGCGCTGCCGACCATAGAAGGATTAAGAATAAGGATTTAATTAAAATTTTAACTTTATGTGCCATAATAAGTTAAAAAAGTGTTTTGTTTAAGTTTGAGTTGATTTATGCATACAATTATAGTTAAAATGAGAAGTTTTTCATCTGGATTAAAGAGGGTTAATATGATTATTAATTTCGTTGTTTTATTTTTCATTTTTTAATTAAATTTCTCTAATTTGTTTTGATAAAGCACCAATTAGCGCCATAGGTCAACTTACCCCCTGCATGTGGTCAACCTACCCCGCGTTTGGGGTAGGTAGACTAAAGGTAAGAGCTCATAAAAAATCAATAAATTTCCGATTAAATATTAAAATATGGTAATGAACTAAACTTTTTTAGTTAGCAGGATACATACTTAATCACCTGAGTCATTTTTTTTGTCTATATATCTTAAAACTCCAAAGATATTAAGGTTCAAACGAAAAGTTAGTCAACCATCCCCGGTCTCCCCTACGTACAGCGCCATCTAGCGATCGCGCAGGTCATAATGAATTCTCAGTGATGTCTCTTGAGACGTAAAGCCGTAGAGAAAAAAGTTCATTTCAGATAAAAGATCAAAATCATGAATCATCATATTTAAATTTATTACGTTTTTTCGAGAGTGAAGTTTTAATAAATGACAACTTCAAAATAGACATCACTGACACGAAGGACAAACACAGACCCAAAACCATACCATACTAAATCCAAATATGCTCGCCAAAGAAGTGTCACAAGTTGGTCACAAGCAAGTCACAAAGAGATGACAAACAAAATAATGTGATAAGATAGCAAACAGAACAGGAATTGTCCATTTTTGAAAATCGAATCAGT
The DNA here is from genome assembly GCA_936446665.2 of Synanthedon andrenaeformis. Lineage (NCBI taxonomy): Eukaryota > Metazoa > Arthropoda > Insecta > Lepidoptera > Sesiidae > Synanthedon > Synanthedon andrenaeformis. Next base: position 84,332 of record OW387793.2, read on the forward strand.
GGATGCCTATTTGTTTGAAATAAAATAACTTATGGTTGGCAGACGAATCCGAGTGAGCCAGTCTAGTTCCCATTCCTAGATTCCCCAGTTGTTCCCCAGTGGTGGGCGGTGTCTGGTCTGTATGGCGACCGGCGAGTACCCGGTCCACGGAGTGGTGGTCCGCGGAGTGGACGAGGTGAACAGTTTGGACTACGACGCTTTGGTGGTCGTCATTTCGCCGGACGCTCCTTCGCTGCAGCTGCTCCAGGACTTCATCGCGGAAGCCTTGCTCCTAGACAAGGCTCTTCACAAGGTAATGAATTCACAGATTCAGAATTTCCCTCATCGTTTCACGCGACCACTATTTCTGTTGGTTTATTTCACCAGTGGTAGTGGTTCTAGAAATAGGAAATTATTTGTAAGGGCTTACTGCTTTCCTTTTGATAAAGCCATCCATGGAAAACATTCTGCATATTTTGAAGTGATTCATGATCCAGTCATTTTAAGAAATACATTTTCCCATTACATTTTACTTGTATCTTGCAAAATTAATTGTATGGACACAAATTTTATATTAAAGAGGGTGTGAAACAACAATTATCTCATACTTATTAGTGAAGTCACACTTTAATGAAAGGTGAAGTCCAAAATTTAAATTACCCAAATTACCCAGGTCACGGGTCGTCACATTGTACATAGTATAAAGGTGTTCCTGCGTAAACCTTTGTAGGCTAAACAACTGCTTGGAATTACTGCAATCTGATTTAACATTGGAAAATATAGGTAGACTGTTTTTTGTACAGGATGAGACCAAATAATTTTTATTTTGGTACAAAATTAGGTATTAAAATGATAATAACATTTATTTGTACACTTAGAACGCTGTAATTCATGAAAGAACAATGGTGTAATAAAATTTCTTTTCTTTTATTTGTGGTGATAGATTTTATTTATTTCATTATTTTTTGATTTTTGAAAGCTTTAGTTTATTCAGGTCATTTGAGTATCAGATTGTTTCACTAATTCCATCAATATCTTGACATCGGTCCATGATATGAATAGCTCTTTTTACTATGTTTCAGAATGTGAGCGTGTTGCGGTGCCCGCGAGTGTCGGGCCAGAGGCTGGTGCTGTCGTCGACGGGCGCGTTGACGCCGTACGACGACGTCCGCTCCGTGTACGAGGCGGCGCGCGCGGGCGTGCAACGCGCACTCGCGGCGGGCGCGCGCCGGCCCGTGCTCGCCGTCCCCTCCTTCGCGCGGTGGCCGCGTAGCGAGCTCGTGGGCCTGCTGGGGGCGCTGGAGGCGCTGTACGTGTCGCTGCAGCGGCGCGAGCGGACGCCGCAGAAGCCCGCCGACGCGCTCGGCGTCTACGCGGAGGGCGCGCGGGCCTCCCTCGACGCTCTGCTGCGCGAGGCGACCGCGCTGGAGGCGGGCCGCGGCCTGGCGCGCGACATCGGCGGCTCCGACCCCGAGCGGATGACGCCCGCGCGCACCGCCGACCTGCTGCGCGACGCGTTCGCAGGAACCGGCGTGTCGCTGCGCGTCATAGCGGACGCGGCCGCGATCCGCTCGCAGTACCCTCTGCTGGCGGCGGTGGACCGCGCGGCGCGGGCCGTGCCGCGTCACGGCGGGTGCGTCGTGCTGCTCGAGTACGAGCCGGAGGCGTACGAGCGCACGTACATGCTAGTGGGCAAGGGCGTGACGTACGACACGGGCGGGTGCGACGTGAAGACGGGCGGCTCTATGGCGGGCATGTCGTACGACAAGTGCGGCGCAGCGGCGGTGGCGGGGTTGATGCTCGCGTGCGCTGCGCTCCGGCCGGCGGTGAAGGTGGTGGCGGCGTTGGCGATGGTGCGCAACTCGATCGGCGAGGAGGCGTACGTGGCGGACGAGGTGGTGGTGAGTCGGCGCGGGCTGTCGGTGCGCGTGGGCAACACGGACGCGGAGGGGCGCATGGCGATGGCCGACCTGCTGGCCGAGATGGCGCAGCGCGCGGAGGGCGAGCGTCGACCGCACCTGTTGACGGTGGCGACGCTGACGGGGCACGCGGTGCGCGCCGTGGGCGAGGGCTACACGATCGCGGTGGACAGCCACGCGGCCACGCTGGCGGCGCGACTGGCGCTCGAGGGCGCGTCGCTGGCGGAGCCGGTGGAGGTGTCGACGATGCGCCGCGAGGACCTGTCGGCGCACCGCGGGCGCGCGCCGGGCGACGACTTGCTGCAGGCGGCGCCGGGCCCGTCGACGGCGCTGCCTCGGGGCCACCAGGGCCCGGCCGCGTTCCTGCTGCTGTGCGCGGGCCTGGACGCGGAGAAGGCGCCCCCGTACACGCACCTGGACGTGGCGGCCAGCGCGGGTTCGCTTCCCGGGCCGCCGACGGCCGCGCCCCTCTTGGCGCTGGCGTCGCTCATGGGGCTCGTGAAGAGTTGCTGACCGTCCCTTTCATTTTCATTCGTGTACACAAATAAATTTATAAAAATTTATTACATAAATGCGTTTCATTAAACCCAAATCCATTAAACGGATTTTTATAAAACCTTTTAAAATGTGTTTGCATTTTGCCGAACTTTTTTTTTAATATAAATAAATCCTACTACATCCTACTTAATAATAAAATGCAAAAATTGATGTTTGTTATTCTTTCACATAAAAACTTCTGAACGGATTTAGATGTTGGAACAGATTAGATTAACATATAGATACATTATCCTAGAAAACGAGTTCCCAAGAAATCATCTAAAAATATGAAATTTTGGTGATAAAGATTTCGGGCATTATTTAAAAATTATATTTTTCAACACAGACATAAGCTGGTATGTAGTTATTTACTTGAAATTTTTATTCCTTTTCTGATAAAAACATCTTAGAATCAAAAATAATTTATTACGTTAAATAATAAAAATTTATTTTAATAAATAAGTAACTGGGTTCAGAGGTTTTTATATTTATTATGTCTTATGACCCACGACCCAGAGGAACATTCCAAAATGTCTTTACTTTGCAGTGATAATTTATAGTACTACAGTACCCCATTGCTATATTAACTTAGTTTATCATCATCTATAATATTTCAATAACAGGTCAAGTGATTTATTATCTGAAAGAAGTTCCATCAAAATTTGAATGTGAGAATTAGCATGAATTAAAAAAGAAGCCTTCACTTGAAATACAATTTCATTTTATTAGTATTACATCAAATATATCTTATACATACAAGCTACTTTTAAAACTATTTTGCACAGTTTGGCATTGGCAGTAGCTGATTACAGTCATTTAGTAGAGGCTTGGGTGACCCCGTGGCCCTCCGAGGAGTCCCCCTGACCTCCCTCGTCGGCCGCCTCTATCGCAGATGCCAACTCATCTTCCTCATCTTTGCCATACAGTTCCGGGTACTGTGACATGCAGTCTTGCATCACGCTGAACTTCTCATAGCAATCGCTGCCTTTCGGATCCGCGTCACTGCAAGTGTCAATAAACCATTTCTTACCATAATATGTAAATCCAGTAAAATAAACTATCTCGTTTCATATACATTTCAAAGAAACATTTTTAATTGTCACTTTAGAATTTAGAAAGTAACTAGTCCATGTACTAATAAAAAAAGGTAAACAGGTACCTGTAGTGAAAACAAGAGAAAGCGTCTCTAAACTGAGTCCCACAAGGTCCAGTCGCCATGCCACCCAGACAGGGGCAGCCCCAGTTGATGGAGCCGTCCTGCAGAATGAGCCCGGGCGCGGGCTCCGGCTCCGGCAACGTCACTTTGCTGGGTGAGGAGAGTTCCTCGCGGGATGCGACCACTATCATGTCCTTGCCCGCGGGCCCCGAGAGAGTCACAGACCTCGCGCTCATTACAGCAGCGCTTGCAGAGAGGAAGCGTATTTGAGGAGTCGAGGCGCGTTGGCGAGGGCGAGGGCAGCTCGCAGCTTGCAAAGTTGCGTCGCCTGAGTCCGCAGCAAAGCGCTCCCGTCGCCCGCTCGGACTTTCAGCACGTCCACTTGGACGGTGGCTCCGCCGACCTCACCGAACACTCTTTGCACCACTTCCTCCACTAACCTACGCACCTTCGACGGGTGCTCATCCGTGTCACACCTGAGACATCAAGTAAAATGATCCAATAGAGACCAAAAGTAATGCAATTTGTGCGAGATGTGAACAATGAAACCTGAGATGATCACTTTTAAACAACATAAGGCGTTTAGATTAGATTAATTTATGTAATGAATATGGACTTACAGATCTACTACCAGGTAGACGTGCCGGCCACTCATTCGATAACCTAATAAACAATTTTATTTTACAGTTTGTAAAAAGTATTGTCACGTCTACTGTTGAATTAACCTTAAAAAGATAAACTAATTATAAGGTAATTAATAATAACAATTTCCCTCAACTTATTTGAGATCTTTCAGATTTCATTTTGTCTGTAATTCGGTATTATAATTATTATAATTGATTATAATAATTATCATATCACAGAACAATCAAAATACAAATGTCAAATATTATACTATACTACTCTTTAGCTAGCGAAAGAACAAACTAAAATAACTCAGAAGTAACGAAGTTCCTTTCAAATGATCTGAGATTACCTGTAAATAATCTAAATCTAATTTTAACTTTTTTTTGTTATAATTATAAGAGCACCATAGACCATAATGAAACTTTATGCTTCTCTCCATGGAATGCACGACTTGTGAATTAATATTAAAATAGAGGGAGCTTTTGTATACGTCTGTCAATAAGAGCTCCCTCTATTGAATGAAAATGGAAGTGGGCAATTACGATATTATAGAAATATTGCTTTTACTTTACACTCATACAACCGTCATACAACAAATGCAGTTGACAGTAGATGGCGATAAAAAGATAAAAAAATAACAGAAGCACAGTTATTAACGTTTAATTGACAACTTTTCCCATAAGAATTTGAAACTGTCTCCATAATAAAATTTTGTTTTAATTAGTTTTGTAGTTTTAATGTAAAAATTAAACAATATTCCGATTAAAGACAAAAACAAGATTGGAATAGTTTAGCGAGAAATTGCATTGGCAGACGGCAGACGGTGTCAATGGCACAAACTTTGAAACGTGACGAATCCTATGATGCCATACTTAAGTAGGTACCTACTGACTATTTGTACTCCAACACCAATTTTGGAGCTTGTAGATTTTAGAGACATATTGTGTTATAACGTGCAAATACGAATAAGTAGCTAATGTATTTCTTTCACAATTAAACTGCACTTTGAAGTCTGATACCTACGATTATATCCGTGTGCTGTTCGTGTGTAATTCTTTAAGCGTAATGTAGGGAAAATAAGGTTCGAATGGAAGCCAAATTCACCATTCTTTGTCCAAGAGCGGTGTAATAGCGAGGTCGATCAGTAGCGCGACGGCTGCGGCTGCGCTCAAGGCGACCTTGGTTAGGAGTTGCCTCCGGAGAGGCACACCGAGCGCCACCAGAAGCTCGGCGACCACTCGCGTCAGGTCACCGGCGTGACGCCAACGACGCCACAGAACCACCGCGTTCACCCCCAGGAGGAGAGCGCCCATGCTGCAGAGGTACGCTTGAAGCGCGAACCCGCAGTCCTCCGTGTAAGCGCACAACGCCAGCCCCAGCGAGGCCAGAGCGAAAGTGACCAGCACTCCTCCGGAGAAGGACTGCTCCCAGCGGAAGACGCGCAGCGAACGCATGTGCATCGTCAACGCCGCCACCAGCAGGACGATGCTCAATAGCCGTAAGAGCAACAAGCAGACGCGCACATCTCTATTCAACTTCTTCATCCTAACGCAAAACGCTATATATTCATTCCTAACAATGTCACCCGAGGCGTTGTCATTTATGATAGCTTTTTGCTATAGGCAACACAGTGTGAATTTTTAATCTATGCTTACAATAAAATTTATCATCGATGGCTTCTAATTGACTTTAGTGACTCGTTTTCTAGACTCTTTCGGCCTAATTCCTATATCCCTGTCGTGAAAACGCGTGACACGTACCGAGAGTGGGTTTGGGGTCAGGTCACGTATCTCGTGCTGACCTCGATCGTTTTTAACTCGTCCAAATGTCAAGTCTGTAATAGAACGCAAATTAGTCGTATTCACGCCGCCCAATAGCCGCCTCAACGAGGTCACCCTCAGATGAGGAGGAGGTTACGACCGAACCAAAGTAGCAAAGCATTCCACTTCCCTTAAGCTGACCCGACAGCCTGATATTAGCAGAACGTGTTATTAAGATGTCTATATTCTGGTACTATTTTAGTAAGTGCCGGTTAGGAATGCAGATTCTGAAGACGTTGGAGGCCTACCTGCTCACAGTAATAGAACATCACAACTTAATATTATTTCGTTAACGTATCGATTTACTCTCACATTTCTCTAATAGGCCCATATAATAATGAAATGACACAGTTATTAACCTCATATAAAGAGACACTCTCTTTCATCCCATCAATACAAGGAAAAGTCGGTAGCGCACTGGCGACCCCCCATATCATTTAAGAAATATTTTATGACAAAATTGCCCCAGTTACTGCATGTATATGCAACCATAGCACAACTAATTCTGGACGGTCATCAACTTTTTGACATTCTCATGACATAAAGTGCTAAATAGACGGCAGTGGCACAATAATTACAGATATTATCAATTAAATTCAATAGTTTTCCATTTTTACGAAAGAATGCTTAAATTTTTCGAATAAGTACTCCATAATATATTCTAATTTAAATAGTAGTCTAACTACCGATGAAAGTCCCGTCAAAATAGGTTAGTCGTTTTGGAGATAAACCGAGACAAAGGGCCCATTTTGTTAAGTGTAAAAGCTCAACAAACTCGGTTATTACCCACATACAAGTAACAGGATGAGCTTGAAAGACCTATTTGGAAATATTGAAACACAAATGGATACAATATTGAAACATGAATTTTAGAAAGGGTGAAGCGGAAGTGATTGAATGCTTAAAAAGTGAAGGTTCGAGAGCGATGAATGCCTCGTCCAAGAGCAGAACTCGATCAACATATTCATGAACCCGACAGTTGTTTGTCTCCTATGTGACACCTATCCTGCGTCATTTCATACATATTGTATAACGCAGTAGCACCTCGTGAGGTGTTTGTGTACCATCAACGGTAGCCGCCAACTTTCCTTCGTCGTTATGCTATGCTATGCTATCTTCATTTGTAACCCGAACATGGTGTAGTATTGTTTGGGCAACACATTGGATGAATAAATGTATCCGGGCAGGCGTAGGTAAGTACCGTAAAGGTTGTCTGCTAATCGCGTTGCGTTATCTACTCGTTACAACTAACAACGCAATTAATATGTAAAGCACGCTCAGTCGCCGATTCCCTGCCTTCCCGGCTCTTAGCTCCGGATATACCTACTGTCAACTGTCTAAGCTAGGATAACGAAACGGAGCTCCATTGTATGACATAAAATTGGCTGAAATTGTTCTGGCGTCGAGTGAAAATAGGTTTGGGTGGAACTTCGGCTATATTTTATGACACAGAGCACGTGGATAGATATATTTTGATTTTTCTATTAAAAGTTTTTTTTTTTTTTTAAGTAGTAATGGGTTTGCTCTTGGCCAACATCCAGGTGTGTAGCGAAGATGAGGCCTATGATGGAGCGAGCTCACCCAGAAGGTGCCTATTCACTCGAACTTTGAATAGATTCAGGTTATATGTGCTCGGAAATACAGACGCCGGCAGGGAGTTCCAAACCTTGGCAGTGACGTTAAATATACTTTTTTTATGTGATACTTCAATTGTTAAATCTGTCTTCGTGATAAATAACACTCCAAATATCCAATATCTGTGATTTAATGAATTCCGGGCGAAAAATAGATGCGGTTCATTTGCGATCGACAAATGCTACAAAAAGAAATCTATAATGAGTTTTTTCATTCAGTAGAAAGACTAAAACGTAATTAGTGAAGACGTTTATTGGTTACTGTTACAATTTGATTTGTTTTTAACAAAAGTGTTTTTTTTAGTCTGTGTTTTTAGACGAAATTAAAACTTTTCAACTTCGTCCAGCCACGTTTTAATCATATATTTTATATGCTTTCTCGCTTCAAGAAGTTCCTCGTGATCGCCCCTTTTTTTTGGCAACAGGTCCTTGCAGTGCGAAGATCGTGCAATGACTACTGCGGGTGCGTCGTACGATATGTCCTCGATCACGGACAGCCGATGCCAAGGATCCATGTCGCCGTTCGAGAACACTACGTGTGTGACGTCAGGCTTCAATCCGCCAAACATCTCATTGGTCTCCTTCACTCCTACGTCTACTCTGCTCTCGTTAAACTCTTCTCCGAACAGTGCTTCGCACAATTCATAAAAAAGCTTTCCAGTTACGATGTTTGTGAAAGGTTGGTTTTGGGAAGATCCGGTCTGATAGTAACCAAATTCTGTACACGTTTGATAATACCATGCGAAAAAGGCATCATCTTCCTTGACGGATTCAACTAGGTTGTCAAAGCTGTAGCCGTTACAGTCTTCGCCGCGAATCCCTAACATGAAGTCATTTCGTTCAATAGGTAGAACAATACCTGACGTGTTGGCAATGAATTCGCAATGAGATTTTATAATGTCTCCGCTACCATACTGAGATCGTACCATGAACAAACTCGTTTGATCTAGAATAAATAACTGTTGATTTAGCGAATCGGCCATGTCAATATCTGCACAGATATTCTCTTTCTTCTTCAACTCTTCGATTCCTTCGGCATTGCTTAATAGTTTTTCATAATTGTCAAATATTTCTTTAATCATATCCATACAATTTTCTGTGCCGTACTGTTCGTAGTTGTCCGAGACGACTTCCAAATATTCAAAGAAATCTTTCTTCGCCAGCACCGGCGCGCTGCTCGCCAGTGCGACGTCAACCGAGTCCGGATATTTAAATTTCATCCAAGCCGCCAGGTTAGCGGAATAAGAACCTCCTACGAGGACGACTTTGGAAGAATTTAATGTCTCATTTGATTTAATGGCCTCGATGAAATTTGCGATGTCTGCGAGCGCTTGCTTCGAGCTCAAATACTTTAACGTGTCGATGTTGGACCAATTAGCGGGCTTGCTCTTTCCGTAAAATCTGTGTTCAAGAGTATACAGTGCCCCGTTCGTCTCGTTCGCGAGTTCAAACATTGTGCCGACATTTAGAAAAGATGGATACGCTTCGCCTTCGCCGCCTATAAAAATATATACGGGCCCACCCGCTTTGAACAAATCGAGTCTCTCCAAATACCTGAGTTTGAAAGTATCCTCAACGGTTGCGCTAAAATGATCCAACGGTTGCTCGATCCATTTTTCTTCGCAAGATGCCACGCCGTAATCCGCTTGCGAGTCGCTCGAGACGAATTCCCTTACAAAGTACCTATACCCGGTAATGTCAAATCCAATAGTGGATGCAAAGAACATAATATTTAGTACTAATACAAAAAGCCCCGTTCCAACAAGCATGGCGGATGACGCAAGTATTACACCTGCGAATGATGGATGTTCAAAAGCAAACTCATCGTTTATACCCCCATGCGAATGGAATATTTACTTCACAGTTATTTGCTGAAATATTTTTTATCTGTTTTAGAGATCCGTCGGTAGCAGACGGAAACTCTTGATATAACAGCTAATCTTTTTTTATTCGTGTTTAAGGGCGAAACAGATGCAGTTCCAACAAAAACTTATCTTCATCAGTCTAATTATTATTAATGATTTATGATTAGGTAAAATTTACTTGCCGTAAGACTGTTGAGTTAAAAGAATCCAAGTATCTAGCCATATCTTAAGAGCACCTGTCAAAGTGTTCATAGCCGTGGTCAGATAAGAACAAGCATCCAATATTATTGTTGGACCCTCTTCGAGCGAATAACAAAGAGTTTCGGCCTATACGCGTGTTTTTTTAAAAATAATTTTATCAGTTACCCAATGTAATGACGTTTAAGCATTCAAAGTATTTACTTGCTTATCAATGCGTTGGGTAGTTAATATAATGTACATATTTAAAAATACCTTATTTAATTTTATTATTTTCACAAATTTCGAAGTAAAAATTGATATATTATAGGTACGGTTACTAAATTAAAGGTTTTCTTCCTGAAGCACATTCGTCATCGTGATCACATCAGCAACTTCTTTAATTTAGGACGATTTATTTGCAGTTATTGCATTTCATATTACGTGCAAGTATTATGGCTGATATAGTTATTATAACTCCATCTATTTAATTTGTAACACTTAATTTATTCTTAACGTCATTGTCTGCCCTCGCTTTTTCGAAATTTCCAGTTTACTATAAATATTAACCAGAGGAAAGTTTTGATAAGTACGAAAATAATAGGCAATTTTTCTAAATGCTACAAGGATTTTAGAATTAAAAATTCCATGTGACAATAGCGGAAGAATTTCATTTTATTCTCAACTTGATCCATTCAAAGTGATACTTTTGAGGTGCGGAACCTCAGTCAGGAAATCGGTACTTACCCTTGGAACTACCGTTCACTAATAGTAGTGCAAACTAATTTAAATAAGAATATTAATGTATAAACTGTGACTAAATAAGGAAATTTGCTTTCACATTTGTTTCTATGTCAGCGCCATACACAAATTTGTTTCATAGCCTTGTCTTCTGTTGCACATTCTCGCGGAGTCATTTATGCTAAGCTCTTCTATTTATCGAGTTCCAGTTGTGATTTACTTAGTTTCCTATGAGTGCCATCGTAAAGACAATAAAGACAAACCAATTTTAAAGTAAAAATTTCTTTAGGAACGTTTTGCTGAAGAGTGAACGCAAGTGAACCGTCACGTTCGAATCAGTGACGCTAAATTGAGATTACTCGACTCCACTCGACATCCAACGCGCGAAGACTGGATTATTGTGTGTCATTACTTATTATAAATGATATTAATAATTATAAAATTGGAAAATAAGTTTTCATTTCTAACGTGTGGTCCATAGATAATTTACACCTTTTTTTTAATACTGACGATTATTAAAGATTATTTTCTTTAAATCAATCTTTAACATCTATAGATACAAGTATGAGCTATAGATAATTCCGCTAAGTGTTATTTTGATAATGATACTTAGTGGATAGTGAAGTGTTAATATGTTTATTTACTTGAACCAATAAACCGTTTACGATTTTGTGATAATAACGTTTAAATTCTGTTTCTGTAATTTTTTTAAATGAATTACTTACCTAAAGTAGTTAACATTACTGACACACTACTTACATAAAATTAAAAGGATTTTGTTCGGCGTTTTGTAGAATACAATTGTTTTTATGATGTAAATGCTTACTTGAACCGACACTTGAAAGAGGCTATAAAATTTATTCCCTCTCGAAATAAGACGTGGCACTGATAGGATACGCTCAAAGTTACATCCGGACAGACAATTCTTGAGGAATGGTACAATTATATTGAACGTCACGATTCGATCCTTAGAAGCGCTGAAGCGCTAGAGCGAAAACGAATTAATTGCGCGACAGTTTGATGACCGATTTCGACCGGCGAGCATTACCGAGAGAGAGAAAAAGAAGGATAATTTGATATACTCGTAGATGAACCCGCGCAGCACAGGAAGTCTGTATACATACATAAATGTAGAAAGATACCGGACTTACATTGTGAATATGTGTGTGATTCCTCGTTAGCAGTTTGGCACCGAGGCGGGTTGCAGATGCAGATTGCGTTGCCAACTGCCAACTAATGAACTAAATCAGGGTTCCCCAAACTATTTTGGACAAGTGACCCCTTTTCAACAATGAACTGTTACCTCAGACCCCCATGGTCAAATTACCTACTTTTAAGACCAACCCCCTTATTCATAATGGTCCGCTAACTTAAAGCAGCTATCTATCTTAGTCTATCTTTAGTTTTTTCCTATTGGTACAAAATACCTAGGTACTAAGGTGCCAATTAGAAAACTTTGCACTTGGTTAAGTGAGTGAAGTTGATTTCATTTTCTCGTCAAAATTTAACAAAATAAAAAGACAATCCAATTCAGTAAATATCAAGTTTAATTTATAATTATTACAAATTAATACATAAAGCATCTTAAGTTGGTAGGAAATTATATTTTAAAAACTATTAATTCGCAAAGAGAAAATAAAACATTCAGTGCGATGGATGAACCTGGTGACTATCTACCAATCTAGCTACATCCGGTTCAATATTAGTGAGTTGCAGCCTTAAATCTCCACGTTCGTTGATTTTCAAACGGTTTCTTTGTTTTGTCAAAATGTTTGTTACCACACTGAAGCTTTTTTCAACTAGATATGATGATGGAAAAGCGATAAGGTATTTTTCAGCAATGTTCCACAATGTAGGATACTGTGTTTCAATTTTGCGTTGCAACCAGAACTTCTGATAGCCTTGGTTGAACTTTTGCTTAAGCTCTTCGTCTGTGCTGATGGTAATCAACTCTTCTTGCATTATCACATTGGCTTCTTCTATGGCTGTGGTGTTATACGGATTTATTATCCATTGAGGAATTTGTAAATTTAAAAGATCATCAAACCTCTCCGTAAAATCCTTGTGTAATGCGTCCAAGTGAGTAACATATAATAAAATGTCATCATCTTGAAGCATTTTTGGTAATTTTGACAAATGCGGAAACTGCGAATATTCTTTTCTGCCTAAATTTTGTTTATAAAGAACTAGTTTACCCACGAAGGCCGATATTATTGATTTTGTTTTAATCAAGTTAAGATCATCACCCTGTAGTTGCAAATTAACTTTGTTGAACATTCCAAAGATATCAGTCAAGTAATAAATATCTGTTTTACAATTGTTCAGATTTTCTTTCAAATTCGGATCTTTTTCTTGTAAAAACTCCAACACAGATTCAAAAAGGGCTGAAAATCTTTCTAAGCAAGAGCCTCTTGATAGCCAGCGAACTTCAGTGTGCAGAAGTAACCGAGTAAAGACTTCGTCGTTTTCGTCACATAGTTGAGCAAATAACCGAGAGTTCAAAGAATTGCTTCGAATCTTGTTGATAGCATTTATTACATATTGTAAAGACTTATGCAATCTAGGACTCAGCTTTTTTGCTGCTAAATGCTGCCTGTGAATCACACAGTGAATAACCAGTACATCAGGCAGTTGTCGCTTTAAGTGAGCTATAAAGCCACGATGACGACCAACCATAGACGGTGCACCATCAGTCGCAACAGAAACAATATTCTTCCATGGAATAGCTTTATCAGTAAAAAAATGTTCCACGGCCTGAAAAATCGATTCTCCTCTAGTATCAGTCTCTAAATATGCAGCAAAAATCAGTTCTTGGCACATATTTTCATCTTTGATAAATCGAACATATCCTAACAATAGAGCTTCATTGCCGGGTAATGTAGACTCGTCCAACTGGAGAGAGAATCTGCGGGTCTGTAAGAACTTGCATAAAATGTTTTCCACATCGCGTCCCATCTCATCTATGCGTCTCTGAACGGTGTTGTTGCTCAAAGGTATTCTCTTTAAAATATCATGTGCGGGTTTGTGCAATACATTGTTAAGGACCTCCGCAATGGCTGGTAAGATAAGCTGCTCTCCAATTGTATGGGGTTTCCCCGACTTCGCTATTAGTAAAGATATATTATAGGACGCTCGTAAACCATCATTGTCTCGAATAGATGATGACGCAAACATCGATCCTATGGATGGCCTTTTGTCTAGTTTTTCTTTCAGTGCTTGAAAATATGACAAGGGCTTACTTTTTTTGTTAGCATGTACTCTTGATAAGTGGTCATCCATTTTTGAAGGCTTCATGGCATCGTTACTAAATACTTTTTCACATATGAGACACATCGGGAAGTGTTGATTTGATGGAGATGCAATAAATCCGAACTTCAAGTAGTCCAAACTGTATTGTCTGCATTTTTTTTTCGTGTCCGCCATCATAAAACTTTCAGTAATTCTGCAAACAAAAAAATAAGGAACCTAAATAAAAAACAATAATAAACTGTTAAATTTGCACACTATCTTATTTTTATCACACTCAGTTAATGGATTCTTGTTAAGTATTACTGACTTACTCTTTGATAAACTTTGATACCTATATTGGGAAGTAACTACAGTAGGTAATTAGGTATAGAAACTTCGTATTAGGTAATTAGGTAGAATAAGAACGAAAACCAAAGACTTAAGTGTTAGTAATTTTTACAAATACAATTATACATACCTATTTAAAATATGTTGTATGTTGTGTTTAACACTTTTTCAGTCACTTTACTTCACTTAATTTAGCTTTGTAATAAGTTTGTAATCTCTTGAAATAAATGAGTACTTAGCTATATGAGTTTTTATCGTTCAAGCTCCAACGAATTTCAAAACGCAAATGAACTTTCAACCTAAATGCAAGCTCGTTAAATAGTAAAATATCAGGAACATGTTTGGACTTGATCATGAATTCGTTCGTCTTAATTCGCGTAAAGCCGCTATCACACTATTCAATTTGAACGATTCCAATTTAGGAAATCGGAAGGTGTGATCGCAGTTAGAACAGATTGGATTCAATTAAGAGTTTATCCATTTTCAACTCTATATCTTCGATTTAGAAATCAATTTAGCGTAGTGTGATCACGAGCTCACTACTTAGATTCCTAAATAGGAATCGTTCAAATTGAATAGTGTGATAAGCACTTTATCGTCAAATAGAGAGCAAGTCAAAACGCCGCTGAAAGACGTACGCTCCAACTCAATCTTGCACAAACTTGTCCACATAGACTTGCCGAGTTTTTCATCTTGTACGAACTTGAAACTTTACATTCCTGGAACATTATTTCCTACAAAAATATTAATTATTCTTAGTACACGTAACACAACATAAACAATACAGTAACTACCTACTTACCTATCTTGAAAGTTTTAAATAAGAACTTGTGTTAATATAATAGGGGTCGATTTTTAGACCTCGTCGACCCCCAAAATCACTTTTCGTTTATGTCGACCCCTAGGAAACCGATATCGACCCCAAGGGGTCGATATCGACCACTTTGGGAATCCCTGAACTAAATGGACGAGAACGCTATGCTCACTGACACAGGATGCCTGCTTCGGCTTCGGATGGGACAGGTTCGATTGTCTGCGTCTCAAATAAAAAATCACTGTTAAAATAACGGTTTTATAAGGTTTCCTTTTGAGATTCGTGAATGTTGTAACGATAGCGGAATAAATAAAAGTCCAAATAATGTTGCCGTTTCAAAAAAGGAGATCCCTGACTTCCTCTACGAATTGTGTACAAGTAATTTCTTCCACTATCGTGATTCTAACTATATGATTCCTTTTTGTCACAATATTATGACTTTGATTTAGGTGGAACAAAGTCACAAAGGAACAAATGACATACATGTTAATAATTTACAAGTGATCTATGTATTATTTATGTTACATCGTTACATCACATAATATAGATAATTTACATACCGAGTTGAGAAGTTTCAAACTGTAGTTTATGTCGCTCGTTGTGGTGATGTTGATGTAGGTAAGTACCTATAATGTTGAAAGAATAAAGTGCAGTCGGCCGAAGCCTAAAAAGGGAGAAGCCACACTAATCTGTAGTAATGCTTCGACGGCTACGATCAGTGTCAAAGCGTCGGACGAAATTATGTTTCATTTACAATTCTCATTTTATATTCGAGCAACATTGCAGCCGTACTTGGCTTATTTCAAATACTCAAGTGAATCCGACATAAAAGTTAATTCTGAAATATAATTTATAGGCGGAATTTTAAAGCTTTTGCCACCATCGTTTGTCCTCATTTCCACTTATTCCTACCAGTAGGAAAAAAAGTCTGACATTCTGAAACTCTGACGCATTGAAATTAACGTTATGTTACCAAACAAAATTCAATACTGTAATACTGTCTACCACTACTGTTGGAGAATAGCTTCCGCCATTCTTTCGATTGTCATCGTCGTCGCTCCGAAGCAATACTTGTCTCGATATGGGATTCAAGTCCGAGCGCCTTTATCCAAATTATGGATGTCTTTGTTCCCGAGACGTCTGTTCAATAGTAAAATGTGTACTCGTACTGTTGCGTGCATGTCTGGCGGCATATTTTCTCTGCAATCTGTCATGGGTTAAGCGAGTAGGGAGGAGACAAGCAAGTCACGAGCGCTTGCGGTTCCCTCGAACCACAACAATGAAACGCACACACCGTTCAAATCCGCAGAACACGACATAATGCACGTGTGTATGGAGAATGCGATCCCGTAAAGTAATTGCCATCTAGGTATTTACGAGATCAAACACGGATCTGTGAAACTTCATTTCAAAGAGTTCGGTACATAACCGACGGGGTTAGACGCCCGCCGGCCACTTAGTGGCACAATAGATGACACACAATAATGGCGTCGTAACGCCGGCGCTGTTGGCAGCCGCACCCAGATATCAAATTCCCACTTTAGGATTTCTGTAATTGAGAATGAGAAATTGAGACTGACGTCAGACGTCAGTTCACCTTTACAGGGGACCACCGGGAAGTAAATCACGAATGCCGACTTTAACATAAAAATTACTGGAAACCTATTGAGACGCATTTGATATTAGTTTTTTTACATTTGGTTGTACTGTACCTTACTGTACCTTAAATGCGTGTGAAGTAACTTACAAGAATGTGCCTCAAAGAGTTGACGGCTGACGGAGATGGTAGCATAGCTGTGTGCTGCAAGTGGGCTGTCGATTATAATAGGATTAAGTCTGGAATATAATATAGAAATTTTCAATCCCACATATCATGAAATCACTCCGGTATTATGTGATTGGTTTGTGTTGGAGCGTGATTCGCCTTGCGAGCTGCGCTTCTAATAAAGAATGCAAAGTTTAGCGTTCGCGTGCACGTCCACGGGCTATTGTAAAAAGCCGCTTGAAACACAAGGCGCCGGATTCTTCGGAAACTGTCGATCTATTATGAGCGGCGAACAATTGCAGGAATGCTGGAAGCGGCCGTGTTTCAACTTCACAAAGTGAATTTTTCTTTGAACCTCGCCAGACAGACTTCCCCGTAGCGTACCTTTCAAATGCTTTCCTAAATCCTTAAGCTAAACACTGACATATAACGATCGTATTCATTCGCCTTTCGTAGAACTTGTAGTATATTACAAATACGAACAGATAAACTGGATGTTTTAAATTCCAGGTTCCATAAAATTGGTAATTCATTTAAAGGTCAACGTATACGGTACTGCAAGGAATTACAAACGATTTACATACATATAAATTCAAATTCAAATAATTTATTACTTTGTCTGTCTGTATCGTTA
Organism: Synanthedon andrenaeformis; assembly: GCA_936446665.2. NCBI lineage: Eukaryota > Metazoa > Arthropoda > Insecta > Lepidoptera > Sesiidae > Synanthedon > Synanthedon andrenaeformis. The sequence continues at coordinate 101,576 of OW387793.2, forward strand.
TAATACTCATATATTTTCTCAGATATTATATTGCGAAGTCGCAGGCACCAGCTAGTTGATTAAATTTAAATGTGATATAATTTTTGTTAATGAAAGATTTATTACTAAGTTTTTTGTCGCTTTGGTCGAGCAGGGAAAACTCCCAGGTTTCCCTGATTCCCAGATGTATCGATTTGCCTTTGGCATATTCATAAACGCACAATGAAAGCATAATTGCAATTTCTCCCATATATATTTTGTATGATTACAAAGAAAGATTATATTCTCTGTTGGCCCTTAATTGTTTAGAAAGATTTTTTTTCGATATATCTGCCGAGCTTTTGTAAGCTGCCTTTTTTGTTGGAGGACGTATTAAAAAGCAATAAATACGTTCGACTAAATGATAATGGTGCGTGTTTATAACCCAAAGCACTCGTTCTTGATCCATTTTTTGTTGAATAAGATAACGAGTTTGGAAGCTCCCCTTAGGGAGTTATGTTATCCCTGCTCTGTTATCCCCAGGTAGACATAAAATAACTACTTTCAGCGCCATCGGAGGGCGGAGCGCTATTTTTTTATTAGAAAATATTATAATTGATAGGTGTTTAGTGATACGTGTCACACAATGATATTTTTAGCTAGATATTCATGCGTTTTCTCTCTTTGACTTTGTGTCATATACCTATCCATTTTCTCATTTTATTTTTTAATGAAGGAAATCATATTTTGTTTTTAATTATTGGTTAAAATGTCGCGAAATGTTAATTTTTGGTTACAGTTGCCTACAAAACACCCTTAAAATACTAATGTGCTGTTTAGCCTGCAAAATGTTATTTGCTATATCAATCATCAGTTCGTTGACAATAAGAACAAAATTTATCACACGTTCGGGATCCTAACGTACTCGTAATATTTCAAGAGAATAAAACGATCTTTTCGCTTCTCCGTATCTACTTATTAATCTGTGGTATTGGCGCCCTGAGGTAGTCTAGGCTAGACGTCAAGTTATATCGATTTACGAATTGCGTTGACAACTAGATACTTACTCAGCATCTATCGAGTACACAAGTCTGCCACAGCTGTCTTTCAATTAGTGTTTTCGAATTTAATCATATGTCCAGTGCCGATTCAAATCGAGTGACGTCTGTTCCTCGTGACGTCCTCGGTCGGTGAGGCAATGTCACTGGCAATGTCACTGGCATTGTGCATGATTGTGTTGTGCTCATCAAATCGTAAATTGTTACAGATGCTATTCCAAGCAATATCATCTTAGACATTTCTGCGAGCTCACGTCTCCGCAAACATTACCCTTGCAACTTTTAACATGTAAATATTAAGTGGCCATTAAAATGTCCTTTTTAATAAAATGGGATTTAGTTTATCTCCGTGTCCGGTTACTTTTGTGCAATATTTTGTGGTCACGAAACGGACATTACTCTCACTGCATTCGATATAAACACGCTTGTGTGCTGTGCCCCATTTATTACTCTTTACTTACATTTTATGGTCATATTACGATACAAATATTACAGAGGAAAAAGACAATCAGGGTTCTTTTAACTCTTACCGAAAAGCAAAATATTTTATTTCTTGATTTTTCTGTGCATTTGCATTCGGAATGCCTGCCTCCATACGTTCTGATAGAGAGACTCATTTCTTGTCAAGAAAAGTAAAATATTATTTGTATGAATGTGTTATGTGACTCTACTTATTATTTAAAAAAAAAAAAACAGGCTTAACGCAAAGATTACAATAGTAGCATCCACGGTTTGTATTCTTAAAATTTAAATATTTGGGGACAAGCATGTGAAGATAAAACGGGATATTATACAACACGTGTAAAATTATAGTTAAACACTAGGTCGACAACCTATTAGATAGGCACGCCATAGATCGAGCTAATGTAGTCAGAATGCTATGATACGAACCGAGTCACACATGCTTATAAGCAATATCTCTCTTTAATACTTCCTATAAATTTTCTCTTACGAGTATTTTACCGCGGCCATGTTGTGTGACCCTTGTGACCCCCCTGAAGCCTTATTTGATACCTATTACGCAAAAAAAAGAGATACAATTTAATTTAATTTAATTTAATTTATGATCGTTATGTACGGTACTTGACGGTACTGCTGCTGTTGGCACACAAATGACTGACTGGAAAATTAAAATTTGATCGGTCAAGTGTTCACCGCAAAACTAACATTTAGTCAGCTTCTATACGCTCTTAAACTAAACTAAACAACTAAAACTGCTGCCGATTACCATTGTTACTGGAGATGGCACGCTGTACGCTCACTTTTTAGATGACCTGACGACACAAACGCTGCTAGGTCGCAGGAATACTAGGGGAGGCCTACGTCCTAAAAATTGGTAACAGTGTAAATCATATTGATTATGTATGTTTAACAATAACATCATCAAAAGTGTCGGGGCTTGTTTATCGATATGATTCAATGTCTGCAAAATGAATGATTCCGCCCTTATTTGAATCGTGGCGGAAAGGGGCCTATAAACTTTATTCTTGCGAATAATCTAAGTTAAAGGTTTTAAGTAAAGGGAAAGTTTTACCGCAGGGAACAAACGCTCTGCATGACGAGGGTCGGCCCTCGTACAAAGCATCACCTGCCATCTCGGATATCTATTTGTTTTTGGACTTTTTCGCGAATCGCGAACGCGGACGGGCGTCATGTGCGCGACAGATGGCCACCCTGGCCACCTCGTGCTAACCTCGTGGGAGACGAGTAGGCGACGCAACACATGCGTTCAACCAACAAACACTTTATTTCCATTGCTAAGTGCCCTAACTTGATAACATTTAAACTAAAAACAAGGCTAAGCTTTACACTAAAATAAAATGTGTTATATTAGAAAATTCATTTTTAAATTCTTTGTCTGTCTGCATCTTCTATTACTGTGGTGTGGCTATTGGTCATTAATAATTTATTTTTGTTAACACGACCAAGTATTAAAGTTAAATGCTTTGCTGTAGCCGGACATTATTCTTCCGACTCTTTATAGCCAAGTTATTATTAATTGTATTTATACGTTTAAAAAGCATTGAGGCAAAAGTACGTCAATGAAAAAATATATAATGTAATCCGTAAATGAAAAGAAGTGTGTTGAAGTTAGTCGTTGACAAAGTTCCCACGGAGCAGGAGCGATGAATTATTCTCTTGTTTGTATCGTTTCGTTCGGAGGGGGGCGCTGCGCGCTGTCAAGGCGCTGTCGGCTTTAAATTAAATGTTCGCTGCTTTTTGTTTAGACCAAGCTAAAAGCTACAGCTAAATGCCGAATAACTTGACTGAACGTTTTTCATGACACTTCGGCTTATAGTGTGTATAATAACACTAGTGTGTGGTCACACTAATTAAAGTATTAGAAGGCAGCAGGCAGGCAGGCAGCAACACCAAGGAGGAACAATGATATTATGAGCGTCGTCCATGTGACGGCTGTAAGATGCACATTTTGCGCAAATAACGAAATAAATTTTGGGTGAAAAGACAGTCAAAGAGAGCAATACAAAAGCGATACGAGATGTGTTTATGTGTGGAGCGGAACGCGTCAGCAAATGCAGCAATATTTTAGATCCATTAGCGGACTCCGATAAAAGTAGCTTTCGCATTAACGCGTCCATTCGCAATACTTTCAAAAGCACAATAACTTTAACTTAGTGCCAATTTGGTACCAACAACCGTTGGTTTTATGCGAGTTAGTTCCTGCAGATAAAATATATTTATCCCACTTTTATCTACAAACATTGAATTCCCTTTTAAAATGCAGACAGCAAACTGTAGTAATTCATTGATGTGTTTTGCAAGCAACTCGATAGGATACTTAAGTAAAGGATAAAGTACAAAGAGATGATGAACGTTACTTCTCTGGAAGAGGTTGGTTACTGCTGCCGACGAGTTAATGACTACGGAATGCAGTGTAATGTAATAAACACACACTAATTATTTAATTGAAATGAAAGATGATTAATAATGAAATATATGACCACATTGTTGGGCATTTGGAATGGGAGCAGAGCTCCATGGAGCTTTGCGATAACATTATGATTCGTATTTTATTGCATTTTTATAGCTTAATTAGCACAAACGGTTTGCTTATCGGCCGTGCACCGCGTAGACACAATACAGTGGCACACAATACGGCTGCTAGCTTCAATTCTATTGTGGTAAAACTGAATAGAACTGCCATTGAGGGTTAAGATTGGTCCACGTACGACTTCAATGGACGAGTGCACTCACCAGGGGTGTTGGCCCTTATACTATGTCCAATTTACCCGAGTATTTACGTATAAAACAGTTATTGAAATCGGATAGTTAATTTTGTGCGTTTACTCTTTATAAAACGATGTCCTCTGACAAAATTGGAAACTTAAATCTTAGAACATACAAATAAATTTTTGCATCTGGCGGTTCTAATGTAATTTCTAAACCACAACATTCCAAAAGACTTCCAAGTCATCAAAGCAGTTTTATCAATCAAAGGTATAGTTACTTCTTAAAAAGGTTAAAAGGTTCTCTCTATATTATTGGTTAACTTCTAACTTCCACAGTTAGTGGGAAAACTTTTGTAAAGATTTTGACGCCACTCGCTCACACATTTATAAAGATCACTAAAGCCACCTACATAATAAATATACGAATACATAGAGATACCTACTTGTGAGTGTTCCCGAGTATACGAGTATACGAGTATAGTGATACTAGAGTATCCATAGTCGGCCAATCCCTTTGTAAAGCCCAAATATTGATTTTTATTCTTATCTGCCTACACAATCTGATCACATAGGAATCCGGCGAATCAGCATTTACCCTAAGAATATAAATAACAACTGTTAATAAATACATTTGAATAACAACAAAAAACATGTGTAGGTATCACCATCATAATTGGCATCTGTTTCTATGAATATTCAAGACGAAAAGAAACGGCCAACAGGTCTATAATCAAAATTTAAAATTGATTAGTTGATATGATGATATTTCTAGGTACCTATATGAAGAAAACATATTTATAAATAGATATATTAGTACTGGCGACGGAGAACTGGCCTAACATTGTGGCGAGCTGACGAGGCGTAATATCCCTTGCAACGTTATTTACTCGTGTTGTGTGACGAGCGAGATTACGGCGCACTGCGATACCTAACTAACTACACAATTGCACATATTGCTGTGAAACCATACATTCAATCATATTATTTTATTAGTGACGAAAGTACACAAAGCTAACCCTAACTTTTGCTGTCTTTTCCCGTAAAAATAATGTAAACCAGTGAAAGATTCACAATAACACACGGTAATATTTTCTATTTGTTTACAAGAAAGGCAGTCTTTAAATTTTATGCGCGTGTTGTTCAGTCGCTTATGCCTTCTGTAGGTAATTCTACTGTCGACAAGTTTCTCCTGAAGCATTCCTCTTGTTTTTTATTTCATAGCAAATGATAGTATAGTGGCATTTGGAGGAATACGTAAATGTACTCGAATGCCAACAATGTTGCCGGGCGCATTGCGTGTCGTTGTCCCGTGTCGCCTCTATCGCTTAATCTCTGACAGCCGTCTGCTCAACCTCAGGCTCAACCAACATCTGATACGAGACGAGATATTCTATACTGCGATAGTTCCAGTGTAACGTAATACATACATAGTTACACAAACGAGAAATTACAGAAAAAAAGACATCTTTGTACCCGCAAATAAAGGTTTTGTAGTTTTAGGACCAAGTCGAGTTATGATGTGGGAGTGAGCGAAGCCCGAGACCATTCCTCGTAACCCGTTTCTTAGAATTGAGCTTGAATCGCCATTTATTTAAAAAAAAAATTTAAAAACATCTGTGAATTATTATAAAAAAGTCACATATATAAAATTGTTTTAATTGTGTCATTTTCTTGTCTGTTCATTTTTCTTTTCTTACTTCGCGAGACTAACTGATCCGCACGGGTTCGTTGTACCTATTAATATTGTTTCACGTAATAATGTGGTTAGATTCTTGTTGATACAAATATAGTAGTCGTGTTTAGCACAGGCTTTCAAAGAAAAAAGTTGAAATTGGAGGTGTCGGAGTTGGCAAGTGAGTGCGGGTGCTAACTGGTGCTAAATGGTGTTCCTCGCCACAATCCACTCCGAGCACCGGCTAACACAATATACCTACTTATATATATAGTCTTTGGTTAACACGCCCAAACTAACAACTCTAACAACTCCAACCTTTGGTGCGCGCCGAGATCAGACAGCGACTGTTAACCTAGTCGCAATTTACCTAAGGGATTATTTAATATCAACATGTTCAGTGTGGTGTTGGTACTCCGTCTCATTCCTACAAGCACTGGGGGATGCATTGTCGCAAAAGACATGCCTGAAGCGCTGCAAAAGCGAGGTAATCCCATCCCAACACCACCGTTATAAGCGCTTAGAGTATATCTAGCGCATAAAGTGTACGTATAACAAGAAGAACAGAATGCTTTGAACTAAGCAATGTGAAAATCTGTGAGCCAGTATTTCTCACTGACATCGCCCTACGTTCTCTTTCTATTCATCATCTAGTCATCATCTTTGAGGTATTCAACATTTATTGGACGCTTAGGAATTCGCAATTATTAATAGACAGATGGAGCTCTACTAAATTGCTTTCTTCCAGCTCCCAGCCGATGGGATATTCCTCGTAAATGCTTACAAGTCTCCTCAGAGCACGCCGTCATATATATAATGCTTTCATATTGACGGAGTACAAGTAAATATAAAAAAAAATTTATTTAACATGTGCCTGTAATGACATATGGATGCCAAACTTGTAAACGAAAAGACAGTTCTGAAAAGACTGAGTGGAAAGCTTTGGAAGAGGCCTATGGCGTAAGACAAGTTGGAGTTGTTGATGATAAATAATATATTATGCTTTTTTTTTTCTTGTTAATTAACTTCAGCAATAAAGGCTACTTTTATTTTTTATTTTATTTTACATACCGCGTACAGTCGTTCATTGGTTCAGCACAAATTGATCGTCTGTGGGTCGTCGCGTTTACCACAAAAACACTAGCAAATTTCTCTCCCATAATGGCTTTACGATACTACGCCTACTCGCCTTGCATACATACCACTCTACATCAATTTCCACTGTCGCCACTGATCAGCTTGACTGACTGACTGTCAGCAATCACTCTTTAATAAAATGTTACCGTGAAATAACAGAATCAGTGATTTCGAATAAAAAACTCTCCTATTTTGTCTGACCCCGTCAGATCGTTCTGGAATACAAAGTGATATTTAGGTACATCCCTCCCAGTGCTTTTTGTGTTCCCATTGCAAATGACATCAAGCTGATTGTTTGTCTTTCTGGCCACCTGTATTATAAAAAATAATATTAATAAAATGTGAAAGTAATAAATGCACGTTCGCATATTAACGGGTATGTGCGAACGCTTCCGTAAATTATTTTTATATGTGACATAAAGTTGAAAACATTCGTGTAGGTACGAATGTATGTAATGTAAGAAATTTCTTATGGTTAGTCTTTTATGTTTAGCCACAGGCGACCTTAGTAAGATTAAGGAAAGGATAAATGACTTCGAAACACAATCTGTTCTGCCAGCTGTCACTAGTAGTATCTAGTTATTAGTCGCATCGCATTAGCAACTTCACTGTGAGCGCTTATAACAACGTAAAACACTTACACTTAAAATAAACACTTAAAATATAATAGCAGATAATTCAAAACCCAGCCGTTTTTAAAATACTTCATTAGCATACCTACCTAAGCCGCGATTAATACCAACTTTTACTATGTCAGTTAAATTAGATCCTCACAAATCACAGTGAAACGACGTACTAGAAGAAAATTTGGAATGGGTTTGAATGGAGAGGCACATGTGGCATGTTGCATTGGACTCAAATTCACTTTTTTTGCAGTAAAAAGGTTTAATTGTTGTCAGTTGTCCAGGGCAGACGTCAGCCAGCTCTTCGCCCAACTTTTTATTCTGAAATAACACAAAAATTTTGTGGATATATTTTCCCTATCATCCTATAAATGGAAATCATATTTCACAATCCTCCTGATTCCTGACTCGTCGGAGGCTAAAATATATTATCAGCTAAATATTAACGAGTTTCATAAAAAGAGAGTGTGTCGCATGATCTAACCAAAATACTAAAAGAGGTTTTAAAAATTGTCGTAAAAACAAAATTAAAATTAAGTAAAGGTAATAAAAGCGGTATTGTAATTGTGCTCATAAATTGCGACAAATAAAAATTTTACATTCGCAAAAATAAAGTTACAGCAGTAAGTAGGTGTTAAGAGGTATGACAATAATTTCACAAAATGTTCCATTTGTACTTTTAATGGCGATTTACGATGCCAACGTACGAACAGTCTGTAGTGATGCAATAAACATAATGTTATATTATTCACGAAAATCCTACTCTAGCTTATGTGGCATCGATCCTTTTATGTAGTTTAACCAAGAAACAGATTACCCTCTACTTTGTATAGAGCCTCTGTCATTAGGGTTCATATTAAAGTGACTGCAGTTGGCTGGCAGTGGTGGCAGGTGGGGGTGGGTTGTTGGTTGTTGGGTTGTGCATTCATTTAGGCACATTGAGCCCAACTCCGAGCGGTCTGTTACAATGTTAAGAAAGATTTCGTTTGCCTGGCTACGTATCGTGCTCACTAACTCACATAAGATTGTATGACCCACCGCAGCGTTTCAGCTCATATACTAACGTGATATTACAAAAACATAGTATCGTGTGTGATGATAGCAAGAGACCAGGGATGTCTCTGGTTCCGTGGAATATGGTCACATTAGCAACGACTAATCTTCGTATAACAGTTGCCACAGCTGTAGTGTAGCCGAAATTATCCCGGTCGACAGATTGGCCTTGTTTTATAACGAGATAAAACGAAAGGGACACGAGCTAGATGTTTTATATAATTTTAATTTGAAATAAGCTAATATTGATGTCATTTAATTCCTAATGACGTATGTCATTTATTATTTTGTTGGTTTTGTTGTTACCTCAAAAACGTTGTGCGCCAATCGTGTTACTTCGTCACACGTCTCTGTATTTACATACCTATAAGGCACTACATGCAAATTTAAAAAAGACAAAGCAAACATAACTAAAATGTAAAGATGAAACTTTCTAATGAATTGTATAAACAAGAGTGTGCGAAGGTTGCCTTCCAAGGTGAGCCGTCTCTCGATTGGCATCGAGCCATAGGGAGCTAGAGAAAGTGGCCTATGCTATGGGCAGCTGCCGGAATGGGCAGATCAACTAGTATAGTTAGTTTAGAGAATTCCCCGATCGTGTCCATTATCTGTAATTATACAAACCGAACAGATTGTAGAGATTGCGATCGTCACGAGCGACAGTTACCCGTTTTATTGTTGTCTTATCTCAAACTGAGTTAGTTCTCTTTGTCTATTGTTGCTTTGCTTACACTTGTTGTTGTTGATTTAGATTTAGAGGACTGAACTCGCAATCAATATCTACTGGGCGGGATTAAGTCAATGTACATGTCATATACTAGCGCTGTGCGATTTCTAGAAATAAAACATGCAAAAATTAAATAAATTGAAGGTATTACTCTGTCTCATCCAGTAATAAAGTGTTTACAATTAGCAGAATCAGATTTGTTAATATAACATCAGATCATTATAAAGCTTTTTGGCTGCAGTGACCAGTCCCTTGCAGGAGACCAGTAAAGTATGCTCCAGAACCCATTTCTCTATCCTCTCCTAATCCTTTGTCCTTAACTTTATTAAGGTCGGCAGCGAAGCATATACCTGTACAAAAAGCATAAATTCATTCCAGGAAACAAATAATGGACTTAAAATGACATACTGATGAGCTTCGAGAGAGCGCAGTGAAGCTCCGCTGCGCTCGTCACATCAATTATAATGCGTTGGCGCAGTAGAGGTGGTAGAGGTCCATGGCCATCGCATGTCGAACACGAGCGGCTATTAGTGATCGAGCGGTGTGTCCATTAATTTAACGTCGATCGACGGATAGATCCGTATCGTAGGATATGTTTGGGAATGCAGCCGAAGCGGAGTGCAATGGCTTGCATTCGGTCGCACTCGCATAGTCCGCCGAGCCTCCGAGGCGAGCCATTACCTATACTATACATAATGTAACAAGATGATGTAGGAACATGTAAATTGTGACCCCGGTCGCCGCCGACGGAAAACAATGCTCGACTCGATTCCTCGAAAAGTAAACAAAGTATTACTGAAACGTTGCCGACTCCTTCCCCCGGTTTTTATTACCAATGGCTTTGCGCAACCTAAAGCAGCGGCCGTGCTATATTATTAAATGACAGCATTGAGCATAACATTTAAAAGTTGTTTTAAGTGTTAATTTTTTTTTATAAAACGGTTATCGATAGCCAAGTACTTAACAAAAATTCCCTACCCCTTCCTAATCCCTATCCTTAATACCTACTATACTTGCAGCACCAGTAGCGTTGCTTATTGTGTTATAGGCAAGTGGACTATCAGCCTGTCTGTCAAGTTTAACATTTAAAAAAACAATATTATAGTAGGCGTCACGTGATCGTCTCGTCAATCTATGACAAAATGGTCCGTACTGAACTAAACGCAGTACCTAAGGAAGATATAATATTGTGCCGGTGTGCCAATGTTCTATCGAACTAGTAAATAATCAATTAAAATAGATATTTATTGATTTGTTTGTGAGAATAATGTAGATAAGCGTTTTATGGAACGACCGAATTGGAATTGTTAGTAGGTACTCGATCGGAATAAATGAATAAATGAAAACCTAAATGCAACAAAGCGTAACTTTCATTTGGGACGTGTTCCATTTGCATTCGTATTAATGTAGGTGCGTGCGTGTGTTTGTGTGTTAATTATTATTTTCTAACTCGATTCAATAAAAATTCAACTCAATTCGTAAATATGTATGCAAGCGACGCCACTACCGACTACCACAGGTACCACACTACACACTACCGCACTACACACTACCGCTCGCGGAATTCTGTTCTACCAATGTAACGTATTGACGGGACCTTCAAAACATCACTGCTCTCTTCTGTACTAGTAGCATATAAATAATTAATTTAGCAATAATACGGCGGTTCATGTTTAATGTTAGTTCCTCAAACATCCAAAAGTTAGCACAGTGATTAAAATCGGATTAATTGCTGAAATACTTCATAGATGGCGTCACAGATGGTATTTATTTTATATCGAACTAGCTGATGCCCGCGACTTCGCCTGACATCTTTATTTCTGTTATACCTTTCCCTCAGGGACAGTACTTTTTCTTGATTAAAAGTAACCTTTTCTGTATGCTTGACAATTTGTAAGGAACATTTCATAACGATCGGTTGTTTAGTTAAAACGTGAAATGTAACAGATAGTTTCTTTCACAGTTATAATAAGCGTGGATCAGGCGGAACGAGAGGCCCGTCTCTTGATTTCTATATTGCCGGAAAAAAGCTGAAACCAGCTGTCTCACTAATGACAGCTGTACCGCGAATAAATTCAATATTCATACTGATCGTGGAAGTTTTTATTTCCATACTAGTCGCCCGTCACCAGCTCACTCCGGTTATAGGTTTCTTATAATTGTCATATTTATTTGCTAATACACATTAGCATGCTCGAATGACTTCATTTACATATCTAATCAAAATATAAAGTATAATTAATAAAATGTGTCAATTTCACCTTGGACAGTGCTATTTAAAGTAATTCACTCAGTGGAATGATCGAGTGAAATGTATGAGTGGTTTAGTTTCTCAAATGTGGTTTTTAGTTAGTACTTACTGCTCATGCTAGTACCAACTAGTACCTACTCGTTACACCATAAGCGCTTATCAGATCGCCGTCACGAGGTAAACGTTCCACAGAGCCACAGAGCGGATCGGGTTCTATCTGGACCGCCGCCGCCGCCGACCGGTTCAAAAATCTCTCTGTGCCCACATTTGTATGACATTATCACATTTCATCAATAAGACATTTCAAATGTTAATTCTTAACTAGTAACATGACAAGCTAACTCACTTTCGCCACAGACGGTCGTAGAAAATGTATTCGTTTTATCGGTCAACGAGCTTCCCAATCCCGACCCATACAGGAACTTACCAATCACTCCAACGACTGATCGGGAACGAATTCCTGTTCCTGTTTGTCATTTTATATTCTGAAGTTGTTGACGAGTACATCTACTCGTGATAAAAAGACCAATTAGATAGAGCCAACCTCGAGGAGGAGCTCAATCGTAGAATCCAGCTCGGATCGGCAGCTGAATTGAAGCTCCGAGACATATTTTTGTCCAAAATTCTTCAGAACCTCAAAATAAAAGTCGACCAATGTGTGTGACCAATAAAGTCTCTAAACATTTTATACTTTTAGCCATCTAGTAGTTACCATACTGTGTATTTAAAAGTATGCGTCAATATTTCAACTAAAAACTCTTTTTTTTTGTTGATATAAAACCTAAGACATAATCTAGTTATGATGCAAGCCTGAAGTGCCTGAAGCGTTGCAACGTTTTATCAGCTAAAGTGTCACCGTATTGGAATCCTGACTGAGTACTAGAAAGTATAACAAACAGACCAAACTGATCACACCATAAACATATATTGATATATGCCAGGACAGGACCGCAATGAAATGAATGCATTTATGTTAGGGAAACTAAAGATTCCACAGATAACTAAATGATGAATTTCTATTCTATTACCTATCTGTTTGATAAATTAATTGAATAAATGGAACTAAAACACTTAAATAAAACAGAAGTCCAATTTCATTAACTTAAGTTCATGTGTAGGTACTTAGTTAATAATATTTTCAATCAATATACTTTGAATCTACATATTAATTATTAACAAATATAAAGCCGAATTAATAAACTATAAAGCCGAAATCCCACTCACGTACTCAACTAATGACTGACTCATCGATTTGTTCTCCCAGAAGGAGCGGTCGGGGGTTTCCCTATTATAGGTGGTCGCGTAGGGGATTCCCCGGTGACCTCCAGAAAAATCTCATATCCTCGGTAAACCGACCTGGTAAAAAGTTGGTTAGTGGTCCTCGGAAACTATGAGGGATAGAAGGGTGGCGTTTGCGGAATGTCATAGAGGGTCATCGGTGGTCACCAGGGAAAGTGTCATCCCCATCCCGTTCATACATTTTTTTTAAACTCCATACAACTTTTTTGGACTTTTCAAAGTGGACTACCTCCCAAACCGCCGGGGATAGGTGGTCGGCGTCTTTGGGGGATGATCACCCATAGTGGTGGTCCAACTTCTCGGATAAACTTTATCCCCCCATCCCGCCCCCTTCATCCCGTCTCCATACAAAAAGTGGCCATTTTTTTGGAAGGATAAAAATGTCTCCGAAACCATCGAGGATAGGAAGTCGATCTCAATGGCGCGTTTCCGTCCCTCGGTGGGATGCTTCTTAAAAGCTATCCCGATTTATGGGATTTCCATCCCTTCATCCCGTTTCATGCCAATATTGGGTTTTTTCTGAATTTTCTAAAAAGCTATTTTTTTCACCCACAAGGAGACACCGTGGGGCGGTGTATCCTATCCCGTCGTATGGAGGGTGGCGTAGCGCGCCCCAGGAAATTATTCGATCCTCGGTCCACCTACCTGGTAAAAAGTTGGTGATTGGTCTTCGGAAACCACGGGGGATAGAAGGGTGGCGTTTGCGGAATGTCATAGAGGGTCATCGGTAGTTACCAGGGAAAATGTCATCCCCATCCCGTTCATACATTTTTTTTACACTCCATACAACTTTTTGGATTTTTCAAAGTGGAACATCTCCGAAACCGCCGGAGATAGGTGGTCGGCGTCTTAGGGGGATGATAACCCATAGTGGTGGTCCAACTTCTCGGATAAACTTTATCCCCCCATCCCGCCATCTTCATCCCGTCTCCATACAAAAGTGGCATTTTCGGCGAAAGGGATGGGAATATCTCTAAAACCGTGCGGGATAGGTGGTCGGTCGCCGTGGCGCGTTTCCATCCCTCGGTGGGATGCTTCTTAAAAGCCATCCCGATTTTCGGGATTTCCATCCCTTCATCCCGCCACCATACAAATTTATGGTTTTTCGGAAAAGCGATTTATTTCACCCACAAGGAGATTTTCTGGAGCGATATATCTCATCCCGTCGTATGGAGGGTGGCGTAGCGCGTCCCGGGAAATTTCTCGGTCCTCGGTCCATCGACCTGGTACAAAGATGGTGAGCGGTCCTCGGAAACTACGAGGGATGGAAGGTTGGCGTTTGTGGAATGTCATAGAGGGTCATCGGTAGTCACCAAGGAAAATGTCACCCCCATCCCGTTCATACATTTTTTTTACACTCCATACAACCTGTACGGACTTTACGATCCCCGTAGCTCCTCAACGGTGGCAGCTGCCCGTGCGGTCTCTTCGGGGGATAAAGGTTTCTCCCAGAGGCCCATCGGCCGGGACGGTCTACTTCCCGCCACCTCTCCCTCTTCGCCCCCCCTCCATACAAAAGTGGCATTTCTTTTCGGAAGGATGGGAATATCTCCGAAACCATCGAGGATGGGTGGGTGGACACTTTGGCGGATAACCGTCACCCCGCGAGATCCACCCCCAGGGACCGTCACCCTCCCCCTACCTCTCCCCTTTTACCACCCTTTCATACAAATTCACACCTCGATGGCGATTTTGCACTTTTAGAGGAGGGCGGTCGACCCGCCGCGAAGGGTCTCGAGGCCGGGGGGGCGAATGACGAGGAGGGGGGATAGGGGGGGATAGGGGAGCGCGCAGCGCGACCCGCCCCCCCGACCCCCCTCCGAGGAATTCGCGACCCCGGACTCGAGGGCCGCAGCGGCGGCAACGGTGACCGGAGAGCCGCGAAATTCCATCCCCCTTCGGCCATTTAGACACAGCCAACACTGAATCACCCTGATCCACCCCATCCCATCCGTCCATCCCGGTACGACCTCGGAAAGGGTTCGACCGATACCCCCCGTGCTTGTGCTCATTCGATCGGGCTCGTCGCGGGTAGTCCAAGGGGTTGGACCGAATTTTGCCATTGCGCACTCGCCCTCCCCCTCCCTCCCCCAGTCCATACAAAATCACAACTAAAAGGGATTTTTTCACCCACACTAGAGACGGCGGTCGACCCGTCGCGGAGCGACGGCAAGGGTCTACCGGGGCACCAAAAAAAAAAAAAAAAAGCGCGATTTTTGACAGCCCCCCCCTCGGACCCCCCCGGCCTTAACTCGGAAACGGCGCGTCACAACCGGGTCGTATTTGGGGTCATCGGAGACGTCTCCCAGAGATAAAAAATTTGACGCCCCCCTCGGACCCCTCCGGCCGTAACTTGGAAACGGCGCGACGCAGACGAGTCGTGTTTGGGGTCATCGGAGACGTCTCGTCGAGATAAAAAATTTGACGCCCCCCTCGGACTCCCCCGGCCGTAACTCGGAAACGACGCGACACAGTGGGGTCGTCTTTGGGGTCATTGGAGACGTGTCCCCGAGATAATAAAATTGAACCCCCCTCCAACCCCCCCGCCCGTAACTCGGAAACGGCGCGACTCAGCCGGGTCGTGTTTGGGGTCTTCGCAGACGTTTCGACTAGATAAAAAAATTGAACCCCCCTCAGACCCCCTCAGTTATAACTCGGGAACGGCGCGACGCAGCCGGGTCGTGTTTGGGCTCATCGGAGACGTCTCGACGAGATAAAAAATTTGAACCCCCTCGGACCCCCTCCGGCCGTAACTCGGAAGCGACGCGACGCAGTGGGGTCGTGTTTGGGGTCATTGGAGACGTCACCCCGAGATAATAAAATTGAACCCCCCTCCAACCCCCTCAGCCATAACTCGGAAACGGCGCAACGCAGCCAGGTCGTGTTTGGGGTCATTGGAGACGTCTCCCCGAGATAATAAAAATTGAACCCCCCTCCAAACCCCTCGGCCGTATCTCAGAAACAGCGCAACGCAGCCAAGTCGTGTTTGGGCTCATCGGAGACGTCTCGAAGAGATTAAAAAATTGAACCCCCCTCGGACCCCCTCAGTCGTAACTTGGAAACGGCGCGACGCAGCTGGGTCGTGTTTGGCCTCATCGGAGACGTCTCGGAAAGACGAATTTTTTAGAGTAGACCAAATTTTAAATTTTGACAGTTGCGATCTACTCAGTAGACCATGGTCAACGGTTACAGATAAACCCCCCGAGTTGGGTATCATTTGAAAGGTCTCAAAGAGGGTGACTTATTGACACAACCCCCCTCCCCCCTCCCCCCTTACTTACCCCCAATTTTTCACGAATTACAAAACAAAGACTCCAAAACCAAACCAAAACAATTATAAGAGCACAGTCGCACGAATTAACACTAAACTCATCAACGCCCTCTCCCCTCCTCCTCCCTTCGCCCCCTCTCCACACAAAAGTGGAATTTTCTGCGAATCGGATGGGACGAATTACAAAACAAAGACCCAAAACCAAACCAAAACAATTAGACATGGCAAAAAGACTACAAAAAACGAAACATAAAAACCCCCCCGCGGGCTGCAAGCCCGCGGCATCGAGCAACCTACTAGTTAACAAATATAAAGCCGAACTACCGCTGACCGTTAAACTATAAAGTTCTCCGGGAAGGAGTGGTGGGGGGATTCCCCCTTGGGGCTCGTCGTGGAGAGGAAGAAAAGTTGTCGAGAAATTAAATCGAAGACCTCGGTATACCGACCTGGTAAAAAGTTGGCGACGGGATCTCGGCAACTGTGAGGGATAGAAGGGTGGCGTTTGCGGATAGTCATAGGGGGTCATCGGCAATTGCCACCGGACCGCTCATCCCCATCCCGTTCATACATTTTTTTTAAACTCCATACAACTTTTTTGAAATTTTCAAAGTGGCAAATCTCCAAAACCACCAGAGATAGCGGGCTGGCGTCTTCTGCGGATGACCATCCATCGTGGTGGTCCAACTTCTGGGATAAACTTTATCCCCCTATCCCGCCCCCTTCATCCCGCCTTCATACAAAAGTGGCATTTTCGGCAAAAGGGATAAGAATATCTCCAGAACCGTCCGGGATAAGTGGGTGGTCGCAATGGCGCGTTTCCATCCCTCGGTGGGATGCTTCCAGGGAGCCATCCCGTTTTTCGGTATTTCTATCCCTTCATCCCGCCTCCATACAAATTTTTATTTTGTCGGAGAAGCTACCTTTTCACTGGAACGGGGCAACGCGGGGCGGTCTATCCTGTCCCGTCGGATAGATAGTGATGTTCCGAGCTCCAGGCACTTTTGCCACCCTCGGTCCACCGACCTGGTAAAAAGTGTGTGAGAGGTCCTCGGAAACTGAGAGGGATAGAAGGGTTGCGTTTGCGGAATGTCATAGGGGGTCATCGGTAGTTACCATAAAAAGAGTTATCCCCATCCCGTTCATACATTTTTTTTAAACTCCATACAACTTTTTTGAAATATTCCAAGGGGGTTATCTCCGAAACCCCCGGAGATAGCGGGGTGGCGTCTTTGGAGGATGATCACCTCTCGTGATGGTCCAAGTGCCGGGATAGAATTCATCCCCCCATCCCGCCCCCTTCATCCCGCCTCCATACAAAAGTGGCATTTTCACCGAAAGGGATGGGAATATCTCCAAAACCATCCCTGATAGGTGGGTGGTCGCAATGGCGCGTTTCCATCCCTCGGCGGGATGCTTTCAGGGGGCTATCCCGTTTTCCGGGATTTCTATACCTTCATCCCGCCTCCATACAAATTTTTATTTTTTCGGAAAAGCAACCTTTTCACCTGGAAAGGGGCAACGCGGGGCGGTCTATCCTGTCCCGTCGGATAGAAAGTGACGTTCCGAGATCCAGGCACTTTTGCCAACCTCGGTCCACCTACCTGGTACAAAGTGGATGAGAGGTCCTCGGAGACTACGAGGGATAGAGGGATGGCGTTTGCGGAATGTCATAGGGGGTCATCGGCGGTTACCAAATCGAGACCTATCCCCATCCCGTTCATACATTTTTTTTAAACTCCATACAACTTTTTTCGAAATTTTCAAAGTGGGATATCTCCGAAACCACCGGGGATGGAGGGTCGGTTTCTTCGGGAGCGATCGACTGTCGTCCTGTTCCAACTTCTCGGATAAACTTCATCCCCCTATCCCGCCCCGTCTATCCCGGCTCCATACAAGGATGTGATTTTCGGCGACAGGGATGGGAATATCGTCAAAACCGTCAGGGACAGGGACCTGGTCGCTATGGCGAATTTTCATCCCTAATTGGGATGCTTCCAGGGGGTCATCCCGAACTCGGTCCACTTACCTGGTACAAAGTTGGTGAGAGGTCCTCGGAGACTATGAACGATAGAGGGATGGCGTTTGCGGAATGTCATAGGGGGTCATCGGCGGTTACCAAATCGAGACCCATCCCCATCCCGTTCATACATTTTTTTTAAACTCCATACAACTTTTTCGAATTTTCGAAGTGGGATACCTCCAAAACCACCGGGAATAGAGAGGCGGTGTCTTGGGGGGATAGGCATCGTTCCTCGAGGTCCAACTTCTCGGATAAACTTTATCCTCCCATCGCGCCCTCTTCATCCCGTCTCCATACAAAAGTGGCATTTTCGGCGAAAGGGATGGGAATATCTCTAAAACTTTGTGGGATAGGTGGTCGGTGGCCATGGCGCGTTTCCATCCCTCGGTGGGATACCTCTTAAGGACCATCCCGATTTTCGGGATTTCTATCCCTTCATCCCGTCCCCATACAAAAGTGGCATTTTCGGCGAAAGGGATGGGAATATATCCAAAACCATCGGGGATAGGTGGTCGGTGGCCATGGCGCGTTTCCATCCCTCGGTGGGATACCTCTTAAGGACCATCCCGATTTTCGGGATTTCTATCCCTTCATCCCGTTTCCATACAAATTTTAATTTTTCGGAAAAGCGATTTATTTCACCAGGAAGGGGGCAGTGTCGGGTAGTCATCGTATAGAGGGTGGCGTAGCGCACCGAAAGAAATTCCTCGGTCCTCGGTCTACCGACTTGGTACAAAGTTGGTGAGAGGTCCTCGGAAACTACGAGGGATAGAGGGATGGCGTTTGCGGATTGTCATAGATGGTCATCAGTAGTTACCACCGGATCACTCATCCCCATCCCGCTCATACATTTTTTTTAAACTCCATACAACTTCATACAAAATCACACCTCGATGGCGATTTTGCACATTTAGAGCAGGACGGTCGACCCGCCGCCAAGGGTCTCGAGGCCGGGGGGGCGAATGACGAGGAGGGGGGACAGGGCGCGACCCGAACCCCAGCCCCCCTCCGAGGAATTCGCGACCCCGGACTCGAGGGCCGCAGCGGCGGCAACGGTGAGCGGAGAGCTGCGAAAGACTATCCCGGTGGGCCATTTAGACACAGCCAAGACCCCAATGACCCCGATCCTCCCCATCCCATCCTTTCATCCCGGTACTAACTCGGAAACGGTGCCACCGATACCCCCCGTGTTTGGGCTCATTCGATCGGGTTCATCGTGGGTAATCCGACTGGCCCGACCTAATTTCGGCATTGCGTACTTGCCCACCCCCTCAGTCCCCTCTCCATACAAAATCACACCTAAAAGGGATTTTTTTCCACCCACATAAGAGACGGCAGTAGATCCGGAAAGGGTCTACCGCGGCCCCGAATTTTGACACCCCTCCCCCCCCCCCTCAAACCCCCTCAGCCGTAACTCGGAAACGGCGCGACGCAGCCCGGTCGTGTTTGGGCTCATCGGAGACGTCTCGGGAAGACGAATTTTTTAGAGTAGACCAAATTTCAAAATTTGACAATTCCGGTCTACTCAGTAGACCATGGTCAACGGTTACAAGTAGACCCCTCGTGTTGGGTATCATTTGAAAGGTCTCAACGAGGGTGATCTATTGGCATCACCCCTCCCTCCCCCCTACTTAAGATCCTTCCGAAATACAAAACAAAGACCCCAAAACCAAACCAAAACAATTATAAGAGCACAGTCGCACGAATAAACACTAATAGCACCATCTCCCCCTCCCCCCTACCCCTAACACCCCGACCGTAACTCGGAAACGGCTAGACGGAGCCGGGTCGTGTTTGGGGTCAACGGAAACGTCTCGGGTAGACGAATTTTTTGGAGTAGACCAAATTTAAAATTTTGACAGTTGGGGTCTACTCAGTAGACCATGGTCAACGGTTACAGTTAGACCACCGTGTTGGGTATCATTTGAAAGGTCTCAACGAGGGTGATCTATTGCTACTACCCACCTCCCCCCCTCCCCCCTAACCTTACCTCACCTAACAACCTTACTTACTTAACCCCAATTCGAATTACAAAACAATGACCCAAAACCAAACCAAAACAATTAGACATGGCAAAAAGACAACAAAAAACGAAACACAAAAACCCCCCCGCGGGCTGCAAGCCCGCGGCATCGAGCAACCTACTAGTTAATAAACTATAAAGCCGAAATCCCACTCACGTACTCAACTAATGACTGACTCATCGAATTGTTCTCCTAGAAGGAGCGGTCGGGGATTTCCCGTTATATATGGTCGTATAGGTAATTCCCCGGTGACCTCCAGAAAAATCTCATATCCTCGGTAAACCGACCTGGTAAAAAGTTGGTTAGTGGTCCTCGGAAACTATGAGGGATGGAAAGGTGGCGTTTGCGGAATGTCATAGAGGGTCATCGGTGGTCACCAGGGAAAGTGTCATCCCCATCCCGTTCATACATTTTTTTTAAACTCCATACAACTTTTTTGGACTTTTCAAAGTGGACTACCTCCCAAACCGCCGGGGATAGGTGGTCGGCGTCTTTGGGGGATGATCACCCATAGTGGTGGTCCAACTTCTCGGATAAACTTTATCCCCCCATCCCGCCCCCTTCATCCCGTCTCCATACAAAAAGTGGCCATTTTTTTGGAAGGATAAAAATGTCTCCGAAACCATCGAGGATAGGAAGTCGATCTCAATGGCGCGTTTCCGTCCCTCGGTGGGATGCTTCTTAAAAGCTATCCCGATTTATGGGATTTCCATCCCTTCATCCCGTTTCATGCCAATATTGGGTTTTTTCTGAATTTTCTAAAAAGCTATTTTTTTCACCCACAAGGAGACACCGTGGGGCGGTGTATCCTATCCCGTCGTATAGAGAGTGGCGTAGCGCGCCCCAGGAAATTCTTCGATCCTCGGTCCACCTACCTGGTAAAAAGTTGGTGAGTGGTCTTCGGAAACTACGGGGGATAGAAGGGTGGCGTTTGCGGAATGTCATAGAGGGTCATCGATAGTCACCAAAGAAAATGTCATCCCCATCCCGTTCATACATTTTTTTTAAACTCCATACAACTTTTTGGATTTTTCAAAGTGGAACACCTCCCAAACCACCGGGGATAGGTGGTTAGTGTCTTTGGGGGATGATCACCTATAGTGGTGGTCCAACTTCTCGGATAAACTTTATCCCCCCATCCCGCCCCCTTCATCCCGTCTCCATACAAAAGTGGCATTTTCGGCGAAAGGGATGGGAATATCTCCAAAACCATCGAGGATGGGAAGTCGGTCTCCATAGCGCGTTTCCATCCCTCGGTGCGATCCTTCTTAAGGGCCATCCCGATTTTCGGGATTTCCATCCCTTCATCCCGTCTCCATACAAATTTATGGATTTTCGGAAAAGCGATTTATTTCAACCGGAAGGAGATTTTCTGGAGCGGTATATCTCATCCCATCGTATGGAGGGCGGCGTAGCGCGTCCCGGGAAATTCTTCAGTGCTCGGTCCACCGACCTGGTACAAAGATGGCGACTGGTACTCGGAAAGTAACAGGGATGGAAGGGTGGCGTTTGCGGAATGTCATAGAGGGTCATCGGTAGTCACCAGGGAAAATGTCATCCCCATCCCGTTCATACATTTTTTTTACACTCCATACAACCTGTGTGGACTATCCGATCCTCGTAGCTCCTCAGCGGTGGCACCTGCCCGTGCGGTCGCTTTGGGGGATAACGGTTTCTCCCCGAGACCCATCGGCCGGGACGGTCTACTTCCCCCCGCCTGCCCCCCTTCGCCCCCCCTCCATACGAAAGTGGCATTTCTTTTCGGAAGGATGGGAATATCTCCAAACCCATCGCGGATAGGTGGGTGGACACTTTGGCGGATAACCGTCACCCCGCGAGATCCACCCCCAGGGACCGTCACCTTCCCCCTACCTCCCCCCCTTTACCATCCTTTCATACAAAATCACACCTCTTGCACATTTAGAGGAGGGCGGTCGACCCGCCGCGAAGGGTCTCGAGGCCGGGGGGGCGAATGACGAGGAGGGGGGGTAGGGGGGATAGGGGAGCGCGCAGCGCGACCCGCCCCCCCTGCCCCCCTCCGAGGAATTCGCGACCCCGGACTCGAGGGCCGCAGCGGCGGCAACGGTGACCGGAGAGCCGCGAAAGTCCACCCCCATCGGCCATTTAGACACAGACAAGACCCAATGACCCCGATCCTCCCCATCCCATCCGTCCATCCCGGTACTAACTCGGAAACGGTTCGACCAATACCCCCCGTGTTTGGGCTCATTCGATCGGACTCGTCGCGGGTAGTCCGAGGGGTCGGACCGAATTTTGGCATAGCGCACTCGCCCTCCCCCTCCCTCCTCCACTCCATACAAAATCACAACTAAAAGGGATTTTTCCACCCAGACAAGACGGCGGTCGACCCGTCGCGGAGCGTAGCGGAGCGACGGCAAGGGTCTACCCGGGCACCAAAAAGTGAGATTTTTGACACCTCTCCCTTCGCACCCCCTCAGTCGTAACTCGAAAATGGCGCAACGCAGCCAAGTCGTGTTTGGGCTCATCGGGGACGTCTCACCGAGATAAAAAAATTTACACCCCCCTCGGACCCCCCCGCCGTAACTCGGAAACGGCACGTCACAGCCGGGTCGTGTTTGGGGTCATCGGAGACGTCTCCCCGAGATAAAAAATTTGAGCCCCCCTCGGACCCCCTTAGTCGTAACTCGGAAACGGCGTGTCACAACCGGGTCGTGTTTGGGCTCATCGGAGATGTCTCCCCGAGAT
Source organism: Synanthedon andrenaeformis (assembly GCA_936446665.2). Classification (NCBI taxonomy): domain Eukaryota; kingdom Metazoa; phylum Arthropoda; class Insecta; order Lepidoptera; family Sesiidae; genus Synanthedon; species Synanthedon andrenaeformis. Next base: position 124,587 of record OW387793.2, read on the forward strand.
AAAAAAATTGACGCCCCCCTCGTACCCCCCCGGCCGTAACTCGAAAACGGCGCAACGCAGCCCGGTCGTGTTTGGGGTCATCGGAGACATCTCCTCGAGATAAAAAATTTGACGCCCCCCTCGGACCCCCTCCGGCCGTAACTCGGAAGCGATGCGACGCAGTGGGGTCGTGTTTGGGGTCATTGGAGACGTCACCCCGAGATAATAAAATTGAACCCCCCCTCCAACCCCCTCAGCCGTAACTCGGAAACGGCGCAACGCAGCTAGGTCGTGTTTGGGGTCATTGGAGACGTCTCCCCGAGATAATAAAAATTGAACCCCCCTCCAAACCCCTCGGCCGTATCTCGGAAACGGTGCGACGCAGCCGGGTCATGTTTAGGCTCATCGGAGACGTCTCCCCGAGATAAAAAATTTTACGCCCCCCTCGGACCCCCTTAGCCGTAAATCAGAAACAGCGCGTCACAGCCGGGTCGTGTTTGGGGTCATCGGAGATGTCTCGGAAAGACGAATTTTTTAGAGTAGACCAAATTTTAAATTTTGACAGTTGCGGTCTACTCAGTAGACCATGGTCAACGGTTACAGATAAACCCCCCGAGTTGAGTATCATTTGAAAGGTCTGAAAGAGGGTGATTTATTGACACAACCCCCCTCCCCCCTCCCCCCTTACCTACCCCCAATTTTTCACGAATTACAAAACAAAGACTCCAAAACCAAACCAAAACAATTATAAGAGCACAGTCGCACGAATTAACACTAAACTCATCAACTCCCTCTCCCCTCCTCCCCCCCTTCGCCCCCCCTCCATACAAAAGTGTCATTTTCGGCGAAACGGATGGGAGGAATTACAAAACAAAGACCCAAAACCAAACCAAAACAATTAGACATGGCAAAAAGACAACAAAAAACGAAACACAAAAACCCCCCCGCGGGCTGCAAGCCCGCGGCATCGAGCAACCTACTAGTTAATAAACTATAAAGCCGAAATCCCACTCAACGACCTAATGACTCATCTTTTTGTTCTCCCAGAAGGAGCGGTCGGGGGTTTCCCTGTTATAGGTGGTCGTATAGGTAATTCCCCGGTGACCTCCAGAAAAATCCCATATCTTCGGTACACCGTTCTGGTAAAAAGTTGGTGACGGGATCTGGGAAAGTATTAGTCGCAGAGGGACGGGATTTGCGGAATGTCATAGAGGGTCATCGGTGGTGACCAGGGAAAGTGTCATCCCCATCCCGTTCATACATTTTTTTTAAACTCCATACAACTTTTTTGGACTTTTCAAAGTGGACTACCTCCTAAACCGCCGGAAATAGGTGGGCGGCGTCTTTGGGGGATAACGGTTTCTCTCCGAGGCCCATCGGCCGGGACGGTCTACTTCCCCACACCTCCCCCCCTTCGCCCCCCCTCCGTACAAAAAGTGGCAATTTCTTTGAAGGATGGAAATATCTCCGTAACCATCGAGGATGGGAAGTCGGTCTCCATGGCGCGTATCCGTCCCTCGGTGGGACGCTTCTTAAAAGCCATCCCGCGTTTCGACTATCCCATCCCTTCATCCCGCCGCCGTACAACATTATGGTTTTTCAGAAAAGCGATTTATTTCAACCGGAAGGAGATTTTCTGGAGCGGTATATCTCATCCCATCGTATGGACGGTGGCGTAGCGCGCCCCAGGAATTTCCTCGGTGCTCGGTCCACCGACCTGGTAAAAAGTTGGCGAGCGGTCCTCGGAAACTACGAGGGATGGAAGGGTGGCGTTTGCGGAATGTCATAGAGGGTCATCGGTAGTGACCAGGGAGAGAGTCATCCCCATCCCGTTCATACATTTTTTTTACACTCCATACAACTTTTTGGATTTTTCAAAGTGGAACATCTCCGAAACCGCCAGAGATAGGTGGGCGGCGTCTTAAGGGGATGATAACCCATAGTGGTGGTCCAACTTCTCGGATAAACTTTATCCCCCCATCCCGCCCCCTTCATCCCGTCTCCATACAAAAGTGGCATTTTCGGCGAAAGGGATGGGAATATCTCCAAAACAGTGCGGGATAGGTGGTCGGTGGCTATGGCGCGTTTCCATTCCTCGGTGGGATGCTTCTCAAGGGCCATCCCGATTTTCGGGATTTCCATCCCTTCATCCCGTCTCCATACAAATTTATGGTTTTTCGGAAAAGCTATTTATTTCAACCGGAAGGAGATTTTCTGGAGCGGTATATCTCATCCCATCGTATGGAGGGCGGCGTAGCGCACCGTAGGAAATTCTTCGGTGCTCGGTCCACCGTTCTGGTAAAAAGTTGGGGTGTGGTCCTCGGAAAGTAAGAGGGATGGAAGGGTGGCGTTTGCGGAATGTCATAGAGGGTCATCGGTAGTCACCAGGGAGAGAGTCATCCCCATCCCGTTCATACATTTTTTTTACACTCCATACAACCTGTGTGGACAATCCGATCCCCGTAGCTCCTCAGCGGTGGCACCTGCCCGTGCGGTCGCTTTGGGGGATAACGGTTTCTCCCCGAGACCCATCGGCCGCGACGGTCTACTTCCCCCCGCCTGCCCCCCTTCGCCCCCCCTCCATACAAAAGTGGCATTTCTTTTCGGAAGGATGGGAATATCTCCAAAACCATCGAGGATGGGTGGGTGGACACTTTGGCGGATAACCGTCACCCCGCGAGGTCCACCCTCCGGGAACGTCACCTTCCCCCCACCTCCCCCCCTTTCATACAAATTCACACCTCGATGGCGATTTTGCACAATTAGAGGAGGGCGGTCGACCCGCCGCGAAGGGTCTCGAGGCCGGGGGGGCGAATGACGAGGAGGGGGGATCCTCCCTCCGAGGAATTCGCGACCCCGGACTCGAGGGCCGCAGCGGCGGCAACGGTGACCGGAGAGCCGCGAAAGTCCACCCCCATCGGCCATTTAGACACAGCCAAGACCCAATGACCCCGATCCTCCCCATCCCCATCCGTCCATCCCGGTACTAACTCGGAAACGGTTCGACCGATACCCCCCGTGTTTGGGCTCATTCGATCGGGCTCGTCGCGGGTAGTCCAAGGGGTCGGACCGAATTTTGGCATTGCGCACTCGCCCTCGCCCTCCCCCTCCCTCCTCCACTCCATACAAAATCACAACTAAAGGGAATTTTTCTACCCACACAAGAGACGGCGGGCGACCCGTCGCGGAGCGAAGCGGAGCGACGGCAAGGGTCTACCGGGGCACCAAAAAAAGGAGAGATTTCGACACCCCCTCCCTTCGCACCCCCTCAGTCGTAACACGGAAACGGCGCGTCACAGCCGGGTCGTGTTTGGGGTCATCGGAGACGTCTCCTCGAGATAAAAAATTTGACGCCCCCCTCGGACCCCCCAGGCCGTAACTCGGAAACGGCACGTCACAGCCGGGTCGTGTTTGGACTCATCGGAGACGTCTCCCCGAGATAAAAAAATTGATCCCCTCTCCAACCCCCTCAGCCGTAACTCGGAAACGGCCCGGCGCAGCCAGGTCGTGTTTGGGGTCTTCGGAGACGTCTCCCCGAGATAAAAAATTTGCCGCCCCCCTCCAACACCCCCGGCCGTAACTCGGAAACGGCGCGACTCAACCGCGTCGTGTTTCGGGTCATCGGAGACGTCTCCCCGAGATAAAAAAAATTGAACCCCCCTCCAACCCCCTCAGCCGTATCTCGGAAACGATGCGTCACAACCGGGCCGTGTTTGGGGTCATCGGAGACGTCTCCCAGAGATAAAAAATTTGACGCCCCCCTCGGACCCCCCCGGCCGTAACTCGGAAACGGCGTGACGCAGACGGGTCGTGTTTGGGCTCATTGGAGACGTCTCCCCGAGATAAAAAAAATTGAACCCCCCTCCAACCCCCTCAGCCGTATCTCGGAAACGGCGCGTCACAACCGGGCCGTGTTTGGGGTCATCGGAGACGTCTCCCAGAGATAAAAAATTTGACGCCCCCCTCGGACCCCCCCGGCCGTAACTGGGAAACGGCGCGACGCAGCCGGGTCGTGTTTGGGCTCATTGGAGACGTCTCCCCGAGATAAAAAATTTGACGCGCCCCTCGGACCCCCCCCCCCGGCCGTAACTTGGAAACGGTACGTCACAGCCGGGTCGTGTTTGGGGTCATCGGAGACGTCTCACCGAGATAAAAAATTTGACGTCTCCCTCGGACCCCCCCGACCGTAACTCGGAAATGGTACGTCACAGCCGGGTCGTGTTTGGAGTCATCTGAGACGTTTCGGGAAGACGAATTTTTTAGAGACCAAATTTCAAATTTTGACAGTTGCGGTCTACTCGTTGGACCACGGTAAACGGTAAAAGATAAACCCCTCGTGTTGGGTATCATTTAAAAGGTCTCAACGAGGGTGATATATTGGCACCCCTTCCCCCACCCTCCCTTAGACCCCCTCTACTTAAAATACTTCCGAAATACAAAACAAAGACCCCAGAACCAAACCAAAACAATTGTAAGCGCTCAGTCGCACGAATAAACACTAAACTCATCAACTCCCCCCACTCTCTAACCCCCCCCCCCCCCCCCGACCGTAACTCGAAAACGTCGCGCGTGTTTGGGCTCATCAGAGACGTCTTGGGAACACAAATTTTTTAGAGTAGATAAAATTTCAAATTTTGACAGTTGCGGCCTACTCAGTAGACTATGGTCAACGGTTACAGATAAACCCCCGAGTTGGGTATCATTTGAAAGGTCTCAACGAGGGTGATTTATTGCCACCACCCCCTACCCCCTCCCCCCTTACTTACCCCCAAATTTTCACCAATTACAAAACAAAGACCCAAAACCAAACCAAAACAATTAGACATGGCAAAAAGACTACAAAAAACGAAACACAAAAACCCCCCCGCGGGCTGCAAGCCCGCGGCATCGAGCAACCTACTAGTTAATAAACTATAAAGCCGAAATACCACTCAACGACCTAATGACTCATCTTTTTGTTCTCCCAGAAGGAGCGGTCGGGGGTTTCCCTATTGTAGGTGGTCGGATAGGGGATTCCCCGGTGACCTCCAGAAAAATCTCATATCCTCGGTAAACCGACCTGGTAAAAAGTTGGTTAGTGGTCCTCGGAAACTATGAGGGATAGAAGGGTGGCGTTTGCGGAATGTCATAGAGGGTGATCGGTGGTCGCCAGGGAAAGTGTCATCCCCATCCCGTTCATACATTTTTTTTAAACTCCATACAACTTTTTTGGACTTTTCAAAGTGGAACACCTCCCAAACCACCGGGGATAGGTAGGTGGCGTCTTTGGGGGATAACGGTTTCTCCCCGAGGCCCATCGGCTGGGACCTTCGGTCTATCCTCATCCCGCCCCCTTCATCCCGTCTCCATACAAAAGTGGCATTTTCGGCGAAAGGGATGGGAATATCTCTAAAACCGTGCGGGATAGGTGGTCGGTCGCCGTGGCGCGTTTCCATCCCTCGGTGAGATGCTTCTTAAAAGCCATCCCGATTTTCGGGATTTCCATCCCTTCATCCCGCCACCATACAAATTTATGGTTTTTCGGAAAAGCCATTTATTTATACCGGAAAGATATTTTCTGGAGCGGTATATTTCATCCCATCGTATGGAGGATAGCGTAGCGCAACCCAGGAAATTCCTCGGTCCTCGGTCCATCGACCTGGTACAAAGATGGTGAGCGGTCCTCGGAAACTACGAGGGATAGAAGAGTGGCGTTTGCGGAATGTCATAGAGGGTCATCGATAGTCACCAGGGAGAAGGTCATCCCCATCCCGTTCATACATTTTTTTTACACTCCATACAACCTGCATGGACTTTCCGATCCCCGTAGCTCCTCAGCGGTGGCAGCTGCCGTGCGGTCCCTTCGAGGGATAACGGTTTCTCCCCGAGACCCATCGGCCGGGACGGTCTACTTCCCCCCACCTCCCCCCCTTCGCTCCCACCTCCATACAAAAGTGGCATTTCTTTTCGGAAGGATGGGAATATCTCCAAAACCATCGCGGATGGGTGGGTGGTCACTTTGGCGGACAACCGTCACCCCGCGAGATCCACCCCAGGGAACGTCACCTTCCCCCCACGTCCCCCCCTTTACCCCCCTTTAATACAAAATCACACCGGAATGGCGATTTCGCACATTTAGAGGAGGGCGGTCGACCCGCCGCGAAGGGTCTCGAGGCCGGGGGGGCGAATGACGAGGAGGGGGGTTAGGGGGGGATAGGGGAGCGCGCAGCGCGACCCGGCCCCCCGGCCCCCCTCCGAGCCTCCTCCGGCCCTCCTCCACTCCTTACAAAATCACAACTAAAAGGGATTTTTCCACCCACACGAGAGACGGCGGTCGACCCGTCGTCTCTTATGTCTACCGGGGCACCGAAAAAGCGAAAATTTTCACCCCTCTCCCCCTCCAACCCCCTCAGCCGTAACTCGGAAACGGCGCGACTCAGCCAGGTCGTGTTTGGGGTCTTCGGAGACGTCTCGACGAGATAAAAAATTTGACGCCCCCCTCGGACCCCCCCGGCCGTAACACGGAAACGGTACGTCCCAGCCAGGTCGTGTTTGGACTCATCGGGAACGTCTCCCCGAGATAAAAAAATTGAACCCCTCTCCAACCCCCTCAGCCGTAAATCGGAAACGGCCCGGCGCAGCCAGGTCGTGTTTGGACTCATTGGAGACGTCTCCCCGAGATGAAAAATTTTGAACCCCCCTCCAACCCCCTCGGCCGTAACTCGGAAACGTCGCGACACAGTGGGGTCGTGTTTGGGCTCATCGGGGACGTCTCGACGAGATAAAAAATTTGACACCCCCTCGGACCCCCCCAGCCGTTACACGGTAACGGCGCGTCACAGCCGGGTCGTGTTTGGGGTCATCGGAGACGTCTCCCCGAGATAAAAAATTTGACGCCCTCCTCGGAACCCCCGGCCGTAACTCGGAAACGGCGCAACGCAGCCAGGTCGTGTTTGGGCTCATCGGGGACGTGTCGACGAGATAAATAAATTGAACCCCCCTCGGACCCCCTCAGTCGTAACTCGGGAACGGCGCGACGCAGCCGGGTCGTGTTTGGGCTTATCGGAGACGTCTCGACAAGATAAAAATATTGACGCCCCCCTCGGACCCCCCGGCCGAAACTCGGAAACGACGCCACGAAGTGAAGTCGTGTTTGGGGTCATTGGAGACGTCTCCTCGAGATAAAAAAATTGAACCCCCCTCGGACCACCCCCGGCCGTAACTCGAAAACGGCGCAACGCAGACAGGTCGTGTTTGGGCTCATCGGAAACGTCTCGGAAAGACATTTTTTTTAAAGTAGACCAATTTTCAAAATTTGACAATTCCAGTCTACTCAGTAAACCATGGTCAACGGTTTTAAGTAGACCGCCCATGTTAGGTATTATTTGAAAGGTCTCAATGAGGGTAATCTATCAACACCATCCTCCCAGCCCCCCTCCACTTCCTCCTTTCTTACCACCCCCTTTAATTAAAATTATACAATCAATAATAATTAATGACGATTTACAAAACAAAGACCCAAAACCAAACCAAAACAATTAGACATGGCAAAAAAACAACAAAAAACGAAACACAAAAACCCCCCCGCGGGCTGCAAGCCCGCGGCATCGAGCAACCTACTAGTTAATACACTATAAAGCCGAAATACCACTCACATACCCAACTAGTGACTCATCGATTTGTTCTCCCAGAAGGAGCGGTCGGGGGTTTCCCTATTGTAGGTGGTCGGATAGGGAATTCCCCGGTGACCTCCAGAAAAATCTCATATCCTCGGTAAACCGACCTGGTAAAAAGTTGGTTAGTGGTCCTCGGAAACTATGAGGGATGGAAGGGTGGCGTTTGCGGAATGTCATAGAGGGTCATCGGTGGTCACCAGGGAAAGTGTCATCCCCATCCCGTTCATACATTTTTTTTAAACTCCATACAACTTTTTTGGACTTTTCAAAGTGGAGTACCCTCTAAACCACCGGAGATAGGTGGGCGGCGTCTTTGGGGGATGATAACCTATAGTGGTGGTCCAACTTCTCGGATAAACTTTATCCCCCCATCCCGCCCCCTTCATCCCGTCTCCATACAAAAAGTGGCAATTTTTTTGGAAGGATGAAAATATCTCCGAAACCATCGAGGATAGGAAGTCGGTCTCAATGGCGCGTTTCCGTCCCTCGGTGGGATGCTTCTTAAAAGCCATCCCGCGTTTCGACTATCCCATCCCTTCATCCCGTTTCATGCAAATATTGGGTTTTTTCTGAATTTTCTAAAAAGTGATTTTTTTCATCCACAAGGAGACACCGTGGGGCGGTCTATCCTATCCCGTCGTATAGAGGGTGGCGTAGCGCACCCCAGGAAATTCATCGATCCTCGGTCCACCGACCTGGTAAAAAGATGGCGAGCGGTCCTCGGAAAGTAAGAGGGATGGAAGAGTGGCGTTTGCGGAATGTCATAGAGGGTCATCGGTAGTGACCAGGGAGAGAGTCATCCCCATCCCGTTCATACATTTTTTTTACACTCCATACAACTTTTTGGATTTTTCAAAGTGGAACATCTCCGAAACCGCCAGAGATAGGTGGGCGGCGTCTTTGGGGGATAACGGTTTCTCCCCGAGGCCCATCGGCCGGGACGGTCTACTTTCCCCCACCTCCCCCCCTTCGGCCCCCCTCCATACAAAAGTGGCACTTTCAGGGAAAGGGATGAGATTATCTCCAAAACCGTGCGGGATAGGTGGTCGGTCGCAATGGCGCGTTTCCGTCCCTCGGTGGGATGCTTCTTAAAAGCCATCCCGCGTTTCGAGTATCCCATCCCTTCATCCCGTCTCTGTACAAGTTTATGGTTTTTCGGAAAAGCGATTTATTTTAACCGGAAGGAGATTTTCTGGAGCGGTATATCTCATCCCATCGTATGGAGGGTGGCGTAGCGCGCCCCAAGAATTTCTTCGATCCTCGCTCCACCGACCTGGTACAAAGATGGCGAGCGGTCCTCGGAAACTACGAGGGATGGAAGGGTGGCGTTTGCGGAATGTCATAGAGGGTCATCGGTAGTCACCAGGGAGAGAGTCATCCCCATCCCGTTCATACATTTTTTTTACACTCCATACAACCTGTACGGACTTTGCGATCCCCGTAGCTCCTCAGCGGTGGCAGCTGCCCGTACGGTCTCTTTGAGGGATAAAGGTTTCTCCCCGAGGCCCATCGGCGGGGACGGTCTACTTCCCCTCACCTCCCCCCTTCGCCCCCCCTCCATACAAAAGTGGCATTTCTTTTCGGAAGGATGGGAATATCTCCAAAACCATCGCGGATGGGTGGGTGGACACTTTGGCGGATAACCGTCACCCCGCGAGATCCACCTCAGGGAACGTCACCTTCCCCCCACGTCCCCCCCTTTACCCCCCTTTCATACAAAATCACACCGGAATGGCGATTTAGCACATTTAGGTCGACCCGCCGCGAAGGGTCTCGAGGCCGGGGGAGCGAATGACGAGGAGGGGGGATAGGGGGGCTAGGGGAGCGCGCAGCGCGACCCGCCCCCCCCGCCCCCCTCCTCGTCATTCGCTCCCCCGGACTCGAGGGCCGCAGCGGCGGCAACGGTGGCCGGAGAGCCGCGAAAGTCCACCCCCATCGGCTATTTAGACACAGCGGAGACCCTATGACCCCGATCCTCCCCATCCCATCCGTCCATCCCGGTAGGAACTCGGAAACGGTTCGACCGATACCCCCAGTGCTTGGGCTCATTCGATCGGGATCGTCGCGGGTAGTCCAAGGGGTCCGACCGAATTATGGCATTGCGCATTCACACCCCCCCCCCCCCCCCCCACACTCCCCATTCCATACTAAATCACAACTAAAAGGGATTATTCCACCCACACAAGAGACGGCGGTAGACTCGTCGCGGAGCGAAGCGGAGCGACGGCAAGGGTCTACCGGGGCACCAAAAAAAAGCGAAAATTTTGACCCCCTCCCCCTCCAACCCCTCAGCCGTAACTCGGAAACGGCGCGACGCAGCCGTGTCGTGTTTGAGCTCATAGGAGACATCTCCCCGAGTTAAAAAATTTGACGCCCCCCCCAGACCCCCTCAGACGTAACTCGGAAACGGCGCGACGCAGCCAGGTCGTGTTTGGGCTCATCGGAGACGTCTCGACGAGATATAAAATTTGACGCCCCCCTCGAACCCCCCCGGCCATAACTCGAAAACGGCACGTCACAGCCGGGTCGTGTTTGGGATCATCGGAGACGTCTCTCCGAGATAATAAAATTGAACCCCCCTCCAACCCTCTCAGCCGTAACTCGGAAACGACGCGACGCAGCCAGCTCGTGTTTGGGCTCATCGGAGACGTCTCGACGAGATAAAAAATTTGACGCCCCCCTCTGACCCCCCCGGCCGTAACTCGGAAACGGCGCAACGCAGCCAGGTCGTGTTTGGGCTCATCGGGGAAGTCACACCGAGATAAAAAATTTGACGCCCCCTGCAATCCCCCCGGCCGTAACTCGGAAACGGCGCAACGCAGCCAAGTTGTGTTTGGGCTCATCGGAGACGTCTCACCGAGATGAAAAATTTGACGGCCCCTCGGACCCCCTCAGTCGTAACTCGGAAACGGCGCGACGCAGCCAAGTCGTATTTGGGCTCATCGGAGACGTCTCGGAAAGACAAATTTTTTAAAGTAGACCAAATTTCAAATGTTGACAGCTGCGGTCTACTCAGTAGACCATGGTCAACGGTTACAAGTAGACCCCCCCTGCTGGGTATCATTTGAAAGGTCTCAATGAGGATAATCTATCAACACCATCCTCCCAGCCCTCCTCTGTTTCCCCCTTACTTACCCCCCTTTAAAATTATACAATTAATGACGATTTACAAAACTAAGACCCAAAACCAAACCAAAACAATTAGACATGGCAAAAAGACAACAAAAAACGAAACCCCCCCCCGCGGGCTGCAAGCCCGCGGCATCGAGCAACCTACTAGTTAACAAATATAAAGCCGAACACCCACTGACCGAACTATTGACAAAGTTCTCCGGGAAGGAGGGGTGGGGGGATTTACCCTTGGGGCTCGTCGTGGAGAGGAAGAAAAGTTGTCGAGAAATTAAATCGAAGACCTCGGTACACCGACCTGGTAAAAAGTTGGCGACGGGATCTCGGAAAGTGTGAGGGATAGAAGGGTGGCGTTTGCGGATAGTCATAGAGGGTCATCGGCAATTGCCACCGGATCGCTCATCCCCATCCCGTTCATACATTTTTTTTAAACTCCATACAACTTTTTTGAAATTTTCCAAGTGGAACACCTCCGGCACCAGCGGAGATAGCGTGGCGGCGTCTTCGGCGGATGACCATCTGTCGTGGTGGTCCAACTTCTGGGATAAGCTTTATCCCCCCATCCCGCCCCCTTTATCCCGCCTTCATACAAAAGTGGCATTTTCACCGAAAGGGATGGGAATATCTCCGAAACCATGCGGGATAGGTGGGTGGTCGCAATGGCGCGTTTCCATCCCTCGGCGGGATGCTTCCTGGGGGCTATCCCGTTTTTCGGGATTTCCATCCCTTCATCCCGCCTCCATACAAAATTTTATTTTTTCGGAAAAGCCTTCTTTTCACCTGGAACGGGGCAACGCGGGGCGGTCTATCCTATCCCGGCGGATAGAGAGTGACGTTCCGAGCTTCAGGCACTTTTGCCACCCTCGGTCCACCGACCCGATACAAAGTCGGTGAGAGGTCCTCGGAGACTACGGGGGATAGAAGGGTGGCGTTTGCGGAATGTCATAGGGGGTCATCGGTAGTTACCACAAAAAGAGTTATCCCCATCCCGTTCATACATTTTTTTTAAACTCCATACAACTTTTTTGAAATATTCCAAGGGGGTTATCTCCGAAACCCCCGGAGATAGCGGGGTGGCGTCTTTGGAGGATGATCATCTCTCGTGATGGTCCAAGTGCCGGGATAGGTTTCATCCCCCCATTCCGCCCCCTTCATCCCGCCTCCATACAAAAGTGGCATTTTCACCGAAAGGGATGGGAATATCTCCAAAACCATCGCGGATAGGTGGGTGGTCGCAATGGCGCGTTTCCATCCCTCGCTGGGATGCTTTCAGGGGGCTATCCCGTTTTTCGGGATTTCTATCCCTTCATCCCGCCTCCATACAAATTTTTATTTTTTCGGAAAAGCAACCTTTTCACCTGGAAAGGGGCAACGCGGGGCGGTCTATCCTATCCCGTCGGATAGAAAGTGACGTTCCGAGATCCAGGCACTTTTGCTAACCTCGGTCCACCGACCTGGTAAAAAGTGGATGAGAGGTCCTCGGAGACTACGAGGCACAGAGGGATGGCGTTTGCGGAATGTCATAGGGGGTCATCGGCGGTTACCAAATCGAGACCCATCCCCATCCCGTTCATACATTTTTTTTAAACTCCATACAACTTTTTTCGAAATTTTCAAAGTGGGATATCTCCGAAACCACCGGGGATGGAGGGGCGGTTTCTTCGGGAGCGATCGACTATCGGGGTGGTCCAACTTCTCGGATAAACTTCATCCCCCTATCCCGCCCCGTCTATCCCGGCTCCATACAAGGATGTGATTTTCGGCGACAGGGATGGGAATATCGTCAAAACCGTCGGGGACAGGGACGTGGTCGCTATGGCGAATTTTCATCCCTAGGTGGGATGCTTCCAAGGGACCATCCCGATCTCGGTCCACCTACCTGGTACAAAGTTGGTGAGAGGTCCTCGGAGACCACGAGGGATAGAAGGGTGGCGTTTGCGGAATGTCATAGAGGGTCATCGGCGGTTACCAAACCGAGACCCATCCCCATCCCGTTCATACATTTTTTTAAACTCCATACAACTTTTTGGATTTTTCGAAGTGGGATACCTCCAAAACCACCGGGGATAGAGGGGCGGAGTCTTCGGGGGATAGGCATCGTTCCTCGAGGTCCAACTTCTCGGATAAACTTTATCCTCCAATCCCGCCCCCTTCATCCCGTCTCCATACAAAAGTGGCATTTTCGGCGAAAGGGATGGGAATATCTCCAAAACTTTACGGGATAGGTGGTCGGTCGCCATGGCGCGTTTTCATCCCCCAATGGGATGCTTCTTAAGGGCCATCCCGATTTTCGGGTATCCCATCCCTTCATCCCGTCTCCATACAAAAGTGGCATTTTCGGCGAAAGGGATGGGAATATCTTCAAAACCATTTGGGATAGGTGATCAATGGCCATGGCGCGTTTCCATCCCTCGGTGGGTTCCTTCTTATTGGCCATCCCGATTTTCGGGATTTCCATCCCTTCATCCCGTTTCCATACAAATTTTTATTTTTCGGAAATGCAATCATTTCACCTGGAACGCGGCAACGTGGGGCGGTCTTTTCTACCCGATCGTATGGAGGGTGGCGTAGCGCACCCTAAAAAATTCCTCGGTCCTCGGTCCACCGACCTGGTACAAAGATGGTGAGAGGTCCTCGGAAACTACGAGGGATAGAAGGGTGGCGTTTGCGGAATGTCATAGAGGGTCATCGGTAGTTACCACCGGATCACTCATCCCCGTCCCGCTCATACATTTTTTTTAAACTCCATACAACTTCATACAAAATCACACCTCGATGGCGATTTTGCACATTTAGAGGAGGACGGTCGACCCGCCGCTAAGGATCTCGAGGCCGGGGGGGCGAATGACGAGGAGGGGGGTAGGGGGGATAGGGGAGCGCGCAGCGCGACCCGAACCCCGGCCCCCCTCCGAGGAATTCGCGACCCCGGACTCGAGGGCCGCAGCGGCGGCAACGGTGACCAGAGAGCCGCGGAAGTCCATCCCTTTTGGCTATTTAGACACAGCCAAGACTCAATGACCCCAATCCACCCCATCCCATCCTCCATCCCGGTGCCAACTCGGAAACGGTGCGACCGATACCTCCCGTGTTTGGGCTCATTCGATCGGGATCATCGCGGGTATTCCAAGGGGTTCGATTGAAATCCGGCATTGCGCACTTGCCCACCCCTTCAGTCCCCTCTCCATACAAAATCACACCTAAAAGGGATTTTTTTCCACCCACATAAGAGACGGCGGTAGATCCGTCGCGGAGCAAAACGGAGCGGCGGGAAGGGTCTACCGGGGCCCCGAATTTTGACACCCCCCCCCCCCCTCCAACCCCCTCAGCCGTAACTCGGAAACGGCGAGACGCAAACCGGTCGTGTTTGGGCTCATCGGAGACGTCTCGGGAAGACGAATTTTTTACAGTAGACCAAATTTCAAAATTTGACAATTCCGGTCTACTCAGTAGACCATGGCCAACGGTTACAAGTAGACCACTCGTGTTGGGTATCATTTGAAAGGTCTCAACGAGGGTGATCTATTGGCACCACCCCTCCCCCCTCTCCCCTGACCCCCCTCTACTAAAAATCCTTCCGAAATACAAAACAAAGACCCCAAAACCAAACCAAAACAATTATAAGAGCACAGTCGCACGAATAAACACTAATAGCATTAATTCCTCCCCCCCCCCCCCCCCTCTAACCCCCCCGACCGTAACTCGTAAACGGCTAGACGCAGCCGGGTCCTGTTTGGGGTCAACGGAAACGTCTCGGGTAGACGAATTTTTTAGAGTAGACCAAATTTAAAATTTTGACAGTTGGGGTCTACTCAGTAGACCATGGTCAACGGTTACAGATAAACCCCCCGTGTTGGGTATCATTTGAAAGGTCTCAACGAGGGTGATCTATTGCCACCAACCCGGCCCCCTCCCCTCCCCCCTAACCTTACCTCACCTACTTACTTACCCCCAATTCGAATTACAAAACAAAGACCCAAAACCAAACCAAAACAATTAGACATGGCAAAAGACCAACACCGCGACTCACAACCGCGCCCCCGCGGGCTGCTTGCAGTCCGCGGCAGCACGCGCGATCTAGTTAACACATATAAAGCCGAACACCCACTCAACGATCACGTACAAAGTTTTCCGGGAAGGAGGGGTGGGGGGATTCTCCCTTGGGGCTCGTCGTGAAGAGGAAAAAAAGTTGTCGAGAAATTAAATCAGGACCTTCGGTACACCGACCTGGTAAAAAGTTGGCGACGGGATCTCGGCAACTGTGAGGGATAGAAGGGTGGCGTTTGCGGATAGTCATAGGGGGTCATCGGCAATTGCCACCGGACCGCTCATCCCCATCCCGTTCATACATTTTTTTTAAACTCCATACAACTTTTTTGAAATTTTCAAAGTGGCACATCTCCAAAACCACCGGAGATAGCGGGGTGGCGTCTTTGGAGGATGATCACCTCTCGTGATGGTCCAAGTGCCGGGATAGGTTTCCTCCCCCCATCCCGCCCCCTTTATCCCGCCTCCATACAAAAGTGGCATTTTCACCGAAAGGGATGGGAATTTCTCCAGAACCATCCGGGATAGGTGGGTGGTCGCAATGGCGCGTTTCCATCCCTCGGCGGGATGCTTCCTGGGGGCTATCCCGTTTTTCGAAATTTCCATCCCTTCATCCCGCCTCCATACAAATTTTTATTTTGTCGGAGAAGCTACCTTTTCACTGGAACGGGGCAACGCGGGGCGGTCTATCCTATCCCGTCGGATAGAGAATGACGTTCTGAGCTTCAGGCATTTTGCCACCCTCGATCCACCGATCTGGTACAAAGTCGGTGAAAGGTCCTCGGAAACTGAGAGGGATAGAAGGGTGGCGTTTGCGGAATGTCATAGGGGGTCATCGGTAGTTACCACAGAAAAAGTCATCCCCATCCCGTTCATACATTTTTTTTTAACTCCATACAACTTTTTTGAAATTTTCAAAGTGGCACATCTCCAAAACCACCGGAGATAGCGGGGTGGCGTCTTCGGGGGATAGGCATCGTTCCTCGAGGTCCAACTTCTGGGGAAAACTTTATCCCCCTATCCCGCCTCCTTTATCCCGCCTCCATACAAAAGTGGCATTTTCACCGAAAGGGATGGAAATATCTCCAAAACCATCCGGGATAGGTGGGTGGTCGCAATGGCGCGTTTCCATCCCTCGGTGGGATGCTTCCAGGGAGCCATCCCGTTTTTCGGGATTTCTATCCCTTCATCCCGCCTCCATACAAATTTTTATTTTTTCGGAAAAGCCTTCTTTTCACCTGGAACGGGGCAACGCGGGGCGGTCTATCCTATCCCTTCGGTTAGAGGGTAACGTCTAGAGGCCCAGGCGTAATAAGCAACTTCGGTCCACCGACCTGGTACAAAGTTCGCGAGAGGTCCTCGGAGACTACGAGGGATAGAGGGATGGCGTTTGCGGAATGTCATAGGGGGTCATCGGCGGTTACCAAATCGAGACCTATCCCCATCCCGTTCATACATTTTTTTTAAACTCCATACAACTTTTTCGAAATTTTCAAAGTGGGATATCTCCGAAACCACCGGGGATGGAGGGTCGGTTTCTTCGGGAGCGATCGACTATCGTCCTGGTCCAACTTCTCCGATAAACTTCATCCCCCTATCCCGCCCCGTCTATCCCGGCTCCATACAAGGATGTGATTTTCGGCGACAGGGATGGGAATATCGTCAAAACCGTCGGGGACAGGGACGTGGTCGCTATGGCGAATTTTCATCCCTAGGTGGGATGCTTCCAAGGGGCCATCCCGATCTCGGTCCACCTACCTGGTACAAAGTTGGTGAGAGGTCCTCGGAAACTACGAGGGATAGAGGGATGGCGTTGGCGGAATGTCATAGGGGGTCATCGGCGGTTACCAAATCGAGACCCATCCCCATCCCGTTCATACATTTTTTTTAAACTCCATACAACTTTTTTAATTTTTCGAAGTGGGATACCTCCAAAACCACCGGCGATGGAGGGGCGGTGTCTTAGGGGGATAGGCATCGGTCCTCGAGGTTCAACTTCTCGGATAACCTTTATCTTCCCATCCCGCCCTCTTCATCCCGTCTCCATACAAAAGTGGCATTTTCAGCGAAAGGGATGGGAATATCTCCAAAACTTTGCGGGATAGGCGGTCGGTCGCCATGGCGCGTTTTCATCCCTCGATGGGATGCCTCTTAAGGGCCATCCCGATTTTCGGGTATCCCATCCCTTCATCCCGTCTCCATACAAAAGTGGCATTTTCGGCGAAAGGGATGGGAATATCTCCAAAACCATCGGGGATAGGTGGTCGGTGGCCATGGCGCGTTTCAATCCTTCGGTGAGATACCTCTTAAGGACCATCCCGATTTTCGGGATTTCTCTCCCTTCATCCCGTTTCCATACAAATTTTAATTTTTCGGAAAAGCGATTTATTTCACCAGGAAGGGGGCAGTGTCGGGTAGTCATCGTATAGAGGGTGGCGTAGCGCACCAAAAGAAATTCCTCGGTCCTCGGTCTACCGACCTGGTACAAAGTTGGTGAGAGGTCCTCGGAAACTACGAGGGATAGAAGGATGGCGTTTGCGGAATGTCATAGAGGGTCATCAGTAGTTACCACCGGATCACTCATCCCCATCCCGTTCATACATTTTTTTAAACTCCATACAACTTCATACAAAATCACACCTCGATGGCGATTTTGCACAATTAGAGGAGGACGGTCGACCCGCCGCTAAGGGTCTCGAGGCCGGGGGGGCGAACGACGAGGAGGGGGGACAGGGGGGGATAGGGGAGCGCGCAGCGCGACCCGCCCCCCCGGCCCCCCTCCGAGGAATTCGCGACCCCGCCGGACTCGAGGGCCGCAGCGGCGGCAACGTTGACCGGAGAGCTGCGAAAGACTATCCCGGTGGGCCATTTAGACACAGCCAAGACCCAATGACCCCAATCCACCCCATCCCATCCTCCATCCGGGTGCCAACTTGGAAACGGTGCGACCGATACCTCCCGTGTTTGGGCTCATTCGATCGGGATCATCGCGGGTATTCCAAGGGGTTCGACTGAAATCCGGCATTGCGCACTTGCCGCCTTCCCCTGCAACCCCCTCAGCTGTAATTCGGAAGTCGTGTTTGGGTTCATCGGGGACGACTCCCCGAGATAAAAAAAATTGAACTCCCTCCATCCCCCCGGCCGTAACTCGAAAACGGTGCGACGCAGCCGGGTCGTGTTTGGGCTCATCGGAGACGTCTCCGGAAGAGAAATTTTTTAGAGTAGACCAAATTTCAAAATTTTTACAATTCCGGTCTACTCAGTAGACCATGGTCCACGGTTACAGATAAATCCCCCTGTGTTGGGTATCATTTGAAAGGCCTCAACGAGGGTGATCTATTGGCACCACCCCTCCCCCCTCTCCCCTGACCCCCTCTACTAAAAATCCTTCCGAAATACAAAAAAAGACCCCAAAACCAAACCAAAACAATTATAAGAGCACAGTCGCACGAATAAACACTAATAGCATTAATTCCTCCCCCCCCCCCCCTCTAACCCCCCCGACCGTAACTCGTAAACGGCTAGACGCAGCCGGGTCCTGTTTGGGGTCAACGGAAACGTCTCGGGTAGACGAATTTTTTAGAGTAGACCAAATTTAAAATTTTGACAGTTGCGGTCTACTCAGTAGACCATGGTCAACGGTTACAGATAAACCCCCCGTGTTGGGTATCATTTGAAAGGTCTCAACGAGGGTGATCTATTGCCACCAACCCGGCCCCCTCCCCTCCTCTATTCTTACTTACCCTCTATAATTACCATCATCTATAATCGTAATTCCTCACGAATTACAAAACAAAGACCCAAAAACAAACCAAAATAATTAGACATGGCAAAAGACTACAACACCCAACTCACAACCGCGCCCCCGCGGGCTGCTTGCAGTCCGCGGCAGCACGCGCGATCTAGTTAATAAACTATAAAGCCGAAATACCACTCACGTACCCAACTAATGACTCACTCATCGATTTGTTCTCCCAGAAGGAGCGGTCGGGGGTTTCCCCGCTATAGGTGGTCGTATAGGTAATTCCCCGGTGACCTCCAGAAAAATCTCATATCCTCGGTAAACCGACCTGGTAAAAAGTTGGTTAGTGGTCCTCGGAAACTATGAGGGATAGGAGGGTGGCGTTTGCGGAATGTCATAGAGGGTCATCGGTGGTGACCAGGGAAAGTGTCATCCCCATCCCGTTCATACATTTTTTTTAAACTCCATACAACTTTTTTGGACTTTTCAAAGTGGAGTACCCCCTAAACCACCGGAGATAGGTGGGTGGTGTCTTTGGGGGATGATCACCTATAGTGGTGGTCCAACTTCTCGGATAAACTCTATCCCCCCCTCCCGCCCCCTTCATCCCGTCTCCATACAAAAAGTGGCCATTTTTTTGGAAGGATGAAAATATCTCCGAAACCATCGAGGATAGGAAGTCGGTCTCAATGGCGCGTTTCCGTCCCTCGGTGGGATGCTTCTTAAAAGCTATCCCGATTTATGGGATTTCCATCCCTTCATCCCGTTTCATGTCAATATTGGGTTTTTTCTGAATTTTCTAAAAGGCGATTTTTTTCACCCACAAGGAGACACCGTGGGGCGGTGTATCCTATCCCGTCGTATGGAGGGTGGCGTAGCGCGCCCCAGGAAATTATTCGATCCTCGGTCCACCTACCTGGTAAAAAGTTGGTGAGTGGTCTTCGGAAACCACGGGGGATAGAAGGGTGGCGTTTGCGGAATGTCATAGAGGGTCATCGGTAGTTACCAGGGAAAATGTCATCCCCATCCCGTTCATACATTTTTTTTACACTCCATACAACTTTTTGGATTATTCAAAGTGGAACATCTCCGAAACCGCCAGAGATAGGTGGGCGGCGTCTTAGGGGGATGATAACCCATAGTGGTGGTCCAACTTCTCGGATAAACTTTATCCCCCCATCCCGCCCCCTTCATCCCGTCTCCATACAAAAGTGGCATTTTCGGCGAAAGGGATGGGAAAATCTCCAAAACCGTGCGGGATAGGTGGTCGGTGGCTATGGCGCGTTTCTATTCCTCGGTGGGATGCTTCTCAAGGGCCATCCCGATTTTCGGGATTTCCATCCCTTCATCCCGCCACCATACAAATTTATGGTTTTTCGGAAAAGCTATTTATTTCACCGGGAAGGGGGCAAAGTCGGGTAGTCAATCCTATCCCATCGTATGGAGGGTGGCGTAGCGCGTCCCGGGAAATTCTTCAGTGGTCGGTCCACCGACCTGGTACAAAGATGGCGACTGGTACTCGGAAAGTAAGAGGGATGGAAGGGTGGCGTTTGCGGAATGTCATAGAGGGTCATCGGTAGTCACCAGGGAGAGAGTTATCCCCATCCCGTTCATACATTTTTTTTACACTCCATACAACCTGTACGGACTTTACGATCCCCGTAGCTCCTCAACGGTGGCAGCTGCCCGTGCGGTCTCTTTGGGGGATAGGGGTTTCTCCCCGAGGACCATCGGCCGAGACGATCTACTTCCCCTCACCTCCCCCCCTTCGCCCCCCCTCCATACAAAAGTGGCATTTCTTTTCGGAAGGATAGGAAATATCTCCAAAACCATCGCGGATGGGTGGGTGGACACTTTGGCGGATAACCGTCACCCCGCGAGATCCACCCTCCGGGACCGTCACCTTCCCCCCACCTCACCCCCTTCATCCCCTTTCATACAAAATCACACCTCTTGCACATTTAGAGGAGGGCGGTCGACCCGCCGCGAAGGGCCTCGAGGCCGGGGGGGCGAATGACGAGGAGGGGGGGGTAGGGGGGGATAGGGGAGCGCGCAGCGCGACCCGCCCCCCCGGCCCTCCTCCGAGGAATTCGCCCCCCCGGACTCGAGGGCCGCAGCGGCGGCAACTGTGGCCGGAGAGCCGCGAAAGTCCGTCCCCTTCGTCCATTTAGACACAGCCGAGACCCAATGACCCCGATCCTCCTCATCCCATCCGTCCATCCCGGTACTAACTCGGAAACGGTTCGACCGATACCCCCCGTGTTTGGGCTCATTCGATCGGGCTCGTCGCGGGTAGTCCATGGGGTCGGACCGAATTTTGGCATTGCGCACTGGCCCTCCCCCTCCCTCCTACACTCCATACAAAATCACAACTGAAAGGAATTTTTGCACCGACATAAGAGACGGCAGTCGACCCGTCGCGGAGCGACGGCAAGGGCCTACCGGGGCACCATAAAAGCGAGATTTTTGTCCCCCCCCAGACCCTCTCCATCGTAACTCGGAAACGGGGCGTCACAGCCGGGTCGTGTTTGGGCTCATCGCAGATGTCTCGCCGAGATAAAAAATTTGACGCCCCCCTCGGAACCCCCCGGCCGTAACTCGAAAACGGCGCGTCACAGCCGGGTCGTGTTTGGGTTCATAGGGGACGTCTCGACGAGATAATAAAATTGAAACCCCCTCCAACCCCCTCAGTCGTAACTCGGAAACGGCGCAACGCAGCCGGGTCGTGTTTGGGGTCATCGGAGACGTCTCCCCGAGATAATAAAATTGAAACCCCCTCCAACCCCCTCAGTCGTAACTCGGAAACGACGCGACGTAGTGGGGTCGTGTTTGGGGTCATCGGAGACGTCTCCCCGAGATAAAAAATTTGACGCCCCCCTCCAACCCCCCCGGCCGTAACTCGGAAACGACGCGACGCAGCCGGGTCGTGTTTGGGCTCTTCGGAGATGTCTTGACGAGATAAAAAATTTGACGCCCCCCTCGGACCCCCCCGGCCGTAACTCGAAAACGGCGCAACGCAGCCGGGTCGTGTTTGGGGTCATCGGAGACGTCTCCCCGAGATAAAAAATTTTACGCCCCCCTCGGACCCCCCCAGCCGTAACTAAGAAACGGCGCGTCACAACCGGGTCGTGTTTGGGGTCATCGGAGACGTCTCCCCGAGATAAAAAATTTTACGCACCCCTCGGACCCCCCCAGCCGTAACTAAGAAACGGCGCGTCACAACCGGGTCGTGTTTGGGCTCATCGGAGACGTCTCCCCGAGATGAAAAATTTGACGTCCCCCTCGGACCCCCCCGGCCGTAACTCGGAAACGGTGCGTCACAGCCGGGTCGTGTTTGGGGTCATCGGAGACGTCTCGGAAAGACGAATTTTTTAGAGTAGACCATATTTCAAATTTTTACAGTTGCGTTCTACTCAGTAGACCATAGTCAACGGTCACAGATAAACCCCCCGAGTTGGGTATCATTTGAAAGGTCTCAACGAGGGTGATCTATTGCCACCACCCACCTCCCCCCTCATCCTTTATCTTACCTAACCTAACACAACCTTAGTTACTTACCCCCAATTTTTCACGAATTACAAAACAAAGACCCAAAACCAAACCAAAACAATTAGACATGGCAAAAGACAAGACAAACCACAACACAAAAACCCCCCCGCGGGCTGCAAGCCCGCGGCATCGAGCAACCTACTAGTTAACAAATATAAAGCCGAACTACCGCTGACCGAACATTCATAAAGTTCTCCGGGAAGGGGCGGTGGGGGGATTCCCCGTTGGGGCTCGTCGTGGAGAGGAAGAAAAATGGTAGGGAAATTAAATCAAAGACCTCGGTGCACCGACCTGGTAAAAAGTTGGCGACGGGATCTCGGAAAGTGTGAGGGATAGAAGGGTGGCGTTTGCGGATAGTCATAGGGGGTCATCGGCAATTACCAGATCGCGACTCATCCCCATCCCGTTCATACATTTTTTTTAAACTCCATACAACTTTTTTGGACTTTTCGAAGAGGGATATCTCCAAAACCACCGGAGATAGCGGGGTGGCGTCTTCTGCGGATGACCATCTGTCGTGGTGGTCCAACTTCTGGGATAAACTTTATCCCCCCATTCCGCCCCCTTCATCCCGCCTCCATACAAAAGTGGCTTTTTCACCGAAAGGGATGGGAATATCTCCAAAACCATCCGGGATAGGTGGGTGGTCGCAATGGCGCGTTTCCATACTTCGGCGGGATGCTTCCTGGGGGCTATCCCGTTTTTCGAGATTTCTATCCCTTCATCCCGCCTCCATACAAATTTTTATTTTTTCGGAAAAGCAATCTTTTCACCTGGAACGGGGCAACGCGGGACGGTCTATCCTGTCCGTCGGATAGACAGTGATGTTCCGAGCTCCACGCACTTTTGCCACCCTCGATCCACCGACCTGGTACAAAGTCGGTGAGGGGTCCTCGGAAACTACGAGGGATAGAGGGATGGCGTTTGCGGAATGTCATAGGGGGTCATCGGTAGTTACCATAGAAAGACTCATCCCCATCCCGTTCATACATTTTTTTTAAACTCCATACAACTTTTTTGAAATGTTCCAAGGGGGCTATCTCCGAAACCACCGGAGATAGCGGGGTGGTGTTTTCGGGGGATAGGCATCGTTCCTCGAGGTCCAACTTCTGGGGTAAACTTTATCCCCCCATCCCGCCCCCTTTATCCCGCCTCCATACAAAAGTGGCATTTTCACCGAAAGGGATGGGAATTTCTCCAAAACCATCCCGGATGGGTGGGTGGTCGCAATGGCGCGTTTCCATCCCTCGACGGGACGCTTCCTGGGGGCCATCCCGTTTTTCGGGATTTCCATCCCTTCATCCCGCCTCCATACAAATTTTTATTTTTTCGGAAAAGCAAGCTTCGCACCCGGAACGGGGCAACGCGGGGCGGTCTGTCCTATCCCGTCGGATAGAGAGTGACGTTCCGAGCTCCAGGCATTTTTGGCACCCTCGATCCACCGACCTGGTACAGAGTCGGTGAGAGGTCCTCGGAGACTACGAGGCACAGAGGGATGGCGTTTGCGGAATGTCATAGGGGGCCATCGGCGGTTACCAAATCGAGACCCATCCCCATCCCGTTCATACATTTTTTTTAAACTCCATACAACTTTTTTCGAAATTTTCAAAGTGGGATATCTCCAAAACCACCGGGGATGGAGGGTCGGTTTCTTCGGGAGCGATCGACTATCGTCCTGGTCCAACTTCTCGGATAAACTTCATCCCCCTATCCCGCCCCGTCTATCCCGGCTCCATACAAGGATGTGATTTTCGGCGACAGGGATGGGAATATCGTCAAAACCGTCAGGGACAGGGACGTGGTCGCTATGGCGAATTTTCATCCCTAGGTGGGATGCTTCCAAGGGGCCATCCCGAACTCGGTCCACCTACCTGGTACAAAGTTGGTGAGAGGTCC
The DNA here is from genome assembly GCA_936446665.2 of Synanthedon andrenaeformis. Lineage (NCBI taxonomy): Eukaryota > Metazoa > Arthropoda > Insecta > Lepidoptera > Sesiidae > Synanthedon > Synanthedon andrenaeformis. The sequence goes on from OW387793.2 coordinate 148,581, forward strand.
TCGGAGACTATGAACGATAGAGGGATGGCGTTTGCGGAATGTCATAGGGGGTCTTCGGCGGTTACCAAATCGAGACCCATCCCCACCCCGTTCATACATTTTTTTTAAACTCCATACAACTTTTTGGATTTTTCGAAGTGGGATACCTCCAAAACCACCGGTGATAGAGGGGCGGAGTCTTCGAAGGATAGGCATCGTTCCTCGAGGTCCAACTTCTCGGATAAACTTTATCCTCTCATCCCGCCCTCTTCATCCCGTCTCCATACAAAAGTGGCATTTTCACCGAAAGGGATGGGAATATCTCCAAAACTTTACGGGATAGGTGGTCGGTCGCCATGGCGCGTTTTCATCCCTTGGTGGGATGCTTCTTAAGGGCCATCCCGATTTTCGGGTATCCCATCCCTTCATCCCGTCTCCATACAAAAGTGGCATTTTCGGCGAAAGGGATGGAAATATATCCAAAACCATCGGGGATAGGTGGTCGATGGCCATGGCGCGTTTCTATCCTTCGGTGGGATACCTCTTAACGGCCATCCCGATTTTCGGGATTTCCATCCCTTCATCCCGTTTCCATACAAATTTTAATTTTTCGGAAAAGCGATTTATTTCACCAGGAAGGGGGCAGTGTCGGGTAGTCACCGTATAGAGGGTGGCGTAGCGCACCGAAAGACATTCCTCGGTCCTCGGTCCACCGACCTGGTACAAAGTTGGTGAGAGGTCCTCGGAAACTACGAGGGATAGAGGGATGGCGTTTGCGGATTGTCATAGATGGTCATCGGTAATTACCACTGGATCACTCATCCCCATCCCGTTCATACATTTTTTTTAAACTCCATACAACTTCATACAAAATCACACCTCGATGGCGATTTTGCACATTTAGACGAGGGCGGTCGACCCGCCGCAAAGGGTCTCAAGGCCGGGGGGGCGAACGACGAGGAGGGAGGATAGGGGGGATAGGGGAGCGCGCAGCGCGACCCGCCCCCCCGGCCCCCCTCCGAGGAATTCGCCCCCCCTCCGAGGAATTCGCCCCCCCGGACTCGAGGGCCGCAGCGGCGACAACGGTGAGCGGAGAACTGCGTAAGACTATCCCGGTGGGCCATTTAGACACAGCCAAGACCCCAATGACCCCGATCCTCCCCATCCCATCCGTTCATCCCGTTTCCATTTCGGAAACGGTGCGACCGATACCCCCCGTGTTTGGGCTCATTCGACCGGACTCATCGCGGGTAATCCGACTGGTCCGACCTAATTTCGGCATTGCGCACTTGCTCTCCCCCTCAGTCCCCTCAATTCCCCCCAGACCCCCTCTACTTAAAATCATTCCGAAATATAAAACAAAGACCCTCAAAACCAAACCAAAGCAATTATAAGAGCACAGTCGCACGAATAAACACTAATAGCACCAACTCTCCCCCCCCCCCCCCCCTCTAACACCCCGACCGTAACTCGGAAACGGCTAGACGTAGCCGGGTCGTGTTTGGGGTCAACGGAAACGTCTCGGGTAGACGAATATTTTAGAGTAGACCAAATTTAAAATTTTGACAGGTGGGGTCTACTCAGTAGACCATGGTCAACGGTTACAGGTAGACCCCCGTGTTGGGTATCATTTGAAAGGTCTCAACGAGGGTGATCTATTGCTACCACCCGCCTCCTCCCCTCCCCCCTAACCTTACCTCACCTAACAACCTTACCTACTTACCCCCAATTCGAATTACAAAACAAAGACCCAAAACCAAACCAAAACAATTAGACATGGTGGCAAAAGACTACAACACCCAACTCACAACCGCGCCCCCGCGGGCTGCTTGCAGTCCGCGGCAGCACACAAAATCTAGTTAACAAATATAAAGCCGAACTACCGCTGACCGAACATTCATAAAGTTCTCCGGGAAGGGGGGGCGGGGGGATTCCCCCTTGGGGCTCGTCGTGGAGAGGAAGAAAAATGGTTCAGAAATTAAATCGAAGACCTCGGTCCACCGACCTGGTAAAAAGTTGGCGACGGGATCTCGGAAACTGCGAGGGATAGAAGGGTGGCGTTTGCGGATAGTCATAGAGGGTCATCGGCAATTGCCACCGGACTGCTCATCCCCATCCCGTTCATACATTTTTTTTAAACTCCATACAACTTTTTTGAAATTTTCAAAGTGGCACATCTCCAAAACCACCGGAGATAGCGGGGCGGCGTCTTCTGCGGATGACCATCTATCGTGGTGGTCCAACTTCTGGGATAAACTTTATCCCCCCATCCCGCCCCCTTCATCCCGCCTCCATACAAAAGTGGCATTTTCGGCAAAAGGGATAAGAATATCTCCAGAACCATGCGGGATAGGTGGGTGGTCGCAATGGCGCGGTTCCATCCCTCGGTGGGATGCTTCCTAGGGGCTATCCCGTTTTTCAGGCTTTCCATCCCTTCATCCCGCCTCCATACAAAATTTTATTTTTTCGGAAAAGCAACCTTTTCACCCGGAACGGGGAAACAGGGGGCGGTCTATCCTGTCCCGTCGGATAGAGAGTGACGTTCCGAGCTCCAGGCACTTTTGCCATCCTCGGTCCACCGACCCGGTACAAAGTCGGTGAGAGGTCCTCGGAGACTACGAGGGATAGAGGGATGGCGTTTGCGGAATGTCATAGGGGGTCATCGGTAGTTACCACAAAAAGAGTTATCCCCATCCCGTTCATACATTTTTTTTAAACTCCATACAACTTTTTTGAAATATTCCAAGGGGGTTATCTCCGAAACCCCCGGAGATAGCGGGATGGCGTCTTTGGAGGATGATCAGCTCTCGTGATGGTCCAAGTGCCGGGATAGGTTTCATCCCCTCATCCCGCCCCCTTCATCCCGCCTCCATACAAAAGTGGCATTTTCACCGAAAGGGATGGGAATATCTCCAAAACCATCCGGGATAGGTGGGTGGTCGCAAAGGCGCGTTTCCATCCCTCGGTGGGATGCTTTCAGGGGGCTATCCCGTTTTTCGGGATTTCCATCCCTTCATCCCGCCTCCATACAAATTTTTATTTTTTCGGAAAAGCGATCTTCTCGCCTGGAACGGGGCAACGCGGGGCGGTCTATCCTATCCCGTCGGATAGAGAGTGACGTTCCGAGCTCCAGGCACTTTTGCCACCCTCGGTCCACCGACCTGGTAAAAAGTGGATGAGAGGTCCTCGGAGACTACGAGGGATAGAGGGATGGCGTTTGCGGAATGTCATAGGGGGTCATCGGCGGTTACCAAATCAAGACCCATCCCCATCCCGTTCATACATTTTTTTTAAACTCCATACAACTTTTTTCGAAATTTTCAAAGTGGGATATCTCCGAAATCACCGGGGATGGAGGGTCGGTTTCTACGGGAGCGATCGACTATCGTCCTGGTCCAACTTCTCGGATAAACTTCATCCCCCTATCCCGCCCCGTCTATCCCGGCTCCATACAAGGATGTGATTTTCGGCGACAGGGATGGGAATATCGTCAAAACCGTCGGGGACAGGGACGTGGTCGCTATGGCGAATTTTCATCCCTAGGTGGGATGCTTCCAAGGGGCCATCCCGATCTCGGTCCACCGACCTGGTAAAAAGTGGGTGAGAGGTCCTCGGAGACTATGAACGATAGAGGGATGGCGTTTGCGGAATGTCATAGGTGGTCATCGGCGGTTACCAAATCGAGACCCATATCCATCCCGTTCATACATTTTTTTTAAACTCCATACAACTTTTTGGATTTTTCGAAGTGGGATACCTCCAAAACCACCGAGATAGAGGGGGGGTGTCTTCGGGGGATAGGCATCATTCCTCGATGTCCAACTTCTCGGATAAACTTTATCCTCCCATCCCGCCGTCTTCATCCCGTCTCCATACAAAAGTGGCATTTTCGGCGAAAGGGATGGGAATATCTATAAAACTTTACGGGATAGGTGGTCGGTCACCATGGCGCGTTTTCATCCCCCGATGGGATGCTTCTTAAGGGCCATCCCGATTTTCGGGTATCCCATCCCTTCATCCCGTCTCCATACAAAAGTGGCATTTTCGGCGAAAGGGATGGCAATATCTCCAAAACCATTAGGGATAGGTGATCCATAGCCATGGCGCGTTCCATCCCTCGGTGGGGTCCTTCTTAACGACCATCCCGATTTTCGGGATTTCCATCCCTTCATCCCGTTTCCATACAAATTTTAATTTTTCGGAAATGCAATCATTTCACCTGGAACGCGGCAACGTGGGGCGGTCTTTTCTACCCGATTGTATGGAGGGTGGCGTAGCGCACCCCAAAAAATTCCTCGGCCCTCGGTCCACCGACCTGGTACAAAGATGGTGAGAGGTCCTCGGAAACTACGAGAGATAGAGGGATGGCGTTTGCGGATTGTCATAGATGGTCATCGGTAGTTACCACCGGATCACTCATCCCCATCCCGCTCATACATTTTTTTTTAAACTCCATACAACGTCATACAAAATCACACCTCGATGGCGATTTTGCACATTTAGAGGACAGAGGTCGACCCGCCGCGAAGGGTCTCGAGGCCGGGGGGGCGAACGACGAGGAGGGGGGAACAGGGGGATAGGGGAGCGCGCAGCGCGACCCGCACCCCCGGCCCCCCTCCGAGGAATTCGCGACCCCGGACTCGAGGGCCGCAGCGGCGGCAACGGTGAGCGGAGAGCTGCGAAAGACTATCCCGGTGGGCCATTTAGACACAGCCAAGACCCCAATGACCCCGATCCTCTCCATCCCATCCGTTCATCCCGTTTCTAACTCGGAAACGGTGCGACCGATACCCCCCGTGTTTGGGCTCATTCGATCGGGTTCATCGTAGGTACTCCGACTGGTCCGACCTAATTTCGGCATTGCGTACTTGCCCACCCCCTCAGTCCCCTCTCCATACAAAATCACACCTAAAAGGGATTTTTTTCCACCCACATAAGAGACGGCAGTAGATCCGGAAAGGGTCTACCGGGGCCACGAATTTTGACACCCCTCCCCCCCCCCTCAAACCCCCTCAGCCGTAACTCGGAAACGGCGCGACGCAGCCCGGTCGTGTTTGGGCTCATCGGAGACGTCTCGGGAAGACGAATTTTTAGAGTAGACCAAATTTCAAAAACTGACAATTCCGGTCTACTCAGTAGACCATGGTCAACGGTTACAAGTAGACCCCCCGTGTTGGGTTTCATTTGAAAGGTCTCAACGAGGGTGATCTGTTGGCACCACCCCTCCCTCCCCCCTACTTAAGATCCTTCCGAAATACAAAACAAAGACCCCAAAACCAAACCAAAACAATTATAAGAGCACAGTCGCGCAAATAAACACTAAACTCATCAACTCCCCCCCCTCTAACCCCCTCGACCGTAACTCAGAAACGGCTAGACGCAGCCGGGTCGTGTTTGGACTCATCAGAGACGTCTCGGGTAGACGAATTTTTTAGAGTAGACCTAATTTCAACTTTTGACAGTTGGGGTCCACTCAGTAGACCATGGTCAACGGTTAAAGTTAGACCCCCCGTGTTGGGTATCATTTGAAAGGTCTCAACGAGGGTGATCTATTGCCACCACCCGCCTCCCCCCCTTCCCCCTAACCTTACCTCACCTAACAACCTTACTTACTTACCCCCAATTCGAATTACAAAACAAAGACCCAAAACCAAACCACAACAATTAGACATGGCAAAAGACCAACACCCAACTCACAACCGCGCCCCCGCGGGCTGCTTGCAGTCCGCGGCAGCACACAAAATCTAGTTAATAATACAATATAAAGCCGAAATACCACTCACATACCCAATGACTCACTCATCGATTTGTTCTCCTAGAAGGAGCGGTCGGGGGTTTCCCTGTTATAGGTGGTCGTATAGGTAATTCCCCGGTGACCTCCAGAAAAATCTCATATCCTCGGTAAACCGACCTGGTAAAAAGTTGGTTAGTGGTCCTCGGAAACTATGAGGGATAGAAGGGTGGCGTTTGCGGAATGTCATAGAGGGTCATCGGTGGTGACCAGGGAAAGTGTCATCCCCATCCCGTTCATACATTTTTTTTAAACTCCATACAACTTTTTTGGACTTTTCAAAGTGGAGTACCCTCTAAACCACCGGAGATAGGTGGGCGGCGTCTTTGGGGGATGATCACCTATAGTGGTGGTCCAACTTCTCGGATAAACTTTATCCCCCCATCCCGCCCCCTTCATCCCGTCTCCATACAAAAAGTGGCCATTTTTTTGGAAGGATGAAAATATCTCCGAAACTATCGAGGATAGGAAGTCGGTCTCAATGGCGCGTTTCCGTCCCTCGGTGGGATGCTTCTTAAAAGCTATCCCGATTTATGGGATTTCCATCCCTTCATCCCGTTTCATGCCAATATTGGGTTTTTTCTGAATTTTCTAAAAAGCTATTTTTTTCACCCACAAGGAGACACCGTGGGGCGGTGTATCCTATCCCGTCGTATGGAGGGTGGCGTAGCGCGCCCCAGGAAATTATTCGATCCTCGGTCCACCTACCTGGTAAAAAGTTGGTGAGTGGTCTTCGGAAACCACGGGGGATAGAAGGGTGGCGTTTGCGGAATGTCATAGAGGGTCATCGGTAGTCACCAAAGAAAATGTCATCCCCATCCCGTTCATACATTTTTTTTACACTCCATACAACTTTTTGGATTTTTCAAAGTGGAACATCTCCGAAACCGCCAGAGATAGGTGGGCGGCGTCTTAGGGGGATGATAACCCATAGTGGTGGTCCAACTTCTCGGATAAACTTTATCCCCTCATCCCGCCCCCTTCATCCCGTCTCCATACAAAAGTGGCATTTTCGGCGAAAGGGATGGGAAAATCTCCAAAACCGTGCGGGATAGGTGGTCGGTGGCTATGGCGCGTTTCTATTCCTCGGTGGGATGCTTCTCAAGGGCCATCCCGATTTTCGGGATTTCCATCCCTTCATCCCGTCTCCATACAAATTTATGGTTTTTCGGAAAAGCTATTTATTTCACCGGGAAGGGGGCAAAGTCGGGTAGTCAATCCTATCCCATCGTATGGACGGTGGCGTAGCGCGCCCCAGGAATTTCCTCGGTGCTCGGTTCACCGATCTGGTACAAAGATGGCGAGAGGTCCTCGGAAACTGAGAGGGATGGAAGGGTGGCGTTTGCGGAATGTCATAGAGGGTCATCGGTAGTCACCAGGGAAAGTGTCATCCCCATCCCGTTCATACATTTTTTTTACACTCCGTACAACCTGTACGGACTTTCCGATCCCCGTAGCTCCTCAGCGGTGGCAGCTGCCCGTGCGGTCTCTTTGAGGGATAACGGTATCTCCCCGGGGCCCATCGGCCGGTATGGTTTACTTCCCCTCGCCTCCCCCCCTTCGCCCCCCCTCCATACAAAAGTGGCATTTCTTCTCGGAAGGATGGGAATATCTTCAAAACCATCGAGGATGGGTGGGTGGGCACTTTGGCGGATAATCGTCACCCCGCGAGATCCACCCCCAGGGACCGTCACCTTCCCCCCACCTTCCCCTTAACCCCCCTTTCATACAAAATCACACCACAATGGCGATTTAGCACATTTAGGTCGACCCGCTGCGAAGGGTCTCGAGGCCGGGGGAGCGAATGACGAGGAGGGGGGATAGGGGGGCTAGGGGAGCGCGCAGCGCGACCCGCCCCCCCCGCCCCCCTCCTCGTCATTCGCTCCCCCGGACTCGAGGGCCGCAGCGGCGGCAACGGTGGCCGGAGAGCCGCGAAAGTCCACCCCCATCGGCCATTTAGACACAGCCGAGACCCTATGACCCCGATCCTCCCCATCCCATCCGTCCATCCCGGTAGGAACTCGGAAACGGTTCGACCGATACCCCCAGTGCTTGGACTCATTCGATCGGGCTTGTCGCGGTAGTCCAAGGGGTCGGACCGAATTTTGGCATTGCGCATTCACCCCCCCCCCCTCACTCCCCCACGCCATACAAAATCACAACTAAAAGGGATTTTTGCACCGACATAAGAGACGGTGGTTGACCCGTCGCGAAACGAAGCGGAGCGACGGCAAGGGTCTACCGGGGCACCAAAAAAAGCGAGATTTTTGACCTCCTCTCCCCCTCCAACCCCCTCAGCCGTAACTCGGAAACGGCCCGACGCAGCCAGGTCGTGTTTGGGCTCATCGGGGACGTCTCACCGAGATAAAAAATTTGACGCCCCCTCGGACCCCCCCGGCCGTAACTCGAAAACGGCGCAACACAGCCGGGTCGTGTTTGGGCTCATCGGAGACGTCTCGACGAGATAAAAAAATTGACGCCCCCCTCGGACCCCCCCGGCCGTAACTCGAAAACGGCGCAACACAGCCGGGTCGTGTTTGGGCTCATCGGAGACGTCTCACCTAGATAAAAAAATTGGCGCCCCCCTCGGACCCCCCCGGCCGTAACTCGGAAACGGCGCGTCACAACCGGGCCGTGTTTGGGGTCATCGGAGACGTCTCGACGAGATAAAAAATTTGAACCCCCCTCGGACCCCCTCCGGCCGTAACTCGGAAGCGACGCGACGCAGTGGGGTCGTGTTTGGGGTCATTGGAGACGTCACCCCGAGATAATAAAATTGAACCCCCCTCCAAACCCCTCAGCCGTAACTCGGAAACGGCGCAACGCAGCCAGGTCGTGTTTGGGGTCATTGGAGACGTCTCCCCGAGATAATAAAAATTGAACCCCCCTCCAAACCCCTCGGCCGTATCTCAGAAACAGCGCAACGCAGCCAAATCGTGGTTGGGCTCATCGGAGACGTCTCGACGAGATAAAAAAATTGAACCCCCCTCGGACCCCCTCAGTCGTAACTCGGAAACGGCGCGACGCAGCCGGGTCGTGTTTGGGCTCATCGGAGACGTCTCGGAAAGACGAATTTTTTAGAGTAGACCAAATTTTAAATTTTGACAGTTGCGGTCTACTCAGTAGACCATCGTCAATGGTTACAGATAAACCCCCCGAGTTGGGTATCATTTGAAAGGTCTCAAAGAGGGTGATTTATTGACACAACCTTCCTCCCCCCTCCCCCCTTACTTACCCCCAATTTTTCACGAATTACAAAACAAAGACTCCAAAACCAAACCAAAACAATTATAAGAGCACAGTCGCACGAATTAACACTAAACTCACCAACTCCCTCTCCACTCCTCCTCCCCTTCGCCCCCTCTCCACACAAAAGTGGAATTTTCGGCGAAACGGATGGGACGAATTACAAAACAAAGACCCAAAACCAAACCAAAACAATTAGACATGGCAAAAAGACAACAAAAAACGAAACACAAAAACCCCCCCGCGGGCTGCAAGCCCGCGGCATCGAGCAACCTACTAGTTAACACATATAAAGCCGAACACCCACTCAACGATCACGTACAAAGTTTTCAGGGAAGGAGGGGCGGGGGGATTCCCCCTTAGGGCTCGTCGTGAAGAGGAAAAAAAGTTGTCGAGAAATTAAATCGAGGACCTCGGTACACCGACCTGGTAAAAAGTTGGCGACGGGATCTCGGAAAGTGTGAGGGATAGAAGGGTGGCGTTTGCGGAAAGTCATAGGGGGTGATCGGCGGTTACCACAAAACGAGTCATCCCCATCCCGTTCATACATTTTTTTTAAACTCCATACAACTTTTTTGAAATTTTCAAAGTGGCACATCTCCAAAACCACCGGAGATAGCGGGGCGGCGTCTTCGGCGGATGAACATCTATCGTGGTGGTCCAACTTCTGGGATAAACTTTATCCCCCCATCCCGCCCCCTTCATCCCGCCTCCATACAAAAGTGGCATTTTCGGCAAAAGGGATGAGAATATCTCCAAAACCGTCCGGGATAGGTGGGTGGTCGCAATGGCGCGTTTCCATCCCTCGGCGGGATGCTTCCTGGGGGCTATCCCGTTTTTCGAAATTTCCATCCCTTCATCCCGCCTCCATACAAATTTTTATTTTGTCGGATAAGCTACCTTTTCACTGGAACGGGGCAACGCGGGGCGGTCTATCCTATCCCGTCGGATAGAGAATGACGTTCTGAGCTTCAGGCATTTTTGCCACCCTCGATCCACCGATCTGGTACAAAGTCGGTGAAAGGTCCTCGGAAACTGAGAGGGATAGAAGGGTGGCGTTTGCGGAATGTCATAGGGGGTCATCGGTAGTTACCACAGAAAAAGTCATCCCCATCCCGTTCATACATTTTTTTTAAACTCCATACAACTTTTTTGAAATATTCCAAGGGGGTTATCTCCGAAACCACCGGAGGTAGCGGGGTGGCGTCTTTGGAGGATGATCAGCTCTCGTGATGGTCCAAGTGCCGGGATAGGTTTCATCCCCTCATCCCACCCCCTTCATCCCGCCTCCATACAAAAGTGGCATTTTCACCGAAAGGGATGGGAATATCTCCAAAATCATCCGGCATAGGTGGGTGGTCGCAAAGGCGCGTTTCCATCCCTCGGTGGGATGCTTTCAGGGGGCTATCCCGTTTTTCGGGATTTCCATCCCTTCATCCCGCCTCCATACAAATTTTTATTTTTTCGGAAAAGCGATCTTCTCGCCTGGAACGGGGCAACGCGGGGCGGTCTATCCTATCCCGTCGGATAGAGAGTGACGTTCCGAGCTCCAGGCACTTTTGCTACCCTCGGTCCACCGACCTGGTAAAAAGTGGATGAGAGGTCCTCGAAGACTACGAGGGATAGAGGGATGGCGTTTGCGGAACGTCATAGGGGGTCATCGGCGGTTACCAAATCGAGACCTATCCCCATCCCGTTCATACATTTTTTTTAAACTCCATACAACTTTTTTCGAAATTTTCAAAGTGGGATATCTCCGAAACCACCGGGGATGGAGGGTCGGTTTCTTCGGGAGCGATCGACTATCGTCCTGGTCCAACTTCTCGGATAAACTTCATCCCACTATCCCGCCCCGTCTATCGCGGCTCCATACAAGGATGCGATTTTCGGCGACAGGGATGGGAGTATCGTCAAAACCCTCGGGGACAGGGACGTGGTCGCTATGGCGAATTTTCATACCTCGGCGGGATGCTTTTAGGGGGGCCATCCCAATCTCCGTCCACCGACCTGGTAAAAAGTGGGTGAGAGGTCCTCGGAGACTACGACGGATAGAGGGATGGCGTTTGTAGAATGTCATAGGGGGTCATCGGCGGTTACCAAATCGAGACCCATCCCCATCCCGTTCATACATTTTTTTTAAACTCCATACAACTTTTTGGATTTTTCGAAGTGGGATACCTCCAAAACCACCGGGGATAGAGGGGCGGAGTCTTCGGGGGATAGGCATCGTTCCTCGAGGTCCAACTTCTCGGATAAACTTTATCCTCCCATCCCGCCCCTTTCATCCCGTCTCCATACAAAAGTGGCATTTTCGGCGAAAGGGATGGGAATATCTCCAAAACTTTGCGGGATAGGTGGTCGGTCGCCATGGCGCGTTTTCATCCCCCGATGGGATGCCTCTTAAAGGCCATCCCGATTTTCGGGTATCCCATCCCTTCATCCCGTCTCCATACAAAAGTGGCATTTTCGGCGAAAGGGATGGGAATATCTTCAAAACCATTTGGGATAGATGATCAATGGCCATGGCGCGTTTCCATCCCTCGGTGGGTTCCTTCTTATTGGCCATCCCGATTTTCGCGATTTCCATCCCTTCATCCCGTTTCCATACAAATTTTTATTTTTCGGAAATGCAATCATTTCACCTGGAACGCGGCAACGTGGGGCGGTCTTTTCTACCCGATCGTATGGAGGGTGGCGTAGCGCACCCTAAAAAATTCTTCGGTCCTCGGTCCACCGACCTGGTACAAAGATGGTGAGAGGTCCTCGGAAACTACGAGGGATAGAAGGGTGGCGTTTGCGGAATGTCATAGAGGGTCATCGGTAGTTACCACCGGATCACTCATCCCCGTCCCGCTCATACATTTTTTTTAAACTCCATACAACTTCATACAAAATCACACCTCGATGGCGATTTTGCACATTTAGAGGAGGACGGTCGACCCGCCGCTAAGGATCTCGAGGCCGGGGGGGCGAATGACGAGGAGGGGGGTAGGGGGGATAGGGGAGCGCGCAGCGCGACCCGAACCCCGGCCCCCCTCCGAGGAATTCGCGACCCCGGACTCGAGGGCCGCAGCGGCGGCAACGGTGACCAGAGAGCCGCGGAAGTCCATCCCTTTTGGCTATTTAGACACAGCCAAGACTCAATGACCCCAATCCACCTCATCCCATCCTCCATCCCGGTGCGAACTCGGAAACGGTGCGACCGATACCCCCCGTGTTTGGGTTCATTCGATCGGGCTCATCGCGGGTAATCCGACTGGTCCGATCTAATTTCTGCATTGCGCACTTGCCCACCCCTTCAGTCCCCTCTCCATACAAAATCACACCTAAAAGGGATTTTTTTCCACCCACATAAGAGACGGCGGTAGATCCGTCGCGGAGCGAAACGGAGCAGCGGGAAGGGTCTACCGTGGCCCCGAAATTTGACACCCCTCCCCCCCCCCCCTCCAACCCCCTCAGCCGTGACTCGGAAACGGCGCGATGCAGCCAGGCCGTGTATGGGCTCATCGGAGACGTCTCGGGCAGACGAATTTTTTAGAGTAAACCAAATTTCAAATTTTGACAATTCCGGGCTACTCAGTAGACGATGGTCAACGGTTACAAGTAGACCCCTCGTGTTGGGTATCATTTGAAAGGTTTCAACGAGGGTGATCTATTGGAACCACCCCTTTCCCCTCCTCTAATTAAGATCCTTTCCGAAATACAAAACAAAGATCCCAAAACCAAACCAAAACAATTATAAGAGCACAGTCGCACGAATAAACACTAATAGCCCCAACTCAGGGGGAGTTCCCCCCCTCCTTCCCCCCTTCATCCCCTCCTCTAACACCCCGACCGTAACTCGGAAACGGCTAGACGTAGCCGGGTCGTGTTTGGGGTCAACGAAAACGTCTCGGGTAGACGAATTTTTTAGAGTAGACCAAATTTAAAATTTTGACAGTTGGAATCTACTCAGTAGACCACGGGCAACGGTTACAGGTAGATCACCGTGTTGGGTATCATTTGAAAGGTCTCAACGAGGGTGATCTATTGCTACCACCCGCCTCCTCCCCTCCCCCCTAACCTTACCTTACCTCACCTAACAACCTTACTTACTTACCCCCAATTCGAATTACAAAACAAAGACCCAAAACCAAACCAAAACAATTAGACATGGCAAAAGACCAACACCCAACTCACAACCGCGCCCCCGCGGGCTGCTTGCAGTCCGCGGCAGCACACAAAATCTAGTTAACACATATAAAGCCGAACACCCACTCAACGATCACGTACAAAGTTTTCCGGGAAGGAGGGGTGGGGGGATTCTCCCTTGGGGCTCGTCGTGAAGAGGAAAAAAAGTTGTCGAGAAATTAAATCAGGACCTTCGGTACACCGACCTGGTAAAAAGTTGGCGACGGGATCTCGGCAACTGTGAGGGATAGAAGGGTGGCGTTTGCGGATAGTCATAGGGGGTCATCGGCAATTGCCACCGGACCGCTCATCCCCATCCCGTTCATACATTTTTTTTAAACTCCATACAACTTTTTTGAAATTTTCAAAGTGGCACATCTCCAAAACCACCGGAGATAGCGGGGTGGCGTCTTTGGAGGATGATCACCTCTCGTGATGGTCCAAGTGCCGGGATAGGTTTCCTCCCCCCATCCCGCCCCCTTTATCCCGCCTCCATACAAAAGTGGCATTTTCACCGAAAGGGATGGGAATTTCTCCAGAACCATCCGGGATAGGTGGGTGGTCGCAATGGCGCGTTTCCATCCCTCGGCGGGATGCTTCCTGGGGGCTATCCCGTTTTTCGAAATTTCCATCCCTTCATCCCGCCTCCATACAAATTTTTATTTTGTCGGAGAAGCTACCTTTTCACTGGAACGGGGCAACGCGGGGCGGTCTATCCTATCCCGTCGGATAGAGAATGACGTTCTGAGCTTCAGGCATTTTGCCACCCTCGATCCACCGATCTGGTACAAAGTCGGTGAAAGGTCCTCGGAAACTGAGAGGGATAGAAGGGTGGCGTTTGCGGAATGTCATAGGGGGTCATCGGTAGTTACCACAGAAAAAGTCATCCCCATCCCGTTCATACATTTTTTTTTAACTCCATACAACTTTTTTGAAATTTTCAAAGTGGCACATCTCCAAAACCACCGGAGATAGCGGGGTGGCGTCTTCGGGGGATAGGCATCGTTCCTCGAGGTCCAACTTCTGGGGAAAACTTTATCCCCCTATCCCGCCTCCTTTATCCCGCCTCCATACAAAAGTGGCATTTTCACCGAAAGGGATGGAAATATCTCCAAAACCATCCGGGATAGGTGGGTGGTCGCAATGGCGCGTTTCCATCCCTCGGTGGGATGCTTCCAGGGAGCCATCCCGTTTTTCGGGATTTCTATCCCTTCATCCCGCCTCCATACAAATTTTTATTTTTTCGGAAAAGCCTTCTTTTCACCTGGAACGGGGCAACGCGGGGCGGTCTATCCTATCCCTTCGGTTAGAGGGTAACGTCTAGAGGCCCAGGCGTAATAAGCAACTTCGGTCCACCGACCTGGTACAAAGTTCGCGAGAGGTCCTCGGAGACTACGAGGGATAGAGGGATGGCGTTTGCGGAATGTCATAGGGGGTCATCGGCGGTTACCAAATCGAGACCTATCCCCATCCCGTTCATACATTTTTTTTAAACTCCATACAACTTTTTCGAAATTTTCAAAGTGGGATATCTCCGAAACCACCGGGGATGGAGGGTCGGTTTCTTCGGGAGCGATCGACTATCGTCCTGGTCCAACTTCTCCGATAAACTTCATCCCCCTATCCCGCCCCGTCTATCCCGGCTCCATACAAGGATGTGATTTTCGGCGACAGGGATGGGAATATCGTCAAAACCGTCGGGGACAGGGACGTGGTCGCTATGGCGAATTTTCATCCCTAGGTGGGATGCTTCCAAGGGGCCATCCCGATCTCGGTCCACCTACCTGGTACAAAGTTGGTGAGAGGTCCTCGGAAACTACGAGGGATAGAGGGATGGCGTTTTCGGAATGTCATAGGGGGTCATCGGCGGTTACCAAATCGAGACCCATCCCCATCCCGTTCATACATTTTTTTTAAACTCCATACAACTTTTTTAATTTTTCGAAGTGGGATACCTCCAAAACCACCGGCGATGGAGGGGCGGTGTCTTAGGGGGATAGGCATCGGTCCTCGAGGTTCAACTTCTCGGATAACCTTTATCTTCCCATCCCGCCCTCTTCATCCCGTCTCCATACAAAAGTGGCATTTTCAGCGAAAGGGATGGGAATATCTCCAAAACTTTGCGGGATAGGCGGTCGGTCGCCATGGCGCGTTTTCATCCCTCGATGGGATGCCTCTTAAGGGCCATCCCGATTTTCGGGTATCCCATCCCTTCATCCCGTCTCCATACAAAAGTGGCATTTTCGGCGAAAGGGATGGGAATATATCCAAAACCATCGGGGATAGGTGGTCGGTGGCCATGGCGCATTTCAATCCTTCGGTAGGATACTTCTTAAGGACCATCCCGATTTTCGGGATTTCTATCCCTTCATCCCGTTTCCATACAAATTTTAATTTTTCGGAAAAGCGATTTATTTCACCAGGAAGAGGGCAGTGTCGGGTAGTCATCGTATAGAGGGTGGCGTAGCGCACCGAAAGACATTCCTCGGTCCTCGGTCCACCGACCTGGTACAAAGTTGGTGAGAGGTCCTCGGAAACTACGAGGGATAGAGGGATGGCGTTTGCGGATTGTCATAGATGGTCATCGGTAATTACCACTGGATCACTCATCCCCATCCCGTTCATACATTTTTTTAATACTCCATACAACTTCATACAAAATCACACCTCGATGGCGATTTTGCACATTTAGACGAGGGCGGTCGACCCGCCGCAAAGGGTCTCGAGGCCGGGGGGGCGAACGACGAGGAGAGAGGATAGGGGGGATAGGGGAGCGCGCAGCGCGACCCGCCCCCCCGGCCCCCCTCCGAGGAATTCGCCCCCCCGGACTCGAGGGCCGCAGCGGCGGCAACGGTGACCAGAGAGCCGCGGAAGTCCATCCCTTTTGGCCATTTAAACACAGCCAAGACTCAATCACCCCAATCCACCCCATCCCATCCTCCATCCCGGTGCGAACTCGGAAACGGTGCGACAGATACCCCCCGTGTTTGGGCTCATTCGATCGGGCTCATCGCGGGTAATCCGACTGGTCCGACCTAATTTCGGCATTGCGCACTTGCCCACCCCCTCAGTCCCCTCTCCATACAAAATCACACCTAAAAGGGATTTTTTTCCACCCACATAAGAGACGGCGGTAGATCCGTCGCGGAGCGAAACGGAGCGATGGGAAGGGTCTACTGGGGCAGCGAATTTTGACACCCCCCTCCCCCTCCAACCCCCTCAGCCGTAACTCGGAAACGGCGCGATGCAGCCAGGTCGTGTATGGGCTCATCGGAGACGTCTCGGGATGACGAATTTTTTAGAGTAGACCAAATTTCAAAAATTTGACAATTCCGGTCTACTCAGTAGACCATGGTCAACGGTCACAAGTAGACACCTCGTGTTGGGTATCATTTGAAAGGTCTCAACGAGGGTGATCTATTGGCACCACCCCTCCTTCCCCCCCTACTTAAGATTCTTCTGAAATACAAAACAAAGACCCCAAAACCAAACCAAAACAATTATAAGAGCACAGTCGCACGAATAAACACTAATAGCATCAACTCCCCCTCCCCCCCCTCTCTGATCCCCCCGACCGTAACTCGGAAACGGCTAGACGCAACCGGGTCGTGTTTGGGGTCATCGGAAAGGTTTCGGGTAGACGAATTTTTTAGAGTAGACCTAATTTCAAATTTTGACAGTTGCGGTCTACTCAGTAGACCATGGTCAACGGTTACAGGTAGACCCACCGTTCTGGGTATCATTTGAAAGGTCTAAACGAGGTTGACCTATTGCCACCACCCGCCTCCCCCCTCCCCCTCCCCCTTACCTAACCTTACTTACTTACCCCCAATTCTTCACGAATTACAAAACAAAGACCCAAAACCAAACCAAAACAATTAGACATGGCAAAAGACCAACACCGCGACTCACAACCGCGCCCCCGCGGGCTGCTTGCAGTCCGCGGCAGCACACAAAATCTAGTTAATTAATAAACTATAAAGCCGAAATCCCACTCACGTACTCAACTAATGACTGACTCATCGAATTGTTCTCCTAGAAGGAGCGGTCGGGGATTTCCCGTTATATATGGTCGTATAGGTAATTCCCCGGTGACCTCCAGAAAAATCTCATATCCTCGGTAAACCGACCTGGTAAAAAGTTGGTTAGTGGTCCTCGGAAACTATGAGGGATGGAAAGGTGGCGTTTGCGGAATGTCATAGAGGGTCATCGGTGGTCACCAGGGAAAGTGTCATCCCCATCCCGTTCATACATTTTTTTTAAACTCCATACAACTTTTTTGGACTTTTCAAAGTGGACTACCTCCCAAACCGCCGGGGATAGGTGGTCGGCGTCTTTGGGGGATGATCACCCATAGTGGTGGTCCAACTTCTCGGATAAACTTTATCCCCCCATCCCGCCCCCTTCATCCCGTCTCCATACAAAAAGTGGCCATTTTTTTGGAAGGATAAAAATGTCTCCGAAACCATCGAGGATAGGAAGTCGATCTCAATGGCGCGTTTCCGTCCCTCGGTGGGATGCTTCTTAAAAGCTATCCCGATTTATGGGATTTCCATCCCTTCATCCCGTTTCATGCCAATATTGGGTTTTTTCTGAATTTTCTAAAAAGCTATTTTTTTCACCCACAAGGAGACACCGTGGGGCGGTGTATCCTATCCCGTCGTATAGAGAGTGGCGTAGCGCGCCCCAGGAAATTCTTCGATCCTCGGTCCACCTACCTGGTAAAAAGTTGGTGAGTGGTCTTCGGAAACTACGGGGGATAGAAGGGTGGCGTTTGCGGAATGTCATAGAGGGTCATCGATAGTCACCAAAGAAAATGTCATCCCCATCCCGTTCATACATTTTTTTTAAACTCCATACAACTTTTTGGATTTTTCAAAGTGGAACACCTCCCAAACCACCGGGGATAGGTGGTTAGTGTCTTTGGGGGATGATCACCTATAGTGGTGGTCCAACTTCTCGGATAAACTTTATCCCCCCATCCCGCCCCCTTCATCCCGTCTCCATACAAAAGTGGCATTTTCGGCGAAAGGGATGGGAATATCTCCAAAACCATCGAGGATGGGAAGTCGGTCTCCATAGCGCGTTTCCATCCCTCGGTGCGATCCTTCTTAAGGGCCATCCCGATTTTCGGGATTTCCATCCCTTCATCCCGTCTCCATACAAATTTATGGATTTTCGGAAAAGCGATTTATTTCAACCGGAAGGAGATTTTCTGGAGCGGTATATCTCATCCCATCGTATGGAGGGCGGCGTAGCGCGTCCCGGGAAATTCTTCAGTGCTCGGTCCACCGACCTGGTACAAAGATGGCGACTGGTACTCGGAAAGTAACAGGGATGGAAGGGTGGCGTTTGCGGAATGTCATAGAGGGTCATCGGTAGTCACCAGGGAAAATGTCATCCCCATCCCGTTCATACATTTTTTTTACACTCCATACAACCTGTGTGGACTATCCGATCCTCGTAGCTCCTCAGCGGTGGCACCTGCCCGTGCGGTCGCTTTGGGGGATAACGGTTTCTCCCCGAGACCCATCGGCCGGGACGGTCTACTTCCCCCCGCCTGCCCCCCTTCGCCCCCCCTCCATACGAAAGTGGCATTTCTTTTCGGAAGGATGGGAATATCTCCAAACCCATCGCGGATAGGTGGGTGGACACTTTGGCGGATAACCGTCACCCCGCGAGATCCACCCCCAGGGACCGTCACCTTCCCCCTACCTCCCCCCCTTTACCATCCTTTCATACAAAATCACACCTCTTGCACATTTAGAGGAGGGCGGTCGACCCGCCGCGAAGGGTCTCGAGGCCGGGGGGGCGAATGACGAGGAGGGGGGGTAGGGGGGATAGGGGAGCGCGCAGCGCGACCCGCCCCCCCTGCCCCCCTCCGAGGAATTCGCGACCCCGGACTCGAGGGCCGCAGCGGCGGCAACGGTGACCGGAGAGCCGCGAAAGTCCACCCCCATCGGCCATTTAGACACAGACAAGACCCAATGACCCCGATCCTCCCCATCCCATCCGTCCATCCCGGTACTAACTCGGAAACGGTTCGACCAATACCCCCCGTGTTTGGGCTCATTCGATCGGACTCGTCGCGGGTAGTCCGAGGGGTCGGACCGAATTTTGGCATAGCGCACTCGCCCTCCCCCTCCCTCCTCCACTCCATACAAAATCACAACTAAAAGGGATTTTTCCACCCAGACAAGACGGCGGTCGACCCGTCGCGGAGCGTAGCGGAGCGACGGCAAGGGTCTACCCGGGCACCAAAAAGTGAGATTTTTGACACCTCTCCCTTCGCACCCCCTCAGTCGTAACTCGAAAATGGCGCAACGCAGCCAAGTCGTGTTTGGGCTCATCGGGGACGTCTCACCGAGATAAAAAAATTTACACCCCCCTCGGACCCCCCCGCCGTAACTCGGAAACGGCACGTCACAGCCGGGTCGTGTTTGGGGTCATCGGAGACGTCTCCCCGAGATAAAAAATTTGAGCCCCCCTCGGACCCCCTTAGTCGTAACTCGGAAACGGCGTGTCACAACCGGGTCGTGTTTGGGCTCATCGGAGATGTCTCCCCGAGATAAAAAAATTGACGCCCCCCTCGTACCCCCCCGGCCGTAACTCGAAAACGGCGCAACGCAGCCCGGTCGTGTTTGGGGTCATCGGAGACATCTCCTCGAGATAAAAAATTTGACGCCCCCCTCGGACCCCCTCCGGCCGTAACTCGGAAGCGATGCGACGCAGTGGGGTCGTGTTTGGGGTCATTGGAGACGTCACCCCGAGATAATAAAATTGAACCCCCCCTCCAACCCCCTCAGCCGTAACTCGGAAACGGCGCAACGCAGCTAGGTCGTGTTTGGGGTCATTGGAGACGTCTCCCCGAGATAATAAAAATTGAACCCCCCTCCAAACCCCTCGGCCGTATCTCGGAAACGGTGCGACGCAGCCGGGTCATGTTTAGGCTCATCGGAGACGTCTCCCCGAGATAAAAAATTTTACGCCCCCCTCGGACCCCCTTAGCCGTAAATCAGAAACAGCGCGTCACAGCCGGGTCGTGTTTGGGGTCATCGGAGATGTCTCGGAAAGACGAATTTTTTAGAGTAGACCAAATTTTAAATTTTGACAGTTGCGGTCTACTCAGTAGACCATGGTCAACGGTTACAGATAAACCCCCCGAGTTGAGTATCATTTGAAAGGTCTGAAAGAGGGTGATTTATTGACACAACCCCCCTCCCCCCTCCCCCCTTACCTACCCCCAATTTTTCACGAATTACAAAACAAAGACTCCAAAACCAAACCAAAACAATTATAAGAGCACAGTCGCACGAATTAACACTAAACTCATCAACTCCCTCTCCCCTCCTCCCCCCCTTCGCCCCCCCTCCATACAAAAGTGTCATTTTCGGCGAAACGGATGGGAGGAATTACAAAACAAAGACCCAAAACCAAACCAAAACAATTAGACATGGCAAAAAGACAACAAAAAACGAAACACAAAAACCCCCCCGCGGGCTGCAAGCCCGCGGCATCGAGCAACCTACTAGTTAATAAACTATAAAGCCGAAATCCCACTCACATACCCAATGACTGACTCATCGAATTGTTCTCCCAGAAGGAGCGGTCGGGGGTTTCCCTATTATAGGTGGTCGCGTAGGGGATTCCCCGGTGACCCCCAGAAAAGTTCCATATCCTCGGTACACCGACCTGGTAAAAAGTTGGTGACGGGATCTGGGAAAGTATTAGTCGCAGAGGGACGGGGTTTGCGGAATGTCATAGAGGGTCGTCGGTGGTCACCAGGGAGAGAGTCATCCCCATCCCGTTCATACATTTTTTTTAAACTCCATACAACTTTTTTGGACTTTTCAAAGTGGACTACCTCCTCAACCGCCGGAGATAGGTTGGCGGCGTCTTTGGGGGATAACGGTTTCTCCCCGAGGCCCATCGGCCGGGACGGTCTACTTCCCCCCACCTCCCCCCCTTCGCACCCCCTTCATACAAAAAGTGGCAATTTCTTTGAAGGATGGAAATATCTCCGTAACCATCGAGGATGGGAAGTCGGTCTCCATGGCGCATATCCGTCTCTCGGTGGGACGCTTCTTAAAAGCCATCCCGCGTTTCGACTATCCCATCCCTTCATCCCGCCGCCGTACAACATTATGGTTTTTCAGAAAAGCGATTTATTTCAACCGGAAGGAGATTTTCTGGAGCGGTATATCTCATCCCATCGTATGGACGGTGGCGTAGCGCGTCCCAGGAATTTCCTCGGTGCTCGGTCCACCGACCTGGTAAAAAGTTGGCGAGCGGTCCTCGGAAACTACGAGGGATGGAAGAGTGGCGTTTGCGGAATGTCATAGAGGGTCATCGATAGTCACCAAAGAAAATGTCATCCCCATCCCGTTCATACATTTTTTTTAAACTCCATACAACTTTTTGGAATTTTCAAAGTGGAACATCTCCGAAACCGCCGGAGATAGGTGGGCGGCGTCTTAGGGGGATGATAACCCATAGTGGTGGTCCAACTTCTCGGATAAACTTTATCCCCCCATCCCGCCCCCTTCATCCCGTCTCCATACAAAAAGTGGCCATTTTTTTGGAAGGATAAAAATATCTCCGAAATCATCGAGGATAGGAAGTCGGTCTCAATGGCGCGTTTCCGTCCCTCGATGGGATGCTTCTTAAAAGCTATCCCGATTTATGGGATTTCCATCCCTTCATCCCGTTTCATGCCAATATTGGGTTTTTTCTGAATTTTCTAAAAAGCTATTTTTTTCACCCACAAGGAGACACCATGGGGCGGTGTGTCCTATCCCGTCGTATAGAGGGTGGCGTAGCGCGCCCCAGGAAATTCTTCGATCCTCGGTCCACCTACCTGGTAAAAAGTTGGTGAGTGGTCTTCGGAAACTACGGGGGATAGAAGGGTGGCGTTTGCGGAATGTCATAGAGGGTCATCGATAGTCACCAAAGAAAATGTCATCCCCATCCCGTTCATACATTTTTTTTAAACTCCATACAACTTTTTGGATTTTTCAAAGTGGAACATCTCCGAAACCGCCGGAGATAGGTGGGCGGCGTCTTAGGGGGATGATAACCTATAGTGGTGGTCCAACTTCTCGGATAAACTTTATCCCCCCATCCCGCCCCCTTCATCCCGTCTCCATACAAAAGTGGCATTTTCGGCGAAAGGGATGGGAAAATCTCTAAAACCGTGCGGGATAGGTGGTCGGTCGCAATGGCGCGTTTTCATCCCTCGGTGGGACGCTTCTCAAAAGCCATCCCGCGTTTCGAGTATCCCATCCCTTCATCCCGCCGCCGTACCACATTATGGTTTTTCGGAAAAGCGATTTATTTCAACCGGAAGGAGATTTTCTGGAGCGGTAAATCTCATCCCATCGTATGGAGGGTGGCATAGCGCACCGTAGGAAATTCCTCGGTCCTCGGTCCATCGACCTGGTACAAAGATGGCGATTGGTCCTCGGAAAGTAAGAGGGATGGAAGGGTGGCGTTTGCGGAATGTCATAGAGGGTGAACGGTAGTCACCAGGGAGAGAGTCATCCCCATCCCGTTCATACATTTTTTTTACACTCCATACAACCTGTATGGACTTTACGATCCCCGTAGTTCCTCAAAGGTGGCAGCTGCCTGTGCCGTCTCTTTAAGGGATAACGGTTTCTCCACGAGACCCATCGGCCGGGACGGTCTACATCCCCCCACCTCCTCCCCTTCGCCCCCCCTCCATACAAAAGTGGCATTTCTTTTCGGAAGGATGGGAATATCTCCGAAACCATCGCGGATGGGTGGGTGGTCAGTTCGGCGGATAACCGTCACTCCGCGAGATTCACCCCCAGGGACCGTCACCTTCCCCCCACTTCCCCCCTTTACCCCCCTTTCATACAAAATCACACCTCGATGGCGATTTTGCACATTTAGAGGAGGGCGGTCGACCCGCCGCGAAGGGTCTCGAGGCCGGGGGGGCGAATGACGAGGAGGGGGGTAGGGGGGATAGGGGAGCGCGCAGCGCGACCCGCCCCCCAGCCCCCCTCCGAGGAATTCGCGACCCCGGACTCGAGGGCCGCAGCGGCGGCAACGGTGACCGGAGAGCCGCGAAAGTCCACCCCCATCGGCCATTTAGACACAGACGAGACCCAATGACCCCGATCCTCCCCATCCCATTAGTTCATCCCGTTTCCAACTCGGAAAAGGTTCGACCGAGACCCCCCGTGTTTGGACTCAAACGATCGGGCTCGTCGCGGGTAGTTCAAGGGGTCCGACCGAATTTTGGCATTGCGCACTCGCCCTCCCCCTCCCTCCCCCACTCCATACAAAATCACAACTAAAAGGGATTTTTCCACCCACACAAGAGGCGGCGGTCGACCCGTCGCGGAGCGACGGCAAGGGTCTACCGGGGCACCAAAAAAAAAGCGAGATTTTTGACAAGAAAAATTTGAACCCCCCTCGGACCCCCTCAGTCGTAACTCGGAAACGGCGCAACGCAACCAGATCGTGTTTGGGCTCATCGAAGACGTCTCCCCGAGATAATAAAATTGAACCCCCCTCCACACCCCTCAGCCGTAACTCGGAAACGGCGCGACGCAGCCAGGTCGTGTTTGGGCTCACCGGAGACGTCTCGACGAAATAAAAAATTTGAACCCCCCTCGGACCCCCCAGGTCGTAACTTGGAAACGACGCGACGTAGTGGGGTCGTGTTTGGGCTCATCGGGGACGTCTCCCCGAGATAAAAAATTTGAGGCCCCCTCGGACCACCCCGGCTGTAACTCGGAAACGGCGCGTCACAACCGGGTCGTGTTTGGGGTCATCGGAGACGTCTCCCCGAGATAAAAAATTTGACGCCCCCCTCGGACCCCCCGGCCGTAACTCGGAATCGGCGCGTCACAACCGGGTCGTGTTTGGGGTCATCGGAGACGTCTCCCAGAGATAAAAAAATTTACACCCCCCTCGGACCCCCCCGGCCGTAACTCGGAAACGGCACGTCACAGCCGGGTCGTGTTTGGGGTCATCGGAGACGTCTCCCCGAGATAAAAAATTTGACGCCCCCCTCGAACCCCCTTAGTTGTAACTCAGAAACGGTGCGTCACAGCCGGGTCGAGTTTGGGGTCATTGGAGACGTCTCCCCGAGATAAAAAAATTGACGCCCCCCCTCCAACCCCTCCGGCCGTAACTCGGAAACGGCGCGTCACAACCGGGTCGTGTTTGGGGTCATCGGAGACGACTCCCCGAGATAAAAAATTCGACGCCCCCCTCCAACCCCCCAGGCCTTAACTTGGAAACAACGCGACGTAGTGGGGTTGTGTTTGGGGTCATCATAGACGTCTCCCCGAGATAGTAAAATTGAACCCCCCTCCAACCCCCTCAGCCGTAACTCGGAAACGGCGCAACGCAGCCAGGTCGTGTTTGGGCTCATCAGAGACGCCTCGGGAAGACGAATTTTTTGGAGTAGACCAAATATTCAAATTTTGACAGTTGCGGCCTACTCTGTAGACCATGGTCAACGGCTACAGATAGACCCCCCGAGTTGGGTATCATTTGAAAGGTCTCAAAGAGGGTGATATATTGCTACCACCCCCCTCCCCCCTCCCCCCTTACTTACCCCCAATTTTTCATGAATTACAAAACAAAGACCCAAAACCAAACCAAAACAATTAGACATGGCAAAAGACAAGACAAACTACAACACAAAAACCCCCCCGCGGGCTGCAAGCCCGTGGCATCGAGCAACCTACTAGTTAATACAATATAAAGCCGAAATACCACTCACATACCCAATGACTCACTCATCGATTTGTTCTCCTAGAAGGAGCGGTCGGGGATTTCCCCGTTGTATGTGGTCGTATAGGGGATTCCCCGGTGACCTCCAGAAAAATCTCATATCCTCGGTACACCGTTCTGGTAAAAAGTTGGTGACGGGATCTGGGAAAGTATTAGTCGCAGAGGGACGGGGTTTGCGGAATGTCATAGAGGGTCATCGGTGGTCACCAGGGAAAGTGTCATCCCCATCCCGTTCATACATTTTTTTTAAACTCCATACAACTTTTTTGGACTTTTCAAAGTGGAGTACCCCCTAAACCACCGGAGATAGGTGGGCGGTGTCTTTGGGGGATGATCACCTATAGTGGTGGTCCAACTTCTCGGATAAACTTTATCCCCCCATCCCGCCCCCTTCATCCCGTCTCCGTACAAAAAGTGGCCATTTTTTTGGAAGGATAAAAATATCTCCGAAACCATCGAGGATGGGAAGTCGGTCTCAATGGCGCGTTTCCGTCCCTCGGTGGGATGCTTCTTAAAAGCTATCCCGATTAATGGGATTTCCATCCCTTCATCCCGTTTCATGCCAATATTGGGTTTTTTCTGAATTTTCTAAAAAGCGATTTTTTTCACCCACAAGGAGACACCGTGGGGCGGTGTATCCTATCCCGTCGTATGGAGGGTGGCGTAGCGCGCCCCAGGAAATTATTCGATCCTCGGTCCACCTACCTGGTAAAAAGTTGGTGAGTGGTCTTCGGAAACCACGGGGGATAGAAGGGTGGCGTTTGCGGAATGTCATAGAGGGTCATCGATAGTCACCAAAGAAAATGTCATCCCCATCCCGTTCATACATTTTTTTTAAACTCCATACAACTTTTTGGATTTTTCAAAGTGGAACATCTCCGCAACCACCGGAGATAGGTGGGCGGCGTCTTTGGGGGATGATCACCTATAGCGGTGGTCCAACTTCTGGTATAAACTTTATCCCCCCATCCCGCCCCCTTCATCCCGTCTCCATACAAAAGTGGCATTTTCGGCGAAAGGGATGGGAATATCTCTAAAACCGTGCGGGATAGGTGGTCGGTCGCCGTGACGCGTTTCCATCGCTCGGTGGGATGCTTCTCAAGGGCCATCCCGATTTTCGGGATTTCCATCCCTTCATCCCGTCTCCATACAAATTTATGGTTTTTCGGAAAAGCTATTTATTTCACCGGGAAGGGGGCAAAGTCGGGTAGTCAATCCTATCCCATCGTATGGACGGTGGCGTAGCGCGCCCCAGGAATTTCCTCGGTGCTCGGTTCACCGATCTGGTACAAAGATGGCGAGAGGTCCTCGGAAACTGAGAGGGATGGAAGGGTGGCGTTTGCGGAATGTCATAGAGGGTCATCGGTAGTCACCAGGGAAAGTGTCATCCCCATCCCGTTCATACATTTTTTTTACACTCCGTACAACCTGTACGGACTTTCCGATCCCCGTAGCTCCTCAGCGGTGGCAGCTGCCCGTGCGGTCTCTTTGAGGGATAACGGTATCTCCCCGGGGCCCATCGGCCGGTACGGTTTACTTCCCCTCGCCTCCCCCCCTTCGCCCCCCCTCCATACAAAAGTGGCATTTCTTCTCGGAAGGATGGGAATATCTTCAAAACCATCGAGGATGGGTGGGTGGGCACTTTGGCGGATAATCGTCACCCCGCGAGATCCACCCCCAGGGACCGTCACCTTCCCCCCACCTTCCCCTTAACCCCCCTTTCATACAAAATCACACCACAATGGCGATTTAGCACATTTAGGTCGACCCGCCGCGAAGGGTCTCGAGGCCGGGGGAGCGAATGACGAGGAGGGGGGATAGGGGGGCTAGGGGAGCGCGCAGCGCGACCCGCCCCCCCCGCCCCCCTCCTCGTCATTCGCTCCCCCGGACTCGAGGGCCGCAGCGGCGGCAACGGTGGCCGGAGAGCCGCGAAAGTCCACCCCCATCGGCCATTTAGACACAGCCGAGACCCTATGACCCCGATCCTCCCCATCCCATCCGTCCATCCCGGTAGGAACTCGGAAACGGTTCGACCGATACCCCCAGTGCTTGGACTCATTCGATCGGGCTTGTCGCGGTAGTCCAAGGGGTCGGACCGAATTTTGGCATTGCGCATTCACCCCCCCCCCCTCACTCCCCCACGCCATACAAAATCACAACTAAAAGGGATTTTTGCACCGACATAAGAGACGGTGGTTGACCCGTCGCGAAACGAAGCGGAGCGACGGCAAGGGTCTACCGGGGCACCAAAAAAAGCGAGATTTTTGACCTCCTCTCCCCCTCCAACCCCCTCAGCCGTAACTCGGAAACGGCCCGACGCAGCCAGGTCGTGTTTGGGCTCATCGGGGACGTCTCACCGAGATAAAAAATTTGACGCCCCCTCGGACCCCCCCGGCCGTAACTCGAAAACGGCGCAACACAGCCGGGTCGTGTTTGGGCTCATCGGAGACGTCTCGACGAGATAAAAAAATTGACGCCCCCCTCGGACCCCCCCGGCCGTAACTCGAAAACGGCGCAACACAGCCGGGTCGTGTTTGGGCTCATCGGAGACGTCTCACCTAGATAAAAAAATTGGCGCCCCCCTCGGACCCCCCCGGCCGTAACTCGGAAACGGCGCGTCACAACCGGGCCGTGTTTGGGGTCATCGGAGACGTCTCGACGAGATAAAAAATTTGAACCCCCCTCGGACCCCCTCCGGCCGTAACTCGGAAGCGACGCGACGCAGTGGGGTCGTGTTTGGGGTCATTGGAGACGTCACCCCGAGATAATAAAATTGAACCCCCCTCCAAACCCCTCAGCCGTAACTCGGAAACGGCGCAACGCAGCCAGGTCGTGTTTGGGGTCATTGGAGACGTCTCCCCGAGATAATAAAAATTGAACCCCCCTCCAAACCCCTCGGCCGTATCTCAGAAACAGCGCAACGCAGCCAAATCGTGGTTGGGCTCATCGGAGACGTCTCGACGAGATAAAAAAATTGAACCCCCCTCGGACCCCCTCAGTCGTAACTCGGAAACGGCGCGACGCAGCCGGGTCGTGTTTGGGCTCATCGGAGACGTCTCGGAAAGACGAATTTTTTAGAGTAGACCAAATTTTAAATTTTGACAGTTGCGGTCTACTCAGTAGACCATCGTCAATGGTTACAGATAAACCCCCCGAGTTGGGTATCATTTGAAAGGTCTCAAAGAGGGTGATTTATTGACACAACCTTCCTCCCCCCTCCCCCCTTACTTACCCCCAATTTTTCACGAATTACAAAACAAAGACTCCAAAACCAAACCAAAACAATTATAAGAGCACAGTCGCACGAATTAACACTAAACTCACCAACTCCCTCTCCACTCCTCCTCCCCTTCGCCCCCTCTCCACACAAAAGTGGAATTTTCGGCGAAACGGATGGGACGAATTACAAAACAAAGACCCAAAACCAAACCAAAACAATTAGACATGGCAAAAAGACAACAAAAAACGAAACACAAAAACCCCCCCGCGGGCTGCAAGCCCGCGGCATCGAGCAACCTACTAGTTAATAAACTATAAAGCCGAAATACCACTCACGTACCCAACTAATGACTCACTCATCGATTTGTTCTCCCAGAAGGAGCGGTCGGGGGTTTCCCCGCTATAGGTGGTCGTATAGGTAATTCCCCGGTGACCTCCAGAAAAATCTCATATCCTCGGTAAACCGACCTGGTAAAAAGTTGGTTAGTGGTCCTCGGAAACTATGAGGGATAGGAGGGTGGCGTTTGCGGAATGTCATAGAGGGTCATCGGTGGTGACCAGGGAAAGTGTCATCCCCATCCCGTTCATACATTTTTTTTAAACTCCATACAACTTTTTTGGACTTTTCAAAGTGGAGTACCCCCTAAACCACCGGAGATAGGTGGGTGGTGTCTTTGGGGGATGATCACCTATAGTGGTGGTCCAACTTCTCGGATAAACTCTATCCCCCCCTCCCGCCCCCTTCATCCCGTCTCCATACAAAAAGTGGCCATTTTTTTGGAAGGATGAAAATATCTCCGAAACCATCGAGGATAGGAAGTCGGTCTCAATGGCGCGTTTCCGTCCCTCGGTGGGATGCTTCTTAAAAGCTATCCCGATTTATGGGATTTCCATCCCTTCATCCCGTTTCATGTCAATATTGGGTTTTTTCTGAATTTTCTAAAAGGCGATTTTTTTCACCCACAAGGAGACACCGTGGGGCGGTGTATCCTATCCCGTCGTATGGAGGGTGGCGTAGCGCGCCCCAGGAAATTATTCGATCCTCGGTCCACCTACCTGGTAAAAAGTTGGTGAGTGGTCTTCGGAAACCACGGGGGATAGAAGGGTGGCGTTTGCGGAATGTCATAGAGGGTCATCGGTAGTTACCAGGGAAAATGTCATCCCCATCCCGTTCATACATTTTTTTTACACTCCATACAACTTTTTGGATTATTCAAAGTGGAACATCTCCGAAACCGCCAGAGATAGGTGGGCGGCGTCTTAGGGGGATGATAACCCATAGTGGTGGTCCAACTTCTCGGATAAACTTTATCCCCCCATCCCGCCCCCTTCATCCCGTCTCCATACAAAAGTGGCATTTTCGGCGAAAGGGATGGGAAAATCTCCAAAACCGTGCGGGATAGGTGGTCGGTGGCTATGGCGCGTTTCTATTCCTCGGTGGGATGCTTCTCAAGGGCCATCCCGATTTTCGGGATTTCCATCCCTTCATCCCGCCACCATACAAATTTATGGTTTTTCGGAAAAGCTATTTATTTCACCGGGAAGGGGGCAAAGTCGGGTAGTCAATCCTATCCCATCGTATGGAGGGTGGCGTAGCGCGTCCCGGGAAATTCTTCAGTGGTCGGTCCACCGACCTGGTACAAAGATGGCGACTGGTACTCGGAAAGTAAGAGGGATGGAAGGGTGGCGTTTGCGGAATGTCATAGAGGGTCATCGGTAGTCACCAGGGAGAGAGTTATCCCCATCCCGTTCATACATTTTTTTTACACTCCATACAACCTGTACGGACTTTACGATCCCCGTAGCTCCTCAACGGTGGCAGCTGCCCGTGCGGTCTCTTTGGGGGATAGGGGTTTCTCCCCGAGGACCATCGGCCGAGACGATCTACTTCCCCTCACCTCCCCCCCTTCGCCCCCCCTCCATACAAAAGTGGCATTTCTTTTCGGAAGGATAGGAAATATCTCCAAAACCATCGCGGATGGGTGGGTGGACACTTTGGCGGATAACCGTCACCCCGCGAGATCCACCCTCCGGGACCGTCACCTTCCCCCCACCTCACCCCCTTCATCCCCTTTCATACAAAATCACACCTCTTGCACATTTAGAGGAGGGCGGTCGACCCGCCGCGAAGGGCCTCGAGGCCGGGGGGGCGAATGACGAGGAGGGGGGGGTAGGGGGGGATAGGGGAGCGCGCAGCGCGACCCGCCCCCCCGGCCCTCCTCCGAGGAATTCGCCCCCCCGGACTCGAGGGCCGCAGCGGCGGCAACTGTGGCCGGAGAGCCGCGAAAGTCCGTCCCCTTCGTCCATTTAGACACAGCCGAGACCCAATGACCCCGATCCTCCTCATCCCATCCGTCCATCCCGGTACTAACTCGGAAACGGTTCGACCGATACCCCCCGTGTTTGGGCTCATTCGATCGGGCTCGTCGCGGGTAGTCCATGGGGTCGGACCGAATTTTGGCATTGCGCACTGGCCCTCCCCCTCCCTCCTACACTCCATACAAAATCACAACTGAAAGGAATTTTTGCACCGACATAAGAGACGGCAGTCGACCCGTCGCGGAGCGACGGCAAGGGCCTACCGGGGCACCATAAAAGCGAGATTTTTGTCCCCCCCCAGACCCTCTCCATCGTAACTCGGAAACGGGGCGTCACAGCCGGGTCGTGTTTGGGCTCATCGCAGATGTCTCGCCGAGATAAAAAATTTGACGCCCCCCTCGGAACCCCCCGGCCGTAACTCGAAAACGGCGCGTCACAGCCGGGTCGTGTTTGGGTTCATAGGGGACGTCTCGACGAGATAATAAAATTGAAACCCCCTCCAACCCCCTCAGTCGTAACTCGGAAACGGCGCAACGCAGCCGGGTCGTGTTTGGGGTCATCGGAGACGTCTCCCCGAGATAATAAAATTGAAACCCCCTCCAACCCCCTCAGTCGTAACTCGGAAACGACGCGACGTAGTGGGGTCGTGTTTGGGGTCATCGGAGACGTCTCCCCGAGATAAAAAATTTGACGCCCCCCTCCAACCCCCCCGGCCGTAACTCGGAAACGACGCGACGCAGCCGGGTCGTGTTTGGGCTCTTCGGAGATGTCTTGACGAGATAAAAAATTTGACGCCCCCCTCGGACCCCCCCGGCCGTAACTCGAAAACGGCGCAACGCAGCCGGGTCGTGTTTGGGGTCATCGGAGACGTCTCCCCGAGATAAAAAATTTTACGCCCCCCTCGGACCCCCCCAGCCGTAACTAAGAAACGGCGCGTCACAACCGGGTCGTGTTTGGGGTCATCGGAGACGTCTCCCCGAGATAAAAAATTTTACGCACCCCTCGGACCCCCCCAGCCGTAACTAAGAAACGGCGCGTCACAACCGGGTCGTGTTTGGGCTCATCGGAGACGTCTCCCCGAGATGAAAAATTTGACGTCCCCCTCGGACCCCCCCGGCCGTAACTCGGAAACGGTGCGTCACAGCCGGGTCGTGTTTGGGGTCATCGGAGACGTCTCGGAAAGACGAATTTTTTAGAGTAGACCATATTTCAAATTTTTACAGTTGCGTTCTACTCAGTAGACCATAGTCAACGGTCACAGATAAACCCCCCGAGTTGGGTATCATTTGAAAGGTCTCAACGAGGGTGATCTATTGCCACCACCCACCTCCCCCCTCATCCTT
This sequence comes from Synanthedon andrenaeformis, assembly GCA_936446665.2. Taxonomy (NCBI): domain Eukaryota; kingdom Metazoa; phylum Arthropoda; class Insecta; order Lepidoptera; family Sesiidae; genus Synanthedon; species Synanthedon andrenaeformis. The sequence goes on from OW387793.2 coordinate 180,420, forward strand.
TATCTTACCTAACCTAACACAACCTTAGTTACTTACCCCCAATTTTTCACGAATTACAAAACAAAGACCCAAAACCAAACCAAAACAATTAGACATGGCAAAAGACAAGACAAACCACAACACAAAAACCCCCCCGCGGGCTGCAAGCCCGCGGCATCGAGCAACCTACTAGTTAACATATATAAAGCCGAACCCCCACTGACCGAACTACTCATATAACCATCCGGGAAGGAGGTTGGGGGGGTGGAATTTTTTTAACCAGTCATAAAGAGGATTCAAAATGAGGAACCGGAAAAATATGGAGAAGTCGATCCACCGAGGTGGTAAAAATTTGGTGAGAGGTCCTCGGAAACTAAGAGGGATAGAAAGATGGCGTTTGCGGAAAGTCATAGGGGGGGATCGGCAATTACCAGATCGCGACTCATCCCCATCCCGTTCATACATTTTTTTTACACTCCATACAAATCATACAAATCGGGATATCTCCAAAACCGTCGGGGATAGAGGGGCGGTTTCTTCGGGAGCGATCGACTATCGGGGTGGTCCAACTTCTGGGATAAACTTTATCCCCCTATCCCGCCCCGTCTATCCCGGCTCCATACAAGGATGCGATTTTCGGCAAAAGGGATGGGAATATCTCCAAAACCACCCGGGATAGGTGCTTGGTCACAATGGCACGTTTTCATCCCACGGTGGGATGCCTCCAGGAGGCCATCCCGTTTTTCAGCTTTCCCATCCCTTCATCCCGCCTCCATACAAAACTAGGGTTTTTTAGAACGGCTCCCATTTCACCTGGAAGAGGTTAAAATTGAGCGGCCTATCCTATCCCGTCGAATAGCGGGTAAAGTCCTGAGCTCCAGGCTTTTTTGGCACCCTCGGTACACGGACCTGGTAAAAAATTGGCGAAGGGATCTCGGAAACTAAAAGGGATAGGGGGATGGCGTTTGCGGAAAGTCATAGAGGGTCATCGGTGGTTACCACATCGCGACTCATCCCCATCCCGTTCATACATTTTTTTTATACTCCATACAACTTTTTTGGACTTTTCGAAGTGGGATACCTCCAAAACCACCGTGGATAGAGGGGCGGTGTCTTCGAGGGATAGGCATCGTTCCTCGAGGTCCAACTTCTCGGATAAACTTTATCCTCCCATCCCGCCCCCTTCATCCCGCCTCCATACAAAAGTGGCATTTTCACCGAAAGGGATGGGAATATCTCCAAAACCATCCGGGATAGGTGGGTGGTCGCAATGGTGCGTTTCCATCCCTCGGTATAATGCTTCCTGGGGGCCATCCCGTTTTTCGGGATTTCTATCCCTTCATCCCGCCTCCATACAAATTTTTATTTTTTCTGAAAAGCAATCTTTTCACCTGGAATAGGGCAATGTGGGGCGGTCTATCCTATCCCGTCGGATAGAGAGTGACGTTCCAAGCTCCAGGCACTTTTGGCACCCTCGGTCCACCTACCTGGTACAAAGTTGGTGAGAGGTCCTCGGAGACTACGAGGGATAGAGAGATGGCGTTTGCGGAATGTCATAGGGGGTCATCGGCGGTTACCAAATCGAGACCCATCCCCATCCCGTTCATACATTTTTTTTAAACTCCATACAACTTTTTGGATTTTTTGAAGTAGGATACCTCCAAAACAACCGGGGATAGAGGAACGGAGTCTTCAAGGGATAGGCATCGTTCCTCGAGGTCCAACTTCTCGGATAAACTTTATCCTCCCATCCCGCCCCCTTCATCCCGCCTCCATACAAAAGTGGCATTTTCACCGAAAAGGATGGGAATTTCTCCAAAACCATCCGGGATAGGTGGGTGGTCGCAATGGCGCGTTTCCATACTTCGGCGGGATGCTTTCAGGGGGCTATCCCGTTTTTCGGGATTTCTATCCCTTCATCCCGCCTCCATACAAATTTTTATTTTTTCGGAAAAGCAACCTTTTTACCTGGAAAGGCGCAACGCGGGACGGTCTATCCTGTCCCGTCGGATAGAGAGTGACGTTCCGAGATCCAGGCACTTTTGCCACCCTCGGTCCACCGACCTGGTAAAAAGTAAATGAGAGGTCCTCGAAGACTACGAGGGATAGAGGGATGGCGTTTGCGGAATGTCATAGGGGGTCATCGGCGGTTACCAAATCGAGACCTATCCCCATCCCGTTCATACATTTTTTTTAAACTCCATACAACTTTTTTCGAAATTTTTAAAGTGGAATATCTCCGAAACCACCGGGGATGGAGGGTCGGTTTCTTCGGGAGCGATCGACTATCGTCCTGGTCCAACTTCTCGGATAAACTTCATCCCCCTATCCCGCCCCGTCTATCCCGGCTCCATACAAGGATGTGATTTTCGGCGACAGGGATGGGAATATCGTCAAAACCGTCGGGGACAGGGACGTGGTCGCTATGGCGAATTTTCATCCCTAGGTGGGATGCTTTTAAGTGGGCCATCCAAATCTCCGTCCACCGACCTGGTAAAAAGTCGGTGAGAGGTCCTCGGAGACTACGAGGGATAGAAGGGTGGCGTTTGCGGAATGTCATAGAGGGTCATCGGCGGTTACTAAATCGAGACCCATCCCCATCCCGTTCATACATTTTTTTTAAACTCCATACAACTTTTTGAACTTTTCGATGTGGGATACCTCCAAAACCACCGCAGATATAGGGGCGGTGTCTTCGGGGGATAATCATCGTTCCTCAAGGTCCAACTTCTGGGATAAACTTTATCCTCTCATCCCGCCCTCTTCATCCCGTCTCCATACGAAAGTGGCATTTTCGGCGAAAGGGATGGGAATATCTCCAAAACTTTGCGGGATAGGTGGTCGGTGGCCATGGCGCGTTTTCATCTCCCGATGGGATGCCTCTTATGGGCCATCCCGATTTTCGGGTATCCCATCCCTTCATCCCGTCTCCATACAAAAGTGACATTTTCGGCGAAAGGGATGGGAATATATCCAAAACCATCGGGGATAGGTGGTCGGTGGCCATGGCTCGTTTCAATCCCTCGGTGGGGTCCTTCTAATTGGCGATCCCGATTTTCGGGATTTCCATCCCTTCATCCCGTTTCCAAATTTTTATTTTTCGGAAATGCAATCATTTCACCTGGAGCGCGGCAACGTGGGGCGGTCTTTTCTACCCGATCGTATGGAGGGTGGCGTAGCGCACCCCAAAAAATTCCTCGGTCCTCGGTCCACCGACCTGGTACAAAGATGGTGAGAGGTCCTCGGAAACTACGAGGGATAGAAGGGTGGCGTTTGCGGAATGTCATAGAGGGTCATCGGTAGTTACCACCGGATCAGTCGTCCCCATCCCGCTCATACATTTTTTTAAACTCCATACAACTTCATACAAAATCACACCTCAATGGCGATTTTGCACATTTAGAGGAGGACGGTCGACCCGCCCGCCGCTAAGGGTCTCGAGGCCGGGGGGGCGAACGACGAGGAGGGGGGATAGGGGGGATAGGGGAGCGCGCAGCGCGACCTGCCCCCCCGGCCCCCCTCCGAGGAATTCGCGACCCCGGACTCGAGGGCCGTAGCGGCGGCAACGGTGACCGGAGAGCCGCGTAAGTTCATCCCTTTTGGCCATTTAGACACAGCCAAGACTCAATCACCCCAATCCACCTCATCCCATCCTCCATCCCGGTGCGAACTCGGAAACGGTGCGACCGATACCCCCCGTGTTTGGGCTCATCGCGGGTAGTCCAAGGGGTTCGACTGAAATCCGGCATTGCGCACTTGCCCCCTTCCCCTGCAACCCCCTCAGCTGTAATTCGGAAGTCGTGTTTGGGTTCATCGGGGACGACTCCCCGAGATAAAAAAAATTGAACTCCCTCCATCCCCCCGGCCCTAACTCGAAAACGGTGCGACGCAGCCGGGTCGTGTTTGTGCTCATTGGAGACGTCTCCGGAAGACAAATTTTTTAGAGTAGACCAAATTTTAAAATTTTTACTGAGTAAAAGTTTTAACTCAGTAGACCATGGTCAACGGTTACAGATAAATCCCCCTGTATTGGGTATCATTTGAAAGGCCTCAACGAGGGTGATCTATTGGCACCACCCCTCCCCCCTCCCCCTGACCCCCTCTACTAAAAATCCTTCCGAAATACAAAACAAAGACCCCAAAACCAAACCAAAACAATTATAAGAGCACATTCGCACGAATAAACACTAATAGCATTAATCCCCCCCCCCCTCTAACCCCCCGACCGTAACTCGGAAACGGCTAGACGCAGCCGGGTCGTGTTTGGGATCATCGGAAAGGTCTTGGGTAGACGAATTTTTTAGAGTAGACCGAATTTCAAATTTTGACAGTTGCGGTCTACTCAGTAGACCATGGTCAACGGTTACAAATAAACCCTCCGTGTTGGGTATCATTTGAGAGGTCACAACGAGGGTGATCTATTGCCACCACCCTCCTCCCCCCTCCCCTCCTAACCTTACCTAACCTACCCTTACTTACTTACCCCGATTCTTCACGAATTACAAAACAAAGACCCAAAACCAAACCAAAACAATTAGACATGGCAAAAGACTACAACACCCAACTCACAACCGCGCCCCCGCGGGCTGCTTGCAGTCCGCGGCAGCACGCAAAATCTAGTTAATACAATATAAAGCCGAAATACCACTCACATACCCAATGACTCACTCATCGATTTGTTCTCCTAGAAGGAGCGGTCGGGGGTTTCCCTGTTATAGGTGGTCGTATAGGTAATTCCCCGGTGACCTCCAGAAAAATCTCATATCCTCGGTAAACCGACCTGGTAAAAAGTTGGTTAGTGGTCCTCGGAAACTATGAGGGATAGAAGGGTGGCGTTTGCGGAATGTCATAGAGGGTCATCGGTGGTGACCAGGGAAAGTGTCATCCCCATCCCGTTCATACATTTTTTTTAAACTCCATACAACTTTTTTGGACTTTTCAAAGTGGAGTACCCTCTAAACCACCGGAGATAGGTTGGCGGCGTCTTTGGGGGATGATCACCTATAGTGGTGGTCCAACTTCTCGGATAAACTTTATCCCCCCACCTCCCCCCCTTCGCCCCCCCTCCATACAAAAAGTGGCAATTTCTTTGAAGGATGGAAATATCTCCGAAACCGTCGAGGATAGGAAGTCGGTCTCAATGGCGCGTTTCCGTCCCTCGGTGGGATGCTTCTTAAAAGCTATCCCGATTTATGGGATTTCCATCCCTTCATCCCGTTTCATGCCAATATTGGGTTTTTTCTGAATTTTCTAAAAAGCGATTTTTTTCACCCACAAGGAGACACCGTGGGGCGGTGTATCCTATCCCGTCGTATGGAGGGTGGCGTAGCGCGCCCCAGGAAATTATTCGATCCTCGGTCCACCTACCTGGTAAAAAGTTGGTGAGTGGTCTTCGGAAACCACGGGGGATAGAAGGGTGGCGTTTGCGGAATGTCATAGAGGGTCATCGGTAGTCACCAGGGAGAGAGTCATCCCCATCCCGTTCATACATTTTTTTTACACTCCATACAACTTTTTGGATTTTTCAAAGTGGAACATCTCCGAAACCGCCAGAGATAGGTGGTCGGCGTCTTAGGGGGATGATAACCCATAGTGGTGGTCCAACTTCTCGGATAAACTTTATCCCCCCATCCCGCCCCCTTCATCCCGTCTCCATACAAAAGTGGCATTTTCGGCGAAAGGGATGGGAATATCTCTAAAACCGTGCGGGATAGGTGGTCGGTCGCCGTGGCGCGTTTCCATCCCTCGGTGGGATGCTTCTTAAAAGCCATCCCGATTTTCGGGATTTCCATCCCTTCATCCCGCCACCATACAAATTTATGGTTTTTCGGAAAAGCGATTTATTTCACCCACAAGGAGATTTTCTGGAGCGATATATCTCATCCCGTCGTATGGAGGGTGGCGTAGCGCGTCCCGGGAAATTTCTCGGTCCTCGGTCCATCGACCTGGTACAAAGATGGTGAGCGGTCCTCGGAAACTACGAGGGATGGAAGGTTGGCGTTTGTGGAATGTCATAGAGGGTCATCGGTAGTCACCAAGGAAAATGTCATCCCCATCCCGTTCATACATTTTTTTTACACTCCATACAACCTGTATTGACACTACGATCCCCGTAGCTCCTCAACGGTGGCAGCTGCCCGTGCGGTCTCTTCGGGGGATAAAGGTTTCTCCCCGAGGCCCATCGGCCGGGACGGTCTACTTCCCGCCACCTCCACCTCTTCGCCCCCCCTCCATACAAAAGTGGCATTTCTTTTCGGAAGGATAGGGAATATCTCCAAAACCATCGCGGATGGGTGGGTGGTCACTTTGGCGGATAACCGTCACTCCGCGAGGTCCACCCCCAGGGAACGTCATCTTCCCCCCACCTCCCCCCCTTTCATACAAAATCACACCTCGATTGCGATTTTGCACATTTAGAGGAGGGCGGTTGACCCGCCGCGAAGGGTCTCGAGGCCGGGGGGGCGAATGACGAGGAGGGGGGATAGGGGGGGCTAGGGGAGCGCGCAGCGCGACCCGCCCCCCCGGCCCCCCTCCGAGGAATTCGCGACCCCGGACTCGAGGGCCGCAGCGGTGGCAACGGTGACCGGAGAGCCGCGAAAGTCCACGCCCATCGGCCATTTAGACACAGCCAAGTCCTAATGACCCCGATCCACCCCATCCCATCCGTTCATCCCGATACGAACTCGGAAACGGTTCGACCGATTCCCCCCGTGCTTGGGCTCATTCGATCGGGCTCGTCACGGGTAGTCCAAGGAGTCGGACCGAATTTTGGCATTGCGCACTCGCCCTCCCCCTCCCTCCCCCACTCCATACAAAATCACAACTGAAAGGAATTTTTGCACCGACATAAGAGACGGCGGTCGACCCGTCGCGGAGCGAAGCGGAGCGACGGCAAGGGTCTACCGGGGCACCAAAAAAAGCGAGATTTTTGACAGCCCCCCCTCCCATTGGACCCTCTCAGTCGTAACTCGGAAACGACGCGACGCACTGGGGTCGTGTTTGGGGTCATCGGGGACGTCTCACCGAGATAAAAAAATTTACACCCCCCTCGGACCCCCCCGGCCGTAACTCGGAAACGGCACGTCACAGCCGGGTCGTGTTTGGGGTCATCGGAGACGTCTCCCCGAGATAAAAAATTTGACGCCCCCCTCGAACCCCCTTAGTCGTAAATCAGAAACGGCGCGTCACAGCCGGGTTGTGTTTGGGGTCATCGGAGACGTCTCCCCGAGATAAAAAATTTGACCCCCCCTCGGACCCCCTTAGTTGTAACTCAGAAACGGTGCGTCACAGCCGGGTCGAGTTTGGGGTCATTGGAGACGTCTCCCCGAGATAAAAAAATTGACGCCCCCCCTCCAACCCCCCCGGCCGTAACTCGGAAACGGCGCGTCACAACCGGGTCGTGTTTGGGGTCATCGGAGACGACTCCCCGAGATAAAAAATTCGACGCCCCCCTCCAACCCCCCAGGCCTTAACTTGGAAACAACGCGACGTAGTGGGGTTGTGTTTGGGGTCATCATAGACGTCTCCCCGAGATAGTAAAATTGAACCCCCCTCCAACCCCCTCAGCCGTAACTCGGAAACGGCGCAACGCAGCCAGGTCGTGTTTGGGCTCATCAGAGACGCCTCGGGAAGACGAATTTTTTGGAGTAGACCAAATATTCAAATTTTGACAGTTGCGGCCTACTCTGTAGACCATGGTCAACGGCTACAGATAGACCCCCCGAGTTGGGTATCATTTGAAAGGTCTCAAAGAGGGTGATATATTGCTACCACCCCCCTCCCCCCTCCCCCCTTACTTACCCCCAATTTTTCATGAATTACAAAACAAAGACCCAAAACCAAACCAAAACAATTAGACATGGCAAAAGACAAGACAAACTACAACACAAAAACCCCCCCGCGGGCTGCAAGCCCGCGGCATCGAGCAACCTACTAGTTAACAAATATAAAGCCGAACTACCGCTGACCGAACAAAGTTCTCCGGGAAGGGGGGGCGGGGGGATTCCCCCTTGGGGCTCGTCGTGGAGAGGAAGAAAAATGGTTCAGAAATTAAATCGAAGACCTCGGTCCACCGACCTGGTAAAAAGTTGGCGACGGGATCTCGGAAACTGCGAGGGATAGAAGGGTGGCGTTTGCGGATAGTCATAGAGGGTCATCGGCAATTGCCACCGGACTGCTCATCCCCATCCCGTTCATACATTTTTTTTAAACTCCATACAACTTTTTTGAAATTTTCAAAGTGGCACATCTCCAAAACCACCGGAGATAGCGGGGCGGCGTCTTCTGCGGATGACCATCTATCGTGGTGGTCCAACTTCTGGGATAAACTTTATCCCCCCATCCCGCCCCCTTCATCCCGCCTCCATACAAAAGTGGCATTTTCGGCAAAAGGGATAAGAATATCTCCAGAACCATGCGGGATAGGTGGGTGGTCGCAATGGCGCGGTTCCATCCCTCGGTGGGATGCTTCCTAGGGGCTATCCCGTTTTTCAGGCTTTCCATCCCTTCATCCCGCCTCCATACAAAATTTTATTTTTTCGGAAAAGCAACCTTTTCACCCGGAACGGGGAAACAGGGGGCGGTCTATCCTGTCCCGTCGGATAGAGAGTGACGTTCCGAGCTCCAGGCACTTTTGCCATCCTCGGTCCACCGACCCGGTACAAAGTCGGTGAGAGGTCCTCGGAGACTACGAGGGATAGAGGGATGGCGTTTGCGGAATGTCATAGGGGGTCATCGGTAGTTACCACAAAAAGAGTTATCCCCATCCCGTTCATACATTTTTTTTAAACTCCATACAACTTTTTTGAAATATTCCAAGGGGGTTATCTCCGAAACCCCCGGAGATAGCGGGATGGCGTCTTTGGAGGATGATCAGCTCTCGTGATGGTCCAAGTGCCGGGATAGGTTTCATCCCCTCATCCCGCCCCCTTCATCCCGCCTCCATACAAAAGTGGCATTTTCACCGAAAGGGATGGGAATATCTCCAAAACCATCCGGGATAGGTGGGTGGTCGCAAAGGCGCGTTTCCATCCCTCGGTGGGATGCTTTCAGGGGGCTATCCCGTTTTTCGGGATTTCCATCCCTTCATCCCGCCTCCATACAAATTTTTATTTTTTCGGAAAAGCGATCTTCTCGCCTGGAACGGGGCAACGCGGGGCGGTCTATCCTATCCCGTCGGATAGAGAGTGACGTTCCGAGCTCCAGGCACTTTTGCCACCCTCGGTCCACCGACCTGGTAAAAAGTGGATGAGAGGTCCTCGGAGACTACGAGGGATAGAGGGATGGCGTTTGCGGAATGTCATAGGGGGTCATCGGCGGTTACCAAATCAAGACCCATCCCCATCCCGTTCATACATTTTTTTTAAACTCCATACAACTTTTTTCGAAATTTTCAAAGTGGGATATCTCCGAAATCACCGGGGATGGAGGGTCGGTTTCTACGGGAGCGATCGACTATCGTCCTGGTCCAACTTCTCGGATAAACTTCATCCCCCTATCCCGCCCCGTCTATCCCGGCTCCATACAAGGATGTGATTTTCGGCGACAGGGATGGGAATATCGTCAAAACCGTCGGGGACAGGGACGTGGTCGCTATGGCGAATTTTCATCCCTAGGTGGGATGCTTCCAAGGGGCCATCCCGATCTCGGTCCACCGACCTGGTAAAAAGTGGGTGAGAGGTCCTCGGAGACTATGAACGATAGAGGGATGGCGTTTGCGGAATGTCATAGGTGGTCATCGGCGGTTACCAAATCGAGACCCATATCCATCCCGTTCATACATTTTTTTTAAACTCCATACAACTTTTTGGATTTTTCGAAGTGGGATACCTCCAAAACCACCGAGATAGAGGGGGGGTGTCTTCGGGGGATAGGCATCATTCCTCGATGTCCAACTTCTCGGATAAACTTTATCCTCCCATCCCGCCGTCTTCATCCCGTCTCCATACAAAAGTGGCATTTTCGGCGAAAGGGATGGGAATATCTATAAAACTTTACGGGATAGGTGGTCGGTCACCATGGCGCGTTTTCATCCCCCGATGGGATGCTTCTTAAGGGCCATCCCGATTTTCGGGTATCCCATCCCTTCATCCCGTCTCCATACAAAAGTGGCATTTTCGGCGAAAGGGATGGCAATATCTCCAAAACCATTAGGGATAGGTGATCCATAGCCATGGCGCGTTCCATCCCTCGGTGGGGTCCTTCTTAACGACCATCCCGATTTTCGGGATTTCCATCCCTTCATCCCGTTTCCATACAAATTTTAATTTTTCGGAAATGCAATCATTTCACCTGGAACGCGGCAACGTGGGGCGGTCTTTTCTACCCGATTGTATGGAGGGTGGCGTAGCGCACCCCAAAAAATTCCTCGGCCCTCGGTCCACCGACCTGGTACAAAGATGGTGAGAGGTCCTCGGAAACTACGAGAGATAGAGGGATGGCGTTTGCGGATTGTCATAGATGGTCATCGGTAGTTACCACCGGATCACTCATCCCCATCCCGCTCATACATTTTTTTTTAAACTCCATACAACGTCATACAAAATCACACCTCGATGGCGATTTTGCACATTTAGAGGACAGAGGTCGACCCGCCGCGAAGGGTCTCGAGGCCGGGGGGGCGAACGACGAGGAGGGGGGAACAGGGGGATAGGGGAGCGCGCAGCGCGACCCGCACCCCCGGCCCCCCTCCGAGGAATTCGCGACCCCGGACTCGAGGGCCGCAGCGGCGGCAACGGTGAGCGGAGAGCTGCGAAAGACTATCCCGGTGGGCCATTTAGACACAGCCAAGACCCCAATGACCCCGATCCTCTCCATCCCATCCGTTCATCCCGTTTCTAACTCGGAAACGGTGCGACCGATACCCCCCGTGTTTGGGCTCATTCGATCGGGTTCATCGTAGGTACTCCGACTGGTCCGACCTAATTTCGGCATTGCGTACTTGCCCACCCCCTCAGTCCCCTCTCCATACAAAATCACACCTAAAAGGGATTTTTTTCCACCCACATAAGAGACGGCAGTAGATCCGGAAAGGGTCTACCGGGGCCACGAATTTTGACACCCCTCCCCCCCCCCTCAAACCCCCTCAGCCGTAACTCGGAAACGGCGCGACGCAGCCCGGTCGTGTTTGGGCTCATCGGAGACGTCTCGGGAAGACGAATTTTTAGAGTAGACCAAATTTCAAAAACTGACAATTCCGGTCTACTCAGTAGACCATGGTCAACGGTTACAAGTAGACCCCCCGTGTTGGGTTTCATTTGAAAGGTCTCAACGAGGGTGATCTGTTGGCACCACCCCTCCCTCCCCCCTACTTAAGATCCTTCCGAAATACAAAACAAAGACCCCAAAACCAAACCAAAACAATTATAAGAGCACAGTCGCGCAAATAAACACTAAACTCATCAACTCCCCCCCCTCTAACCCCCTCGACCGTAACTCAGAAACGGCTAGACGCAGCCGGGTCGTGTTTGGACTCATCAGAGACGTCTCGGGTAGACGAATTTTTTAGAGTAGACCAAATTTCAACTTTTGACAGTTGGGGTCCACTCAGTAGACCATGGTCAACGGTTAAAGTTAGACCCCCCGTGTTGGGTATCATTTGAAAGGTCTCAACGAGGGTGATCTATTGCCACCACCCGCCTCCCCCCCTTCCCCCTAACCTTACCTCACCTAACAACCTTACTTACTTACCCCCAATTCGAATTACAAAACAAAGACCCAAAACCAAACCACAACAATTAGACATGGCAAAAGACCAACACCCAACTCACAACCGCGCCCCCGCGGGCTGCTTGCAGTCCGCGGCAGCACACAAAATCTAGTTAATAAACTATAAAGCCGGATTCCCACTCAACGACCTAATGACTCATCTTTTTGTTCTCCCAGAAGGAGCGGTCGGGGGTTTCCCTGTTATAGGTGGTCGTATAGGTAATTCCCCGGTGACCTCCAGAAAAATCCCATATCTTCGGTAAACCGACCTGGTAAAAAGTTGGTTAGTGGTCCTCGGAAACTATGAGGGATAGAAGGGTGGCGTTTGCGGAATGTCATAGAGGGTCATCGGTGGTCACCAGGGAAAGTGTCATCCCCATCCCGTTCATACATTTTTTTTAAACTCCATACAACTTTTTTGGACTTTTCAAAGTGGAGTACCCCCTAAACCACCGGAGATAGGTGGGCGGCGTCTTTGGGGGATAACGGTTTCTCCCCGAGGCCCATCGGCCGGGACGGTCTACTTACCCACACCTCCCCCCCTTCGCCCCCCCTCCATACAAAAAGTGGCAATTTCTTTGAAGGATGGAAATATCTCCGTAACCATAGAGGATGGGAAGTCGGTCTCCATGGCGCGTATCCGTCCCTCGGTGGGACGCTTCTTAAAAGCCATCCCGCTTTTCGAGTATCCCATCCCTTCATCCCGCCACCGTACAAAGTTATGGTTTTTCGGAAAAGCGATTTATTTCAACCGGAAGGAGATTTTCTGGAGCGGTATATCTCATCCCATCGTATGGACGGTGGCGTAGCGCGCCCCAGGAAATTTCTCGGTCCTCGGTCCACCTACCTGGTAAAAAGTTGGTGAGTGGTCTTCGGAAACTACGGGGGATAGAAGGGTGGCGTTTGCGGAATGTCATAGAGGGTCATCGATAGTCACCAAAGAAAATGTCATCCCCATCCCGTTCATACATTTTTTTTAAACTCCATACAACTTTTTGGATTTTTCAAAGTGGAACATCTCCGAAACCGCCGGAGATAGGTGGGCGGCGTCTTAGGGGGATGATAATCCATAGTGGTGGTCCAACTTCTCGGATAAACTTTATCCCCCCATCCCGCCCCCTTCATCCCGTCTCCATACAAAAGTGGCATTTTCGGCGAAAGGGATGGGAATATCTCTAAAACCGTGCGGGATAGGTGGTCGGTCGCCGTGGCGCGTTTCCATCCCTCGGTGGGATGCTTCTTAAAAGCCATCCCGATTTTCGGGATTTCCACCCCTTCATCCCGCCACCATACAAATTTATGGTTTTTCGGAAAAGCGATTTATTTCACCCACAAGGAGATTTTCTGGAGCGATATATCTCATCCCGTCGTATGGAGGGTGGCGTAGCGCGTCCCGGGAAATTTCTTGGTCTTCGGTCCATCGACCTGGTACAAAGATGGTGAGCGGTCCTCGGAAACTACGAGGGATGGAAGGTTGGCGTTTGTGGAATGTCATAGAGGGTCATCGGTAGTCACCAAGGAAAATGTCATCCCCATCCCGTTCATACATTTTTTTTACACTCCATACAACCTGTATTGACACTACGATCCCCGTAGCTCCTCAACGGTGGCAGCTGCCCGTGCGGTCTCTTCGGGGGATAAAGGTTTCTCCCCGAGGCCCATCGGCCGGGACGGTCTACTTCCCGCCACCTCCCCCTCTTCGCCCCCCCTCCATACAAAAGTGGCATTTCTTTTCGGAAGGATAGGGAATATCTCCAAAACCATCGCGGATGGGTGGGTGGTCACTTTGGCGGATAACCGTCACTCCGCGAGGTCCACCCCCAGGGAACGTCATCTTCCCCCCACCTCCCCCCCTTTCATACAAAATCACACCTCGATTGCGATTTTGCACATTTAGAGGAGGGCGGTTGACCCGCCGCGAAGGGTCTCGAGGCCGGGGGGGCGAATGACGAGGAGGGGGGATAGGGGGGGCTAGGGGAGCGCGCAGCGCGACCCGCCCCCCCGGCCCCCCTCCGAGGAATTCGCGACCCCGGACTCGAGGGCCGCAGCGGCGGCAACGGTGACCGGAGAGCCGCGAAAGTCCACGCCCATCGGCCATTTAGACACAGCCAAGTCCCAATGACCCCGATCCACCCCATCCCATCCGTCCATCCCGATACGAACTCGGAAACGGTTCGACCGATTCCCCCCGTGCTTGGGCTCATTCGATCGGGCTCGTCGCGGGTAGTCCAAGGAGTCGGACCGAATTTTGGCATTGCGCACTCGCCCTCCCCCTCCCTCCCCCACTCCATACAAAATCACAACTGAAAGGAATTTTTGCACCGACATAAGAGACGGCGGTCGACCCGTCGCGGAGCGAAGCGGAGCGACGGCAAGGGTCTACCGGGGCACCAAAAAAAGCGAGATTTTTGACAGCCCCCCCTCCCATTGGACCCTCTCAGTCGTAACTCGGAAACGACGCGACGCACTGGGGTCGTGTTTGGGGTCATCGGGGACGTCTCACCGAGATAAAAAAATTTACACCCCCCTCGGACCCCCCCGGCCGTAACTCGGAAACGGCACGTCACAGCCGGGTCGTGTTTGGGGTCATCGGAGACGTCTCCCCGAGATAAAAAATTTGACGCCCCCCTCGAACCCCCTTAGTCGTAAATCAGAAACGGCGCGTCACAGCCGGGTCGTGTTTGGGGTCATCGGAGACGTCTCCCCGAGATAAAAAATTTGACCCCCCCTCGGACCCCCTTAGTTGTAACTCAGAAACGGTGCGTCACAGCCGGGTCGAGTTTGGGGTCATTGGAGACGTCTCCCCGAGATAAAAAAATTGACGCCCCCCCTCCAACCCCCCCGGCCGTAACTCGGAAACGGCGCGTCACAACCGGGTCGTGTTTGGGGTCATCGGAGACGACTCCCCGAGATAAAAAATTCGACGCCCCCCTCCAACCCCCCAGGCCTTAACTTGGAAACAACGCGACGTAGTGGGGTTGTGTTTGGGGTCATCATAGACGTCTCCCCGAGATAGTAAAATTGAACCCCCCTCCAACCCCCTCAGCCGTAACTCGGAAACGGCGCAACGCAGCCAGGTCGTGTTTGGGCTCATCAGAGACGCCTCGGGAAGACGAATTTTTTGGAGTAGACCAAATATTCAAATTTTGACAGTTGCGGCCTACTCTGTAGACCATGGTCAACGGCTACAGATAGACCCCCCGAGTTGGGTATCATTTGAAAGGTCTCAAAGAGGGTGATATATTGCTACCACCCCCCTCCCCCCTCCCCCCTTACTTACCCCCAATTTTTCATGAATTACAAAACAAAGACCCAAAACCAAACCAAAACAATTAGACATGGCAAAAGACAAGACAAACTACAACACAAAAACCCCCCCGCGGGCTGCAAGCCCGTGGCATCGAGCAACCTACTAGTTAATACAATATAAAGCCGAAATACCACTCACATACCCAATGACTCACTCATCGATTTGTTCTCCTAGAAGGAGCGGTCGGGGATTTCCCTATTATATATGGTCGGATAGGGGATTCCCCTGTGACCTCCAGAAAAATCTCATATCCTCGGTACACCGTTCTGGTAAAAAGTTGGTTAGCGGTCCTCGGAAACTATGAGGGATAGAAGGGTGGCGTTTGCGGAATGTCATAGAGGGTCATCGGTGGTCACCAGGGAAAGTGTCATCCCCATCCCGTTCATACATTTTTTTTAAACTCTATACAACTTTTTTGGACTTTTCAAAGTAGACTACCTCCTCAACCACCGGGGATAGGTGGGCGGCGTCTTTGGGGGATAACGGTTTCTCCCCGAGGCTCATTGGCCGGGGCGGTCTACTTCCCCCCACCTCCCCCCCTTCGCCCCCCCTCCATACAAAAGTGGCATTTTCGGCGAAACGGATGGGAGGAATTACAAAACAAAGACCCAAAAGCAAACCAAAACAATTAGACATGGCAAAAGACAAGACAAAACGAAAACACAAAAACCCCCCCGCGGGCTGCAAGCCCGCGGCATCGAGCAACCTACTAGTTAATAAACTATAAAGCCGAAATACCACTCACGTACCCAACTAATGACTCACTCATCGATTTGTTCTCCCAGAAGGAGCGGTCGGGGGTTTCCCCGCTATAGGTGGTCGTATAGGTAATTCCCCGGTGACCTCCAGAAAAATCTCATATCCTCGGTAAACCGACCTGGTAAAAAGTTGGTTAGTGGTCCTCGGAAACTATGAGGGATAGGAGGGTGGCGTTTGCGGAATGTCATAGAGGGTCATCGGTGGTGACCAGGGAAAGTGTCATCCCCATCCCGTTCATACATTTTTTTTAAACTCCATACAACTTTTTTGGACTTTTCAAAGTGGAGTACCCTCTAAACCACCGGAGATAGGTGGGCGGCGTCTTTGGGGGATGATCACCTATAGTGGTGGTCCAACTTCTCGGATAAACTTTATCCCCCCATCCCGCCCCCTTCATCCCGTCTCCATACAAAAAGTGGCCATTTTTTTGGAAGGATGAAAATATCTCCGAAACTATCGAGGATAGGAAGTCGGTCTCAATGGCGCGTTTCCGTCCCTCGGTGGGATGCTTCTTAAAAGCTATCCCGATTTATGGGATTTCCATCCCTTCATCCCGTTTCATGCCAATATTGGGTTTTTTCTGAATTTTCTAAAAAGCTATTTTTTTCACCCACAAGGAGACACCGTGGGGCGGTGTATCCTATCCCGTCGTATGGAGGGTGGCGTAGCGCGCCCCAGGAAATTATTCGATCCTCGGTCCACCTACCTGGTAAAAAGTTGGTGAGTGGTCTTCGGAAACCACGGGGGATAGAAGGGTGGCGTTTGCGGAATGTCATAGAGGGTCATCGGTAGTCACCAAAGAAAATGTCATCCCCATCCCGTTCATACATTTTTTTTACACTCCATACAACTTTTTGGATTTTTCAAAGTGGAACATCTCCGAAACCGCCAGAGATAGGTGGGCGGCGTCTTAGGGGGATGATAACCCATAGTGGTGGTCCAACTTCTCGGATAAACTTTATCCCCTCATCCCGCCCCCTTCATCCCGTCTCCATACAAAAGTGGCATTTTCGGCGAAAGGGATGGGAAAATCTCCAAAACCGTGCGGGATAGGTGGTCGGTGGCTATGGCGCGTTTCTATTCCTCGGTGGGATGCTTCTCAAGGGCCATCCCGATTTTCGGGATTTCCATCCCTTCATCCCGTCTCCATACAAATTTATGGTTTTTCGGAAAAGCTATTTATTTCACCGGGAAGGGGGCAAAGTCGGGTAGTCAATCCTATCCCATCGTATGGACGGTGGCGTAGCGCGCCCCAGGAATTTCCTCGGTGCTCGGTTCACCGATCTGGTACAAAGATGGCGAGAGGTCCTCGGAAACTGAGAGGGATGGAAGGGTGGCGTTTGCGGAATGTCATAGAGGGTCATCGGTAGTCACCAGGGAAAGTGTCATCCCCATCCCGTTCATACATTTTTTTTACACTCCGTACAACCTGTACGGACTTTCCGATCCCCGTAGCTCCTCAGCGGTGGCAGCTGCCCGTGCGGTCTCTTTGAGGGATAACGGTATCTCCCCGGGGCCCATCGGCCGGTATGGTTTACTTCCCCTCGCCTCCCCCCCTTCGCCCCCCCTCCATACAAAAGTGGCATTTCTTCTCGGAAGGATGGGAATATCTTCAAAACCATCGAGGATGGGTGGGTGGGCACTTTGGCGGATAATCGTCACCCCGCGAGATCCACCCCCAGGGACCGTCACCTTCCCCCCACCTTCCCCTTAACCCCCCTTTCATACAAAATCACACCACAATGGCGATTTAGCACATTTAGGTCGACCCGCTGCGAAGGGTCTCGAGGCCGGGGGAGCGAATGACGAGGAGGGGGGATAGGGGGGCTAGGGGAGCGCGCAGCGCGACCCGCCCCCCCCGCCCCCCTCCTCGTCATTCGCTCCCCCGGACTCGAGGGCCGCAGCGGCGGCAACGGTGGCCGGAGAGCCGCGAAAGTCCACCCCCATCGGCCATTTAGACACAGCCGAGACCCTATGACCCCGATCCTCCCCATCCCATCCGTCCATCCCGGTAGGAACTCGGAAACGGTTCGACCGATACCCCCAGTGCTTGGACTCATTCGATCGGGCTTGTCGCGGTAGTCCAAGGGGTCGGACCGAATTTTGGCATTGCGCATTCACCCCCCCCCCCTCACTCCCCCACGCCATACAAAATCACAACTAAAAGGGATTTTTGCACCGACATAAGAGACGGTGGTTGACCCGTCGCGAAACGAAGCGGAGCGACGGCAAGGGTCTACCGGGGCACCAAAAAAAGCGAGATTTTTGACCTCCTCTCCCCCTCCAACCCCCTCAGCCGTAACTCGGAAACGGCCCGACGCAGCCAGGTCGTGTTTGGGCTCATCGGGGACGTCTCACCGAGATAAAAAATTTGACGCCCCCTCGGACCCCCCCGGCCGTAACTCGAAAACGGCGCAACACAGCCGGGTCGTGTTTGGGCTCATCGGAGACGTCTCGACGAGATAAAAAAATTGACGCCCCCCTCGGACCCCCCCGGCCGTAACTCGAAAACGGCGCAACACAGCCGGGTCGTGTTTGGGCTCATCGGAGACGTCTCACCTAGATAAAAAAATTGGCGCCCCCCTCGGACCCCCCCGGCCGTAACTCGGAAACGGCGCGTCACAACCGGGCCGTGTTTGGGGTCATCGGAGACGTCTCGACGAGATAAAAAATTTGAACCCCCCTCGGACCCCCTCCGGCCGTAACTCGGAAGCGACGCGACGCAGTGGGGTCGTGTTTGGGGTCATTGGAGACGTCACCCCGAGATAATAAAATTGAACCCCCCTCCAAACCCCTCAGCCGTAACTCGGAAACGGCGCAACGCAGCCAGGTCGTGTTTGGGGTCATTGGAGACGTCTCCCCGAGATAATAAAAATTGAACCCCCCTCCAAACCCCTCGGCCGTATCTCAGAAACAGCGCAACGCAGCCAAATCGTGGTTGGGCTCATCGGAGACGTCTCGACGAGATAAAAAAATTGAACCCCCCTCGGACCCCCTCAGTCGTAACTCGGAAACGGCGCGACGCAGCCGGGTCGTGTTTGGGCTCATCGGAGACGTCTCGGAAAGACGAATTTTTTAGAGTAGACCAAATTTTAAATTTTGACAGTTGCGGTCTACTCAGTAGACCATCGTCAATGGTTACAGATAAACCCCCCGAGTTGGGTATCATTTGAAAGGTCTCAAAGAGGGTGATTTATTGACACAACCTTCCTCCCCCCTCCCCCCTTACTTACCCCCAATTTTTCACGAATTACAAAACAAAGACTCCAAAACCAAACCAAAACAATTATAAGAGCACAGTCGCACGAATTAACACTAAACTCACCAACTCCCTCTCCACTCCTCCTCCCCTTCGCCCCCTCTCCACACAAAAGTGGAATTTTCGGCGAAACGGATGGGACGAATTACAAAACAAAGACCCAAAACCAAACCAAAACAATTAGACATGGCAAAAAGACAACAAAAAACGAAACACAAAAACCCCCCCGCGGGCTGCAAGCCCGCGGCATCGAGCAACCTACTAGTTAATAAACTATAAAGCCGAAATACCACTCACAGACTGACTGACTCATCGAATTGTTCTCCTAGAAGGAGCGGTGGGAGGTTTCCCCGCTATAGGTGGTCGGATAGGGGATGGCCCCGTGACCTCCAGAAAAATCCCATATCCTCGGTACACCGTTCTGGTAAAAAGTTGGTTAGTGGTCCTCGGAAACTATGAGGGATGGAAGGGTGGCGTTTGCTGAATGTCATAGAGGGTCATCGGTAGTCACCGCGGAAAGTGTCATCTTCATCCTACCTTCCCCCCTTCGCCCCCCCTCCATACAAAAGTGGCATTTCTTTTGGGAAGGATGGGAATAACTCCAAAACCATCGTGGATAGGTGGGTGGTCGCTTTGGCGGATAACCATCACTCCACGAGGACCACCCCCCGAGACCGTCGCCCTCCCCTCCCCTCCCCCCCTTTACCCCCCTTTCATACAAAATCACACCGGAATGGCGATTTTGCGCATTTAGAGGAGGGCGGTCGACCCGCCGCGAAGGGTCTCGAGGCCGGGGGGCGAATGACGAGGAGGGGGGTAGGGGGGATAGGGGAGCGCGCAGCGCGACCCGCCCCCCCGGCCCCCCTCCGAGGAATTCGCGACCCCGGACTCGAAGGCCGCAGCGGCGGCAACGGTGATCGGAGAGCCGCGAAAGTCCACCCCCATCGGCCATTTAGACACAGCCAAGACCTAATGACCCCGATCCTCCCCATCCCATCCGTCCATCCCGGTACTAACTCGGAAACGGTTCGACCGAAACCCCCCGTGTTTGGGCTCATTCGATCGGGCTCGTCGCGGGTAGTCCAAGGGGTCCGACCGAATTTTGGCATTGCGCACTCGCCCTCCCCTCTCTCCCCCCCTCCATACAAATTCACACCTGTAGACCTTTGCCGTCGCGGAGCGGAGCGGAGCCAGGTCGTGTTTGGGGTCTTCGGAGACGTCTCAACGAGATAAAAAATTTGACGCCCCCCTCGGACCCCCCCCGGCCGTAACTCGGAAACGGCCCGATGCAGCCAGGTCGTGTTTGGGCTCATCGGAACCGTCTAGACGAGATAAAAAATTTGACGCCCCCCTCGGACCCCCCCGGCCGTAACTCGGAAACGACGCGACGCAGTGGGGTCGTGTTTGGGCTCATCGGAGAGGTCTCAAGGAGATAAAAATTTTGAACCCCCTCTGACCCCCCTGGCCGTAACTCGGAAACGACACGACGCAGTGGGGTCGTGTTTGGGGTCATTGGAGACGTCTCCCCGAGGTAATAAAATTTAACCTCCCTCCAACCCCCTCAGCCGTAACTCAGAAACGGCGCAACGCAGCCAGGTCGTGTTTGGGCTCATCGGAGACGTTTCGGAAAGACAAATTTTTTAAAGTAGACCAAATTTCAAAATTTGTCAATTCCAGTCTACTCAGTAGACCATGGTCAACGGTTACAAGTAGACCCCCCATGTTAGGTATCTATCAACACCATCCTACCAGCCCCCCTCCGCTTCCCCCTTACTTACCACCCCCATTTAAAATTATACAATTAATGACGATTTACAAAACAAAGACCCAAAAGCAAACCAAAACAATTAGACATGGCAAAAGACAAGACAAAACGAAAACACAAAAACCCCCCCGCGGGCTGCAAGCCCGCGGCATCGAGCAACCTACTAGTTCTATAATTATATAAAAATCAATTTAATTTCGCTAAAACTATAAAATAGATCTACAATTTTTGATTATATATTTTTTGTTCGGATTAATTTCAGTAGATGGCGTTCGTAGCGGACGTATCGTGTGACATTGCGCCTTACCTTGCACAACTGTTATTATTCCCTAAGGTTGTGTCAAATTGACATTAAGTTGTCATTAATCGTTAACCACAGCGAGACATCAGACATTAGCTCTTGTGAAGTTCTCAGTCAGTTCAAAAGATTTAAATGACAGTGAAAAGATTCATTGTCATTTTAAAATGTTCATTCGTTTGGATTTGAAAGGTTGATTGATATTAATCACAGTTGATTTATAATGTGGCTCAGTGAGTTTACTCGGCTCGATGCTTTTACTCCATTTCCTTTTGAAATGCCGTGAATATTAAGGTATACTTACTCGTATTTTAAGAAAACTCTATCTTCGTAAGGTTAACTACTACATAGCTTTTTCTTTCGACTTCATCCGTATTTCTGTGTAAATTTTAACCCATGTATAGGTATTTTTTTATGTAAAAACTATATTTACTGTATAGTTTCCTCAAAATCCGTCCAGTAATTTATTTGCGTGGAATTATTATTTGCGTGAAAGTGTAGAGGTATTAACAATCCATCTTTACAAACTTGCGCATTTTTAATACCTATATAAGTATTTGTAGGAGTTTAGATTTCAAACTTGCGATTTTCGATTTATTATAATACTTAAATTTGTATAGAATGTTAAAAATTCAATCAGCTTCGATTTTCCACAGTGGCAGGTGTGTACGTCGTACTACCCTTAACTAAGTAAGCCCTTGTGAAGTGAAGCATGAGGCAAGCGAGTGATCAAAACGGCGCATCCTGTTCCTGCCTCGGTTGCATCCTTATCATAATGTAGATATTCGCAAATTATTGATTCCTAGCTGTCACGTACAAAACGAACACAATTTGTTTGCATACTCATTGTCGAGGCGTCCGTCTGTCAAAAACGGGAGAGACATGTAACGCTTGGCAGCTTGCCTCCCGAAGCAGATATTCCGACATGTTTTTTGTCCACTGGCGCGTTATCTCTGCATCTTTTTTGTGGAACCGCTGAATAATTCAATGTAGAGCGTGCTGCAACGATCGATCGAGTCACGAAACTTCGGTGCTCGGTGAGGTCTCGCCCGATTCAACTATTTACTTTACACGAGGATTATACTCACGACAAATGCGTTCCTGTGATGTTGTAAAAATGGTGCCTCGTCAATAGCACTACACTACACATGTAGGTATGTATGTATTTTTGTACAGGACATAAACGGAGCCCTACGGATGTGCGGTGTTAGAGCCGCTCCCATCGTATTACTCTTTGGCTAAATAACAAGTTGCGATGTGCGAGCAAATATGAACCTAGAGGCTCGGCGATAAGGTGCAGTGTTTGGCAGAGGCCCGCAGACAGGTGTGCGGTTAGAGTGGAGTGCGGTTTCGTTTGGTACCGAACATGCGTTTAAAACTAGATGGTATATGACGGTAACCCGAGCGCACCGACTTATTACTTATCAACGTGGGACGCGGTGCTGTAGCACTCAGTGAAAGCCTTATTTTTTTATATTTTGTAAGATAAACCTCGCTTCATTTCTCCGTGTGTGATTTCAAGTTAAACTTACCACAGACTTATTCAACATGTCAAAGAGTTATTTAACATTAAAAAATGTCGACATACTGTAAATTGTGTTTAGAATATTAAAATTATAAAATTACAAGTAATTATAAGAAAAAAAAAATGAAATTATTAAGTACAACCTTACGACACGATGTTGACTAGATAATGTGATTTTGGTCATGTCCATTTATTTCGTTTGGTCGTTTGCATAAAAACATTAATAGGTGTGTGAATTGTGAATATGTCCTCTTCCCTGTCGGCCCTGTCGCTGCCGCGTTCATTCGCTGGCGATTATGCTCAGTATATAGCAATCGAAACGACGGTAATAGGACAAAGGTAGGGGAGCTATTGTATTTCAAGTTCTGTGACCGCTATCTAGAGCAGGTTATCAGCCCGAGATCGACACATGCGCGCCATTTCTTTAACAACTGTTCGAACAAACTCCAGCTGCGATGATAAATCGATCGGATCGGGGGGACGGGGGCACGTATTTCTAAGAGATATGAGTGTCGATCGTACATGAGCTCGGGAACTCGGAGATAAGTCGCGAGTGAGCCGGCTATTAATACCCGACGGGATCTAGCACGATAAAGAACTTCCACTGAACGGATCTCCTTGAATAATCGCATCCATCGATCGAACGAGACCGACCCGATTGCGCAAAGCGACCCTCGGCCTCTCTACTTTTTGCTAGCGCTTTCCACCCGAGAGACCTACGAAATCAATTACCGCTCGACGCTTTTTACGTTGGGGAATCGGGTAAAAAGGCATAATTTGGCCGCCGCCGATGATCGCTAAAAAATGGAGGCTGCGCGGAGTGGAGGTAATGGCCGCCACAAAAAAGCCATCGGGGAAGTGGCTCGCAATATAACTCCGGGCGATCGTGCGTGTCCGATCGAGCCCATTCGCTCCATAATAGTTCCATCGGCAATTTCAGTATAACGTTTGACAGAGGCATTCGACGCTATCACGGCTCGAGGGGTGCGGAGCGAGGAACGAATGTTGAAAGTTCAGGATGTTCTGGCTACGCGTTCTCTCGATCCGAAACACTTCACGGTCCATCCGAGTCGGGAGAACGATTCGTTCTATCCGCTATGCGTCGCTCCCGAGGCATAGAGTGCGTCCATGAGTCCATGGCGAGTGACGATCGGTCACGGCCTTCGTCGGGACGTCTGTTCTCGCATAATAACGTTTCTGCTACGTCACACTTGAAAAAGGTTTTAATTCGACGGACTCGTTTGAAGATGCCTCGGGGGAGTCGTGCGCGTGAGGCGAGGAGGGGAGGCGAAGGCACGAACAGAGTTTAGTCGACGCAAACTGCGCTAAATGTCTCAAACACGTACAACTCGGTAATTGGATAATCTTTGGCTTCGTTATTTTGCCACTCCGACATTGGGAGTTCCGAATTGGTGAGACATTGCGATCTACTATAACTCTTTCGCGAATCGCTGTCGAGTGGAGACAGAAAAACGTCGGATCTGCGAAAGATGACGGTTTTTATGCTGATAACGGTCGTTCGTAAGACTGTTTGTGTTGTCCCAATTTATTTATAGGCAGAACGTTATTAAAAATACTATAGTACATATTAGAAAAACTTATTCTTAACTGTCAAAAGATATTAAGTAAATATAAACAAATGAACACCCAAAAAGGCGGTCTTAGTATTCTCACATTACTGAGATAGGATGAGTCTATCAATCATCTTCAAGGTGACTCAGTATAGACAAGATTATTAATATTATCAGACCAAATACACCTTTATACCTTTTACAATCACGTTTTACAATTTTCTGATTACAAGTGTTTCATAGCAATATTTTTTCTCTAGAACATTAATTTTCTCAATGAAACAATATCAAGCTTTTTACAAAATAATCGACCTGGGATTCTTCTTCAGAGCATTTTGAAAATCAAAATCGGGAAAGGAACCAGAGTCAAAGACGGGACTAAATTGGAATTTGTTTCAGTTTCTAGAAAGCGGTTGGATCGCCCTCGGGGGAAATGCGAGCTGACAGGTTGTAAGAAGTCCATTGTTCGGTTCGGCTTAAATTCCTCGGCTGTTTGCTCCGAGCGTTTTACACTCCACCCAACCCTGAGCAAACATCTCCTAAATAGGCAAACACTCTTAATGCGTATGTGCACCTTAACCCCTTGGAATAGGACGCATTTTAGAAATGCCGACTGGGGCTTCCGATCAGTTTAAACGTTCACTCGAATTCGTGTCCGAGTGGTTAGAGTCGTAATGCGTATTCAGGGTGTCTAGTGTACGCGGCGATCACCGCGCATTTATTTTCCATCGCTGCTTCCTTGGGCTCGTGCTACTAGAACATCAAAACGACGGTTAATGTACGACGTAGCTAGTGAAGTTGCAGTATTTTTTATTAAATTTAGTATAAGAAACACACGCAGGCAGTACATAGGAGAGGTCGTCTCGGGACTCCAGCAGACGCTCGACGTTGGCACTCTACTGTGACAATATTTATTCAACATTTCCTACGTGTTTACCATAAATTGAACGCAGTTCGGCTGTGAACGCACTGCACATGTGTTCAAAGTTGATTTAATGGATTTTAAAGTATTTCATCACTGGTTGTACTTGACGATTTACCTATCTTAATATCGATAATCTTGAATAGGGGAAGAAGAACACGTACCTATATTATATTTTACTTATTAGCGCCACTCATCTAATGGGACGTCTATCTGACCGAAACACTCAGTGATATGTTAAACTTTAACATATCACTGGTAACACTTATAAAAATTTAAATCCCAATTTAATTTTAAATATTGTGAAAATATTGTTTATTATACAAATGAAGGAAATAAACATGAATACTTAAACCGATTATTTTCCGTCATGTTTACTGAACGATATTACAAAAAGTTTCTGAGATTTTCGTTCCTCTAGAGCAGGGTTCCCCAAACTATTTTGGACAAGTGACCCCTTTTCAACAATGAACTGTTACCTCAGACCCCCATGGTCAAATTACCTACTTTTAAGACCAACCCCCTTATTCATAATGGTCCGCTAACTTAAAGCAGCTATCTATCTTAGTCTATCTTTAGTTTTTTCCTATTGGTACAAAATACCTAGGTACTAAGGTGCCAATTAGAAAACTTTGCACTTGGTTAAGTGAGTGAAGTTGATTTCATTTTCTCGTCAAAATTTAACAAAATAAAAAGACAATCCAATTCAGTAAATATCAAGTTTAATTTATAATTATTACAAATTAATACATAAAGCATCTTAAGTTGGTAGGAAATTATATTTTAAAAACTATTAATTCGCAAAGAGAAAATAAAACATTCAGTGCGATGGATGAACCTGGTGACTATCTACCAATCTAGCTACATCCGGTTCAATATTAGTGAGTTGCAGCCTTAAATCTCCACGTTCGTTGATTTTCAAACGGTTTCTTTGTTTTGTCAAAATGTTTGTTACCACACTGAAGCTTTTTTCAACTAGATATGATGATGGAAAAGCGATAAGGTATTTTTCAGCAATGTTCCACAATGTAGGATACTGTGTTTCAATTTTGCGTTGCAACCAGAACTTCTGATAGCCTTGGTTGAACTTTTGCTTAAGCTCTTCGTCTGTGCTGATGGTAATCAACTCTTCTTGCATTATCACATTGGCTTCTTCTATGGCTGTGGTGTTATACGGATTTATTATCCATTGAGGAATTTGTAAATTTAAAAGATCATCAAACCTCTCCGTAAAATCCTTGTGTAATGCGTCCAAGTGAGTAACATATAATAAAATGTCATCATCTTGAAGCATTTTTGGTAATTTTGACAAATGCGGAAACTGCGAATATTCTTTTCTGCCTAAATTTTGTTTATAAAGAACTAGTTTACCCACGAAGGCCGATATTATTGATTTTGTTTTAATCAAGTTAAGATCATCACCCTGTAGTTGCAAATTAACTTTGTTGAACATTCCAAAGATATCAGTCAAGTAATAAATATCTGTTTTACAATTGTTCAGATTTTCTTTCAAATTCGGATCTTTTTCTTGTAAAAACTCCAACACAGATTCAAAAAGGGCTGAAAATCTTTCTAAGCAAGAGCCTCTTGATAGCCAGCGAACTTCAGTGTGCAGAAGTAACCGAGTAAAGACTTCGTCGTTTTCGTCACATAGTTGAGCAAATAACCGAGAGTTCAAAGAATTGCTTCGAATCTTGTTGATAGCATTTATTACATATTGTAAAGACTTATGCAATCTAGGACTCAGCTTTTTTGCTGCTAAATGCTGCCTGTGAATCACACAGTGAATAACCAGTACATCAGGCAGTTGTCGCTTTAAGTGAGCTATAAAGCCACGATGACGACCAACCATAGACGGTGCACCATCAGTCGCAACAGAAACAATATTCTTCCATGGAATAGCTTTATCAGTAAAAAAATGTTCCACGGCCTGAAAAATCGATTCTCCTCTAGTATCAGTCTCTAAATATGCAGCAAAAATCAGTTCTTGGCACATATTTTCATCTTTGATAAATCGAACATATCCTAACAATAGAGCTTCATTGCCGGGTAATGTAGACTCGTCCAACTGGAGAGAGAATCTGCGGGTCTGTAAGAACTTGCATAAAATGTTTTCCACATCGCGTCCCATCTCATCTATGCGTCTCTGAACGGTGTTGTTGCTCAAAGGTATTCTCTTTAAAATATCATGTGCGGGTTTGTGCAATACATTGTTAAGGACCTCCGCAATGGCTGGTAAGATAAGCTGCTCT
The DNA here is from genome assembly GCA_936446665.2 of Synanthedon andrenaeformis. Taxonomy (NCBI): domain Eukaryota; kingdom Metazoa; phylum Arthropoda; class Insecta; order Lepidoptera; family Sesiidae; genus Synanthedon; species Synanthedon andrenaeformis. Next base: position 207,766 of record OW387793.2, read on the forward strand.
CCAATTGTATGGGGTTTCCCCGACTTCGCTATTAGTAAAGATATATTATAGGACGCTCGTAAACCATCATTGTCTCGAATAGATGATGACGCAAACATCGATCCTATGGATGGCCTTTTGTCTAGTTTTTCTTTCAGTGCTTGAAAATATGACAAGGGCTTACTTTTTTTGTTAGCATGTACTCTTGATAAGTGGTCATCCATTTTTGAAGGCTTCATGGCATCGTTACTAAATACTTTTTCACATATGAGACACATCGGGAAGTGTTGATTTGATGGAGATGCAATAAATCCGAACTTCAAGTAGTCCAAACTGTATTGTCTGCATTTTTTTTTCGTGTCCGCCATCATAAAACTTTCAGTAATTCTGCAAACAAAAAAATAAGGAACCTAAATAAAAAACAATAATAAACTGTTAAATTTGCACACTATCTTATTTTTATCACACTCAGTTAATGGATTCTTGTTAAGTATTACTGACTTACTCTTTGATAAACTTTGATACCTATATTGGGAAGTAACTACAGTAGGTAATTAGGTATAGAAACTTCGTATTAGGTAATTAGGTAGAATAAGAACGAAAACCAAAGACTTAAGTGTTAGTAATTTTTACAAATACAATTATACATACCTATTTAAAATATGTTGTATGTTGTGTTTAACACTTTTTCAGTCACTTTACTTCACTTAATTTAGCTTTGTAATAAGTTTGTAATCTCTTGAAATAAATGAGTACTTAGCTATATGAGTTTTTATCGTTCAAGCTCCAACGAATTTCAAAACGCAAATGAACTTTCAACCTAAATGCAAGCTCGTTAAATAGTAAAATATCAGGAACATGTTTGGACTTGATCATGAATTCGTTCGTCTTAATTCGCGTAAAGCCGCTATCACACTATTCAATTTGAACGATTCCAATTTAGGAAATCGGAAGGTGTGATCGCAGTTAGAACAGATTGGATTCAATTAAGAGTTTATCCATTTTCAACTCTATATCTTCGATTTAGAAATCAATTTAGCGTAGTGTGATCACGAGCTCACTACTTAGATTCCTAAATAGGAATCGTTCAAATTGAATAGTGTGATAAGCACTTTATCGTCAAATAGAGAGCAAGTCAAAACGCCGCTGAAAGACGTACGCTCCAACTCAATCTTGCACAAACTTGTCCACATAGACTTGCCGAGTTTTTCATCTTGTACGAACTTGAAACTTTACATTCCTGGAACATTATTTCCTACAAAAATATTAATTATTCTTAGTACACGTAACACAACATAAACAATACAGTAACTACCTACTTACCTATCTTGAAAGTTTTAAATAAGAACTTGTGTTAATATAATAGGGGTCGATTTTTAGACCTCGTCGACCCCCAAAATCACTTTTCGTTTATGTCGACCCCTAGGAAACCGATATCGACCCCAAGGGGTCGATATCGACCACTTTGGGAATCCCTGCTCTAGAGTCTAAGAGGAACGAAAATCTCAGAAACTTTTTAGAGTCTAGACTAGACTAGATGAATCCAACTTATGAACATAGCTAACTAGCATTGTCCTGCGACTAAATTAAAAATATTTTGAAATATCTTTAAAACAATCAATAAGGTAACCATCTGAACCACGCGGGATAAGCTGGTCGACAATAAGGCATGCCACATTTCGGCTATTCTCGATTATTCTCGGTATTTGTCAGACCACCAACCCACCGCATAGCAACGCCCGGCCCAACATTACTTCGTTTTTATAGTTATTTACCTTCTTTATTTACTCGGCTCCTAGGGTCAGCATGATGTTAAATATATTCCTCAACAATTGAGATATCAAACTGAGATTTTTCAACTCTTGACTGGCAGTTCAAAGTGTTAAAAAAAACGAGATTGTATGATTGTTGACACCGTTAAAACGACTACTTAGAATCGTATTAAAAGTTTAAGTTCCATTTAAGATAGGTATAATAATAGGTGGTAGACGTCAGTGCAATCGTGAATAACGTGTCGTGCCGTATCGCATTCACATCAAAAACGTCTACTCTCCGAAGTGATTTTATCACGAGATGTGTAAAGTGTGAAGAAACTCGTGATAATGATTCGCCACGATTGGTCACACTCTTGTACTTTCGCCTGGAAACGTATTTCCACTTTGGTTCGGCTTTACGCTCTCACGTAGTCGCATCTGAGTGAGAGGTACGAGTATGTTATGTTAAAGTTAGACTCCGCGTGTTATCTGCACACGCTGTGATTGTCATAAGTGATTCATCATTGTCACCGTTTCCTAACAATTAACATCATTTATCAGAGAAACTGTCTCATAAGAAAAATGGGCGGCTCTCGCGCGGCTTATATTAAGTATATTGTACTATACGTTCTCGAGGAAACCCACGGAGTCAACTCTTTCTTTACCGTTACAAATAATATCAATCGAAAGTAATAGCTGTATGCAAAATACATCTGAATTCGTTAATCTTCATTTAAAAATTCATAAATAAGTCACATATTTTAATGAGTATATTCATTATTAAATGAGAGTTCATACTCAATTTATGAGTGTGTGTGTGTGTGTGTAGTAGTGTAGGAGACACTGCCGGGTTATGCCGGATTCTTTGGGCTTCTACCCGCGGACCGTACAAGTGGCAACTTATCCAAAAAATTTTTGCATTCTAAGCATCCTAGATTTAGACGAACAATTCATTTAAGCCAAGCACAAACCTGTGTTACAGCGGTTGACATGACTGAAATCAATTTTGTAAAAAAAATCTCAAACATTGTATACTTAACGGTAAATATTCTGAAAAGATTGAGGATACCGAAACGGACTACTTACTAATGAGTAAAAAGTTATTTTCTGGATTTGGATAATTACTAATCTGGAGGGCACATTCACCCTTTGGGTTTAGATGCCTTTCAGATTTCAGGCAAGGTAAAAAGGCAGGTAAATGGTCGCTATTCAGTTCAGTTAGTCGTTTTTCGTAAGTCTGATTTGGTCTGCCTCGTGTCCCATGCACTAAATTCGCTAACCGTTTTAGAAAAGCATGATCGTCGTGAAAAAATCAATTAAATACTTTTGTTTCGCGATTCAACGCCTTTCTCTTCGACTTTCTAATTAAACCACACAAAAACATCTGAAGCGAATCATTCAAATTGTTTTACGAGAGCTCTCTTACGATACAATAAAAACCTAACATTAAATACTCACTCTATTTAAGATAACTATGCAACTTTAAAATTATATAATTATACTGTTACATAAGATTTACAATATTAATTTTCCCCGAAGTATTCAAGTCAGTTCGAAGTCTAAGGTGTTCTAGGAATGGATCGATGAGCTCAGATATGTTGCAGTAAATTTCTTGTGGTGGCGCTCTGTAAAAAAGTATGATTTTCATCGTAGACGGTTATGACTGATTAATTCTGAATAACTGTAGGATACATATATTATTACGAGTATAATCTATACTTATAAAATCGTTTTTCCTGACTGACTTCAACGCACAACCAAAACTAATAAGTCTACAATGCTTTGAAATATGATTTATTTTATATATAACTAAGAAAGAATTTATGAAAATTTCTACTAGGTGCGAAGCCGGGGGCGGATCGTTAGCCGATTATAATTTGACAACAGTTGTGTAGTATTTACAAAGGTTAAGTATACTTACATGTTTATTGCAATTACTTACAATGCCAAAAATGAACCGGAACGGTGTTTCGATTCCGTTCATTGAAAAGTTCCGTTTCATAAATTTTTTACGTAGTTCCGGCTCGTAAAATATAAGCAAGTAGGTAAGTAATTTTATGTGTCGATATGTGAAAATATGTACTATTTTAAAACATAATATTCTTGTAATGCAAGGCTTATAGTACAAGACAGGACATAGCTGAGGAGAATTACTAAGAGAGGGCGTTTTATGTAAAGAATAGAATAGAAAGACAATTTAATTGAAAGAGTTCGCGTAATGCTTGCCGAAGAGATCACTCAGCACCGGACACTGCATCGAGTTCCTGTCCCCCTTTCACTTAAAAGTTTACTTACATTTCTACATTTTAGTCAAAGTTGTAGTGAGAGGAAAAGGTCCAATCTGTTGAATGTCAAATGTGTAACACTCAACCGAGACACATGGCAAGTCTTTGACACAGCAGATGACAAAGTGTCAGGTTTTGCTCGACGAGTTATGCCACAAAAACTAGATCGAGGAGAACGGAACCTGCTCTAACTGTAGTGTCACATTGGAAACAAGCATCGATTTGAAGCGAAGACACAGCTAGGGAGTGGATCCCGTTTTGCCTGCAACTCCCGCACAACGGAAAAGTCGCCTGCAATACGACGTTGAAACCTTTTTCTGGGGTGTTGAGAAGTTTAAATATTTAATTACCACGCTAGCGCACTGCATGTTTCGAAGATTGCTAGTCTCCTAGGACACATTGTGATCCGTCGCCGTTTTAGCACACCAGAACATTCTGAGGGGCATTCAATCCCAGCCGGGGTTGGCACCTGCATCTGCCGTATTCGAGCCACACGGCTGGAAGATCGGTAGACCAGCAAGTGACATCGCACTTCTTTCATGGATATTTCATGATAATTTCAATGGAGAATATATTCAAAGTAGATACTTCACCGAGTAGAGGAGCCTCAGAAGTCAATAGGAAAAGCTGGCTAATATATGTACAGTAAACTGGTAGTTTTACCGGAAAGTCTTCCGGGAGTTTTGAGAATTGTTGATTTTTATGGTTTTCGATATACTTTTTCCGAATCTCTACTTTGCCACCGCGTATTTTTGCTGCACCCGCTGCGCCGTGGAAAAATATAGCGTCTAAAATAGTACTTTCAATATTTTCTTTTCGACTCATTTTACGATAAAAACAGTTATACAATAAATTAAACTAGAGAGAATTTCCTATAATCTATTTCAGAACTTTTTTATTACAAAATTAATAGTGTACAAGCGCTGAAGAGTACTCCAACATGCATTTTTCAGTACCAAATGACTTTACTGAACTGGCCCAACCAACGCGAAGTCAAACCTGAGTTTGGCGTGCAAACTGCTTTCGTCTACTCTTAAGGGCTATAAGAGGGCTATAACACTGCTTATTATCGGACTGTAATTATGGCGTGATTCTTTTTTAAAATAGAATGCAGTTTTAGTGGCAATAAAATTGCCACACTAAAAGAAATCAAACAAAGGTATCGCGCCCTGAGGGGTCTGTAAAAACTTAATTATGAATATCACTGAGACCGACAAAAAATGTTTTTTTTTTTACATTTTTTGTTAGCTTGAGGCGTGTAGGTAGGTACATACTGCAACTGAGTCACTCAAAAAAAAAAATTCATCTATTAGGTAAAATTTGGACCGTCGGAAAAGGGCAACTTGCTAAAATAGTAATAACTAGAACCTCAGAGGCTTTAGTATTTGATATTAATTTTACTTTAATACCGGTACCGGATCCTTTAGTGGCGTGAAACCAAATAATATATCACCGCGACCCTCGCGGAGCCCAATTAAAACGCGAGTTGATCACAGTTAGCTTAGCTAGATATATATATATAAATCACCAATAATTATTATGGATGTAATTTACATTGCAGATATTTTTTATAGTTAACCGCTATTTCTTCCGCCTTTTTTTGTAAATTATGGCCCATGTGTTATTTCTACTATTTCCTATTGGGATGTTATGGGGGAGGCCTATGTCCAGCTGTGGACGTCCTGCGGCCGAGATGATGGAGTATATTTACTTACAGTGAAATTTTATTAAAATCCGTTAGTAGTTTCGGGTGAAAAGGTAAATAGCATATCTATTTATACACTAATCCTCAAAAATTTTAAATTAATTGGGCTAGCTTTGCGCGCGAGTTCGTTCGCGTATCTTTGTGTTATTTTGATGTATAAACTACTTAAAATTATGTTAGTTACAGTTTTATCAAAATCCGTAAGCACGACAGATTTTTCGAGAAAGAGTAGCAAACTTCCTCACAATCTTATGCATTCCTAATATTCGGTATACCCATTGCACAGAACAAAGCAATGCAATTGAGATCGTGATGATGACAAGGGGTCGATCAATCACTCGGCGTTTATCGTTCGAGAGATTCGATTATTAAATTGGCCTGTGACAGCCTTGACAGCCTCCATAACAGCGGCTCCGTCCAATTAATAGCCCACTCTTAATTATTATGTGGGAATATACGTTTTTTGCTGAGTGTCAGAGAGCGCTAGTAATTTATTTTGAGAGGTTCAGAAATTCGATAATGGTGTGGGGATGGGGATGGGGATGGGGCTCGATCGGATAAATGCGAGCGGTTGCCAAATGAGTGTCGTAGCGATCTCCCCGAGGAACTGCATCGCATACCAGAATGCCACAGTGCAAATAATAGCTCTTGCGAAATGCTGCAACATCACAATGGGGCTTCTAAAACCTTTTTGTACTCTACTGCGATATTATCGCAACTTCAGTACATTTACGTCTTTTCATATCGTCATCATAAAAATATCAATTGTTATGTTAGAATACAGAGATGTACCTATTTCTTGACAGTCTAATATGCCAGCTATATCATAAACAGTATACTAACTTTAAAGAGATGGAGGTTCTTACCGTGAATGAAATGCAACATGATGGTTTTATACTAGCTGTTGCACGCGACTTCGTCCTCGTAACTTTATAAAATATAGCCTATGTTACTCGCTGATAATACAATTTCAAATCGGTCCAGTAGTTTCGCGATCTATTCAATTCAAACAAACAAATCGTTCCTCTTTATAATATTAGTAGGGGAGAAGGAGGCAGTTTTGAACGAACAAATGTGATTATGAACTTATTTGAATTAAAACTTTAGTATAAATATTTTTTTGTGTGTTGGCAGACCTTACACAACTGTCACTTGCCATCGCTGACATTTGACAAAGCGCAACTGTAATACGAGGTTATTTTATTTATCGGTATTAATTCAAAAGTTTTTGAAATAAATGTGTAAGGATCTGACACTCATATAGAGGTAAGTGAAATGGTTTTTCAGATTATTAGTCACAATGTTTCATAATTCAGACAATAAAGTGGAGAGTGACAGTAATTTTGAGCATTTTGTTTGTTGAAAATAAAACAGCTGTCATTTTTTAAGTATCATTGGGGCAGCTTTGAACAAATTGAAGGGGGCACCTTTGAATGAACAAAGTTGCCTCACTTTTTTTAATACTAAAATTGATGTATTTACACTATCTGTTATTTTTTAAGGTTACAATGGTCCGGAATACAAAAAAAGAGAAAGAATAAAATCGAGGAGCAAGATTGTAAAGCAAAGTCGTAAAGAAGATTGATTCTATGATTTTATAGCTTACTTTGAATTTTAAACTTGATCTTAATTGTTCCTAATACTATTTCACTGTGAAAAATGTTCATAATTATTAAAAATAAAAAATATGTTGTAAAACTATCTCAGTTTTATTTATTTAATGATATTTCAAAACTGCCCCGGGGGTGGGGCAGATTTGAACACCATTTTGACTGCCACTGCTAAAACTTCAATTTATCGTTCATTAAGATACAACCATTTTGTCACATAATGGTTGGCTTAAAGCTTAATAACACCCTGAAGCAGTCAAAATAAAAAGAATTCTTAGGTATGACACAATATTCAATAAATGCTCAAATCTGCCCCTCTCCCCTATAGATTAAAAGAAATTGTAATTGACAATATGTTCTGTCCAAAGTAGTAGACAGTGCGGTACGGTTTTTTAAACAAATGTAATGAGGAAGTTTTTAAGTAAGTATACGTTAGATCTATAAATGAGATGAATTGAAAAGGCCGTTAGTCCATTCCATTAGCCCAGTAGTCTCCTCAAACTCGCACCTCCCCTCGCTGCTGGTGCAAGCGATCACCACACAAATTCAAATAAATATCTTTTATATCCAAATAATCTTTTATATACATACACAAACACATACATACATATAATTTTCATATTTATGAAAATGTGACTGAAATAAATAATTTAATGGCTGACTTATAAATTACAGGAAAATACTTAACATTCGATACTTTATCTGACTTTTGCACTTGTGCTGTTGTCCGGTTTCTTAAAATAAATTATAATCGCATTTTATTAATGTAGGTATGATTAATATTAATGATTATAATTGATGATTATACTTAACGTTACTTGTTTAAAGGTCATTCCCGTATCGTAAGCAGCGCATTTGCATTCCGTTTGTCGACAACTGTCGACAGCCCCTCACCGTATGAGTGGTATGCAAACGAAGAAAGGAGTCAAAGGACAAAAATATGAAAAGAATGTTAAGAAGAGTCTGCTTCGATATTCATAATTATATTGAACTTTTTTAGGCTCGAGATAACTGTAGCGGTGTGCCGGGGCCGTCAGGAATCTCCGTCGGATAGTCGATCGAGCGATCGGTCACGCACAGTACAAAGCCGCCAAGATCGATAAGTTAACGATGAATCGATGCTATAGTACCGCCTATACTTCATTAGTTTTAGTTAATTACATTGTTGCGAAAATTTCAATGGTCATTTTACTTCCTCGAGTCAGAATAACCGATAATTTTACATCTTAGTACAAAGTGACAGTTCAATAAAAAAATCAATGACAGTCATGAAATTTAAATGTCTGTCAGTAACCGTAACCGCCTTACAAAAGACTAGGTACAGAGTTGTGTGCTGTTGTTTCAGTGTGAGTAAGGCATGCCAGGCCCATTTCTCTATACCCACCTAATCCGTTAATCTTTCATCTATATTTACCTATATATTTAAAAGGCGATGGTAGCCACCTGCCATCAAGTGAACTGTCGCCTTAGCATTTTGGTTTTTGATTTGTTTGAAGAACGCTTCCGATTTCTGCAGACCAACTTACTTTAGACTTTTCACGTTTAGTCGGCGCAACTTTCTATGGAAGTACTGCGAAGTATTTCTAGTTAAGAGAGAAAGAATGTTTAGGCGGTATTTAGGAATGGTCTTAATGTAAGTCACGTTTCTGTTTAAGCTGCGTGCGTTGTTTAATCGGATCGCCAATGTTTGCGTTGGGATATTGTGAAACGTCGACAGCGGACGGTTTAATCACAGGCTGCAACAATGAGCTGCGAATATGCTTCTCAACTTGTTATAATCAATCGACATACATTTCGTCATACTACAAATGTTGATCCATCATATATAAGAAAACCTTTAGGTACCTATCCAACAACAGAATTATACAAAGATGAAATTAGCTTTATTGGCTCACAAACAAGTTCCTAATTGTTGTGTTTTAGGCCTGCTTTCGCGAGTCGTTTTAGCCATCAACAGTAACTGCAACTAAGCAAATGAAATGAACCGTGCGTAGAAAGAAATAAAAGGTTGTTTAGTCTTGAATAGGATTTATTTCAGAACTAAAATCATAGTCTCCATTTATATTTTGTGTCAATCTATATGCAAGCAAAGTTTATGAATAAACTGGTCGTTATTACTACCTATTCTTACTCAATACTTATTATTAGGTACTTCCCTTTTTAATTTTATTTTAGTATAAACATTGTTATTTTGCTTGCAAAATGTCAACAGAGTAGGTAGTTTGTAAACATTTATGATTATTTCGATTTACGATCAAGTCATTTATGATCAAGATTCTGTATACCTATTATTGTTCAGTTTTAAACTTTAGTAATATTTTGAATCAATCCAGTGGCGTAGCGTGCCTTGGAGGGGCCCTATATCAAAATTAGTTGGGGGCCCAAATGAAGGGTAAAGATTTCTCATAAAAGAAACAAAAATGCTTGCATTAAATTAAAATAAATATTTATTGATTATAAGTTATCACTTCCTCCCAGAAATTGAGCTAGCCAAACAATTCAAATTAAATATACACATTTCTTGCTTTTTTTTTCGGCAAATTGATTTATTAAATCATCATTAACTGAAGTTTTTTTATATGTTTTTTTCCATTAAGTGACATTGTGGATAACATTTTACTAATTTTTGCTTACACACGTTAGGGGCCCCTGTAGCCCGGGGGCCCCGTATCATTGATACGGCTGATACGGCGGCGGTAGCTACGCCCCTGATTCAATCATCATCAGAATCAATTGGTTAAAAATGCGTCTAAATTTCTGTGTATCCATCAATGTATTTTCATATTTTGATTTATTTTGGGGTAATTGGAAACATCAATTCAGGAGAAATAAATAAATGTATTATATTTCACCACCAAGAGGGAAATTGTAGGCAACCTTGACTACCGTTGTTTTGTTTTGCTTGATATGACGCATCATTCAATTATGACAGCTGCAACCTGCAATAATATAAAATAATAGAGTATGTAGCGTTCCATTTGATACAACATTCTTTTCTCCCGTTTAAAATTACCCAGGGTAAAATTACCCTTCCAGAGTAAAACATATGAATATCGAATCGATTTATTCTGTATTCACATGAACTCACGTATTCATATGAATGACAACTAGACATGAAAGAAAACTAAAGGTTTTTCAAAAACAGTTTTCGACAATTTTTTAGGTTTATGGATAGTTAAATCTCATGGTAGTCGATGCGTGTCACAAGAGCCATCTTTCACACAATCGGGTAACTTGAGCTTGAGCCATAATCTTTTCTAGTCTTTGTGCATTTGTTATTATAGTGTACGCTAGAATTCGTGGCGGTGACAATAGCAGCGTGTGTGTGCGTGTGTGTGTGTCTGTCATTCTGTCGTGACGTGCCGCGTCATTTCACTGCGCTATTACTATAAACCCTGCCACCGGGCGTGCCATTGACGGGACTCTTATTGCGAGGCATTAGTGTCGAAATTGCTTTGAATCGCGCGTAGATAGCGCGGTGTGGGAGGCCGTGACTGCGCGCTCGAATTATCAATTAACGAGTACGGGGACGGGGAGGGGCGAAACTGTAAAAAATAAAACATCATATTCTTCCTAGGAAACAGATGTGTTCATTATATTGTCACGGAGAAGATGTTTCACTGTAATTATAGCGAGTTCCACTCTTCTTCTCTGCCTGAGACAATTTGAATCGGCCGGCGTCTGCTGTGTTAGCCGAAAGTAGCGAGGATATACCTACTTATGGGAGAAAAGAAATACACTGCGTGGGGGGAAGGGGCTTCGCGGCCTATTCAACTAGTAATTCATGTTTTCTTAATGCGCAAAACATCTGTAGGGCATCCGCCTCTAAACAACGTGCCTAGTGCTGTACGCGCAAAAGTGAACCTTGCTGCGCATGGCTTAAAGTCGCAGATGCGAGGACAGCGGTGTCGGTATCCACTGGCAACGCTCTGAGACGGTCGGTGCTCGGAATATAGTGCGCGCGCAACATCTCTTGACATTTGATACATTGTTAGAGAACTTCACTAGCAATGAAACTGGCGACTGGCGGGGCGCGGCGGTACAGTCGCCGAGGGACTTTTGATAAAAAAAAAACCATATTGTATAGTAGGTAAGCTATATTTCTAATAATATGTATGTTGTATGACATAAGTAGGTCGTCTCTTGCAAGTTGTGAGATCACAAGTGCTGCATTACACACATAGGTACACTACTAAAAAGGTTGCATGTGTGTATTTGAGTTGGTGGCATGTGGTATGGTGGTGACATGCTCTGTACTCGTACTCAGAATGCGATTGTTTTTACTGTTCCGAGCGATGTAAATGACCATTTCTTGCTGATGTTGAGTTCTCGCGAGCGCTCTCTTCGGACAGCTGTTCCTGCAATTGCGCCACGCCGCCGCCACACCACTTACCATTATGGATAAGCCCATTTTCAACAATAACTGCGGATCTAATTAGAAAACTGTTATCCACACGAACTAACGGCCATAATATATTTTTAATGATAGGTAAAGTGTAGCAGACAGGCAGACCCTTGCATTTGTTTTTTATTTTAGTAAAGGCAGGGCGCACTGCGTTTCGCAGTCATTTTGGGCAGCCCGTCTGGCAGTAGTAACCACTCCCTTACATAAAACTACCGTGAAATAGCATTTGAGCTGTTGTGTTTCGGTGAGCGAGTAAAGAATGCTAACTACAGCCACCTACCTCATTTCTTATCAATAATCCTACAATTCCCTTTATATATAACTAGTGGCCCGCTCCCGGCTTCGCCCGGGGTGCCTTTTTGCAATCCAGCCGATAAATTACTTTAAACCGCCATCTGTGAGAACCTTATGGAACTCACAGATAAATAATTGCTGGATTGAATAGGCATCAACAGATGGCGCTATGTTAATAATATTATATAATTTGCAAAAAAAGAAAAAACAAAATGAGATATAAACTATCCTATCTTTTAAGTTGGACCAAATAACAGATACTTATGAAGTTTGATCAAAGTCGGTTCAGTAGTTTCAGAGTTTATCGCGAACATACATCGTGACACGAGATTTCTATATATATAGATAAGATATATATTTAAACCTTCCGTGTAAAATCATCTAACTGATGGTGAAAACCGCATCAAAATCAGACAGACGCGAGCGACTTCAATGTAGTATCAAGGAAGATACCTACGTGAACGTGTGAAGTGTGTGTCAGCTCCGACACACGACTGGAGTTTACTCCTTGCGAACGATTATAAAATTTAAATTTTCACAATTCGAACACGCTGAAAGAACAACATTGTTCTTTTTTAAATAATATTGTGTACACGGCGCAATATCCCTGAAACTTCAGATATTCTAAAATATTTAAAGAAATAGAACGTAAATAACGCATTATAAATATAATGCATTCGTGTAACAATTTTGATTTTACTCCCATAAGTTTTCATATCGATTTGCTTATATATGTATATACAGGGTTTTTCAACAAGAACTTTGTTTTGTAAATCAAAATAAAACAATGAATTTAGATGACAATGATTAAAATTTTTATTGTATTAAAAAAGTAAGGTTTGGCACTTAGGAATGAAATATAATATCTGATAAATGTCCACCACGGCTACGGTTACAGATGTTGATTCTTTCATCAAAGTTTTTAATAACTTTTTGGCAAAATGGCGGGTCTATTTCGTTAATCACTCCACGAATTTTAAGTTTTAAGGCTGCAACTTGGCTGCAACCGATTCTATTGGTTCCGTATAGACTCTGTCTTTAACATAACCCCACAAAAAATAATCCAGCGGGGTTAAATCACATGATCGAGCTGGCCACTTAACAGCTGAATTTCGTGAAATTATGCGATCGGGAAATTTTGTTTGCAATAAATTCATTGTTTCGGTGGCTTGTGACTTGTGGCACCGTCTTGTTGGAACCACGTGTCAGTGATATCCATATTATCAATAATAGGCCAAAATTGAGTTGTTAACATCTCTCGATAGCGTAATCCATTGACCGTAACCGCATTTCCAGCCGAATTTTCGAAAAAAAACGGCCCAATCACGCCTCCAGACCACATAGCGCACCATACAGTGACACGTTCAATATGTAAAGGCTTCTCAACAATCTGTCTTGGATTTTCAGAAGCCCAAATGCGACAATTTTGCTTGTTGACGTAGCCTGACAAATGAAAATGGGCTTCGTCTGAAAAAAGATTTTTTCAGAAAAACCAGCGGGTTGTTCTTGAATAAATTGAGCGAATCTACGGCGATGTGAATGATCGTCCGGCTTCAATAGTTGCACTAGTTGCACCTTGTAAGGCTTTAAAGCCAAATCCTTACGCAGAATTCGCCATGTGGTTGTTGTGGATAACCTCAATTGTTGAGAACGTCGAGGAATTGAAAAATTCGGATCTTCTTCAACACTGTGGCTCACGGCTGCGATGCTTTTACTTGAACGACCCGGTCGAACACGCGTTGGTGTTGGCACATTATGTACCGAGCCTGTCGACTCAAATTTATTGAGCAAATTCTTAATAGCGGTCTCAGAAGGACGATTATGTTGACCGAAAATATGCCGAATTTTACGAAATGTAACTTTTACAGAACCACCATTTTCATAGTGAATTTTTATTATTTTAATGCGATTTTCGAGTGAAATTGAATTCATTGTAACAATTGCCCAAGCTTCTACTACAGATATGTCAAAAACGGAATGTCAAAACTGTCATTTAGTCCCGGTGTGACCATATTGAAAAACAAAGTTCTTGTTGAAAAACCCTTTATATGCAAATCGATTCTAAAGGAGTAAACTCCAATAAAGGATTTTTAAAATGTTTAGTAAATTGTTACCTTTAGACGTCTAGCTCAGTTAACTTGGAAAGGAAACACACATTTATACGTGATCCGAGCCATTTGAGATCTTAACTCCATGGCGAGAAAACACAAAATGGTTTGCGCGGAGATGGTGTGATATAAATGATGGTGCCGGGTATTGATGTTTATTAAGCTGTAAAACCAGTCGTTAATATAACAGCTAAATAGCAAGGTTCGATCGAGACTGCGAGTAGGGTTTGCAATCCGGATATCCGGATATCCGTTTTATCCGGATATCCGCCGTATTTTGGATCCGGCTAATTTGTACCACAAAATCCGGATATCCGGATAATTTAAAATGTTGTATTAATCGCACAGAAACAACCAACGAGCATTAATAATATCTCCTTTCTAATTATAAAAATGAAATAATGTTATTTTGTGTGTTTTAATCCAAATACGAGTATGTAAACATTTCAGAGTGATAAAAAGTATTTACAAATACACATTTAATTCATGTAAGCAAATCTTTACATTTAACATAGGAATTAAATGTTCCGTTTATTCATACGTTTTCTGTTGTCAAAAGTCAGAACTGTCAGTAGAACAATTTAGTTCAATCGTGATGCCTATACATACAACATATTACCTATGTATTAAAATATATGATATCAAATTATTATTTCCCATTCTTTTTCTATAGAAATTTTGAAGCTACAGTACATATTATTATCTGCTATTTATTCTCATAGCGCGCTTCGTACACTGGAGCAGTAACATCAAATCATCGGTCGGACCAATGGCGTTGCAGCATTTGAATTTGAAATCTTCCGTTACCGATAGACGAGAACGGGGAAGCCGGGGGGAGCGGAGCGAGTGACGCTTTAAGCTTACTTCAGTCAGTGAAGTTCAGTGTAGTCGTGCCGTGCATACGTTTTCTGTGTAAGTGCCAGTGCTTGAGGAGTTTTTTGATTGGAGACGCATTACAAACTTACGTTACGTTACGATACGGACAGCCGGCATATTAAGGTAAGGAACCAATGTTTGTTTTGTACAATCAATTAAAGACTTTCGTATAAGTATATAGATTACGAATCTGATATAAATAATTTGTTCCTGTGGAACGTTTTTGCCCAAAAAAATACTACCTATCCTATAAAATTAAATAATGACAATGTATTGTATTATTGTATGAATAATCGTCTGTCTAAACCTGAGACCGATTCGTTCCTTGATAATTTACAAACCTAGACATTAATAAAACAGCCTAGCTAAAGCTTATATACCTATCTCTACATAAATATAGCAAATAAATTTAACCAAGGCCATGAATACTTTTACACACAAATAGAGGTAAAAAACTTGTTCACGTAAACAAAAGGCAGAAACAATATAGTTGATTTGGCTATTGTGTGTGCGTGCATTATAAAGATATTTTGTGTAAAGACGTTTAAATATTTGGGTTTAAATATCTAGAACCTATATTAAATGAAATAAGTAATAATAAAAAATACCACGCGTATTTTTTGCTTGTACTTGCTTTCACGTAAGATAATGGACGTGGACATAAAACAAAACATGTTAGGTAGGATTAAGAAATAACTTCGTATTATATTTTCATAAAAGGACGGTAGGGATTAGAAGATTTTATTTTATTTTTGAGGCTGACAAATGTTTATTTATATTATTATGTGTTTTTTTTATTTATGTATCTAGCTTTTTTGCCGATTATTGTAGTGTAGCTGTCTAAACGAACGTTTCTTTTTTTTCCAGAGTCATCGTTGATAATTTCTATCAACTACAAACTACAATTTTACAAATGCAGGAAAATGTCCGGTAAAATTGAATTTAAGGAGTACCACAAGGCATCGGCGATAAGTTCCGTTTGGAAACACTTTTTGCGTAGCACAGATGGTTTGCAAGCACAATGCAAACAATGCAATAAGATATTAAAAATAGCCGGGTCCACTTCACCTCTGCACAAACATCTTAAACTACATTCAACGGGATCTACTGAACAGATTGCTACAGCGCCTACAACATCAGCCGCATCTGCACTTCCTGCCACACAGAGTGAAACTGTTACTGGACCTCCGAGCAAAAAAGTTAAGTTGACCGATTACTTCAAAACCGAAGACAGCGCTGAAGTTTTGATTTCAAAGTTGGCTGCATTGGATGGACTATCCTTCAACTGTATTTGCGGATCAACCAGTATCAGAAAACTGTTCAACAAAAGTGGACTTAAATTACCGACTTCTCCTCACACTGTAAGAAAAATTGTGGTCACTCAAAGCAACGATTTAAAAAAAGAGGTCAGAAAAGAATTAGAAGAATTAAAATCTCGTGATTTAAAATTCACTACAAGTCTAGACGAGTGGACTTCAATTAAAAACATACGTTACATGAATGTAAACATTCACTGTCAAGAATTAAAAGACAAAAATTTCAGAAACCTGGGGCTAGCAAGAATTACTGGAAGCGCTAATGCCGATAACTGCCACCAAATTCTTGAAAATAAACTGGCTGAATACGATTTATCTTTAAAAGATGATATTTTTTGTCTTGCCTCGGATGGTGCCTCCGTCATGAAGGCCATGGGAAGACAAAGTACCTCTTTCCATCAGCTCTGTCTAGCTCACGGGATTCAGTGTGCAGTGATTGATGTACTCTATAAAAATAATAACCAGCAAGATGTAGATCCCAACACAGAAGAAAACGTTGAATCCAGCGTCGATGAGAGCTCTGACGACGAAGACGTCAATGAGGGCTTCATCATAATACCGGTACCTACGAATTCCTCACAAAATAATGTCCCAGAAATTACTGCATTATACAAAGATGTTATAGAGAAAGTCCGAAAAGTTGTAAAATTTTTCAAGTCTCCACTCAGATCGGAGCGTTTATATAAATATGACAAAGAAAGTGAACAGGCAAATATTAAATTAGCTTTGGATGTCAAAACGAGATGGAACAGCCTTGCTGTAATGATTCAGAATTTTTTGAAATTGAAAAACAGTGTTCAGAAGGCTTTAATTGATTATGATTGTGATATACGTTTCACTGATGCAGAGATCACTCAATTAGAAAAGCTGTCCAGTTCTTTGAGTATAATTAAAGCAACAGTGGAAGCGATCTGCGAAGAAAAGGCGAATTTGATAACAGCAGAAGCTGCATTAAAGTTCATGATTGAAAGGCTGAACGAAGAAAATAGCTGTGTTAGCGACGATCTTATGATATCGTTGAAAAGAAGAATCTCTGAACGACGTATTCCTCTTTTAAGTGGCACACTGAAATATTTACATAACTGTGCTAACTTTTATAAGGAGGGCCTTTCAAATTACCCTTTTGAAAATCCTGACAACGAAGAGATATTAAAAGTAATTGCTAAAATAAATAAGCAATACTTTACATCACAGATTACCGACCCTCCTTCACCTGATGAATCATCAACGCAATCCCATTCACGCGACGACGAAGACGTTGTTCATTTGAATGTAACTCTTTCAATAAAGGAACAGTTGCAGAAAAAAATAGATGAAGCCACGTTGGCAGTGCCGTCTTCGTCATCAAATGAAAACGATCAATTAGACGTAGAAACAAAAGTACGAGTTGAGATGGCACTATATGATAATGGAGGCGGTCGGGGTCAAAATTTGTCCCGAGCTTACAACTTACTCAGGACTGTCCCACCAACTAGCGTAGAAGCAGAGAGAGTTTTTTCTGCCGCGGGGTACATGTGCAATAAAATTCGTAGTTTAATGCATGATAATACTCTCGATGCTTTAAGTTTTTTAAGATCGTACTACCAAAAAGAAAAGCTAAGCAAACCATAATAATGTAACGAAGTTGTCTTACTTAATATAACTGACTTTAGCATAGTTATGATTATGATGTGATTTTAGACTTTTTTAATTACTATTTAACAAATTCTTAACAATTATTATGTTTATTTATAGTGTTGATTTTTATATGTATATTTGTTTTATTTTATTTTTGGAATAGTAGAAGGGATACTACTTACTTATCAAACTGTTCTGATGATAGGGCTGGGCTACCTATCTTTGTTGTTAATTTGGAATATTCTTTTTAATTATTTAAGAAATAATATTATGATACTCGTTTTGTTAAGAAGTATTTAAAATTAAGATTTTAATTGGGTACTTGTTATTCATAAGAAAAATAACTGCATTTTGTTGATTTTGCATGTCATTTTAAATATTTTATTTTATTATACAATTTTAATATTTCGTCTTATCTAGAGATATTTTTATAACTTTTCAAATTGCATACGTATGTAAATCTGTGATTTATAATTTGTGATCTCATTTGATTGATTATGTATAATAAAACACCACAATAAATAAGTATTTCCTTGTTTTATTAATTTTTCTAAATATCCGGATAATATCCGGATATCCGGATAATCAGATTCTTATCCGGGTAATATCCGGATAGTAAAAGTGAACGGATAATGCAAACCCTAACTGCGAGTAATTATGCAATGGCTGCCCATTCAATACGTTTTAATTGTTGCAGGCCACTTCGTTACTATTATACTACCACTACCTAACCAAGCTAAACAATACAATACAGCACTCTTGGAACGATTACGCAACTTTGGTTAAACAAGAAATATCTGACACTTTTTCTGATAACGCAACGCACAATCTCGGATTCAGTCAACTCAAGATTTTTGACAAATACATTACAACTCGTCGGAAAATTCTCGACACTTCGCTAGTCACGTGACCACCATAAAGCTTTATTTTTTTTCACCTACGCAACAAACTACTTTAAGTATGTGAATGTATGACATGACACATAATAAAGAAAAACACACACAACCACTTTTATTATAATACTAGCTGGTGCCCACGACTTCGTCCGCGTTGAAAAATATTAAGTAGCCTATCCTGTGTCCCGTACGTCCAAATATTTATCTACCAAGTTTCATGAAAATCAGTTAATTCGTTTCAGAGTTATGGAGGAACATACATACATATACATACATATATACAGAAAAAAATTCTAAAAATCTAAAAATAAACACGATATCTCTGAAAACAAAGTAACTTACTCCATGACCGACCCTTACACATTTATTTAGTATTGATTGATGATGATGATTATATATGTATAAAATAAACTTTTTTGTACTCTATTCTTAGCTGACCGTAGCGTGCGGCAGTACATTCTTTTGAGGTGCAAGAAATTTCCGACGGTAATGTACCTACGAGAAAAGAATATCGTCAATAATCATCTCAATTTCTTATATGGTATAAGAAAATAAACGTCAAAAAGTTTTAAATATCGGTTGAGTAGCTAAGGCGTGAAAGGGTAACAAACAAACTTACTTTCGCATAATTCTTATATATAAAAATCTCGTGTCACGATGTATGTTCGCGATAAACTCTGAAACTACTGAACCGACTTTGATCAAACTTCATAAGTATCTGTTATTTGGTCCAACTTAAAAGATAGGATAGTTTATATCTCATTTTGTTTATTATTTTTTTGCAAATTATATAATATTATTAACATAGCGCCATCTGTTGATACCTATTCAATCCAGCAATTATTTGTTAAAATTATCTGTGTGTTCCATGACAATCTAACAGATGGCGGTGTAAGACAATCTAACAGATTGTACCCGTGCGAAGTCGGGAGCGGACTACTAGTATAGTTATAAATAACTTTAAATGTAAAAGTTTTTTAGTTACGATGGTCTTAACGTCAATTAGGTACATGGTTAAGTAGAAATACTCGATGCGTTCCGCAGTCATAAACTGAAATAAAGCCTCGGCTCTTTTCAACAACCTTTTTACATCATCTGCAAATTTTGCGGCTTTTTTACATCGTCTGAATTAAGACATTACTTAGACAAACCGTGCAAAGTTTTTAGTGAGAGCTAGTTCAAGTGAGAGAGCCATAAAAATGGGAGTGTTCGCAGTCAACAAATCGATTCGATTGTTCAACATCCGACACAAGTAAGTACAGAGCGCGACTCATTGTTGCCATAATTGACGACTGCGTCAACTTAATTCATTATCGATCCGATAATAAAACTGTCGTGAGAATGAACACAACACTGTTTCATTCGACACTTCTTTGTACTTAGAGGAAACCCTGGTCCCTTGTCCTGACTGACTATGACTACCAAAAGCACAGCCAAAACTACTGAGTCTAAAACTTGGATAAGGAACTTTTATAAGGAAAGATTTTTGAAAATTTCAACTCCGTCGCTACTTCTTCCCAAATGCAGCATTATTCCATTTACGAAATACCTACAACGGAAACCACTTTCGGTAAATAAGGAAGTTTAATATTGTTATAATTAAATACGTATCTAAAGGCAGAAATAATATTGTTAATAAACATTATTATATTAATTACCTTGTCCTGTTGTTTTGTTCGTTCCAATTATGGAAAACCACTAAGAGGTTATTTTTATTGCAACTTCGAGCAAAAATAACAGCAATATCAGTATAATTTTGTTATGAAAAAATAAGCTATTCCAAGGTCGTAAAAAAAACAAGAGAAAACATTAGAATCGAGAGCAAGTCGAATGCTTGCAATATTGCAAAAAAAACCAATACAATTGACGAAACTGTGGATTTTTTTTAAGGTAAGTAGGTGTAAGCAATATAATAGTAAGAATTCAATTTATCTATGTTTATAATTGGTTTTTAATACAAAAAATCTACATTTATGGGTTTTTACATCAGTACCTAAGTGTGATCTTAAGTTTACCAAAAATGGATATACCTACGACGTATACGGTTATTTTTAGGTCAATTTTCGTGGAGTGTATTAACCAAAAACTGTTTTTATTTTGACGTAAATCCAAGCCTAAATTCCAAATAAAGAAGATAAAGTTTTGATGATTTAACCTTCTTCAGTCCCAAATTCTAAGAATCTTTTGCCGTGTATATTTTTTTATAACTTTAAAAAAGGTTTTACGTCTCTCCTGAAAAGTCGGGTTTTGGTTTCACGACAAATGAACCCAAAGGTGTCGATACCTTTTAACTAGTTTAAAAATTACCACAATATGTATATAGAGAGTCGTCTCGGTCTTTTAGTACCTAATAATAATAATTTCAAAAATAACTTACCCATAATCTATACCTACAAGAACAAATGTGTGTAACCAAGCATTTCGCTGCAGCTTCTCCCTTGAAGAGATGATGAAAAGTCTTCCAGAGATTGAGATAACAAATGTCAAATGAAGGTAACTAATATGTACTAGTAAAAAGAAACACAGATTTACTTTATTCTTATCCCATAACACAAGCTTAGAATCGGTTACTTTGGGGTCATACATTTGGTGTTTATTCTGGGTGATTTTTTTTACCAACTAGTGGCCAGCCGAAAGTGGCCCCTGTTAGACACAGGCTTCTCCGTAAATCACTAAAACACATGACTAGGTTTTATAATATTAGTGCGTTTTGTTAATGTTGGTATATTTTGAGTACGATCGTTGGTACAATGGTTAATTAGCGTATGAATTCGCAAAAACCTCATTGTTCGGCAGCCGCATCAACGCCGCACACTTGACTGGAAGTGGTTTCCATAATGTTGCGGTCACGCATCCACATGCCGAAGTGGCATTCTGACATTACCACCATTACAAAGTAACGCTAAAGTAGGTTGCGAAGGCAAAACAATTCCATTTACTGCAACTGCACGTCGGTCAGCTGCCATTCAATCTTCGCTCTTATCGCTGCTGCATTGAGTGCATAATCAGACAGACCTGCGAGTATATTGTTGCTGATTCAGCGCTCGATTTTATTACAGCTATTGGCCAACAAAGAGTATCCTTCGGAGAATGAGCTGATGTGAATATGATGCAGCAGCGTTAGCCCGCATTCGGCCGGAGCTGCGGTTTGGGGTTACTGAACCGAAATCTGCTCATATGTATTTCAACATAACGACAGGATGCGTGGCGTACATAGTACATTGATGGTTATGTGGTACGAGCGTGGCTCTATGCACACACCGAGCCGTCAGTGTAGAGCGATTGTGCGTTAGGATAGGTCGTCGACGCGTATGAGTTGCCGACAGGAAGCGGGGTATCGATACATCTACTTGCGTAGGGAGGGACCGAAAACGAGCGGGCCTAGCGTCATTTATGTGCCGAAGCCTATACGGTCTGCAACCTATACAATACTTCTTGATAAGCTGGCATTTAAAGTGTGATTGCCGGAGAAGCATGCAGCCTTTGTGTAGTGCACTAAAGGTCCCAGGTTCAATTACCGGTCATTCATGCCTTATCCGAGCACAATTGCCCGCACGTACACCATCGCCTGCGCTACAGAGCTGCACGATTAAGTTGACGCAATCATTCCCGCTTTATTTTGCTTTTATTTATACATTACACCACATCCCGCATCCCGCACGTGTGCGGCTCTCATCGAGGCATCATCAATACTTAAGCTTGAGAAAAAAAACATGTCAGTCGTTGAACTGCGCGTCAGAAGTGAAAACTGACTTTTTAAAGTTTCAACTACTTGCATATGCCCGCGGCTTCACCCACGTAAAAAGTTTATATCGTAGTTCGTTTACATCAAAATCGGTTCATCAGTTTAGTCGTGTATTTGTGAGTGAGTGTGTGTGTGTGTATATTCGCTCGTACTACAAGATAAAACTAGAGGCCATACCCTAGGGGTCAAGTTATCTAAATACAAAATAAAAGTTAAAATCGGTTCAACGTTTCAACCATGAAAAAGTAATTATAGATAACATAGTAGGTATACCTAGTTAATTATATGAGACATGAGTTCGCCATATGCACTGCGTACATGGCTATCGCCATCGGCACCACTCTACCACCATAATCGACTTTTTGTTCCAACGTTTTTGCCACGTCGAATGGAACGGACGCATCTGGAATGAATGCGTGCCTAATAGTACGGAATACCATAGACCTCGATATTACCAGAAGCGGCATTTATTATAACAAAAAACTACGATGTGCACGTGATCAAGCTCTAATCTAGCTTTTTCTAAATTAAGCTGTAAGCGTTCTTTGAGAAATAAACTCAGGTTAGAGGTGTCAATTTATATTAAAACATAGGCTATGTTTTTAATATATTTACATAAATTAACGAATAAATGCACATTGTTTATTCCAACTGTATACGTACTACGAGTAATTAAAAAATATATATTTGAAGCTATGACTTTATTGATTACATATATTAAAATAAAATTAATAAGTATATAAATACCTAATATAGGTATAAAGTTATACAAAAATAAACATTTATAACAGTGTGAAATCTGAATTTCGTTCCTTCATAACGATTTCCATTTCTCTTTGTGTGTATATTTCTGTATGAGAGGGAGAGAGAATGAGTACAAACATTTGCCTGCGCGAATGTACCCGTACATGTTTAAGGGGTGTATAGCTGTATGATTTTAAAAGCCTAAATACACTTATGGGCTCAATAATTTTCATTCCTTATTCCCTGTTACGCGTTCAAAAGGTATTCATTTCAAAAAGCCTCCACTGACATTGGAATATTTGAAATAACAGTATACCAGACAATATTTATTTTAAATTAACGTGAATATTTTTTTAGGATCGATTTGCCATTTACAAATTATCAACTGGCTTCAAAAATCATTTTCTTAATTCTTGATCAACACAAAATTCTAATAACATATTTTTTGTATTTACTACCAAAAGCTTCTAAGTATCAATTACTTTGCGAAAACACCATATAAATTATTATAACCTGACACATCTTCAGGCAAATGTTGTCATAAAAACAGGAGCATTTTTTCCTTGCTATAGTCCCCAAACCGAAGAGATTATATATAAATTACCTACAATTACTTAGTTCAAATTATCTCTATACTAAATCAAAAAAAGAGTTCAGATTGAGCTGTGAAAATGTAACACGCACAGTTGCTTTCGTTATTATTACCTACTTTATAGTCTATCCATACACTAAATCAACGTATCGATTGTGGACTAAGGAGCCTCTATCAGGGATCTACGTATAGATAGAACATTGTAGATATATAGGTACCAGAAACGCCCAAATGGCCTTTATTTTACTTGTAACTTCACGTGTCTTGGCAAACGTATGAGAGGCCATCGAGACATCGCTCTAAGTTATTTGCTTCAGCGCAACATCACTATAATGTAGGTATTCTATCTAAAACGTTATCTCTCTGTGAAAAAGCGGTGCGCGTTTGAAACGATGTAATTTGAGAACCTCCTTTTCGATCTTACGCAGATGATAAACGAGCGAAAGAGACAGCCACTGAGCATCCAGTGTGGTCGCCATGCGGCTGCCTTTAGTGCGGACGCCACTAACTACAGGAATTATGTCAATGTTACATCTACAGTAAAGCAGTTATTACACTATTCATTTTGTAGGAAACTAATTTAGAAAATCGGAAGGTAATAGATTATCTATTTTCAATTCTATGTCTTCGATTTAGAAATCAATTTAGTGTGGTGTGATCACTAGTTCACTACTTAGGTTTCTAAATTGTGCTGACAAAACCGACGTACTATGCCAAATTTAACCGCCGATCCTACAGTGGTGCTGAATATTGGTGCAATTGATTTTATTTTGTAACTAGATACATCAGTGAAAACCGCATTCAAATAGGTCAAGGTTAGGTACTGATATTAGCGTGTACAAACAAACCGACAAACAGACAAAAAGCTAGTTCTTTTCACTTCGGCAAGTCTATTCTGTGACCTAGGTACCTACAACGTGTACTATTTTTTTTTTTAATATTCAATGTACAGACACGGCACGTTTAATATTTTATTATAATTATGTTGTTTATTTGGTAGCGTTAATGGCCACCTTGATTCCGTCAAAATGCAACCAGACGCTTAACAAAGTAAGATAACTTAACACGGTACACCATACTTGTACAGCCGCAGTACCTACTCATGTTTACGTAGAAGTCACTCTCTTCTGACAGATTATACACACACTCCTTATAAGATTATTCTCTGTTTCGTGGACCTTATTACTATACGCATACGGTTCGATTTCGCGAACGCTTTCACGATATAATGCGTCATGAATGATAATGCTTCCTAATAGCGATTCATAATAATCATTATAAGCTCTGTTCTCTGTTATGGGCATCCATTTTTCAATGGAGATTATTAGCAATGGCAGTAGTTTGTAATTAAAGGGATTTGTACAGTGAAATTGTCATTTTTTTAAATAGCTAATCGCCGAATTGGGATGTCGTCGCTGGTAAAATAATTGTGCCTACGCCTTGACGCACTTTGCTTTTAAGATCTAAACGACTGTATTATTCAAGTAGTTAGTTATTAACAGCAAAACTAAATAATATAAAAAATGCCAAAATGTATAAAGTCTACTTTCTCTAGTGCTCTGAACATCGCTAGTGAAATTTTAGCTCTAAACTAATTAGACGATTAGGTTTAATTGGCGTACGTGTGGTGCAATTAGAAGTTATCTCTCTCCCGTACGAGTGTGGAGTTAAGTAGGCAATGCAACAACTACTTAATTGGCGATATTACACTAATTATACTCTTAATTATTGCGACTATAAAACTATATGATTATTTTTACCGTTCACCCCGCGGCTGCGCAATGTGTGACGACGTGTTATGGAAACAATAGTCGTGAAAATAAATATGTGGCTACAATAACGAATAAAGGATGTTATATTTTAAAATGTTTTCACAGAGCTCGCCTTTGCAGCAACAACATTATGGCATTCGGGTGTCGTGTTTTGTATTATACATTACGCGATGCGCACACAAAGGAACAATAATAAATCTTTCCAATTTATTGTTGCTCTAATGAAAAAATACTTCAAGCAAAAATTCACCTTGAGGTCCATTCCATTCCGGGAAATAATTTTATTCCCCGCGGTCTATAGGTTGAAATTGTTCTGGCAAATAACTCAACTTGCTTTTGCCATTATTGCAGGCTAATCTGCCATGCGAAGGTATGATTTGTTAACTTTGGACACTTTGTATACATGTTAATATGTCCTTACAGGTATTTATATTGATAGAATCTACGAGTAAATTTAGAAGTACCATACTATTAAAGAGGTAAAATTTATTGGTTTGTTCCTGCAGCAACACACACAATACACATGCCATGCACCTGGTTTTGTTGGTATTTTTAACAGCAGGCAGGCACTCTGCGAATGCTAATTCATGACGGACGAAGCTACAGGGCTGTATCAAGATGAAAATATTAATATCTATATCAAAACGACAGACAACGAAGGAGTCCTGTTATAAATAATCATCAATTTCCTGTACTTATCAAAAATTAATCTATAATATCCTGGTAGGACTTTGAAGAAAGGAAAAAAACTGTTATAGGAAAAACTGTTGTCTTCCTTAGATCTGCAAATTCTCTATACCTACCTGTTAATCTGATTGATTTTCCAAACTGTTTAATTCGAAGATCAGAGAATCATTGTAAAAATCTTGGTTTGATGGTTCTCGCCCAGCACCATAGATTCATATTGCCTTAATTAATTAAGTTTCTTACTTACTTCTCTCAACGCATAGCTCTGGCAGTACAGAGAGGTAACGTTGCAAATAATGGGCTCCATGCCGCAGGATATATTTTTATATATTTTCTGTATTTAAGGTTTAAATGTTAATTTTGTTATTATAATGTATAAATCCTTGTCCTGTATTTCCTTATAAATAACGAATAACGAAGCAAATATCACTAGGTATATAAAATATATATATATTTTTTGTAGTGGGAATCTTAAAAATGGATAAAAATGTCGCGCAAATATCAAACGGTCTCGGCTAGGTGACGCGAGCGGTATTTACGAGGTGACCATGACGACCACTATGTCAGTTACAAGGATGTCTTAACGGATGACCTAGTTTACCTCATACTGGGATAAGTCTTCTCTATTAATCGTGACAGACTTTAATAGAACTGGACCACAATAAATACAATAGCAGTAGGTATATGTTGTTCTAGTCAGAGAAGTCTCACTAGCCACACTAGCTTGCCTGCTGCAGTTTATGGAAAAAATATCGAATGTAAAGTTGGGAAGAAAGAGGAGTATTAAATCATGGTAGACGATGGCCCACTGCCCACGCTCTCCCATGTTCGGCCCACTGCCCACGCGCTCCCATGTTCGGCCCACGCCCCTGACTATACTTACACAGAGTACATACCTACACCGTTTGCTTAATGATTCGTGCACGTACAGGAAATTCGCATCGGAGCAAACATTCGCCATACAAAACAAACACTACGAGTATTTCATTACAACGATTGGAAATTCTCAGAAATCCATTTTATATCTGCCAGATGAGAATTCTTTCTATTTCACCATTGTATAAAATAATAATAGGTCTTAAGTTTATTTAGACTAAAATAACTTCGCTCCTAGGCACTAAATGAGGCATTTTCAAATGTTTTGTGTACAATCTATAGTACTCGTACCTATACTACCTTACTTACATTTATATAAGAGACAATTCTGCTCAGAATATCATCATTCGCACAATCCTTTCAATCTGCTTATTCAATATTTATAGGATATCAAATGTAGTGATCGTCTTAATTTTCATTTTTTCGGACCTACTTCGTGATTTATAAAAACGAAACTAGTCAAGTTTTTACATGAAGGGACGGAGAGCTCATCTGATGAATTTGCCACGGATCGCAGATGGTATAGTTACGCCACTGGATGCTAAATGACTTAATATTTAGACACTTAATATAGGATGGGATTGTTATAAACAATTGTATATCATAGCAATATCGGACAACCAATTATAAAACTCAGTTGGGGTCTACGAGTTGACAATAATATAGGTACACTGTTTGTCCCATAATTTTCTCATAGGACCAATCAGGAACAGCCTGGATCCACCGTCAAGCAGGTTTTAAATGAAATATTTTCGAAATTTGTTACAATTTCTTTTTACTGACTATAGATAGATAGACTCAAGAGCGTATATTTATCAATAGTTGCCACATTAAATAGGGATAAAGTCACGAGGGACCGCTATCGGAGTCCAGTGGTGGTTGAATTGTCCTTGGGCCTTGGCTTATAATCCGTTGGCACGTGCAAAATAATAGTTTTTTAATAGGTCTTAAAGAATTCCCCGTTGACATAAGGATAAATATGCATTCCCCGTTGCCACGAAACTTATCAAGTAGGTTATTATAAAAGTACAGATAGCAGAATAGTAAAATTTTTTTTTTAATTTTTATTTACGACTATGTAAAAAATGTTGATTTACGAAAATATAGATTAATACATATAAATAATCCCGATATCTATAATTACGATTGAAGTTTAAAAAAAAAGAAAGTTCATTGACAATTTACAACTTTTATTACAATGCTTGAATCCAAAATCAACTTTCGAATGAAGTCTTCATTTATATGTAATACATATGAAAAATCACACATAATACTGATTTAAGATTCTAACAAATATTTAATTTTTATAAACATGGGTTTAACACTAAATTTCGCCATGACTGGTGGCCATCGGAAAGGCTTGAACATTTTCCCCTTTGATACAGCATTATTTATAAATATACTATATCTGAACATAATATACACAAAAAAAAACTTTTAACAGCTATTTAAGTCACTTTTAAAAACAAATAACCTTTATAATAAGACTTTAGTTATATAAATACTAAACGAAACATATTAAATGATTTTAAATTAAAGTACCTATAAAAAACAAAATTAAAAACAAGAAAACCTCTTTATTAAGCTTCATTTACACAATACCGTACCTAACAAACACATACATAACAAAGCACATAAAAGACTTAAAACTTTCAAACAATTAAATTATGAGGCATAAAGAAAATAAAATAATAAAAAAATGACAATATTTTTTCCTATTACAGTGTCGAAAACTAAATATAATTTTTAGGGAAGCATTTGTCTGTGATCTGTACCTACAATCAAACTTCTGTTTGGTTTTCTTTGGAAAATAAAACATTTTCCTTATACTGATTTGATTGTAATACTAATATGTTGGAATAAATTAAAAATTACAACTTAGAAATAAATATTGTTTTACAACCATCGATACAATAGGTAACAAATATTTTTAAATTTATTATCGCCATCAATGCACTATTGTTTATTTATATGCTATGCCTAAAAGAAAATGCATGTGCATCGTTCAAGTTGTTACATTCGGCAAAAGCACAATAAATAAGCACAATAATTAGTGTTGTAGCAACGGGGCATATACCTAGTAGGTACCAAGAGGGAAATTATTGAATATGTATTTAATTTTTCATGGCAACAGTGCATACGAATGGTGGCATTCGAGGAAGCAGAGCAAGCTTAGTATGGTAGAGTATAATATATTCTGAGGTAGTGTAAACCAGAAGATTTTATACATCATCACCTTTAGAACGGCTCGTTGGGCTCTTTCTTCTTGTAAGGATGTAACGTGTTAAAAAGAGTCGTTGCGTCGGCTCGTTTGCCGTTTGATGTTTCTGAAAAGCGATTTAGCCGCAGGCGGAGGCGGAGGAGGGTGGGGGGTGGGGGGCGCTTCCGCTCTACAACGCGTTTTACAAACAGACGCTGAATGATCTCACTCTCGGTAATCTCACGAGAAAACAACCGACGACGTACAAAGACACTGTCCCAGGAAATACAGATTACTTTGAGGTCGCTTTAATTGCTTTCAATTGTCGTAATCGACATAATATACACTATTATCGTAGGTTATAAGACATTCTTATTCAATACGTTACGTACCATTACCTATAAGTCAAAAACCATGTTATATAGATCTCCGGCGGGCTTAGATCTGTATTGCATTAGTTTGATTGCTGACGGTCAACATAACGTAAAAAAGTAAGTCAGCCAGCTCATCAACTCTCTTGTTTGGTTCCATCAGCTGTTCGCTTGCGTGCGTGTGTGTGTAGGCGACGCGCCTCTTGCACGCACACAGAGAGTGCATTACGCGCACTCTGCCCCCCGCGCCCCGCCTCCGCCCCACCCTTCCCCGCCGCGTCGCCAATCAGCTGATCGCAGTAGGTCGCGCACGGCGCAGCGACATCCGCATTTTCAATATCACCGATCGTCCACTACGACTCTCTTATCACTTATTATGCTTTTGCTAAGTGGGTCAAACGCGCGTTAATAGAACCGAAGTCTTAATCGATGCGGTGGGAAGCCACACGAAGGCTGCAAGCACTCGAAAGCACTCTTCAGTAACGTCGGCTATAAATATATGTGGAGTAGTCGAAAGAGGCAGTTTCTCCCATGAAAGAGTTCCCGTGGCGCACCGTTCCTCTCTCTCTCTGACGAGGGAGTGGCTCGGTTAGACAAGGACGGCCAACTTCGGTACTTAAAATGGCCGATGCTTAGTTTCGTGATCGCCTAGGGAGGGGGCCTTTGTCGATATTATTATGGTTTACGACGGCGGGTGGCGAGCTGGCGACGACGCTCGGCTACATAAATAAAATTGGATTTTCCTTTTACGAGATCACGCTGTCGATAAATTGGGCCCGCATTTTGAGAACCACATTTCACCGGTCCCGCTTACCTATCGAACGAGTGGTTTCAATCCGGTCCGAGTCCAAGGAAGTAATTACCTACTTCGTTATCAGAGCGTGACGAAGGAGTTCATTATAAATATGGCCTCGCGCATGTCTACTTATCTCGGCTCATTATTTTGCGCAAATTTCGGTGATTACGGCAACCGCACACTTTAGCGGCCGACTCGTCGGAATACATTTGCAAGCATTACTTTGAAATGTATCCGCGATGTCTCGAATGCGACTTTAGTACCGGCATAATGTCTGCTTTATTATCCCAATATAATAATTCATAGGACCGCGCCACCGGGATGGGCGAAGCGTAATATGAAAGTCGTAAAAGGGCAGGTTAAAAGTAACAATAAACCTTTTTTACTATCGCTGCGAAGATGAAATAAACAAAAGTTTAATTTAGATGGGTGCGGTAGGGATGTGCATGGCATGCGAGGCGTTGCGTTGCGTGGGCCGAGGGGCAATCATCCATTAGTCTCGATGTTTATTTCGTGTTTATTACTTGGATGCTAATTCCACGCAGACGCTCGCCTCGTGTTCTCACAAGAATCCACCGCATCTTAATGAGCCCCCGCCACGCCTAATCGCCGGCTAGAACTTCTCTCGGAACGAATCGTGATAATGCAGCTCTCCTTACAATGGTTTCCCTTGAGCTGCGATTCGGCATAAATAATTTCTTTCCTAACATCTCATTGTATATTTTTCACGACTCATTGTGTACGGGTTCCTTTCAAATAGAGAATAAAACGCCGAATGAATGAGTCGCTCCGCTTTTGTTCCTCGAATACAGACTTCGATGCCTTTTAAATCACTACTTCATATATTCGATACAGTTTTGATTTAATTCGCCATTTTCGGATCAATATACGAGTTTCGAAAAGTTGTTCCGACGATTGGTTTCACATAACTTAAGTAAATTATTTAACGTAATTACCAGGAAACTGATGATAAATAAAATAATAACGCATTAATGTGAAGGCGACCCACTCACTAATCGGATTTGTTATAAGCAGACAGTGAATAATTAGTTAGGTAATCAACATGATGTCAGTGAGGGACAATTTGAAGAATTTTCTTTTAAACGAGTCGTTCTTTAGTTTTGATTTAATTTTTTCAAAAAATATTTTTTGAGAAAAAAAAAATTATTAATAGGATAGAGTTTTCGTTGTTTGTGCGTTTTTGCACGCTAATCTCAAAAACGGCTTAACCGATTTAAATGTGGTTTTCACTGATGTATTGTAGCAAGCTTCCCGTAACATTTAGTGTTTCTTTCATTCCAATCGGTTTACAAACCAAAAAGTTAAGCAAATACCAAAATACCACATGGAATCTAATAACCAGCTAACATGAACCTAGAAAAAAACAACGCACGGAGTGCTGTCACTGTACAACGTGTAGCACCGTAATGGCGGCGAGTTTTTATGTGTGCGTGTTTTCAGGGTTGCCAGCCGAAGAAACTTTCCCTAAATTTTGGTACATATAAAAATGTGTAGTTCATTAAATGTATTAACATTTAATAACAATTAATTACAATTAATTTAATAACATTTAGTTACAATAAATAAGTACAAATTACACATAGGTACTTAAACTTAGATGAAAAAACCTACAAAAAATGTGAACGAAGGTTAGGTTAGGTTAGGTTTTTCAGCACTTCGGTGGTAAGGGAGATTTATTTTGACATTTTGGAAATCACTAATTTAATCTCATATTAATTTATTTTTTTATAAAGTTGGAGAAATAACATTCCGAAAATTGGCAACACTGATCTTGTCAAAGAAAAATTTGTTTACATAAATTACAAAAAAATATGGATGGTTAGAAATTATCAAAATAAAACGTTAAAGAATATATTTACCTGTGGAAAGTGATTCTTTGTTCTTTTTTATGAAGTAAAGTGCTACGGGAACAACATTTCACGACGCAGGTTGGCATAATTAAATAGTTACCACTTATTTTAATTAATCATTAAAATTACATGTGCACTTAATCAACGCTAGCAGCGTGATGGCGGACGCCGAGTTTACTATGGTTTGTATGTGTGCTGTAAATACACCTTACCGAGCTTACTCTGAGCTTACTACGGTGCTACACTTTATTAGTATCCGGAATTCCGTCCGTTATTTTTTCTAGGTTCATGCCAGCTAATAATTATTTATTGTCATTATTTTATTTTTGTTACAATACAAATAAAATATTACAAATTTGGAATGACCCAATTGAATATAATAAGCATGTGCAACTATTTAAAGATAGTAGGTATATCAAGGTACATGTAAAAATTCTTTTAATGACAACAGAAATAATAATAAAAGAAGGTAGAATTTTATACAGAGGATTTTAAAGGGGAATGTGTTAGTATGAGCGTAGATAACGGTATTATCTGTCTATGGTATCAATCATCTTTTCTCTATCCCTTATCTGTTTTCTACTAGTTTAAATAAATGACGTATATAGGTACTTACAGTAGATAGAAAACGAAGTCGCAGTCCACTTGAGTCTGTTTCTCAACAGGTTTTGATACAATTTTATTAATGGAAAGAATGGAAAGACCTCATAGAATAAGCGATATGTATAGGTATCATTGTTTTCCGGGCTAGTCGTTATTGAATGTAGAAATTTAAATAAACTTTTGACTTATAAAAAGAGTTACAAGTTGAAATTAGACCCTCAAATGCGATACCAAACTTAGTAGGGAGATTGTGTAATTTCTAATGATATAAATGTGTAAATTCATTAATGTTGGTACTTCTATGTATGCAAGAAATACCAAAACGTAGACACGTTTTGGTATTTCTTAATATTAAATAGGTAGTTATAGACATAGCTATTACTTGAAAAAAACATAGTGAAACCTCGTCCTAATCTAATTGGTATACGTGTAACCGTTTTCCGCGTAGGTATTTCCATTGAAAGCAAATCGAACAGCTACGTGTACGGCGAATAAAAGTACATTGTATAACTTGTATTCTTTGAAGTCGTAAATTAACTTTTGAATAACAATTTTATGACAGAATAAACGTAGACAGACGTCGCCTAATTCCAATTTATGACATTTCAAACAAGATTACCGTCGCTTCCATTGACTTGATGCCAATTCCAAGCGATGTTTTTTTGAGTCGCGGGTGTCTGTAATATACGTATGTCATGAAACATAATTTACATCGAAAAGTCTGAATGTGAGTGTATATAATATAGTGTTCTGCGGTGTGTATAGGTTATTCGAATGAGCAAAATTAAAGATAGAAAAGAAACATTGCTCAACTGTCAAGTTTTAAAATGGCGGCCACGTATTATAGGTATCAATTTAGACATCATCAACTTTCACTATGTGCCTCGGAACTTAATTATCCTTGATCCCACTATATTTATTATAGAGATAATTAGAAATTAAACCTATTAAAAAACATGAACTACCTCAGTCGACGGATGCATAATTTTTGAAAAATGTTGTCGAGTGCTATACTTACGTCAAGTGTTTATCCAAGCCTTCGGTCGGCAGTCGGTAGCACTAGCACAAGTGGCACTGGGCACTGCGATATCGACACACACACACAAAGTAGCACTAGAGATGGCGGCGGTCGGCTCGCCTACGACGTGGTGCGGGCATAAATAAAACTATGCTATTTGACATTTTTTGTAAAAAGATAGTTATATTTTTGGCATTGGACTATGACACAATATAATACTATGATATGCTAAGTAAGCGTTTTATAAAGACTTTTACATGCCGAATATTTGTTAATCAGACTATTCATCAGAGGACTCTTTATAATATATATTTTCAACAAACATAACTTATAAACGAAAGTACGATTCTAGAATTACACCACTCGGGACCGTTCTAGAAATCATTCCCTATTCCAAACGTAACTATTTCTAGTATTTATTCGTAATATTTTTCTCACTTTCATTTTTTTACTCTATAGGTAGGTACATAGTTATTATACAATTTGAACATATAATTATCGATATGATACAGAACCTTATACAGAACGCATATAATGCAACGAATCGGCGACCGATACAATAATGGAACGACGAAGCTTCGGTTAGGTACTGCACTTGCGATTAAACATGAAGGCGGGCTCGAGAGTCCGGCACGACGGTCCGAAAGAACACAATCAACGTTCAAAACAATGTATCAACGTACGTAGTAGTATTTGGTATTCCGTTTCGTCTTACACTAAACTATGAGAAGGGAACATCACAGTGCGCCGCCCGCTACATGTAGATGGGCAGCTGCTGCAGCGCGCGCTTGTCGAAGCGGTCGAAGTGCGGGCCAATATCACAGTCCAGGGCCTCGGGCGGCAGGTAGGGGTGCGGCTTGAGACGGCCGCGGGCGGGCAGCTTGCCGCCGCCAGCGTCGGGCGCGTACGACTCGAAGTGGTAGGACAGCGGCTCGTCGGCGGGCGCGCGCTGGCGCTGCGCCTGGGCGGGCTGCGGCGGCGGCGCGGGCGGCGCGGGCGCGGCCCGGCAGCAGCGGCGCGGCACGCGCGGCAGCCTCGCGCGCCCCGTGGGCACCGCCGCGCTCGCCGTCACCGCCGTCGCCGCCTCGCCTCGCGGCAGGTTGTTCACGAACGGCACCCGCCGCAGGCTCTCGAGCCTCCGGAAGTGCGACGGGTGGATCATGAGCAGTGGCTCGATCTTGACGCCCTGCGGCGGCTTGGCACAGTCGGGAAGCTCGTATTCGATACTGCAGTCTACGTGTAAAGGCACCGAGTAATCCTTTGGGGCGAGCGAAGCCGGCCGCGCCTCCCGCCGGAAGCGGTCGGCGCCGGCGAAGTCGGACTCGCCGCGGGCGTAGCCCGTCATCGTAGCGGGCACGGCCTCACGGCATGTGCGCCGCGGGGCGCGCGCCGATCAGCTGATTGCGTACTTTGGAACGCGCGGACGTGCGCCTAACTGTGCGCCCGGCGCGAGACTGACGGAGAGAGAGAGAGAGCTGAGAGCGCCTCACACGCCTGCGCGCCGCCGCCGCCCCTCGCCCCGCGCGGGGGGTAGGGGAGCCCCGCGTCAGCTGGGATTGTGCCCCTCGCGGATGTCCAAGCCGTGGTGACCGTGGCGAGTGGCGACCGAAAAGGAGAGGGCCGGGAGATGCGCAGGACTCAGCGGCGGGTGGTCGCGCGTCGGCGGCGACGCTGTCTATCGACGGGTCGATAGAAACGGCGATGGCCGCTAGGTGGAGATGTGTTGCGCAGAAATGCACGCACACGAGTGCGCGGCGGTTTTCAGACGTCGCCGACGCGGGGGGTGGGGGGCTGCCGCAGGGGCGGGCGGGCCGGTCCATCCACGCCGAATGTCAAACAGCTGACTATACACGCGGGGAGGATGCGTGCTTGTAGGAAGGAGATTTCAATCTTCAGTGGTATATAATATAATGCAATAACTGGATACATAATATACCTAATATGAAGTTACTTATGTACCAGAAGAAACTTGATATTTTTTTGAACTTTTGTTAGGTATCTACGAAACCTACATATTGCTTGCGATTTTATTTCTAAAGGGATAAATTTACTCTCTTGGTACCTTCCTAGCTAATTAATCCTAATTTTTAAGTTATACACATTAATGATGTTTTCACTTTGGAAATCAGTAATCTTCGTGTGAAAAATTCACAACTGTTTTTGCTGTTCTAGAATAAACAAAATAGCTACTGTTTAGTAAAGTTAGGTAGTAATTAGATTAATATTGATTTTGTTTGAGTAAGTGTCAAGTGCAGCGCATAAAGTGCATTACATAGTTAGTGCCTATCAGCTGAATGTTGTTCAATACTCATGCCTCCACCCCCACGGGCGACGGGCGACGGGCGACGGGCGACGGGCGACGGGGGAGGGGCGGCGCGGAGCGGCGGCCGCGCGGGGGAGGGCGCCCGACAGCCTCCGTCAGACACACTACAAAGCAAACCGAATGGACAGTCCGACTGTCTATAATATTAGTGACGTCAAACTAATTATCACGTAATTATAATTAGCAGATGAGCTTTCACTAGGATCCCACCTTCGCACGGACGCTATTATTAAGTAACCTTTTTAATCCTTTATAAATGATAATTAAATGATTTTTTTACTTATTATTTATAGCGATTGTAATTAATAGCGTACCTATGGACTTTTTAAACCATTCTATGTGATCGGTCTTACGTAGTTCACTTCAAACACTAAGAAATGTCTTATCGCTTCTAGCAACCAAAAAGATTTTTTTAATCACAAATCAACGATTTTAACAGTTACTGCTTATAAATTCAATCAGCATGTGGTATGATCATGGTATGATGCATATTATGTTATATACCTAAGTACCATCCTGAAGTGAAGTTCTCTAAATTATTTCACATTTGATATTTATTTATTTATTTATTTACCTATAGAAACTTTTACACTTATTTATACATTGTCCAATGCAGTAACTTTAAATGAAACTACCACCGACCGGTTCGGAAAGCTCTTTGTATAGGAAAAATACGGCAAAATAAAATTCCATTGTTTCTCTTCTCAAATTTTTTTAAAATTTTTAACCCAATTTCCATTTGCAACTTGTGACTGAAACGAGTGTTCCAATCGTAACCGTATCGTGTTCGTGGCGGATGCGACCTACCGGCGCTATCTCTATAATATAAAAATGAATCCCTAAATATGTTGCTAAGCGCAAAACTCGAGAACGGCTGGACCGATTTTAATTCTGTCTTCACTCATGGACAGAGGGATAATCAGGGAAGGTTTTTACGAAAAAAAAATGCACCTCGGGCGAAGCCGCGAGCGGCCCGCTAGTCTCTAATAAGTATACACTTTACTCCGCGGGTGGACTGTTCCTATTCTTTTAATACTGCGGAAAATTTCATTCCGTTTAAAATGGTAATCTCCCACAACCGTAACAGTGTAAAGATAAAAATAAAAATAAAATAATTTCAACACTATAAATAGGCCTTTTAAGAAAATGATTTAAATTGAGTTGAAATGTAAAATGAAATGAAAGGGCGTGTCCTTTAATTCAATGCGGCCGAAGAGTGTCTGAGGCTGCCGCTGGCTGCATCCGATGTAATTCGACACGGTATGCCCATCCGCTTCGCCAGACTCCACTCTGTCCGACTTCACCATTGCCTCACTCATACATCCTTCGCCTCTAATGTGTGGTTAAAACTCGTTCCAACGTAGATGACTGAACTTCTGATGTGGTGGTATCAATTATGATCTAAGACAACAGTCCCCAGCGAGTTAAGAATTATTTCCAAACAGCTAACTTACATCGAGGTGTTAAAAGTATAACTGAGACAGTAGTGGCTGGGCACACTGCGATTCGCAGTCATTTGGGCAGCCCGTCTGGCGGCAGTCAATACCTCCTTACAGAACCATGCTGAAATAACAGCATGTATGACGTTGTATTTCGGTGATTGAGTAAGCCATTATCGTATCTTCTTATCCTTATCCTTACTATGGCCGGCTGTGCACTTGCACCACCTGTGGCGTTGCTGTGTTTTATGCGAACGGTAGATCTGTAAATTGTGTCTTTAATGAGCAAGATTTATCATGAATTGGGCATTAAATGTGTAACTTAAATAATTGTTGATTTCTCGTATATCTAGTTGTAATCGAAGTGTAAGCCGGAATAGGTTTGGCTTCGAGTTGCCTTCGTTCACAGCGAAGTGTTATCTTTCCACGATAACAGAATCGAATTACTGGACAGCCGAGAACTCGATCCATCGGCCGGCGACAACGAACTCGATACATCCTGCTTTGAAACTGGACCGGCCACGACCGACCGCCTCAGCCCAACCTTACCACTGAGCAAGTAAGGGACGCCGGCAGGCTTATTATCTAAATGTCTAAATGCCTCTGCTAGCGACAGGCGCAAAAATTGTGCATAATTTGTGCAGCACGTCAGAAGCAGCACCGTCGTTTACGCAAACCACCTACTGTTATGAGTTACGTGATACCAAAAACACGATTTAGTGTGATATTGCACAAATTATGCACAAAGCGCCTGTCGCTAGCAGAGGCATTTAGATAATAAGCCTGCGGAGTCTTCCTCGAAGCTGCACAGCTCACGGACTACACACACCTGTTGTTTAATAAACTCATAAAGCTAATATTGTCACTATAGAGCGATGCTTGAAAGTTCAGTTTTTCACTTCTTGATATTACACAAAACTATGTAGGTAATTTATTTAGTCAACAAACATTCCTTTATTACAGAATCTTTAATTAATTACACACTGTCAGAGTTAAGCTCCTTGCACACAGTTACCAAATTATGATTGTCCAAATAAGTATGTTGTAGCGTGATAAGCGTATGAAGTGTATGGTTTCTTCATCTATATACATATATAAATAAAACTATAAAAGGCAATGTGTGTATGTATGTATGTTCCCCATAGAATAAAAAGCACGAATAAATTATTTTGAATTTGAATTTAGACTCCAAAACCGCTGAACCGATTTTGATGAAATTTTCAGACAATATTCACATTAGTCCAGCGGGTAATCCTATGACAAATCGTGACAGTCGCTTTCTAACAAGTATATCAAGATCTGTTATCTTGTTACAAAGGTACCTACTACCAGTATCAAGACCGTCTACTTATCAGTAGGTACACTTGTGTGACGATTGGCCAGATTGAAATGAGGCCAGACGCCGCTCTTACGGTCAGAAAGCTTTTTATTTCATGGCTGTGTAAGTTCAGAAGGCTTTTAGGGTCGCCTCGAAACTTGAAAGGCCCAGATCGTGAAAAGATTCCTGGAGAGTACTCGGCGGTTCAACGAAACACTACCAAAGCGAAAGCGACACTTCTTTCTACAAAACTAAATAGTCGTGAAAACTGCTACAACACTTTTCACGATTATACTTACCTACTATTTATAATGTCATAATCGTATTCATAGAACAGGTTAAAATGGAAACTGAAGATTTCCTTTGAAATCGTATGTCATATCGTGGTTTTTGTTTGTGACTGCCGATTGCAGTGAAACGCATCGAAGTATATAAGAATTGGGAAGAATACCTTTCCATCTCCATTGTATCCAATATTTCTGTTTGAGTTGTCATTCCTTTGATTGGACGTCCCCGGATTAAATTCACCCTTCCGTTTACGGGTCTCATTTTTTTTGGGGTCGTTAAAGTTTAGTTTATTCCACAAGAGCCAACTTTTTTTCTCTTTGTAATGTGGATCATCGTTACGCTTGTGATATACATTTTAACATAAAATACTCTTTTGTTAAAATACGAGAGGCCACTGTCGCCTAAACTTTACCAAAATAGAAGGCAAGCCAAAACTTCACAAATTTCATAAATTATAAAAATATACAACTTACAAAATACATATTATTGTCATATCGGTCGGATAACATATTTTATGTGTTCTGTCCGTCGTGAACATAATAAAATGATACCCAATTTTCTTGTATAACATGAAAAAAAGAAGGCCAATCTCGTAATACAGTTTGGATATCAACTCGTGGGATATCTACTTATTAAATGACAGAATTACCAGACGAAATGGCGAATAAAGTTAGTATTGTTATCCGTGCCCTGAAATGTTGGTGAGACGCTGAGACACCTTTGTTCAAAAATATTATATTTAACCGTCTTCACATTTTTTGCTTCCAACAAAGAATATACTCGTAATGCCGATTTACGAGTTATGCTTTATCCGGAATATTTTGTCGAATGGCAGCTTATCGAAAAAAAAATCACTGCATCCGATTGTATTGCAGTACAATGTCTTAGTAATTATTTAACTAAATCGATGATGATAACTACCCCGATTCACTGTGTACATATTTCATTTTATAATAATACTAACTGGTGCCCCCGACTTCTTCTGCGTTGAAAAATTAATAAGAAGGTATATATAACGCTATGACGACTTTATCTATGACGAATGGTGGCACCGCCTAATTTTTTATATTTTTAGATGATCCCTCGGAATTTAACATTTTTTCAGTATAAAAAGTATCCTATATGTTAATCAAGATAATAACCATCTGTGTGCCAAATTCCATATAAATCCGTTCAGTAGTTTTTACGTTAAAGAGTAACAAACACACATACAAACTTTCGCATTTATAATATTAGTAGGATGTGAAAGTAACTCTGTCTGTCTGTCTGTTACCTTTTTACGCCTTAATTACTAAAGCGATCATCATTAAATTTTGCATACATATTGTCGTGGATACAAGAAAGGAGGCACTGCTATTCCCAAAGGATCATCTAAAATAAAATAAAAACTAATGCCTGGCCAAAGCATTATAGCAACTAGAGGTCAAGCGTTATATAGCTTTATGTATTTTTTTTATTTTCTACGCGGACGATTTTCCGTAATAAATTTGGTCCGCATTGATGATTTTAAGAAGGGTGTTCCAAATGGTGATTCTAATCGTCTTTAGAAACCCTACATATAATTAGATATAAAAAATAAGGGATTTGTCATACACACACACACATACACACACACTCTTCCAGAGCAAACAAAATGTGTGTGGGTTCAATGAATCCCTTTTTTGAACACGAATTGTCAGACTCACTGTGAGCGAGGACGGAGCGGAGTGTTTACAAAGCATTAACCATGAACCAGCCATTATTAGAAGGGATTTGGATTTTTCTAAATAATATGAATTATACTTTTTCCATACCACTAATACAATGTAAATTAAATATTAATTTATTGCATTATTTTATGTAAATTTCATTGTATTGTTACCAAAAAATGATTATTTTTTGCCTATTTACTCGAACTTTGAAAAGATTTAGGTTATATGGGCTCGGAAACACAGACGCCGGCATCAGGGATCTAAAAGTAATTTAAACGAAACAGGGATCTGTCAGTATGACGACATTGACATTATTCATCGCGTTCCACCTGGTGAACCCCAAATCTGCTTGTATTAAACAATAATACAATACAAGGCAAAATAATTAATTTGCATTAATTACACTATTTCGTAGAGGCCACAAATTTGAACAGCAAATACTTAGCCGGTGACCTTAGAACATTATGATTACCCATTGATTAATAATACTTAATCATAATAACTCAACGTCATGTAGGTACTGAATAACTATTTGCTCGGAATTACTGAAATATATATATTTTATAATACTAAAGTGAGTTTTGTCCGTAAAGGTTTTGTGAAAAAACTCTTTTAAAAGTCAATTTATTTTTATTAGCGTTCCATTTTAAAAAATCAAGGCGATGAAAAGATAAAATTCATTTTTTCTGTCTTCCTATCTAAATGAAATAAAATACAATAATTAATAATAAAAAAAGCAAGTAAAATGATAAAGGCATTCCAAAAAGATAGCAATTTAACTGCACCACCTTGGCACCAACCTAATCGAGAGATTAAAACCAGTTAGAGGTCATTTATAAACCAATATTAGATAGAGACGATAGAGATACTTAGTTAATACAAGCGACAACGGATATTAAGATCAGTTTAATATTAATATATTAATCTATAAGGAAAAACTAGTTGGTCAACAGTTTCAACATCAAATTGCTATACAAGTTTAAAATTAACAAATAATCAGCCAAGCAATTAAACGACGAGGTACTAGGTACATACTCTTTTTTGAATTTGTATTATGGTAGATTCAAAATGAGTTGGGAACCTTATCCATTGACATAAATAAAAGATTTATTGATTCTAAAAAGCTTTGTTCGAGGTAAAGCCAATTGTACGTTTTTCGTAACAATCATCTACCATTTTTTTTGTTAACAAATGAAAATAACAATATTTTTTTCTTTGCAAATAAATGACGATTTTTTTTTTGTATATGGCCGTCATATTCCAATTTGTTTAAATTTTCTTAAAGA
Source organism: Synanthedon andrenaeformis (assembly GCA_936446665.2). Taxonomy (NCBI): domain Eukaryota; kingdom Metazoa; phylum Arthropoda; class Insecta; order Lepidoptera; family Sesiidae; genus Synanthedon; species Synanthedon andrenaeformis. The sequence continues at coordinate 250,231 of OW387793.2, forward strand.
AAATGTACCTGTGTTTTAAACTATTGGTACATAGCTCGAATAGACCTCCATGTACAAAATCGTAGGCAACATGTTCCCTTAACTAACGCCAGTTACTAGTTATTATTCTGTGCCTTAACACAGCAAAATGTATTGGAACTCATTGAATTTGGCCTCTGGGACATGTGAAGGCTCGCCCCCAAATTCGTTGTGTGGTTTCCGTATTGCAAATATAACCGATTGGCGTGTTCCACTTTCAATTCTTCTTTATTCTGAGACTCACATAAACACAAACTTATAAATATTACATATACACTCCACTGAGAGTATCTACCTTGCTACCTACTATAAAAATAGAAATATGAAAACAGAAATAAGAGAAGCTTAAGTACTTGATATAAATCCCTTTAAAAACATCTCAAACTAAATGACAGATGCAACCATTCTTTAAATTTATACTACCCAAACACGTTTTATAAAATAAATTAAATAATATCTAATAATTAATATATAGTATACTAGCAAATAGTATTTTTTGAGCGTCTACGTAATACTGAGTTCTAGCAGGTAAACGTCTGTTCAAAAAGCTGCCACACGGAAGTTCACCGATCAATTCAAACTTGTCTTAAGTGATTCATCGCTGAATCAAATAACACTTGCCTAACTTTGACTGTATCGATATTGATTTCGCCACTAAATATAACTAAAATCAGTCCGAAGCTTAGAAATCACACTATTCCTTTGAACCCAAACTAAGCGACCCAGTTGATAATATGGGGAAAGAAAACTCAGTATACTCGTAAATACCGAGGTAATGTTTTATTTAATAAAAGACCTCTCGTTCGCCCTTATTGTGAATAATTATGTAAAATATATTATAAAAAAATATGTATAATATTAAGTATATAAAATGTAATATTAGGTATTAGGAATAATTATGTAAAATTTTAAAACGTGTAAATTATTTGCCTCTGAGAATACATAAACTAGGTAATTTGAAGATTACGAAATCGTTTTCATTATAATTTTAAAATAAGTTAAAGTTAATACTATATGGTTCTTTTAAAGCTACAGTTGAATTAAAAATCCAACTAACAGCAAATAGATTTTACTTTTGTTAAATCCGTAGTTCCGCGTAGTTTAAATGAAGCTACTTTTCATGTTTCATATTCTCTAGAGAGATAACTGAGCTCGTTCTAAGAATATGAGAGAATTTATTATAGAATCTATGTACCGGTAGCTTACAAAATGATTCAGCTGGGAGATGAATAAGTTTTGGAGCGTGCGGCGACTGTGATCCGCCGCCAAACCGAACCCATCGCACGAACCACTACAATTTCCAATGAAAAAAAAAATCTAAGCAATTTACTTCCAGAACGTCGACAAAATTGGGGTCCCTTTGTTCGCGCTGAGTTCCCGCCGGTTCCCGCACAGTGCCTGCACTGGAGGGCCATTAAAATTACCGCTTTTTGTCCGACGCCATAGAAACACATTTGAAATTGCGCGCCGTGACTTCCATTTGAGCATGGCGAGCGTTTTTTAGATAATGCGATAATAAATTACCGTATCGATTGTGCACCTATAACTCATAAGAGTAGCTCGTATGCAGCTGTGCAGTCTGGAGGCAAGGCAGCTCCTGCAAAATCGACATCTTTGTGTAGCTTAGTTAGGATCATGTTTAAAAATTATTCGGAGAACCGAGGGGATTGATAAGCCAGACCTGTGAAAAAACACGGACTAATAAAGAATGAGCATACTTTCCGCATAAGGCATACATAAGTACTAAGTCCAATGTGGGAAATAGAAAAGTATATATATTTTTCTTTCTTTGTTGGTTGTAAGCGGATTTATCATTTCTTTTATTCCTAGCAAGAGGACGTTCAATGTAGCCATATTATTAGTTTTGCGACCTCGACTGCTCCACCAATAACAGGTTTCACCGTCCGAAGAAAGACCTATTCTTTGAAATCGTCTGAGTCCGTCTCCCGTCGCTCCGCGACTCGAATGAACCCCGAAATACTTATTGTCAGTTTTCATTTGAACGGTATACATAAAGCCGATTTCAAAGGACGTGTCGTATTTAATACGAGCGTGTTATTATTGAAAAAAAAAAGAATAAAAAGCAGTCGACACCGAACGAACGAAACTGAATCATTCCGCTTATTATTATTTAAGCCGAATTGAATTGATAAATCGAAGGTATAAAGTATACGTACTTTAACTGATGCTTAGAAAATACATCGAGTCGAGACTAAATCGCTTTCGCAGAGACGTAACTCGCGTAATAAATTGCATTTATTACGCTATTAGGGCTGTCCCTAATGATGTTCAAAATGTCTCCGAGTAAGTATAGGTTTTTTACAAATTATTCGACTCCGTCATGTTAGTTATACGTAGAAATGTCGAATAGTAAACAGGTCGCAATGGAATGGGAGCAGTTATTTTTCCAGACGTGTCAGCTGCGAGTGACGTCCCGTAATAGAAAAAAGAATCGATAGCGTCCCCCTGGAGGCAGGCCGCATCACTTCACTACACAATCGGAGGCTTTGTTATTTTTGAAGGGGCATTCTCGTTAATGGCCTATTTCACATGAAACGGTCGGCGCAACAACCGCCTGCAATCTCCGCACCTTTTAATTACATTCGCTTTTGTTCACACACACACACACACACACATACACTACTCCAACGCTAGGGTTGTCACCCTTCACTTAATATCCATTTCAAACAACTCATATTAAACGTTGCATGCGTTTCTCATATTTATTAAGTATCCTGTATCTGTTATATTTAATAAGTTTAAATATTTTATAGAAATAATTCTTCTATAAATATTTTGAATACTCTAACATACTATTCTCTAATGTGTATAATTTTTCCTTAGGAAGGTCAGTTTGATGGTCCGCTCTGTGAAATGTTATTCAAGACGATATCCATATATTTTTTTATTAATTAATTGCAGAATTCATAAAACTCCATGTTTCATTGAGTGATCACTCGATCATCAAAACATTCAAATAACTTTCTGTCATTGCATTTCTATGAATAACTGCGAACACAGTCTCGTTTAAAATTAGGCGAGGGAACAAACCTGAGTTTCTTTCGCATTCAATAACATGAATTAAGATATAAATTTTATGAATAAACATGAAAACATTTTTAGTAGGGTTGTAGCCCTTAGATTAGAAGGCATGAAGGCACACACAACCCTTACAATGCATCCCTGTCGAGTCTCAGAACTGCTTTACGGTATTATCTTAATTTGATTGTAGTGATTTCCCACACAACACCTCTACAATACGGACAAGGCTTTAGTCTCCGGCCGATTATTATAAAAACATTCAATCTGTTATATATCGTTTCTTTTGTTAACATACCTAACAATAGGTATATAATATTTAAACGATGTGGAAAAATACTATGTTTAATACTAGCGAATTCTATAATACAGACGTAGTTCAGGATTCTTTCTAAAATAAAATACCTACCTAGGTGTATTACTATTCTGTTTTTTGGAAATCGAACTCAGTCCTTGTTTCCAATTTCTAAAGATGCAATAAAGTAGAAAACTATTAGGATATTTCATAATGAGTGTCTAGCAAGATATTTGATCAGACGTTATCTGAAGCGTCCATTGTTAAGGGTTGAAATGGCTCCCCTTTGTTTGTCCCTTCGTAAGCACAAAATCTCTTCTACTTTGTTACCTGTGAGGCTTATCAATGCTATCATTTGTCATTTAAGCCCAAACGTAAAGGTCTCCGGAGCTTAACAGCCATGTACAATATGCACAATTCATACACATTATATAGCAGGTACATACAGAGTACCATCTGGTAGTTATGGCATGTTATAACAGGAGACAGACAGACATACTTATTTGTTTTTCCTCTTACACTTCGCAGCGAAGGTTTTCTGTTTAATTAGTTAGCAGTTTACGAGCTCAAGCGTTTTATTATTATTATCTGACAACATTGTATCTAATCTACCTGCAGCAATACTTCCTTTAGTTCACCCAGCGTAACATAAATAGCCTTATTTCACTTATTAAAAGTGAAATAAGGATATTTTGGTAACTATATTATCTTATACAAACATCTAACGGGTAAAATAATTTCGAATAGCGATCAATAATGTGGCGGCAATTAGCAGTCTCTTTGATTGCGACACATTGAATGCACAATAATATTATACCTACTTAATATTAAAACGAGAAATCTCTTTAACAACTTCGGAGGTATTACCTGAGGTATTAGCGAGTTTTAGTGTTATACTAATTAAAAAAAACAACTTTTACTATAAACTCGACATTTATTACTCATGCATATCTAAATTATAATATATGAAAATTTATAACATGGACAGATAAACGGTGTTTGTCAAATACTCGTACTTACCTATGTATGTAGGAATCTATTATTATTGAAATTATTCATTTTGCTCTGTTTTTGCTAAAAACGATTAAAATACCTCTACTTCTCCAGATTTACTATTAGCACTTGATACTTAATATTATTTGTGATTATAATACAAATTTCACAAATGCTCCGTAATTTATGAACCTGCTGTGGCATATTAAAATTTAAGCCCAATGACGTTGCCAATAAAGTACAATTTAGTTTGCAGACGCCCAGACCACACGTGTGCTCTTTGTGATGCCATAATATATTATCATTTGCTTCATTATCAGCATTCAGCCCCGCTACAGCTACATAACAGAGTTTCAGCTTCAAGTGATACAATAGACGTGCTTCAGAATACTTTATTCTTCCAACACTACGATATTCTGTAACTAGTTATAGAATATCGTTGTTCAAACACAACCAAACTGCCGACAATGCGTCCGACAGTTTGGTTTAATGTAGGTAAATAAACCAATCTAGGGACGGAGGGGTATTCCAAAGGCAATTAGAAGTAAAAAACGCATGGACCGTTTGAACCGTTCGCTCCACCGACCGCTTGCTTGACAGCAGATATGTGATTCGTTCATTTGGCTGAAGTAATTCGGAACGATTGATAGATCGGGTTTACATCGGAAACCAATTAATTGGGGCCGATCGCCTTTTAGTTTGCCCCCTTGCCCCCCCCCCCCCCACTCCTCCCTCACTGTTACATCTCCGAGAGCCGAGAACCGACGTAATAATATCTTGCTCTTGCCTTTAGAATAGTTAATTCTTCATTTCAATGTAGTATTTGTCAAAAGGACAACCAGCATGTCTCATTAGTTTAGGCATCATTCAACTAATTCCAGTCCTCTCTATCTTTACTGGGCCCTAATTCTCTAATGCCTCTTCTATCTACTTCCTTATTCCTTACTTCTATCTACTAGATTCTGCTAAAAAGTTATTTTCTTATTTACATATATATAAATGCTATGATAAGACTGATGTTTTGCGTGAAATCATAATTGCCATACAGAATCAAGGTCCTGGTATACTTACTTAATAGTGCTTATTTAAACTTACATATATCAAAATTAATTTAGAGTTTAATTTAATATAAAAAAGAGTTACTCTTGTATATATGTTATTAGCAACAATGAGTTATTTTATATGTTAGTTAATATGATACATATTTGTATATTAATTATATTAGCACCTTACACTTTAGAAGCATGGATAGACATATAAAGACGCGTCTTCTTTGTGACCCTTACTAGTACCCTTTGTACCCTTTTTAAATCTAAATTTATTTACTGACTGGAAAGGTGTTAATGTGGGCCATGAAAGATGTTTCCTTAAACGGTAGAGAATTGTAGTTACTAGCACTCCCACGTGACTTCGTTCGCGTAATTAGTCTTTGTAAGTTATAGCCTATTTATGTTATTAACTACTGTAGTTTCATCCAAATCCGTTCAGTAGTTTTTCGTGAAAGAGTAACAAACATCTATAGTCAGGAACTTTATCATTAATTTTTATATATAAAAATCTTTCACGTTTATTCCTCGGTCCTTTTGGGAGAACCGTATTAACATTGGTCCATCCATTCTCGAGTTTTTGAAGCGTACACAAACAAACTTAACATTTTTATAGTATAAAAAAGTGAAATATCTAAATCTGTGGTAACGATGGTAACACAAGACAATAACGAAGAGGCGGGAACGACGGGCGTGCCCTCATCTGGTATCTGGTATCTGGGATACATTAATCAGTTGTCACGAAGAGCGGCGAACGGCTTTCATCATAAACAACATGTTTCGGATAATACCGGATCTAATTACGAGCTCGTGTAAAAGTTATACCTAGGTACATACTTACTCTTACATAATTATACTGTTATATTAGCCCTGTGAACTGGTGATCGCCGCTGGACTTGCGAGCAAACAGGATGGGATTTGTTTTTGAACAGAGAGCGCGGACGGAACGGGATGCAATCACTGAATTGAATGCGTCTGCTGTTTGTATATACTTTGAGAGTGCCCCTATCTCGTCTACGATGTAGGTATTAGTCAAGTGTCTAACTAAATAACTAGGTACATTGCCATTAGAATAGAATTTCTGTTTGTTCTCTGCCACCACATATTATTATGTAGGTATGTTTAATCCACGACTGCGCCCACGTATCTTTATAAATTACAGCCTATGTTGGCTATGTTTTATTCTGGTGCCTAAACCATAGGTATATATTAGGTACCTACTGTAGTTTATCAAAATCCGTTCACTAATTTTTTTCGTGTAATAGTAACATAATACATAGTAGTGACCATCAAAAATTCTTCCATAGCTATAGAATTTGTTGAACACATTCTTCACGTATAACAGGTATAGAATATTAGAAGCCAGTAGAATAATAGTGCTGCCATCTATCAAGAAGAACTCTAAACATTTTCACCGAGTCGTAATGCACGTTTATAAATTACTAATTAATTAGTTCAGATGGCGCCACTGGTTGCGTCTGAATTTTATAAATCTGAAATATACACAGGAGGTAATTATTGAAATTAAGAAAGACCTTTTGTTACCAAATTCTCCATTGTAAGTTAAAAAAAAAAAACAATGGCCTGGTTTTAAATGTCCTTTGCTTCCATTTCCTAATTCGATAGAGTAATTTGACATTTCCTGGGATGTAGGTTTTTTGACCATACAAAAATAGTGATGTCACCTAATCGAATTTATTAAAAAACTTATGGTTTTATAAAACCGTAATCAAAGCTTTAACATTAATTAGTTTAGAATTAATATTAATTATTATTAAATTGTTCAAATTATATTCTATGCAAAGTTTTGTTCTATAAGTCGCAATTCTTTTCGATTATTATAATTTTTATGATGAGAATATTTTCATAGGTGACATAAAATTATCACAAAATAATAGCTATGTAATGCGTTATACTATTTTTTATTTATTTGACTTCACTTATAAATAGTGAATTGTATTTTTATTCATTCCAAATCAACTTGGTCATTAGTATCTAATCGTGTTTTAAACGAAATTCAAATCTTAAAATAACAATAATACGAATAAAACAAGATAAAAAATATTTTTACCGTAAAAAGATTAATTACACCACTCGATGGCTAATAGGATTGTTGGATATAATGTACATTATTTATACATAATATGGTCAAATAAAATAAATACCTATATTTCTCGTAACGTACATAAATACAAATAAATATTCAGGTAAAACACGTGGCCGTGTCCACAACAGCCACACTTCATTTTATTATTTTTTCACTGATGTACAAAATTAATTTACTAGAATAATTTATGAAACACATTTTATTTATCAACTAATATCACAGTTACCAAATCACAGCTTCACCTTCGTGAACTCATAATAATTATTACTTAATCTTAATTATTACAAAAGATTAAAGGTTAAACGTTAACTCTGACTCTGTGAACAATGAAAAACAATTTGATTCGGTTTTAAATTAAACAGCTACATTAACAATAAAAGTGTCATAGAGGGCGCTATATTGGAAAATGAGTTCAGTCTCTAAGCCATCTAGTGAAAATGTCAAACGGATTAAACACTCTCAGCTCAGGATCGGTTCTTCTCGGTCTATTTTTGGTCTTGTACAGAAACAATCCCCGAGTGTCGGTGCTGCACTCGTAGCCGACAACAGTCACGTTGCCACTGCAGTTCCCTTGCTCGAGTTCATTCCAACCATTGCATCTGTTCGCGGTCATATACTCATTTATGGACTCCGAGTACACCTTCCAAGCGAGACCGTGGTCACACTCGAGGCTTATCCTCTCGTGTCGGCACTCCGGCTGTTTTATGTTAACACCGTTCACGAAAACGTCCACGTGGCCCATGGGCTCGTCGAGACCCAACACGCCACTGCTGTGAAACACCTCAACGAAGGTGGCGTCTCTCTTACTCAACCTGAACTCCGAGTCCCGTGAGAAACAAGGTTTGGCCGGATCGAGACCCGTGATTCTACCCAATTTTCTTTTCAAATTCTTCTGCACCAAGCTGCCGGTCATTCCTGCCACGTGTGCGCCCAAACTGAATCCAATTAGGTGCACAGACTCCGGCGACGCTACTCCTTGCTGGTGCAGACTTTTTACGAACTTGTAGAGCAAATGAGCGAGTGCCTTGACTCGCGAGGCGGACGATACGTATCCTCTGCTGAAGGAAAGGCGAGTGTCCAGCACTAGGAACACGGGCATCTTGTGCAGTAAATTATTGGCCAAGGCCTGTGCCGAGTCGTCGGTGGGGGTGTTCCACCAGCCAGGTATGTACACGGCCAACGTCCGCAAGGACTTTTGCTCGCGAAGCCGCTCGTGGGCTTGGGACACCTTGTAGACGCGTTTAGAGCCCCGCGCGTACTCTACCACGTCCAAATGCGGAGTCTCCAGCGTGAAAGGCCGCGAGAACAGCAGACCCAGCGGCAACGCCTCACCTGCCAAATTTCAAATGATTGGATTACCCGGAAACGCATATGAGTCAGTGTTGTGTGGTGACATTGGCGAATTGGGTACTTTATAAAGTACTTAAATCACACAATTTCCGCATAGAGGTCACGATCACGACCGCCGGCCGTCGTGCTCTATTACTTCCTCGTGTTGACGCGACACAATTTGACGTTTATTAACATTATTACCCCAATTATCAAAATAAAGAGGGGAAATCAAAATAAGAGGGAAAGGCTAGATGTCTTTTCCCTTATTTTGATTTCCCACTTTATGTTGATAAGACACCCTACGTCCCATAGATGAACTTGAATTAGATATCAAATGCTAAGGATGCTGAGTGTCACTTGGCAATGTTGAATACTTTATCACACTTCATCTACAGGTGAGAAATATTTAAATTGAAAAGACAACACATTTAGCCACAAGTTTATAACTATTGACTTTTGATCGTGCTTCTTCCACTCAAAGGTAAGTTTGTCCTTGACTATCGAAATGGGTAACGATATATATTAAAAAAGTTTCGATTTCCAGCGGAACCGTCTCGTACTTCCTGTTTCATGTTCAATTGTGATGCATAAAGGCAACAGGCGAATCAATAATTGAATAATTCAACGAGTATAAATCAGAAATAGATATGGCTTTCACAGTTTTATAGCGATTTTAGCATTTCTTTTCAAAGATAATGTATTTAAACAATATATTTCAAAACAAAACTTAGCAAAAGTTTTCTGTTTATTATAGAAATTATTTGAAATGTCTTATTAGGTATTTAAAAAAACCTTTTACCAATTCAAATGACAATGAAAATTAAATTAATTTCATTACACAATTTTTATGGTGTTGAAATTTTTCTGTCTGGTTGAAATATAATAAAACTGTGCAATCGTGTAATTTCCTTCATTGTTTTCAATTGAGATTAAATTCGAGATAGAATTTCGTTGTGGTTTGAAGACGAACCAGCGAACCGCGACTTCACCACGACTTTTCTTTTTCAAATATTGTTCTTCTTATATTGGAATTTTAATTAAAAATAAAGTTATCCCTATACGAATCTCTGTGATATTTAAGATTAATGATTAAGTAATTACAGTTGCCGTTAGAGATTGCGTTGTTACCTACACTACACATTTATCGAACGTGACAATATTCATATTTAAATGAAATCATTTGAAACCAGATTTAATTAACCTAGAAATTTCTTACTCTTTTGACTAGAGTTCACATCACTTTAATTTATCCATTAACCCGATTGCTGGACTTACGAGCGTTTTCACTTACTCCTTATTTATTTTATTAAAACATCCATACATTTTTATTAAAAAAAAACATCCACACATTCACACAGAGAGACAAGAATGATATTACACACATACAGGTAGCCACTGCGGCTTTCACTAGATCCTCGAAGTTGGTGGCGAGGAACGGAGGCAGCAGGGATCCGAGGCTCGAAAGGGTGGAGGCCGCTTCCTGTTGCTCTGCGGCAGCCAGCAGCAGGACAGCTGCCAATGCGGCCGCCACGGCACGACGCATCGCTCATACTGTGCCGTCGCTTACGTAACCACCCATTTATATATGTATATAAAAGACGTGCGAGATTCCGTCCGTTACGTGCCCAACAGGCAGATTCATCACTGGTCTGTCGAATCAAGGTTGCCAAATTGCCAATATTGAGGATACGGAAGGCGGCGATGCGAGCATTTGCATTTATTCTTGTCGCTCAACCCACGCGATCCAAATAGATTATTATTAACATTTACAACTTCATTTTAGAATCATTGAAAACAATTGCGAAATTTGTTTAAATGAAAAACATTCATGAATTAATTTAACAACAAAATAATATATATAAAATTTATTCAATAAAAAAGCAATATTAGTGGAAAGGACATCGATTATAAGAAATTAATAGATAATTATTTATTTTGCACCTTTTTATCTTTCTCTTTTACCTACTTTCGTCTAAATAATAATAAGTTTGTACTAAAATATATTCATAAGTAAATATTTCTCAATAGGTTTTTAAAAAATATTTTTAGAATTTATCTCATTAATATTTTTGAGAATTTAATTTTCGTCTTGCATATGAATATAACCACTATAACTATGATTCGCAAAATTGTATTAGATATTTTCATTTTTACATGTCCTTCTTGTTAGAAGTAAACGACACTTAATTTTTATTTACTATAAACAAATAGATAAAAACAAGATATAAACATTCGATTGGGCAACACTCGAGGGCTTGGTGCTGTGGCCCTACTGTCAAGGTTTGTCGACGGCGACCTTCTTCGCGTACATCTCTGTCTCTAAACGACCATCAACTGTCACTATCACTAGGCCACTATCAGTATCTATGAACATCACTTAAACCACATATAGTCACAATATTGATACTAAATCATTAAGTACCGTTCTGTTCCGCTCATTGTAAACCTTCGAAGTTGTTGACCTCTCGGTTTGCTAATTAATAGCCCCAAACTTAAGGAGAGGTCTACATGTGCTTTATTCGTATTGTTTGGTTACCCATTGTACTTATGGAATGGACACAAGGTCATGAAACGAACCCATTGTGTAAATGACTTTTAATGTGGGTGATTTATGCTTAACGCTTCCATAAAAAAAGATTTTACCATCTATTATTGCAGAGAAAGCCATAGGAATTTATTTTATTATTTATATATTTATTTTATTTATTTATAAAACAAAGAATAACAATTAAAGATATCATGTTATCATAATTCTTTTATTGTTCTCGTGTAATTTTATTCTAATTTCCGAATTTTACTTCGACTTCAAAGTACATAATATTGAGCAATTTTCAAACATGAATTTTTTATATCTTCTTCAAAATAATACACAATTATTTATTCTAAGCCTGCGTTTCGTTCGTGACTGAAATCACCTTTACAATATTTACTTTAACAGTCACGTCCTGTCTGTTGCTGCGGCTCTGTCCTGCTCATTGGGCAATTACTATTTATTAGTACGACAAAAGTTTATTAAATAAAACTGCCGACTAGATCTGCTTCTATAGCACTTCACAACAATGAGGAAGCGGAAGTAAGTAGAAGAGGTAAAGATCGCACGCGCATTAGGTACAAACCATAATTTAAGGTAATATGGCACGCAAAGCTTTTGTTGGGTATTATTGAGCTCAACGAGCTCCTAATGCGGAATTTAATAATAGACAAATCGATTCACAACAGATCGCGTGTCGGAGTCGGAGCGAATCACAAAATGGCGTACGAAGCGTTCAATGAAATGAAAACAAACGCTCCACGCGATATTATTCGCAGCGGGTTCAAGTTTGTTCATGTTTGCATACGCATCACTTCCGAGTGTCGACGTTGGTTTGTTTTAATACTCATTTACATTAAATTTGAATGTGTTTTACTTAATATATTACCTATATTATACAGAATATATGGCGTATTTGTTGATAAAATATTATAAAACGCATAGTAAATTTATTCCCGATTTACAATACCACTAAAATTTCGGTAATACAGACTGGTCAAAGACCACTTTTGAGGCTACTGAGAAATTTTGAACGAGAAAATGTCCGGGAATCAGACATCCTTCACGAAATTGGACCTACGTGGGTAATTAGAAGTAAATATACTCATGAACAACTTGGAGATTTTTAGTTCCCAATTATTACCTACCAGGGTGGCAACATTATGGACAATATAGACATTTCACACACATAACCTTGTCTTGTCAATATTATCATCAAAACGTTTTATAGTAATCGTATAAAATGTCCTGTAATCGCAAAACAAGTCAATTTTCAACAATCAGTCTCTTGAAATTGCTGATAGTTGGACTCGACTCTAAATGGACTCGACGTTTACTATATAGAGATGAATGAGCGAAAGCCTTCAGCAAAATGATATCGAACAGTCAGCGTGTGTTTGTGCTCCTGCTGATACTGTCGCAGAGTTACAGCACCTGTAGTTTTCCATCGCCGGTAGTAAGTGATACAGAAATCCTGATACCTTAAACAAGACTTACATCTCTACACATAACTCTAACCTTTGCGTTGCTTACAGCTTCGCCACGAACAAGATCAACATCAACCTCTGTCGACGGTATCGCAGTTAGGTAATCGCGTGGCTTCCAGAGTACAGGAACAGCGTTTGGGGCTGCCGACGCCGCAAGACCTGGAAGCCATCAAGAAAGTCGCGCAGATCCTCGTCATGTTGGGAGAACAGGTATTTGGTGTTGGTACGTTTATTATTTACGCCAGAAGCTATCGCTTTACCTGCAAATTATGACGTGTTGTGTTATCAGGTAATACCAACAATAATCGGTGAGACGCCGAGCAGTTCCTGCGACGTCGCCGAAGAAGTAGCCAACGACCCTGTCGACAACAAGGGAGGCAATGTGTAATCATGATTACAAAATAGTTTTGGATTAAAAATATTATCGACTTTGATTTAAAACTTCCTTATTACTAGGGCCCGGATAAATATGTATTAAAAATTTCGAAATATGTAAATATAATATGGACTGATAAAACTAAAATATGGAATAAATATGTACAATAAAAAGTAACAACATTTCAAATAAAACTATTGTTTATTGCAAAAAATAAAAAAATACAATTTTATTCAGCTTCCGTTTAACTAACATTTGAATTGCAGTAAATAATCACGTGTTTTATTAAATTTTCAAAATTGAAACTTTTTCTATTTGGACGAAATAATGCTTTGTACTAGCTGAATGATCTTTCAACATCACAGGATGTGATTGGAGCATATTTAAATTTGCATAATTCTGCAAGTGAGTAGGGCACGTTCATGTCGTCTTCTAAACTTCCACACAGCATGCTGTTGATTTTTTTTAGGATATGAAATCCTTGATCGTAATATTGGGTATAGTATTCAACTGCTGTTAGCCAAGTTCCCCAGCGTGTTAGCACTAGTTCTGGCGGTAAGGGAATGTCAGGATACATGTCTTTGAATTTTGAGATCCTACTTGGAGCCTTCAAAAAAATTTTTTTTACGTTTGTTACTAAACTGTCAACCTTTTTAAAGTGAAATCTTATACATTCAGCCGCGTGAGAAAAGGCGCGGTGCGGGCGGGGAGCGCGTACTGTGGTACGGGTAGTGCGAGCGGCGAACGTTAGCGCTGATGATGAAAATATGGATAAATTGATTGATATTTTGTGGAATATGGATTTATATTTAAAATATGGAAAAATATGGAAAATAAAACCTGAATTTTCACGATCTAAATAACATATTTTATGTAGAAACCATAATTAAGAAACGAAAACAATTTCAAATAAAAATATGTAAATACATATTTATCCGGGCCCTACTTATTACATTGACGTCAACTTTATGTTATCGACTTTGTTTCTAACTATCCAGAGGTTAGTAAAAACACGAAATTCACAAGGTAATAATAATAATTAACATATTATTCATTGTAATTCAAAACAATTTTCGTAAATGTTAAGTTAAAAATAGCAATGTTTATTAATACGATATATCGGCCTAAGTTAAAAACTTAAAAAGGTAAAGTGTTGTTAGATTTGTCGTGCTTCGCAGGTGTTGCACCTTGACACACATACAAACACTCAAGTTCAATGAAGTCTACTTTTGAACACGTTTATCGCTATCGTGAGTCATTAAAAAGTTTAATTCCTCGAGAGATGAGTACCATCGAGTCAAGGAAATAATAATACGTCTACTCGAGATTTATTACTTTAAATTTATTGACATAAATCCAAGCATTGTTTTTAGTGGGAAGTTTTAGAAGATGGATATTTAAGAAATTGAGGATTCCGTTTATCATTTTCGGACATATTACAAATATCTTGAATGACACGTGAAGGCATCTTATATTATTTCTAGTGGATAAATTCAAATTTTCAATGACACTGCGTACAATGGTGAAGTTAGATGGAGCAAAAGTGTGTGGGCAAAAGCAGCGTTTCTTATGTTAATGTATGGGGGTCAATTTTTCGGAGTCCTCCTAAAATAAAAATAAATTAAATAAAAGCAAATTGTTCTGTCTAATATATATTACACAGGATGTTGCTATATCAAAATATTGCATCATATTGTTTTATTTTGTTTTCGTATTCCTATTCGTATCTTCAAATCAAGTTTCAATTGCTCGCATACTTTTGCCAGGCGTTATTTCTTTTTTTATTTTAATTTTTAGATTTCCCTCGGGATCGGTATCTTTTTTCTGTATGAAAGGACCTTTTCTGTATCCCTGACAACGTGTTTGCAAAACTTCACTACGATCGATTGAGCAGTTGAGGCACGATAGCATAACAAATTCACTTCGCATTTACCTATAAAATTACTTGAGATTAAGTATTGTCTAAGTACGTTGTACCTTAAATTATATATATATTTAAAAAAATGTAATTGGTAATATAGTGCTTAAGGTTGCTTTTATTAATAACAATAATAAATCTGATCTATTGTGGTTGGTTCATCTGTAACTCATTTAGGGGGACAAGTTCGAGTCGACTTTAGGTCGTTAACTAAATTAGTCACTTTTTTGTTAGTTTAAAGATCCATTAACTTTTAGATACCTCCTATACCTACTAAGTATATAGCAAGTCCTATACAACGTACAGGTTATATCAGATTGATAGAAGTCGTAGTACCTACTTAGTTAGGTATGGTTATATAATTTAATTTTTTAATACGTATCAGCTCTATAAGGATAGGCAACGAAAAGTAAAACTCTTTTCACATTACTTTAAATTATAATAGTTGTCGTCCATAATTTGGTACGTATGAAATAATATACTTAAATATACTAGCGACCCGCCCTAGCTTGGCTCGTCTATTCTCATTACTTTGCATAAAGTTGTAATGTTCAAAAATCGTTTCTAGACAAATTATGCTTGTTATAAAATAAACCTATGTTTATTTTTGGCTGTGCGTTCATCGGGAGAAATAATTTCGTAGGTTACTTATAGATTACCCTATTTTCAATCTTATTAAATCTGAATTAATATTAAAACATTAAAACATGATGAATATACCGGTCAAAGTACCGCATAGTATGAACCGGCCCAAAATGTTCGCTGAATGGTTATAGCAAAGCTGTAGAGCGTCGTACTTTGTACAGATAATTAATCAGGCGCAATCTGTTAGTTTATTTTTCCACTCCTTATTGTATATAAATGCAAATTATTTAAAAAGAGAGAGGTGGTAATTGGTAAGATTAGATTATCTCTCGTCTGATGACGATGGATTGAGATGTGGTTTTTGTGGAGTCACGATGTCATCTTCCGAAGAAAAATTACAGTTTTTCCTTAATTGTTTCACGTTTAGGTACATTATCATTTTATTATTATTTTTATGTAACGGTCGTCAGACAGACTGACGGTTAATTTGATGGTAGGTGGCAACTGTCGCCAAAAACACAAACAACGCTGCGCTGCTGAACATAGTAGGACTAAAGATAAGTTTATCCTCATTCATTCGCCGAAACATCGGTTATTTCACGATGGTCTTCTGTAAGAGGGTGGTTACTGCCGCCAGACGGGTTGCCCGAATAGATACCAACTCCTTTGGATTTGCACAGGCTAATATTGAGTTGTCTGCTTGTAAACCATTAAAATGGAGAAATATTTAGTACTATGACATCTTTATTCTTACGATCATTCTTATTCATCTTTATTCTTATTCTTACGGTTGCAAACCCAGATGCTATGTGGACTTATTTTATAATGGCAACCCTATTTTATAATTACCTATATTAATATTTCAAGTATTTTGTTATCATATAACCAGAATTAATATATAATCGTATTTACATTAGCAGGATTGGCGCAGAGCTGTTTTTCTATGACAAAAAATAAAAATAAAACAAATACATTTAATTCATTTATTGTTTTTAAACATTAACATCACGTAACATTTATTCATAGTGAAATAAGCGTTGACAATTCATCGAGATATATCTAAATTCGGGCTCTATTGATAGGCCAAAAATATTAAATTTTTAGTATAATTTTACTTCATCTGTTTTACTGTGACGCAAAATAATATGATAGATTAAATAATAATTCCAAATTGGAAAATTTAAAACATTTAACAAACACAATAACAAATTTACTAACACTAAAAGATTATTAAGATACAATCAAACAAACGAAGCAATAAAAGTAATTCAGGTTTAATTGAGAGCCCTGTAACGTGAATAGATTTTCATTATTTTCTAATTAACATCTATTTACAGAAGTATTGTCGATAAAATCTAAATTTATTTCATTTAATGAAATACATAATATAAATAATTTGTTCAAACTTGATGACTATACTTTGATTGGTAACTTAAAACTAATACACCTTTGGCGTCAATGTCCTACGATCGAAAATAAATAAAAAATAAGATCAATTTAAAATGGTAAATCATCTAAAATACTTAATTATATAATCTATTTGATAAACAGTAGAAAAGATTGAACACGAGTCTTGTGTATTTGTTTAGGAACTGTGGATTTAAACGGATATTTATGACAAAGGGGGGAAAGTAGTCTGATAGTAAGGTGGGGATACAAGGATGAGTTCTAGCAACCCTTACACCGAAACACAACAGCACACGTGCTGACATTACAAGTTGTGATATATTGGGGCCAAAAGATCCGCAGTATTATTACCCTGCCGCTATACACAGTATGTCCTATCACAACAGATATTTCTTCTACGTCAGACAGATAATTATATCAAAAATATTATATGTCGGTATTCAGCTGTGAATTGAGTACATAGTTAAAAGCGCGAGTGCCATCAGAGTGTGCATGAGAGCCAGCGGAAGCGACGCGGTCGAGTGCAGCGCAGGCGCAGAGGACATGACGGCCTTCCAGCGCTCGGCCAGCCGCCGGTAGCAGCAGCAGTCCCGCAGCCGCGCGTAGCGGGCGCAGTCCTGCACCAGGGGCTTGCAGCGGTGGGGCCCCAGGTAGCAGGTGTGCGGCAGCCAGGGGAAGGGCTCCGGCAGGAAGTGGCGCTCGCAGCAGCAGTGGTCCGCCAGCACTCGCGTCTCGCAGTACTCCAGCTCGCGGCGGGAGCACGTCCCGCATCCCGGAAGACTCGCCGGCACTGCCCAAACAACATCATTCTTAACCACTTAACCCATTTCCATGGCTGACGGAGGTTTTATTTCAAAATGTGTTGAATGGTATTAGTAAATAGATGATTAAGTGAAAGCATTCCCTAATTTTTGAAGCAGAAAACGTAACTTAAGATTCTTTTACGAATAGTCTTGTCTTTATACTACCAAAGTAGAAGGAAATGACTGTGCTACCTTATATTTGATTCTATCCCATAAGAGATGAAAGCTTGTATGAGCCACAAAAGACGAGATTTTCGAATATCAATAAAATAAGGGATAAAATTCTAATTGTTGAAGTGCTACACCGTCAAAGTTAGGCGAATGCGATGTGCGTTTAGAACAATAGCAATGGGCATACGATACGATACGTGGCGGGTGTTTCAAGCAGTCGGACTAAAATCTAAATGGCTCGATTGAATTTATAAAGTGCTTAGTCATCGGAGCTTCCTGTCCACGGCTACAGCTGCCATTAGGATTTTCATAACATGCTTCACAGTCATAGTTTATAATGAGTGGTGGCCTCGGGAGTAGAGTGTCGGTGTAGTTGTCGCATGTAATCGATCCCGATGCGTGGAGTGACGATTATACATATTGGTTTACACCTGCATTTGCAACCGACGACGTATAAATTAATTAACGCCAACGTTAGGGACTCGTGTTATATTGTTCGGTATACATTTATGAGTGGATATGAATTTCAAGAAACACTGGTGCATGTGTCTACAGTTGAACGTTATCTTGATCAAAAGGTTATTAATAGATCTGTTAAATAAAAAATAATTAGCAATTTAAACCTCGCTCGGTTCCAAATGATCGATCTAGCTTAAATCCATCTTCCAAAGCGAAAGTAAACAGTTTCAACAGAATACCTATAATAAATGATTTTTAGGTTCAACAATATCTACTGTCCTTGACAACTGTTTGGGCTTTACAAACTTTTACAGACAAAAGTAACAAGCGATGTGCGAAATGAGATAAAGTACTCGAGTCAAAATTAAACAGCTACTAAATTCATAAAGAAAAAGATGTTTAAATACATAGACCATGCGGCGTGACAGCCCTTCAAGGAATCCCTCTCGTATTAAGGAATCTTTCAAGGAATCCAAGGAATCGAGTTCAATGCGTACCTAGTGGAAGTAGATAGGTATTAAGAAGAAACAATTTTTTTTAATTTAAGCGACAATTTCGCATATGACTCAGGTGATTCACCATAACATCATTCTATTGTAGTTTAATGATCAGTTAGCGAAGGACACCGTGGGGTGTACATTATTACGTCGGTACCTCCACAATCACAACCCCACCCCGCCTCGGTGACTCTATCATTTACTGCTAAATACGTGTCATGGCTATTCGCGGATAAATAATTGTAGACGAATTAACTAAATGACACGGTATGGATAGTCCATGGCAACTGTTGCCCAAATTCGATATGTTTACTTATATTACCTCCCATTTAGGCTATACCTACTGATAGTTTAATAAAATAATTTTGAGCTACATTCGCACAAGACAAAGTATAACATCTGGCAGTGGCAGGGCATTCTGTGACCCTCACAGTAAATAAAAGCACGTGTGCTTTTATAAGTAGATGTCAAAACGTATTTCTCTATTCTCACCCTTATCCATTAAGTGTACCAACAGCCTCTCAGTCGTCCTTTATCATATAAAAACAATGATGTCATATAAATTTATTCCGATCAATATTGCGTCTTTACTAAAAATAGTGAGGGTCCGATGACATCACGGTTCTACCCTGTTTTTAATTCGCAGGATCGTAAAAGGGGGTAGATTTATGACGTGAGATGTGACCTAATTAATTATATTGGGTACTTCTACTTTAATGTATGTTTATGTAATATTACGTATAATGCATTGCAAGAAAGTATGGTACAATAAGTGCAAACGATAAAATTTCCCAGCCTTGGTGCTGACACAATGAGG
Organism: Synanthedon andrenaeformis; assembly: GCA_936446665.2. NCBI lineage: Eukaryota > Metazoa > Arthropoda > Insecta > Lepidoptera > Sesiidae > Synanthedon > Synanthedon andrenaeformis. Next base: position 270,111 of record OW387793.2, read on the forward strand.
TATATGCCTATTGCCTACTACTCGCATGACTTCTAATTAGTTGGCGACACTGCTAACAGATTAAACGCAGATTGTTGGACAGTAATTGTTGACGAGAAGCATAAGGACATATGTAGGTACCTACCTACCTATAGACATACCAATTATTTTATTAGTTAACAATTAAAGCATTGCAACAATGTGATGAACAATGTTTCATCATATTCTTATGTATGGTGAATAGTTTGCTTTTATTTATAAAAATAAAATAGCTTTAAAGGCATTCATATATGTATATTATGGCTACGAAAGATGAAACTGAGTTTTTTAAACCAATCTACCCAATCTGGTAACTCCATTCTAACCCCAAAAAAACCAAAAAAGTTAAAAAGTAGAGTGAAATGCCACATTCATTCTAGTTTTTTTTTTGTAGAAATTTTACTTTTATTTTTACTATTATATGATCAGTAAATTCAAAGTGAACATGTAGATATGGAAGATGTAATAAATAATAAATTCGACACATCATTTGAGGTTGAGTTTTATAACTGTGCCTTTGATTAAGACGATTTTTTTTTCTACTAGACATATTGTCCATGATACACTTACACTTTCAAAAACAAGTTTAAATTATTAATTCACAAAATAAATTTGAAAAAGACAGTGCCGAAACGGTCTTCTCAAAAATAATTTAAAGTAATAATCGTCATATTGTATCAAAATTATTTTATCTTACTACAACCGGTATAACATTACGCATTTCAGTATCGACTTTTCCAAAAAATAGTCACAATTTTCCTTGTGATTCTTTCTTGTGTCGATTGTTTTTTTTTTTTACATAAAATATTACATTTAATTTAAGGTTAATTAATTCAATTTAATTAATTTAGGTCATCTCATTAGCGATTTGTTTTTCATTTTTACAAAGTTCTCATTTAAAAAAAAACCAGAAAAGTTAATGGACACTTGAGTGATAAGTCCCATTATAATAGAGTATAGCGCGGATCGCGCGGATGATCATTTGAGTGACATAATCACAGATCACGCAGAGCAGAGTATGATATATACTATAGAACAGCGACGTCCGTCAAATGGGCAGTTGCGTCGCCTCTCTCACAATCTCACAATTAGATAACATTGTTGAGTTAATAAAGGCTCTTCTCTTTTAATTGGCTTACATTTTCCCGCCCGTTTTACGACATGAGTCATGACGCATGAATGACAGCGTTGGGTCCTTTCAAGTCCTTTTCAATAACGAAAGTAGATTATGGCGATTTTAAATCTTCAACGTATAAAATGTGACAGTACGAAATAGATAGTTTTAACATAGTTTAACAAGTAGCTATAGGTACTTATATATACTATAAAAGATTATTATAGTATATTTTCATTAATGTCTTGAAATGCTAATGACATTGCTAACCAAAAAGAAAAAATAAAAGGGGCTAGAAAGGGATATAGAAAATGGCTCTGGCATCCCTTACTTATGAACCAAAATATAATAGAATCTGTTATTTCACCATGGTCTTCTATAAGAGAGTTCTTAACGCAGTGTCTTGCCACTATTCATTTATTTTTACGTTTTCCAATTTTAAATTAACTTTATCTTTATGTAACTTAATATTTAAGTATTTTAAATTTCGTAATACATTTGTAACAGTTATCATTTCATTTACATAGTTATCCAAACCCAAAAAAGTTTTTTCAGGTGTAAAATAAAACTCATTGGAAAAATGGCGACAAAAAATGGCCATGGGAACGGTTAAAGCGCAAAACTACATCCTTTCATTTGGACGAAGAGCAGATAAAACTTGCGAACCGGATAAATTTGATAAAAACTAGGGATATTAAGTAGTTAAGGTTAGGTGTCAACTAATTCACCAACATTACGCCCACTCTCATAATCTTCTTTAATTTCCTTAAAGCGGTAAGACCTTGCCGTTTGCGGTAATAGCAAATTAACACAACAACTTCGCATTCAGACATAAAAACTATACTATACTCCCAATAAAATACTGAATACAAGTAAGTCGACGAAATTGCAGACTTTATAAAAGAAAGAGATTAGAACACCCTGTAGATTACAATAAAAATGGGGACACATCTCTTTTTAATCTAAGGGGTTCTGCATGGTGTCAAATAGCCTAGCAGAGATGAAAGCAGCAGTCCACATGGGGCCTAATCTGGGTCTTAAAGAGAACTGTAACACCAGCCCGTACCGATTGCGACAGACGGTGAACTAGTTAAACAATTAAAAGACGACTCAAGTAATTGTAGTGCATTGCGTCACCGTTTAGCGTTGGCCGTTGAGTGAGGCATCACCTTGGTCCAGATCAAGTTCTGCAGCAGCTCGTTTGGCGTCCGCCGTAGAGATGTCGTGCTCTATGAAGTACTCCTCGTAGCTCCTCTCCAGGAGGTTGTCGTCGGAAGTCAATCGGTCGGACTGGGCGACGCGGCTCGTGTTCGTTCGTCCCGTGCCCACGGGCTTCGAAGCAGCAGCGTGCTGCACCTGCACACAACATCGACACTCTTCTCTATGATTTTGTCACGCAAAGTGACCTCGAGGAAATACAAAATTACAAGTCACTCAGCCATGGAGTCATTCGAAATATATAGAAGTCGGCCAATAATGTCTGTAAATCATTATTGGTCAAATTACCATATTAATTAAAAGGGTATATGTCAGTAGTTAACATTTTTTAAACTCGTGAAAAGATGAAACTCATGGAAAGAGACAGGAAAGAATCATAACCGACAATTAGGAAATTGTAGGGGATAACACAAACCAGTACTTCGGGTACCCTGAAGATGACGTCGGCGGCTGTGGTGTGCAGTGCGATGATGACGAGCAGAACCAGTCGCGGCCGCAGTACTGCGCCTCGCTGCCGCGCCACCACCATACCATCGCACTCCTCTGCAATCACATCATTGCTTCATGGGTAATTCATATATATGACATACATATATGAGGGTCGCTAAACTCTTTTACATTGCAAAGGTTACTTGACTGAGATTGATTGCTGAATTTTTTTTTTATTGTGTAAGTAATGCCTACTTTACAAATTTATAGTTGAAAATAGCACATAATACGGTTTCTCGCAGGATCCTTTTTCACATTAACTCCATGATCGTGACTATTATTTATGTATTACTATACAATAAAAATATTTTCGTATGTTATTTTGATCCTATGCTCAAGTATCCCCTGGTTCCTCTTACGCTGTTGTTAATGGTGTAATTCAACTCCATGCCTTGCATTCTTTGGGTATACCATATCTTTACGACTTGTTCCGCGAATGCAGAGGTGTCAGTGCGGGCTAATGTCGTTGCTTGTATGCATCTCGCACACTTTGTTGCGAGCTTTATTCATAAGCGAACATCAATATATATTATTATTATATGCAATGCTATAAATTTACATCCTACATCCTATAGGCAGAAAAATGTGTAACGGTCAGGCGACGGACGTTGATTGGGTGCTCTGCATGTGCATCAGCAAAAGAATACATAAAATGTAGGACAAATTGAGAATATTGGAATGGAAACCGTACGCGCAGGGTTTTCTGTCAGGGGAGGATAATTGTGTACAGTCAATATTAGTATACTTTTGGTTACGACGCTTTATTACATGAATAGTTTGTGAATGGAGATATTTAGTGATGATATTAGCACTAGCGCGGATGGTAGCATTGATGCTAATACGGCGTATGCAAGATCAGATCTCTAGGTCATTCTTGGACGAGACTCATGTTTGGATTAGGAATCAAGAGATTCAGAAATCTTATCTTAGCAGATTAAAAGTAAAAGAGGCCTCCTATTTCCTTATTCTTTATCGTCCTAAGACTTGCAGCATGCGTGGCGTTTCTTTTGCTCCTGTCTGCCGTTTATGAATGACATTGAAAAATGGATGGGAGTTACTAATTTGAATCCTAAATGTAAAAGTTTAAACGCCACATGGTAAGTATAGGTACTCATGACTACAATAAGTACAATGGTAAGTATTAAAACGCATTTAAGTCCAAGGTTGACACTTGAAAAGTGAAATATTGTCAAAAGCACTCGGTTAAACGAAGTGAGGCGGTTCATTAGAATGCAGGGCGCGCCCAAATCGAGTTAGCCCTACGGTACGAGTACGACGGACTTATTGGGTTAGTGTTACTGGCTGGAAAACGCAAATGCATTAGCAGAACTAATGAAAAAAGACGTAGAAATAGTACATATATACTAACAACTTCGGGCCATTTCATGTATCTATCATGGCACTAAATACGATAATAATTTTAAACAGTTTAATGGGAGTGAAAAATACTTTAGATCACAATTATACTGGCCATGATGACAAAAAGCTTTTATGGATAATCTATATTATAATAATATTATAAAGCTGATGTGTTTGTTTGGTTGAACGCGTTAATCTCGGGAACTGCTGGTTCGAATTGAAAAAAATTCTTTTTGTGTTGGATAGTCCATTTATCGAGGAAGGCTTTAGGCTATATAACATTTTGAACGAGGACGAAGTCGCGGGCACCAGCTAGTCTATTGTATGAATCATAAAAATATATCACAATATATATTCATGATATAGGTATATGACAGCACACATTCATAAAAATAGATAAGCAAACTCACGCACACACGTATGTATTTTTTAAAGTATAATAGTTATTGTTATTCAAAAAAATTATAGTTAATAACATTGTAGTTAATAATAATAAATAAATTAATATTGTTAGAGACATAATATTAGGTCCTTAATAAGTATATGTAGGTACTATTTTTGTTATTGAATGAAACAATTATAATGAAGAGATGACATACCAACGACGATCTGCGATGTGGTTGTTTGGCAAACGTTGTTCACGTTCTGAACTTAGTCGTGTCCTAATTCTCTTTGATATAGGTTAAAGTGGTTTAAGTGATAATTTGTATGAATAATAAGTTTACGCAACCAACCAACTGACGAAGTAATTTCAGCTAGGTATATTCCTATAGCGCAAATCAATAATACCAATGAAGCAAGCGAACCGGAAAAAAACTGTGAAAAAACTTGGCCTCCAAATAGGGAAATCAAGATCGTGACAACCTCCAACTGTTCAAAACCTACATAGGCTATACATTTAACTGCTAAATTATTTCAGTGTCATTTTTGAGCTGTTTTAAACGATTTCACTCACATTATTAATGGTCCAATATGAACACGATATTGAGATCCTAGCATTAATTGTTGCCCGAAAGATGTAACAAAAAAAAACAATTGAAATATTAAACACATTCGCAAATTAAAATATAATAATTAAAGTTCTTTTTAATTATGATTTCTTAATAGTTGTGATTCTTAAAGTAGATTATATATTATTTTTAAAAGAAACAAAATACCTTACAGTGTGTATAAAAATAATAATAACGTATAAAGGAGCACAACTGTTTAAAATGTAGCCGGTAGGTACCTTTTGATAAATTCTTATAGTTTTAAGTGTATAATTTAAATTCTTTAATTGAGAATAAATTTTTATATCGCAAGCGCAAGTTGATGGCAATAAAAATGTCAATCAAGGATTTCTTTCATTGAACAATGTAAAGAATCTTTGTTCAAAAGTTATCGGACATCGGTCTTCGCTAATTCTACAATCTATATTGCCCTAATGAAAACATTTGAGGAATATACCTACATTGCTTTATGTTTCGATTAAAACAGTATTCAAAAATGTAGACATGATAACGGTTGGAAATTAACTATATCTATAGTAATATTATAAAGAGGTAAGGTTTGTATGTACGAGGAAATATTCAAAACGACTCATCCGATTTAAAAAAAATCTTTGGTCAATAGTAGGCTAGAATTTCAGGGTGGACATTGGCTAAATATTAGACGCGAGCGAAGCCACGGGCACCAAGCTATCTTAAAATAAAGATCCAAAAGTACAATGTCAGGTGTTATTTGCTTTACATATTTTTTCCAACCTGGACGAAATACGTAGTTTTGCATTTTCATGTAAACAAAACCAGATTTATCAACAGATTCAAATAAAATAGACAATATTGTAGGTCTATTTTATTTGAATATAATGATATTTTATATAATGATATTATATAAAAGCCTGCTGGCTGCATTTTCTACTTCGTTTTATAGCAAAGCTATTTGCTGACCGAGGCAACAGCTATATGGCCCTGGCTATTTTATCTCGGTTAAAATATTAAATACCAACATTTCTAAAAATAAATAAAAAATAAATAATGACTTCCTGAATCTTATACTCGTATCATATATCCAGTATAGTTATACTTTCAAGTTTTTCTTATAACCGAAGATATAAGGACCCATAAGAACGAATATCTCAATAAAAATACTTTTTATCGGAATTTGGCTATATACTTACTTTATTACCTAATACTTAAGTGCTATTTATTTTAGGTTTTATGTCTAACACGTTAAGATCTACGAGTTGGCGTCACAGGCAGTAGCATCCCCCGAAGCGTTTGGATTTTATTGCGCATAATTTTTATGTGAACAATATTTATGGTGGTGTTAAGTGGTTAGACGAAGTGTACTCTATTTATTTAGATAATGCACTCCCAAGGACTAATCTATAACACAAGCTCCATTGCAAATAAACACTTTGTAAATCATTTTTATATCAAATCGTCTAAAAGAATGACTTTTCTGACGGCGACTTTAATGCATTTTTTCTTCATTATTTTTATTTTATATTTATTTATATAATATATTGTGAAATACAATAAAGATTCGAAAGTAAAGTATTTGAATAAATACACGTTCAATGTCAAAACAGTGAAATTATAAATTTTGTCAGCAAATAAGCGTGTCTGTCCGTGTCGGTTACACAACCACATAAACCTATTAATTCAATAGCACCCGTGCGAAGCCGGGGCGAGACGCGAGTTTAGCTATAAATAATAAAGAGTCACGTGAAGAAAGTGTAGTGAACGCTGTCTCATCGGAGAAAACTTTGATTAGCATACAAAGCCGGTATAATGTTTTATTTTATGTGCTCACGCGCATATGCATCGAAATGCGTAATCGACGCATACGCTTACGAGTGCTGCAATGAATCTCGCCAAAAAGGTACTTATTTTTCAATTAAGTACCTTAAATTGTGAAAGAAATTAGTTATTCTTTCTGTCTCGTAGTTATAACAATCAGCTTCTTGTTAAGACCCAGCTCGTATAGGTGACTCGTCGAGGTGACTAAAAAAATTAGGCACATAAACCTCCCAATTAATATGACTCACTATATGTTCAAATTTTTTTTTAGAAATTTAGCAGGCAGCTTGTTTGTTAATTGGTGGTACATAACTCTGATTGGATGGATGAAAGGAAAGGTAAGAAAAAGTTGGAGAATATACAGGCTTTCCGGAAAGGTTTACCTTAACCCAAGAAATAACATAGGTACCAATATTTTTTTTCCATATAATTCGGGACATATATAATTTCAAGTCCGCGTTAGCCCTACACATTATAATATTTTTCAAGTAGAACGGACAAGCGATGGCTTAACTGTGTCATGATGCAATTAATATGCAAAGCCGATGTCTGTACGAACGGGAACAAAGCAGGAGTATCGATGTAAGTTGTATTCAATGTGGAGCAAACTGAAGAGTGAGTTAAATGGAACATCGAATCGGACATCGAGACGGAACAAGAACTGATAGCATTCTTCGTGGAGTGAATAAAAAGATACCCTACGTCACTGCGTTAGGGACACTTTTTAAATGCAATCAAACGACGCTATCAAAAATAATTCACCCGTGCGAAGCCGGGAGCGGATCGCTAGTAAATAAATAAAATAATCAACATAGTTTAAAATAGTTTTTAAACATTAGTAAATAATGTTTCACAAAAACACTTTTTTTATTCTTATTACACACTCAATTTTCTAATACTTGCATTACTTATTTAGTAGGTACTATAAGGTGTCTGTTGTAAAAAAATAAATATTTTTTACGCAATTAGTGATAAGACGAGCGCCCGCCTCGTCGGCGCCTTAAACCTTTGAATATTAAATATTGAAATAACGATAAAAATTGATAACATCTTGTGTTTTGTTCATTTTTTTCCAATTTTTTCTATTGAAAATTTTAATAAAAACAATGATAAGGTTTTTATTAAAAACTAAAGTGTAATTTTATTCGATGCGGTGAGATAACTAATGAAGGAAAAAGTAGGAAAATGAGTGAACACAATACTTGATTTGATCACGGTCAATGATGGCTACGCATCACCGAGTCCACAAGGAGTGGCGACTGTTGGTTTAACTTTAGTGTAGGTACTTAGTTTACTTAAAATTATTCAAATTTTTCTGTTCTTTTTTGGATATTTTGTAATTATGTCCAATAATAGGACAATGAAGAACTATACGAAAGGTATGCTAAAATAGTACCTATGTGTGTATAATGTGTTAACCGGTGTAGGTATGTAATTCTAAATCGGTTAGAATCTTAGATTTGTTAGAGCATTTCAATTTGTGAGATACCGATTCTTAAAGACAAAAAAAGTTATATGTGCAAACGTTAAAGAAGGCGAATGGATATAGTAATCTTTATCTTTGTTCAAATATATATTGCATGCTAAATTTCTTAAAATCTTTAGAACTCTCGATGTATAAATTAGTCTCAATTTAAAAGCTCTTCCAGTATCGACTTAATCCTACATTTTAACGGCTTTCGTAAACAAGGTTAATGACCTGTCGACACCCTTCCGTTAACTGAAGGTCAAAAGAAGGGGTCCGATCGTCTTCGGCCTGAATGGGTGGTTGGTAGTAACGAACGAAGCTTACAAGACATTTAAGCCACTTTGACCACAGTGGGGTTCCTTATCTGCATGTGAATAGAAAAAAAATTGTACATATTTTACTGTATTTGTAATGTGTTATCTGCCCCGCCTTGTGCTGTGTCCGGTCAGCTGTCTTTACAAAATATCTAATATTTTTAACAAACCTTTATTTGCAATTATTAATTCGACTGTTTGCATTACGAGTAATACTTGATTAAGTAAGTATTAAGTGAATTTGTTAATAAATTAACAGAAGAAATGTAATAGCTGTAGAACCTGTAGGTAACTGACATGCAAATGCATTGTTAATAAATAATAGTTTAATATTTGCTATGTTATTGGCAATGAAATATATAAATAAATAAATCTGCGAGATTAAACAAAAATTACAGTTTCTACGAGGAAGAACTGGCAAGAAACCTCATACTTAGTTGCTCTTTTCAAAATCTTTGTTAACATGTACGAGTATAAGTACAAAAACAAATTATCACCCATAACTTAGTCTCAAGCAGCTCCATTAGTTAAATAATTATACAAGTAATACCTCTTGTACATACTTTACGTTCTACTTCTCTTTTAAATGTGGGACTTGCTTGAATATGACTTGAGTAAGCTTTATTTGATGTATAGTACGTGTATAGTCAAGTAATTTTTTTATCATATTCAAAACGACTGCTATTGCAATCCCGTCATAATATAATTTGTTTTAATTATTTTTTCAAAGAATACCTGTGGCTTTATTACTAATATTTTATAATTCGAATTTTATTATCTCTGCTCTATATACAGGGTGTGGCCTGTAATAGGAGCAATAAATTTAAATATAGACCCTTTAACGAATCAGTAATTAATTCCAAATAGTTTTAATTACTTAATTAAAATGAAAAACAAATTTACTGTTATTTTCTCACAAAATTAATCGAGCCAGCAATGTACTACTACAGACATAATGTGTCCAGTCGGAGTACTACGTTCTCGCCCCAGTACCCTGTACCAAGATAACCGATAACCGACAATTTAGCTATCATGAAATTCATTGATTATTATTGAAACTTTGGATTGCTATAACCAGGGCCTGATTAACCCTTAGGCTAATTAGGCTGCAGCCTAGGGCGCGAGAATCGAAGGGGCGCACTGAAACCTTAGGGTTTGCCACCCTAAGGTTAAATGTCGTGCAGATTAAATGACAACGTTAGTTTCGTTTGCAGATCGATCTGAAAACTTTTATAGGTAGTATGAACCATGTTAAAATTTTCACACTAGTAAACAAAGTCAAAACTAATATACTACTTATTAGGCCGACCGTAACACACCTGGCGGGGGCGCGTCCTCATAATTAGCCTAGGGCGGTCAGAACTCTTGATCAGTCCCTGGCTATAACTCTTGAGTAGGTATAAGCACTTTGGAACATTATGATTAGGTTAAGGCGACTGCGTATACTCTATAGAATCATCGTTTAAATTTATTGCTCTTATTACAGGCCACACCCTGTGTATAAAAATTACGTGTCACGTTGTTTGACGCCAATGAACTCCTAAACTACTGAACCGATTTTGATAAAACTTTGTAACTACGTGTATTTTGGTCCAACTTAAAAGATAGGATAGTTTTTATTTTTAAACCCGGGCGAAGCGGGGAGCGGGCCACTAGTTATATATAGGTAATAATAACATTCGAATAAAAATTGAAAAGAGGATTATTCCAGATCAATATACCGAAATAGTCCACTTCTGCACTTTAAGACTATTTCTATACAAAAAACAAATGTATTTCTGCATAAACGAATGCCTTATCTAAGAATAACAAATATTTAATAATATAAACACGTTTGTTTGCACAGAAGGTAACCGCGAACAACCACTTCATTGTAATGTTTCAGTAAAGATTAATTACTGTTATACTTTTTTTTTCAAGGCAACCTTTTCAGTGGTCCCTTTAGCTGGCATTCGAGTGCGTCGCGTCAACGCATTGAATGCGGAACAGGATGGGAACAGGCGCGGCTGAACAAAGGGAATCCACATGAATATGTATGTTGCATTAGATGCGGGCCTAGCCTACAGATTTTCACAATGATTATTGTGAAAATTGCGCGGGAACTCAAGTGTAATGTGCAACTTTATTCTCATTTATTGCATGCTTTAAAAAGTACCTTAATTTTACTTTTAATTGAAGTTATAAGTCGAAATTAGTAGATATTTACTCGACTAAGTATGTACCTAGGCGTAGGGCAATGCCTAGGTACTTAGTTGAGTTATGAGTTATTGAGTGCGAGACATTTGCAAACAATGCCGATGAAAAAAGCTGTTTATATTAATACAAAGTGACGATCGGCAATCAAAGCATCGAGTAAATTTATAAGTTTCCATATAATATAAACAGCATACCATATAATATTTAACAAGTGTATAAGAACACTTAAAAAATTTTTTGGCTAATCAAAAATTAAAATAACAATCATAATGGTAGGTATGTAGTGTAGGTTTATAAAAAATATAAATTAGTCTAAATTCCACTTACCCCCTAGTACTACCAGGGGATACTTAGTAGGGATAGGTGGAACGGTTTTACTTTGCTATAAAACAGCTGTGACTTAGATGTAGGTACCCAATTTATTTCTTAATTCGAAGAGGGACTTGGCTTGGAAATAAGTAAGAAAGAAAAGATAAACTTAATATCTTATCGAAATTAATAACATTGCGGAGAAGAGATAAAAGAAGAGTAAGTATTCCCAGACTGTCACTTGTACCTATGGAACAATGAGTCGGCTGCTCTTACACAACCAGACAAGCGAACAATGAATTAAGTTAGACTTACTTGCGTTCGCCTACCGCTCCTGTGACTACTAATCACCATCATATGTTTTATTGTTATTAAAAAAATCTATGTTCGTATAGGTATATGCCATTATCTGAATCCACCTATCGTTCAAAATAATGGCTCTACGATGAAATGTGTTTCTACTCTGAATGGGTTCACGCTCAGAATTAATAAGAAGACGTTTACTTATTTAGGTAATAGATACATAACTTGAATTGCAATGATTCCTTATACTTAACAATATTACTCATTCGTTGCGATATTCACTCAGAGGTTATTTACAAACATGTCAATGCCTACACTTTTATAATAAGGTTACAAATCATATTTAATCCCTACAATTACACAAAATTTATAAAAAGTAAAACTGAAATTATGATTCCTATATTGATTATTTGAGTGATGGAGCAGCTTGAGACTGATTTGGCTGGTTTGGCGTTCCTTGATACTCTACACAAAATATTTTTATTGTGTTAACTGACTGATAAATAATTCTTAATGAAGAAAAAAGATCACAGTTTGTGTATACTTATTCAATGGTATATTTTTTTTTCTATGATATCAAGAGACTAAAATTTAGTCGTATGCAAATATTTTTATAACACGTTTAATTTGTAAAGTAAGAAGATTCATTTTATATAAAAATAATGTTAGATTGCTGTTCTTGGTAGGTATACGCTTTTGTACAAGTAGTTTTTTTATTGTTCTGTTAATAGTTTATATACACAAGTATACACTTAACAATTTAGTGTTAATTTCAATAAACATTTTAGCTACTTAGCAAGGTGCGTAGCGTGACCGCGACAATATTTCAGACTTTACTTCGCGTGTTCTATACTAGTACATCAATATGTTCTGAATTCTTGATAATACGAGAACAGAATGACGCATAGACGTTCACACACGACATGAAAAAATACTAAACTGGCAATAGTTAATTACCCAATACCTAATAATTTATGTGCGATGATTTTTCAAATTTAAAAAGAATAGTTAAGCATTCTGTGTTGTTGAACTTGGGCTACTAAACATTGATTTGATCATATACTCGTCCTCAGTGGCCAGTAAAGCGTGCAGCACACTTATCTAAAAACGGCCGATTATCGACACCTATGTGTGATTTAATTGTACACAGGTAATTACTTAACCATAGGTAGGTGACCTGTTTTTCATTAATGTGTTATCGTAGTGTTATTCCACTCAATCTAGTTAGAAATAAAGCATCAGGAGATTACATACAAATTACTTAAAAGCTTCAATTACTTATTATCTAAGTAGGTATATACTTACTAGCGACTCGCTCCTGGCTTCGCATAGAATGCAATTTTTTTATATATTTTTTACCTACCTACACAGACCTTCATCCCTCTTCCATAAATGAAAGCTTAAAATACATACTTAGCGAGAAGCAGACATGACGGATTTATAAATGTTTTAATGAAAGAAATGGTTACTGGGTCAACCTTAACTTAACAGATAGATATATAATATGCCATCGATGAGTTTTCTTTAGAATTGTAGAACTATTCTCTACTTCATAATTTTTATACGTAAGCCATGCAGGTTAATAATTTTTCGACGACTTGGTTGGGTATAAAAACTTAATCATAATTTTAGTATATAAAAGTTCCCTGAAAAAATACCTAACTGATGGTGGAAACTGCATCAAAATCTTGCATGGTTTTGAAGGAGTTAGTGGCCATATAGGTACAGACGCGGAAAGCGACTTACGTTAACAAAGTAGGTAATATAAGAGTACTGAATATGTACCTATACTTAGTTTCGTGACAAATTTGAACAGATTCAGTCGAGCAATCAACTGTGTCGACTTTGAACCGAGGTTTCTAATTAACATGAACGTCACGAAAATATTTTTTGCATAATAAAGAGCAGCAGACAGGCTGATAAGAAACACCAAGCTATGCAGGTGCGCTGCCATTTTACTTTAAGGAGGCCGGTAGATACTCGTCTATTATTGTTATGATTTTATAAAGATTTAGTTATACCCCTCCTGATATATATATAACTTAGATGTTTTAAAAATGTTTATTTATAACAATGAAACCTATATATAACTGAGAAAAGCAACAGCTGTCTGGTAAGTAAGGCAGAAAAAAGAAATTGAGCGATATTACGTATACCTACCGAGATTATTTGGATTTATTTAACAAACAGAAAACAATAAGCTCAAGTTTACCGCAGTTATAAGTACCTATATAATAATTATTCAACGATGCTATGAATAACTTCTTTCATAAACCCTATAAACATTTATTACGAGTTTGATTGACGAGAAAAAAAGGTCGAAACTAATTTTCATTCTCACACTAAGAACTGAGGAACTTTAGGTATCTAGTTGTATTTTAAGAGAAATGTATTTAGTTTATAAATGCGTTGTAAAACCTCACTTATAATAACTGAGGGGTGTGCACAGAGATTTTTAATCAAACATATTGTACTGTACATATATATTTTATAACTTACGCGTAAAATGAGCCGGCTTCAACGGGCTCCTTGAAGTCGCCAAAACTCCACAGATATTGTCGACTATTTGCAAAGAGTACACTTTTTGTCCTTTTTATGCATTTGATCGATATGTTTGTGCGAAATGACTACGTAATCGTTAAGTCGCGTCGTAAACAAAAGGGCTGATCGGAGAGTAGACGTCAGTGGACGTGGAGACATGCAAGAGACATGCGCACCGCTGCCCGTTCGCCGACCGATTGACTATCGAGTAGCATTCAGTTAGGCGGTCGACTCACCACGGGGAGCGTGTGCTCACATTGCAAAATGCACCTTATTCCCTACTCGAGAGGATATCTATTTGCATACTCAATTAGGACTAACTCTAGCCCATTGCTTATTCCCTAGTGCTCCCATTCCTAATATATTATCAATAGTGGAGGTTTTGTTAGCTTGTCTGTTTATGTTAATCTCTACAGACAGGCTGACGGTCCACTCGATAGCTATCGTCGCCTGTAATGTAACACAAGCAAAGCCATAGGTGTTGCAAGTGGCGCTGGCATTACTCACTAACCGAAAGGGGGTGGTTACTGCCGCCAGACCCCTTGTTAAGTGATACTACTGTTCGATAGACACAACCGTCACGCGAAGCTATAGAACTCAAATAAATATTGAGTATAGCAACACTTAAGTTTTCATACCGACAATATTTATAATCAATGAAAGATATAAAACATTTTCATATCTAAGCACCAAAAGGCAAAAGGGGAAAAACTAGTTTGCACAAAAAAAAAAGATTCTTATTCAATAAAAACCATTCAAATTTAAATTTAACAACAAACGTACATACTTATTTTATGGTACAATAAAACGATCATCTCAGTTCTCATAATTTCTAATTATATTTATTACACAAGTTTATTAAACACAAATCACAAACAATAATTATTAATTAAACTTTTTAAGTATCACAACATCAATAGCGCACAGAAGCTGAAATTCTTTCAATTAGCTCCAAATAAAAATTAAGAAGTACGTAATAATTCGGGTAGATGGCGCTTATTTCATACAATTAACTTCACTGAGGGTGTCATTAAAGAGGAGCTTTTACTTCAAAAGTTCATTCATATTATTAATAAAATAAATGAATTGTATCAACTAACTTATATTCTATTATTCTAGTCTTATGCAATAACAAAGCGCTTAGGTAGATAAAAGAAAAGGAAGCAAAGGAAAGATCCGACACGTAGACTAGCCGACTAAAAGAATAGGAAAGTAGTCTTAAATCTAGATCAGTCTGACTGCACAGAGTCGAATGGTGAGTGGTTTCTTTTATAATATTAGTCGTCACATTCCAAAATATAACTTCTCTATTCTCGAATAAACATTCAATGACAAATTCCTTTACAAATAACCTTATCATAAAGAAAAAAATAGAGAATCGTAGACAGATTTTGTTTTATTTGTATGACTAATGATTTTTCCATGATGGTGTTTTGGCAATATTTCTTCAACGAGGGCCTAAAGTAAAATGAATTTTTGGAGTAAACTTTGACTGTACATAATAACTATTCAAATAATGTATGGGAATATGATCGATGAGAAATATAGATTAATGAGTTAGTGGCTAATTGTTTCCCCTCCGCTTGTCGTCGACCATCTCGTAGCCGCACTGCAGGTGGTAGCAGAAGGTGGGGTCCTTCGCCAGCTGCTGCAAACGCTCGCAGCCCAGCAGCTCCTCCAGCGGAGGCAGTACGTTGTCCAGGTCGCCATCTGCGCAGGCGCAACACCTCCTTACAATTCTATTCTAAACGACATCTATACATGAGAGCAGTGGGACGTACCCAAGAGATGCAGCAGGTGAACGAGTCGGAAGAAGGTGTTCTGGTAGACGTCGTCGGGCCCCTTCCAGCAGCTGTTGGCGACGCAGGCGCTCCACACGTCCAGCAGCAGCCGCGGCTGCAGCCGCTTCGGCGCCGAGCGCAGCAGCTCCAGCGCCCGCCGATACTCGTGCTCCGACAGGTGCTTGCTGTTGCTCTCCGCGTACATCTGCACCAGTTGCTCCGGCGGAAGCAGCGGCGAGTCGTCGGCGTCGAGGCCATAGCGCACGCGCAGCTCGCGCGGCAGCTCCTCGTGCGCGCGCACCAGCGTCAGCACCCGCTCGGCCGCCTCGGCGTCCTCGTCGCCGTCGTCCGCCACCAGCGCGCACAGCTTGGCCAGCGAGGCGGCCGTGCGCGAGCGCGCGCGCGACTGCGTGTCCCGCGCCGCCAGCCGCGCCAGAGTGGCGGCGGCGTCCGCGTAGCGCGCGTCCGCCAGCCGCTGCAGCGCGCACAGCGCTGCGCGCTCGGGCACCTGCGCTAGCCACTGGGCCGCGCGCTCGGGCCGCCAGGGAGCCGCGTGGCGCACGAGAGCCGCACGGCCCGGCCCGCCCTTGGCCCACATGCGCGCCCACACGCGCCGCTCCACCGCCTCGTCGCCGCGCTGTTCCACCACGCCGCGCAGCCGCTCGTACTCCCGCCGCTCCATGCAAATGTCGGTCAGCAGCTCGTACTCTTCGAACTTCTCGGCTAGCACCAGCGCGCGCTCCGTGTGACCCCCGTCCACTGGAACGTACACGGCTTGTAGTTAAACTTAATTGTAAGTTTTCTTTAAATCAAGCAATATGTAGTAAGTGAGTATGAACTAACGCTAAAATGAGCTAGACGGCGCCATGGTTTCCTGATGAGTATATATAGTCAGTACCGTAATTAGCTCGTCCATGTGCCAGCCAGTTAAGGTGGAGGGGTGTTTACTTCGTCAGATTCGACGAAAAATAGAATCGCTATCTATCTTACTACATACTTAACTCTCCGATAATGCAAGTTAACTTGCTACTGTACTTATTGAAATGTAAAGCAGGCTATGAGAGCGATTGTGAATTAAATTCCACACATTCATGGCTCATAATAAGCGTTACTTCAAGCAGAACTTACAATCCAAATTTATGTAGTAAATAAAGCTAAAATTGACTTAAAACTACCTTATTCAGTTGATTGATTTGAATTAATATTGGTCGCGCGTTATATTAAGGTCAGATCGCGAAACTAGAGGGGGCAATAGGCGCATGTGTACAATTGCGCACAAAACTGCCAAGGGAAATGAATATTTTTCCCTTATATTAGCACTCTCTACTTACTAAAAAATTAATCAACCGGCAGTGTTGATATTCCCTCCATTAAATCATCGTGCGATGTCGTGTTAAGCTAAAGCTAAGCGTCCACCAGAGGCGGGGCGGGACGGAGCGCGACGGAATCCGTCGATGCGTTGCTCGCCAAGCGTATTTTTTCGTAAAGTGCGATGCGACCCGACCCGCCCCGCCCCGCCCCGCCCCGCCTAGTGGACGCATTTTACTACATTTGTTTATTGTTTTAAATTCAAATACATACAAAAAATGAACGAGGAATTGTTAATATCGCTAGTTCAACGATATTGCGAATTATATAATCCTAAGTAGGAAGATCCTAAGTATCATGATGAATTGCGAAGGAATAATATTTGGAGTGAAATAGGAGGCAAAATATTAAATAAAAATAATTCTTCGTCTGAGCTGTCGGCAAAATTCAGTCTATGCGACCCGCCCCGCTCCTTCCAGTGGACGCAGTACGCAAAAATGCTCGCCGCACCGTTGCGACCCGGCCCGTTTCTGGTGGACGCTTAGCTTTAAAACGAATTTTTTTCACAATGACGTATTACTAATACGATGAAACAATCTGTACGCAACAGTACCCAAGAGACACGAGACGCGCGAACGAAGTGCGGGAGGTGAAAAGTGACTGAGTCTACTAATAACGTGTCAGCACCGACGCGCACCCGCCCCCCACGCTCCTCTGCCCGTCAAACAGACCTAAAAATTGAATTCTGCGCATGCGGCAAAGTCTTAATCCGCCGCGCGACCTATAAAACTATCATGGAAATTTTAAATGAGAAACGATATTATGCAAATAATTCTATAAACGTTAACAATGTGGTGGACATTTCATTCAAATAACTAACATAGAGGTGGCCGTTACCTACAGTCGAGTAGACCGTCAGTACTGATGTAACCTGTGGCATTCGTACCGTAGGGTTGGATGATGGAGCGGCGCGTGGCTTGGTAGTGGTCGCGAAAGTTCGCGTCGCGCGCCGCGTAGGTCGCCTCGGTCAGCAGGCGGTCGGCCAGCGCGCCGCAAGAGTCTAGCAGCGTAGCGCGCAGGGCCGCGTCCGCACACTCGCGATGAGCGGCCAGCGCGCGCCCATGAAGCACCGTCAGCGCCGGCAGCAGCTCGCGCCCGCCGAACGGCGCCCAGTCGTGCGGGCCCGCGCCCGCCGCCCACTGTGCACGGCAGCGGTGCACCTCGGCCAGCGCGTGGCCCACCACGCGCGTCACGTCGGCGTAGTGCTGCGCGTTGTGAGCGGGCGCGGGCAGCGCGGACAGCGCGCTGAGCACGCGCGACGTGCGCGTCACGCGGCGGTAGGACGCGTCAGCCGCCCTCAGCGCCCCGGCGGCCACCGCCGCCACCACCTCCTCCTCCTCGCCCTCCTCCCGCTCGCCGCCGCCCATCACCACCTGGTGAATTACTTAGAATATTACTACTCCATGACTGGACACACTGTATAATAATATCACAACGTGAACTAAACAGGCTGAAAAGGAAACACGTTTTGTAATGACTGATTATTAGATAAATATATATAAACTACTGTATGTGAGTGTGCCTCTGAACTTCTAACGATTGTATCAGTTTTGAGAATGGTCCACAGTTCACTCACATGGAATATAATAATACACAATTTCATCATAAATAACTTTTATACTTATCTAAACTTTGATAAAGCTTTAAATATTTTTATTAATATTTGTATTCATACTATCATAGACTTTATCCATGTAACGTAAAATTTTCCATTCAGTGAGTCAATCGAAAATTTGTTTTAAATCCACTTTTTTTTTGTAATTATTTTTAAGTGTGAAAATAAATTCCATAGTTATTTTTAAAGAAGCGATCGTCTAAAGCCGCGCACAGAGTTTCGAATGAGGAAATACCTGCGAGACGGCAGCGTCGAGCAACGACTCGTCGGGGCCCTCGTGAAGCGTGCGCAGCGCCTGAGCGGCCGCCAGCTGCTCGGCCAGCTGGCCCAGCGCCGCCGCCGTGCTCACGCAGCCGCCCGCCGAGTCGCGCGACACCAACCCCAGTCGCGGCCACAGCTCCGCCGCGCGCAGGAACTCCACGAACAGCGCGAAGGCGCGTCGCTTGTCGCGCAGCTGCGTCGCCACCTGCAGTGACGTCGAGCTGCCCAGCGCGATGCGCGTGTGCGGCCCGCTCTGCGCGCGCGCACGCCAGCGCGGGTCACCCGCCGGCACGTCGTCCAGCAGCTCCTGCGCCACACGCAGCACCGTGCGGTCCAGCGGCGCGTCCACGTCTCCCGCCACCGGCCCGCGCGGAACCAGCTCCGCCAGCAGTCGCGCCGCCGCCCCCGGCGATCGTCGCACGTGGAACAGGAACGCCGTCTTGAGCTTGCCGCACGCGTCCACGCATACGGCGCTCATCTGCTGCGGGTCGATTTCGTACAGAGTCAGGTTGCCCTCGTACGCGTCGGAGGGGCACGGCGACGCCGGCGGGACGGCGCTCGGGGAGGCGGGCGACGCGGGCGCGGCGACCGCCGCAGACCGGAGCGCTAGCACGCCGTGGCGCCGCGTGAATAGTAGCGCGCGGGCACCGCAGGGTGCGGCGCCCAGCACGCGGTCGCCCTCGGCCGCCACGTCCACCAGATCGCAGCGGTCGGAGCCCTCGGCCGCCACGGCGACGAAGCGCGGCGCGAACAGCGCGTACGCCGCCGACGTCAGCGGCACCAGTCGCGGAGGCGGTTCGGACGGCACCGCGCCGGGCGCGCGCACCCCCAGCACGCTCAAGACGCGCGGTCGCGCCGCGTCCGCCACGCACACGCGCGCCACGCTGTAGCGTACCTCAAGCGAGCGCGTGGCGTTGGCCGTGGCCAGCAGCAGAAGCAGCTCGTGCGGACCGCCGCGCTGCACATCCAAAGCCGCCAACTCGAGGGCGGCCGGGTCACCCTGCGGCGGCAGCGGCGCGCGGTGGTGCGCGTGCGCGTCAAGCAGCGCGCGACGCAGGTTGTGCTCGTGCAGTTCGGCGCCGCGCCACAACTGAAGCACGGGCCCGCCGGCCACGAGCGCCACGCACCTCTCTGCCGCGTCGCCGCCCTCCTCCACCACGACGCCGACCAACTTGGCGTCCGCGTGCGCCGGCATGGCGCCGAAGAAGAGCAGCGACACGCGTCGGCCGATGCCGCCCAGCCCCAGCCAGCCGCCGGGCGGGCGCAGCGTGCGGCAGGCGACGGTGGCGCGGCCGTCGAGCGCGGTGGGACTGAGCTCGACGACGGTGCAGGTGGTGGTGGCCAGCACGAGGCCGGCGGCGCTGGGCTCCCCGAGGCGGTCGCACTCCTGGCCGGCCAGCTCCGCCGACACGTCCACGTACACTCCCTCCTGGCCCACCGACGGCCAGTAGCGCACCGTCCCCTCGGGAGACACGCCGATGCAGGACGGCATCTGTAACGCGGGAGAAAGTCTTTTTCATGTCATGTAAATGAGTTCATTAGTGTTATTTTAATATAAAAAGCAAATCATTTATCAAATCGAACATAAATCACGATTTAATTTAATGATATAGTTTAGATGCAACTTCATGGTGCCGTATCAATATTTACCTGAGCTCCATCTTCATAAAATAACACCACCAAGTCGGCTTTGTGCGCCAAGTCCGTCTGCGGTAGAGTCAACTCTCTAGCGGCAGCGGGTGAGGTGGCCGCTGAAGAGGCTCCTCCGCTCTGAGTCGGTTCCCAAGACCAAGCCAACACTTTACGACCCGCCACCAACCAGCACCAACCGCACGATGACAGACGTACTGTCACTTCTCCGCTAGCTGAAAATCAAAGCTAATATATTATTTATCCTCTTCATGTGTAAGAGCACCACTTATAATTATTTATTTTATTTATTTATTCATTTATTTATTTAGATTACATACAGCCGTTAATATTAAAAAATATATAATAAATTATTTACAAACAGGCCTAAAGAATCATAAAAACAATATTTACATTTATCTATTAATTTTAACAAAAGTAGAAAATCGAAAAATAATATTTTTTAATTATTCAATTTTTTAAAAGTATTTCGCCAATTTTCTTTTTATAAGAATTTAAATTATTGCAAAATATGTCAATATCATTCAGAACTTTATTGTAGTGATACTTGGAACGATGAAGGAATGAATTTTTAAAATGATTAGTTCTACAATAGGAAATGTGAAATGTATCTTTTGACCTTGTCCTGAGTTTTGGTACATTGAAGTGAATACATTCTAAAAGTGAAGAAGAATCGATGTGATTATTTATTATTTTATATAAGAAGACCGCGTCAATATAACTTCGCCTATCCTTTAAAGAATGCAGTGTGTGTCTTGAAGCACTTGTTTTAATTATATTAAAAATAATAATAATAATAATTTATGCAAGTAAATAAATATAATTATACTTACCGAAAGCGAGTGTTTCTGTGACCAATACAGGTAGAGGCGACCCAAAGGACTCAATTGTAGTCAGAGGCGTCTTGTAAATTACATCGCCCTGACTTTGTGACTGAACCAATTTACTGTTGAAGAGAATTGCACTTAGTTTTATCACATTTCTTTCGAAAAACATTAATTCATGCATTATGCTTACCTCTGGCTTATATTTGAAAGACCAATTGGTCTACGACCGGATATTGATTGTCTTACACGAGGAGAAAATGGACTCCTCATTCCACCTGAACTATTATGATCCATTATAGAAATGAAAATTTTAAAGAAGGGTCGAAATTATTGAGAAACGATATGACATAAATGAACTAAAAAAGCAATAGACACCGCTTATTAATAATAATGCTTCTTGCACACTACGGGACAACGGATTAATTAAATAAAGAAGCGTTAATTTAACCTAAGATTATGAGAAAAATAAAATTAATCCGTAAAACAGAAATAATTAAAAATAACAGAAGAAAAAAACATGAAAATTAGCGGGAGCAATTCCAATTAGATTAGGTTATAATAAATACCACAATAGCACAGCCACAGAACGCTCATACCCTATGAAATAGAAGAATATTAGTCATTGATCATATGGGTATATAGTGTTCTGTGTCAGTTTCATAAAACTAACGGTCGCTAAACGGATGACCTTTTACCTTTTATATTAATCGTCCGATTATCGGTTGCCTGGGTGTCTGGAGTGATTGTCTACTCAGATAGATATTACTTGTATACCAGAAAAGACTCTCTTTGTCCCTCATATTATCTACGGTCGGTCGCTAAACCATAATTGGATGAGTTCCGGGAATTTTAACTTTCCAGAGAAAGTAAATTTCTAAGAGTAGGTAGGATATGAAAATGCGAGCCAAGCGAACGCACTCGGGTAACTACTGGCAGAATAACGATGACATCGGACGATTATTTTATTCATTCGATAATCGGACGACTAGAAACAGCCTATATAGAATTACGCTCTCGCTAGCGAGTGCGGGCATTATGAAATTAAAAACTTAAATTGAAAATTGACATTTGACAGTTGTTCATACAAACGTTTTACACTCGTTTCCGAGGACATTCACTAT
This sequence comes from Synanthedon andrenaeformis, assembly GCA_936446665.2. Lineage (NCBI taxonomy): Eukaryota > Metazoa > Arthropoda > Insecta > Lepidoptera > Sesiidae > Synanthedon > Synanthedon andrenaeformis. Next base: position 292,846 of record OW387793.2, read on the forward strand.
AAACTTATAGTAGGACTTGACCTGACTGCTTTGGACTTGACGGACCTGTTTTGGAAATCTCTAGAAAAATTAGACTTGACTTGACTTGACTGACTAGTCTCGAGATCTGCTATTTTGGATTTTAATTTCAATTTAGTCTTTTTTATTTAAAAAAGACTTACAAATTGCTATTTTTACTAATGACACTGGCAAAATCATCGGAGAAAATCTGATGGAGCCAAGACATTAAAAGAAGAAGAAGAAACTTATAGTAGAGCCACTATTATAGTTCTATAGCATATAGTCCTATACGATATTAAACTCAAGCTAAACTCATGGACGTATAGTCCGCACCAAACGGCTATCGACCTCTGAACAAAGAGTATATAATCACTACGTTACAAGACGGGACTCCCATACAATGAAAATGAAATTAACTGTTCTATGCCAGCGACGAAGTATGAGGTCGATAGTATAATTGACTCTATAGTCTATGGTTTATGAAAATCCCAAAAAAAGCCCTTACATAATTTTAAATATTATTTAATGACAAATAAAAAATCAAATAATTACAATCATTGCTTTATTACTATCATACAGTTTACGGTTATCGCCGATTGGCACCCAGCTCCCTAGCCACAAGAGTAACTTCACATAAAATCTCTGAGGACTGCAGGATCTATTTATTTTTAAGTTAATTACGGCAGTATCCAAGGTCGACGTTGAAGGTTCTGTAACACACATAAAAATTGGATTATGTCATGTATAACGTATTAATAATTTCATAAAGTAATTCAATGGATTGGCCCGATACATGGAACAGCATTTCATTTGTTGTTTGTACAGGATTTTTAGCAATATGGAGTGGAGCGGGAATTCACTAAAAACCTCATCGTTCAATGGATTGGCAGATTCCGATACATGTAACAAACAATATTTCATTTATTGTTTGTACAGCTGTTTTTTTTTTTCTTTTCAGTCTTGCCTGCACCTAGAAAGTAAATGAATAATAAATGTTATTTTTAGTTAAATGTACATATAAATAAAAAAGAAAGGCAAAATAAAACAAACCAAATGATACATTGAGGTGTATGCATGTGTACATCTCTTACAGAATTTTTAGCAATATGGAGCGGGAATTCACTAAAAACCTCATCGTTCAATGGATTGGCAGAGATTACGATACATGGAACAGCATTTCATTTGTTGTTTTTTTCTTTTCAAAGTCTCGCCTGCACCTAGAAAGTAAATGAATAATAAATGTTATTTTTTAGTAAAATATACATATAAATAAAAAAGAAAGGCAAAATAAAACTAAAACAAACCAATTGGTACTGTACGGGCTTAAAGCACGCACACAGTTGCGCGGGAGCAGGCCGCGCACATCGTTCAATAAACATAGCATTTAGTCCGCTTCGGTCCGCGTTCCACAGTACATGCGACCAAGCGTGTACTCATTAGCATTGTATCATTGTTTCGTAATTATCAATAATATAGCATTTTCAAGTTATCAATTACATTGTTTCTATCATTAACATTACTTATCAATATATGTACGGGACACCGTACAGGTACATTGGGGTGTATGCATGTGTTCATTTCTTATCATTCAGTGCAATAAAATAAAAAAGAAATTTTTGCCGATTGTCGATGAAAAATTGCACTGCACTATTGTTTACATGCAATACAATTTTATTCGAGAATTTGAACTAAAGTCCCAATAAATTATATTATACATGGTTTTAGAATAGAACAGCAGCAAGATATAATATGTACTAACCTATCTTCATCCAGCGGGAATTAGGCCAAAAATATTCGTTTTTTATTATCAATGCGACTCGTTCTTAGGCCACATATTTCGCAGCTTACTTTCGGCATCTAGAACACTAAACACGATACACCAAATATAACACTACGAAGAAAGAGTATTTAAACACTAAAATTTTGGCAAGTTTTATAAAAATCAATACTCTGCTTGCCGAAAAATCCGAAAATAAACAACAAACACAGTTGAAATGAAAGACGCCATATTGCAACCGTCAATATGGCGCCGATGGTTGTTTGTGGTTTTGATGTATAATACGGCCAAACTAGAGAATCGGCGATGTCTAATAACTTAATGGGTTTCGCAATCGCCTTGACTTAGTCGGGTTATTCCGCCATTACAAATTTCCCCCGGTTCATACAGCATTTTCTTTCCTTTGAGTTGCGCCTGCCTGCCTCCACTGATCTAAACAATAGATGAGGTGTATCAAGCAGAAAGCCCCGAAATATGTGGTAGTATTAAAATCATACTTACGAACTTATTGCGAGATTGACACGCAATTCCAAATGTATATTGCTTTTATGAAAAGAAACTAAATAAAGGTGTTCTGTACTAACGCATCAATGTATACTGCACAACGATATTGACCAGCTTACAAGCAACAAACCGCTAGCCAATAGTACATCTGTAGTAATACAACACGTGTTACGTATCACAGGGCCGCATGTATTTGAAACCTACCTGTGTCTCTTTCTACAACGGGACGGTCTATACTACACAATAAGTAAGAGTGAGACAGCTATAGAATTCAAATGGTATTTAAACTTCCTTATGAAATATGCAAAAGTTGAGCTAAATTATTTAAATATTTTGTTAAAAATATTGTAATTAAGTATATTTATATTAAAAACTCACGTATGATAGGTAATTCCTTTTTCTTTTTGTCCTTTTTGAGGTCTATTTTTACACAATTTCACACAGCACGATGGCATTTTGTCGATTTTTAAATAGCAACCAAACGGCTACAGCGCTAGCGAGCGACTAATTGCGAATTCGTCCACTCGGGACGAAGTGGACGAATTTTACTACTACCATTTTTTGTAGGCCGCGCCGTGTCTATACTCTCAATATACTTATATAGTCTTAGCCTGCCTCAAGTTGGTTTCGGTGTTAGTTGAAGTTAGTTCGTGCCAGATACAGTCAAACGAGCGAATCATCTGATTGGCGGATACAAGCTGAACCAAAGAGCTAAACTCGTACATGCTCATACTAACTGCGTTCATAATTCGAATGAGTTTTTATATGTATATCCTGGGTTGCAGGTTTTTGACCATACAAAAATAGTGATGTCACCTAATCGAACTTACTAAAAAACTTACGGTTTTATAAAACCGTAATCAATGCTTTACAAAACTGTTAGCGTCTGCTATTTATGCTGACTGGTTGATTGAAATATGCTGCTGTGACATTTTAAGAAGTGCTCATTCATGCAGGTTTATTCATCTTGTGGATTCATTCAGGCATGATATTGAAAGGGTATCAGTCAGTCAATCAGTTGAACGAACGCGTTTGCGAAGAGAGGTCGATGTCGTATGTCGCACACCTTATAGTTTGAATTGTAGTTCTGATGTATCGTTCGCTCAAGAAAAGTATTGAGACTCAACCTAAAGTGGTTTAATTAATGTACCCGAAGTAGAGGGTGCTAACAAAACATTAATTAGTTAGGAATTAATATTAATTATTATTTAATTGTTTAATTTATATTTTTTGCAAAGTCCGTTCTATAAGTCACAATTCCTTTCGATTAGTATAATTTTTATGATGAGAATATTTTCATAGGTGACATAAAATTATCACAAAATAATAGCTATGGAATGCATTATACTATTTTTTATATATCTGACTTCACATATAAATTGTGAATTTTTTTTTATTCAATGTTAAATCAATAAAACAAAATCATAAATTATTTTTCCGTAAAATATAACTATGTAAGTGAAACCGATATTAGCACAGCACTACGGAAAAAACGCTGGTAACATTATTTAAAATTTGACATTAGGACCTGTCAAATTATTCCAAAGAATTTTATTATTCTTTCGAATTATGAAACGCAGTATATTCAGATGATTCCAAGATGATTCACAGAAACCGATATTGAATGGATGTATGTATTACTAAAAAGTGGTCTGTTCAATTTTCAAATTTACAACGGTTGAGCTCCATTTAATCTTTTCTATGGCCGTTTGCCGTTTACTCCAAACGTAAACTCCAAAGAAATTCAAGTTTACTCTGTTTTCACTCTGTTTTGTTTTGATGGAAGGAATTTTTTAGTTTTTGCCGCCCGCGCTTATTTAGTTTAAGGGAATTAATATCTAATATTTTATATGAGTTGAGCAAATAGTTTTTACATACACATTCATGAGAAAATGTACATCAAATCGATTGTGTTAGATGGTTTCAAATCATACGGAAATAGAGTCGAGATTACTGGATTTGATCCTGAATTCAATGCTATCACCGGTTTGAATGGCACTGGGAAATCTAACATATTAGATTCAATATGTTTTGTGTTGGGAATCACGAATTTATCTAATGTGAGTGTACATTTCCTAATATTATTTGTCGAGTGTTCCGGTCGTATTCTGAAAAGTGTATTGTATTGTAGGTGCGGGCCGGCAGCTTGCAGGAGCTCATATACAAACACGGCCAGGCCGGAATTACAAAGGCCACTGTTAGTATCACTTTTGACAATCGCGACAAAGACCAATGTCCCCTGGGCTATGAGAACCATGAAGAGATTACCGTTACCAGACAGGTAAAACATTAATATAAACATATCTAGTAAGTACTTGCATATAAATTGTATTTTACTTTAGAGGTCACTGCATCTAAGTAGCTAAGTAAGGAGTTAACATTGATCCAGGATAAAAAGTATTTTATGTGTTAATTCAGGTAATAAACTATCTGTGTGCAAAATTTCAATTCCATTCAGTTGTTTTCCAGTGATTGAGTAATGGACATCCAAACATAAAAAATTTCGGATTTCAAATAATATTATTAATTAAAAGGAATTGGCAAATTAAGAAATGTAATATAGCCAAATTAATTTATAAATAAAAATGCAATGTAAAATATTATTTATCTCTCAAGTTTACATCACCCTAAAGGCCATTTTTCACTATGGCATATAATTTAACTTATGTTACATTTAGAGTTATAAATTAATATTGCTCACAGTAATTTTAAATGGAACCATTTAAACTGATAAAAAGGCTGAAGAGATATATTTGGGGATTTTAGGTAGTGATGGGTGGTAAGAATAAATATCTGATAAACGGTGTGAGCGTCCAGAACAAACGGGTGAGCGACTTGTTCTGTTCCGTTCAGCTGAACGTGAACAATCCTCACTTCCTCATCATGCAGGGCAGGATCACCAAAGTCCTCAACATGAAGCCACCCGAGGTAAAATCAATTCATATTCACTGTTTTTGAAATAATAATTTTGTTATCAAAATATATAGGTAATAATAAATATGTTATTAATTAGTTTCATTGTTCAGTTTCATTGTAAACATAATTCAATTCAATAAGTGTTTAATGTGTTTAATGAAATATTTGAGTAAGATGGAGTGTGCAATGAATTTGTTAGATCCTGTCGATGGTGGAAGAGGCTGCGGGCACCAGAATGTACGAAACGAAGAAGCAAGCGGCCCAAAAGACCATCGAGAAGAAAGACGCCAAACTGTTGGAGCTCAACGACGTACGTATAAAGGCTTTGCGCGAGTGGGTGGGGATACCGTTGCTATATTTGTAATCGAACGGGATGGTAACAGATAATAAGGGAGGACATAGCGCCGAAGCTGCAGAGGCTGCACGACGAGAGGTCCCAGTTCCAGGAGTACCAGAAGGTCGTCAGGGAGCTGGAGAACCTCACCAGGCTTCACGTGGCGTGGAGGTGAGATCCCACCGCTTGCTAACTTTGCTTTCTTATGTTTATTTAACAAACACAATTCAACTATACCGAAACTACCCGAAACTATTAACTATAGGCTGTTCCGAACAGTCATATTATGAACTAGCTGGTGCTCACGACTTCGTCCACGTTGAAAAATATTAAGTAGCCTATCCTGTGTCCCGTATGTCCAAATATTTATCTACCAAGTTTCATGAAAATCAGATAATTCGTTTCAGAGTTATGGAGGAACATACATACATACAGAAAAAAATTCTAAAAATCGTCAATTTCAGTTTCAGTATTATGTATAGAGCCTATAAACACGATATCTCTGGAAACAAAGTAACTTACTCCATGACCGACCCTTACAGATTTATTATTAGTATTGATAAATCGTCATTTCATCTTAGGTACGTGAATGCAGAGGAAAACGCAAAAGAGGCTACGGAGAAGGTGGCGCAGGTGCAGACGGAGATTGAGAATAAGAAGGGCGAGATAGCACAGAAGAGGCAGGAGGCGCAGCGACTGCACGCGGAAATGGAGTCGATGCAGCGCAGGATGGACGAGGAGAGCGGCGGTGCCGTCGAGGAGCTCGAGGCGCGGCTGCAGGAGGCCGAGGCCGCTGAGGCCGCGGCGACGGCCGAACTGCGCGCGGCGCGCGACGCCAACGCCACGCACCAAAAGCGCGCGCGCCTGCTGCAACGCGCCGCCGCCGACGATCAGCGCGCGCTCGCTGAAGCGGCCGAGCGACTGCGGCTCGCCGACGCGCAGTTCGCCGAGCAGCGCACCGCCAGCGTCGCCAGCGAGGCGGCGCTCGCGGCCGCCCAGCGCCGCTTCCTCGCGGTCAGTTCGGGCCTGGAGGGCGAGGAGGGCGAGGGCGGCGGGTCGCTGCACGCGCAGCTGATGGCCGCACAGCACCAGGCGGCGACGGCCGCCACGAGTCTAGCGCGCGGCGCCATGGAGCGCGAGCATTGTGCCACGCGTCTGCGCGAGCTGGAGCGCGAGTTCAAGTCGCTGGGTGCGCAATTCGAGAGAGACCGGCGCGTCGTTGACGGGCGCCGCGGCGAGCTGGCGGCGCTGGAGGCGGAGCTGGAGCGCGCGGCACCGGGCGGTCGCGAGCCAAGCGAGCTGCAGGCGGAGCTGCGCGCGCTGCAGTCGTCCGTCCGCTCGCAGCGCGACGCTGGCGAGCGCGCCGGCGCGCAGCTGGCTCGCTGCGACTTCCGCTACTCACCGCCTGCGTCAGACTTCAACGCCTCGCGAGTCTTAGGTTACGTTATGTTCCATTCCTATTTACTTTTGTGACGTAAAGAAACACTTCGTAATGAAGAGGGCTTTATGATTTCAGGCACCGTGAGCAAACTGATAACGGTGCCGGACCCCAAGTACTGCACGGCGCTGGAGACGGCCGCCGGCGGGAAGCTGTACAACGTGGTGGTGGACACGGAGGTGACGAGCAAGCTGCTGCTGCAGCGCGGGAACCTGCAGACGCGCACCACCATCATCCCGCTCAACAAGATCAGCGCTTACGAGATCCCGCGCGAGGTGGTGGAGCGGGCGCAGCGCGTGGGCGGCGGCGCGGACCGCGTGCAGCTGGCGCTGGACCTGGTGCACTGCGAGTCGCGCGTGCGGCCCGCCGCCGCGTGGGTGTGGGGCTCCACGCTCGTGTGCGCCGACCTGGACACGGCGCGCCGTGTGAGCTTCCACCAGCACGTGCGCCGCCGCTGCGTCACGCTGGACGGCGACGTGGCCGACCCGGCCGGCACGATGTCGGGCGGCGCGCCCGAGCCCGGCGGCGGCGTGCTGCTGGCGCTGCGCAAGCGCGCCGAGGCCGAGGCGGCACTGCAGCGCGACGAGCAGCGCGTGCGGCAGTTGACCGTCGAGCTGGAAGCGGCGCGGCGCGCGGCCGACTCAGTAGCGGCGCTACAGCGCAAGCGCGATGCCCTGCACGCCGAGGTGGAGGTGGCCGAGGCGCGCATGGCGGCCACTGCGCCCGCGCAGCACCACGCCGAGATGGAGCGCCTGCGCGCGCGCATCGCCGAGTTGGCCGAGGCGGCCGAGCGGGACGAGCAGACGAAAAACACAGCCTCGGCGTCCGTCGCGCACCTTCAACACCAACTCGCCGACCTCAAGGGTCACAGGGAGAGGTATATCACACTGAAATTGTTTCATAATGTGTTGGCACTGCTCAGAGAGCATTTAGAAGATTTAGTAATTCGGGTACCTTGCATGATATTGTTATTTGATATTAATCTTTTTTAATCTTTTTGTACGGTGTCCCGTACATATATTGATAAGTAATGTTAATGATAGAAACAATGATACAATGCTAATGAGTACACGCTTGGTCGCATGTACTGCGGAACGCGGACCGAAGCGGACTAAATGCTATGTTTATTGAACGATGTGCGCGGCCTGCTCCCGCGCAACTGTGTGCGTGCTTTAAGCCCGTACATGCTCCCAGGCGGACAAGATTCAAAAGTCAATCATAATTAAATGTAAAATAACATGATAAAAGATAGAAAAAACTACTGCTAAATACAATTGAAAATGATAGTAAACATAAGCACAAAAAAATAAAGTAGGTTGCTTAATGTCCTTATGATTTAATCACTTCGCGATAAAAAGAATGTAGTAATTTAATCACTCCTTAAACTCATTACGGAATAATAAGGGCGCAGTTCCTTTATTGACGCGCACTTCACTTAAATTGCTATCAATACACATTTCACTATGCTCTGCTTTTACACTTTTCACTGGCGTTGGCACTATATCACTGGTGTTGCCTTGAGCTGTGTAGTGGACCGACGGGCAGGCGAGCGGCGCGGGTCCCACCGCGCGGCGGCGCCTCCACCACCAGGTAAGGGCTGCAGCTCCCGCTACTCCCAACACGACGTAGAATGATACATAATGATGAACGTCGTGATATGACATCTTATTTGATAATCCCAATTCTTCATCCCTTTTCATGCTCTTTATTTTTTGGTCTATTTGTTCTAATGATTCGCTCTGCGTTTCAAATGTTTTATGGTCCATGTCAATATAAGACGGAATTGTTATATTTATGATGTTATTAATTGAATGGATCTCAGGTAACAAAATGTCTGGTTCGACGTCTAGCCGATTCTGATATTGTTGATGCGAAATTACTGTAAACGTGTCGCCCTTGATGACACAGCCCATTCCGAGCGTAAGTGTGCCAGCCTTGCTGAGTCGTGTCGCTCTTATATCCTGCTGACATATCGTTTTGATTTTACAAGTGTCACAGCAAAAGAATAGGTAAGTGTTCAGAGGGGATAGGGTATTCCACGTATTTTTGCAGCTTGATGTTGTGGTTTTACAATTAGATGAGTTTTCACCTTTGACACATAAATCCTCATCAGCTTGTAGTTGGTATTTTGCTGTTTGAAGATTGCAAATAATGGAAGTGTCGTCATAGTGTAGGCATTGTTGTATGTCGCCTTCCGTCGTTGGTATATATGTGTCTTTTTTCACATTAAATGCTATTATATTAGCTATTGGAACTATCTTGATCATTTTGCTATCCCTTTGCTTAGGCATAGGCCAAATTTTAAATAATTCATAGGTATCCCTTTCTACTAGTGGTATTTTTATTTCAAATATGAAATAGTCTTCTCTGATACTTGCTTTAACCTTTAATAAACTGTATATTTTTGGTAGGTCTAATTGTATGTTGTTAAGTGGCAAGCTTAAGTCCTTTGGTAATTGATCTGAAATAATGCTTAGCTCGCTTCGAAGTTGCTCTGGTTTCCATAAATGTATATTAAGTTTACCGTGATATATGTTTCCATTAGGCTGTCTTGGATATTTTTAAGTTCTGATAATATGTTGTTGATAATAAAAGAATATAACGTGAAGTCGTTGATTGTGGTGATATCTTCTATTCTTAATTTTAATGATATTGCTGCATTTGATAAATTATTTAAGTGGTTGGTAAATATTTCGTGTTGTTCTTTTATAGTCTTTTCCATTCTTTGCATTACGTTATATTCTGCTTCAATGATTGATGATTGGTTTTTCCATAATTTCAGTAAGTGTTGTTGATTATTTCTAACTAACTCTATGTCCTTTTTATATTGCTCTGCGAAGTCGTCGTCTAATATCCCAAATAAGCTATGAGCTATATAACCTACCCCATTTATAAGCCCACGGCGTTGTCTTGAGTTACCGTGATATTGCTGACTGAGTAGAATGTTATTATAGTGCTCGAGATTGACGTAGTGGTGACGCAATTGTAGTAAAATGATCTCACATTGTGATTTAGCAGCTGATTTGTTACATATTGGTTCAATTCTGCTTAAGTATTGATTGAGTAAGTTTGTAGCATGCCAATACGGAGTCATGTTATAGTAAACAATAAGTTTCCATTCATCTCGTTGCAGGTATAAATTTGTTAATTTGTCGAAATAGAAACCTTGATCTGTTTTTATGTTTGTAACTTGCTGAGTGCAAGTTACTGATGTGATTAGCATGATAAATGATAATAGCAATAGTGATATGAAGTTGCAAGACTTCTTTTTTACCCTTTTTGGTATGGTTGCTGTTTCTTTCTGCTGATTATTTGTTTCAGTAGGTAAAATTGATACTTTTGATACAGGTCTTTTAAAGGTGCCTTTTTTAGTTTTAATGCTGATGACCCTGACGAGTCCGTCAGCACCTGGGTGGGTTGATGTGACGCGACCAAGAGGCCATCTACCTGCTGGTAAGTTGGTATCGTGTACGATTACAATGTCTCCCACTTTTATGTTTTCTTTTACTTGTCTCCACTTACTTCTTGCTGTTAATTGGGACAGATATTCCGTTCTCCATCTATCCCATACATCTTGAAAGATTTTTTGGGTGAGTTGCCACCTAGTACGCTCATCCTTTTCTGTTTCGACGATTGATAATATTGGGCCACTGGAGAGGAAATGCGAGGGTGTTAGTGCATTTATATCGTCTCCGTCTTCTGTTAAAGCACAGAGAGGGCGTGAATTAAGGCAGCCTTCAAGTTGAGCTAACAACGTTGTAAACTCCTCAAAGGAGAGTTTTTGTTCGCCGAGCACTCTTTTTAGATGGTATTTGAGACTTTTTACGGCCGCCTCCCACAGTCCTCCTGCGTTGGGCCAACTCGGAGCATTAAAATGCCAGTTGATTTTCATTTCAGTTATGTTATTGTAGAAATTTTCGTCTGTTATTTTTCGAAGATCATGATATTCTTGATTGATAGTTTTGCAGGCCCCAACAAAGTTGGTGCCATTATCGCTGTATATGTGTCGCGGCGCACCTCGGCGGGCTGACATTCGTCGTAAAGATGCTATAAAGGCAGACGAGGTAAGGTCTGATACAAATTCTAAGTGTACCGCCTTTGTCACCATACAGACGAATACGGCCACATATCCTTTACATGTCTTAATTCCTCTTCCTTTGCTTGCTTTATAATCCATATACCCCGTAAAGTCTACCCCTGTATGATAAAAAGGTCTGCTTTGATTAATGCGTGCTTCTGGTAAATCGGCCATTAATTGTTCGTGTTTTACTGGATCGTGCCTTCTACATGTGACACATCTTCTAAGGTGTTTTTTAACGCATCTGTTACCTCCCATAATCCAATATGTTTGTCGTAACCAGTTTAGCGTTAACCGAGTTCCCCCATGAAACGTATTTAAATGGCCATAGTCAATGATGAGGTTAGTTAAATGATGATTACTGGGAATGATAAGTGGGTGCTTCATATTTTCTTCTATGTTAGAGTGCTTAAGTCGACCTCCTACTCTTAGCATGGCATCCTTGTCTAAAAACGGATTAAGACAAAGTAATCTGCTTTTATTATTCACTCTTTGATTATTTTTTAAGGCTGTAATTTCCTCTAAAAACTCTGTTGATTGAACATGCTTGATCAAAATATTTCTTGCTTTTTCTATCTCTTCGATTGTAAGGGTAAGAGGTTTATGTTTACGTGAGCTCGTTCTTAGAACCCATGCTAACACACGTGTAAGGCGTGTGTAGTTGCTATGACTCATTATTATGCGATCAATTACATTGTTTTGATAAGGTAATGTCGTTAAGACATTTATTTGTTTTGATTTGCATTCTTCATTTGTAGAAAAGTTTTGTTTCGTATTTCGTTTTTTATGATCGTATGATATTAACCATGAAGGTCCTGTCCACCATCGATGATTTTTAATTAATTGCTCAACACTTGATCCTCTACTCGCAGCATCTGCTGGGTTTTCGTGTGAGGCAACATATTGCCAACACTCTGTTGGTATTATTTCGGTGATCATTCTGACCCGATTCGCGACGAAGGTCTTCCAACGGTTCGGCTCTCCGTTAAGCCAACCCAACACCGCAGTCGAGTCCGACCATCCGAATATTTTGATGCTATATTCTGATAAATTGTTTTTAACTGTTTTCATAAGTTTTGCTAATAATGATGCTGCACACAATTCTAACCTTGGGAGAGAAATGTTCTTATTGATGGGCACTAGCCGTGATTTCCCTGCTATAATAACCACTGAGGAATCCTTCTGATATTCTGACATTTTACAGTATATTACGCAGCCATATGCTTTGTTACTGGCGTCACAAAAACCATGTAACTCTAAAGAGTAACCTTTTTTGGATTGTAACCACCTTGGTATTTTGATAGTATTTATGTATGCTAAGTCTTTACTTGCTGTTTCCCATTCTTTTTTGATATCTTCCGGTAAGGCGTCGTCCCATTTTAATTCCAACTGCCATACCTTTTGGAATAGTATTTTTAGTTTAGTAGTTGCTGGAGTAAGCCACCCCAGGGGGTCAAATATCTTTGATATATCTGATAAGAGAGATCTCTTTGTATGTGCTGATGATAATGATAGGGTGTTGATATTTAGCTTAAAGTTGAAGCTGTCTTCCTTTGGGTTCCAGCTTATTCCCAGGGTTTTAGTAGACTCCTGAGTTGTATGATTAAAATCGAAGATTTCATTATAAGATGTGTTTTCAAGTAGTTCTGTTTTGTTTGATGACCACTTGCGGAGATTAAATCCCCCAAGTTTTAATAGATTGATAAGATCTGACTTCATTTGTTTTGCTGATTCTATACTGTGACTTCCGTGCAACAAATCGTCAGTGTAAAAACAGTTTTCAAGGACATGTGCTGCTTCCTTATACTTATGACCTTCATCCCTGGCCAACCTTTTGAGAGTCATCATGGCGAGAAAGGGCGCTGCTTTCATGCCATAAGTTACCGTTGTTAGCCTGTATTCTTGTAAGGGTGATGCTGAGCTGTTACGCCAAATTATTTTTTGTAAAAATTGATCTGATTCGTGAATACTGATTGCTCTAAACATTTTTTCAATGTCTGCTACATATGCTATCGGATACTGGCGCCAACTGAGTATTAGTGAAAACAAGTCCTTTTGCAAATTAGGACCGCTGTACATTAAGTCGTTAAGACTAAACCCTGTGGATGTTTTGTTTGAAGCGTTAAAAACTACTCGGAGTGACGTAGTTGTGGAATCTGCTCGTTGTATTGCATGGTGTGGTAAGTAACAGACGGGCGTTTGTTTGCTAGAACAAGGCATCATATGACCAAGCTCATAGTATTCACTCATAAATGATTTATATTCATGCTCTAATGTTTGATTTTTTGTAAATTTCTTTTCGATTTGGTTAAATTGTGCTAATGCTTTCCTTTTCGACTCCCCTAATTTTTCTTGATAACCTTCTTTCATCGGTAATCGAACTACGTATCGTCCATTTTTAAGACGGGTTGTTTCTGCTTCATATTGTTTTACACATTTATCACCTTCGTCGGATATTTCTGAATTTTCGGATATGTCCTCCACTGACCAAAATTTATGTATGTTTTGTAAGTCTGTTAGAACAACATTGCAATGGTAAGATTTTACGTTACCGCTTAGTATCCACCCTAAGCGGGTTTGCTGTGCTACAGGGTGATTAGATTCTGATTGTATGATACCGCTCATTATGATAGAAGGGTAGACATCTGCTCCCAGTAAGATGTCTACAGGACGACTGTTGTAAAAGTCGTCGTCAGCTAACTTGATATTTGCTATATGAGGCCAGCATGGCTTGCTAAATGAGTGATTGGGTAATCGATTGATAAGGTTGTTTACAATGGTAACATCTGTTGTTAGTGAGAATTCATTATCGGTGGATGATAATGTGATATTAATGATTCCCTTGCACCTATTTTCCTTTGCACCAACTCCTAGTATTACTCCCTTGCAATGTTTGCGTGGCAGTTTTAACAGCTGAGAGGCGTTTTCTGAAATAAGGGAAATTTGTGAGCCTTGATCAATTAGTGCTCTCATGGTATGATATGATCCATATACATCCTGTATATTTAAAAGTGCAGTTGCTAAAAGTACCTCTGTGATATTTTCCTTTGAAATGTGAGTAACATTTTTGCGCTGAGAATGCTCATTTTGCTTTAGCGTGCGATTGTAGGTATTAGTACTGTTCACATAGGAATCATGTAACAGAGTGTTATGCTTTGCGGAACATAATTTGCACACTTTATTGGAAATACAATCCTTTCCATTATGACTATAGAGGCAGTTTTCGCATAAATTATTTTTCGTTGTTAAGCTCTTTCGTTCGTGAGGTTTTGCTTCAAGAAAAATGTTGCAATTGAATATCCCATGTGTCTTATTACAAATTGGACACTTCGGAGTGATTGCGTAATAACCTTTTTGTTGATAATTATTATTGAAAAATGGTTTGCTTTTATTTTCACGTGGGTAAGTAGGTGTGTTATATGATATATGGTTTTTGTTCCCACGATAATTGTTCGTTGTTTTTGCTGACAATGTTGGTAGTGTCGGGGCTTGTTTCCGACGAGCTGATTCTAATGCTGTGAATTTTCCTTCAAGATAGTTCATGAAATCTGATAATGATGGTAGTTGACGGCGATTTTCTATTGATAAGGATTCTATGTAGTCGTTGTGGGTCTCTTCGTCTAACTTCTGATCCAATATATAGACGATAATAGGATCCCATGTTGATATATCGACTTGTAAATTTTTGATTGCATTTAAACATTCGTTCACCGTATCATGCATCCTTTTTATTTGTGTTGATGATTGATTTTGTATGTTAGGTAATGATAAGAGGATGCTAAGATGAGAATTGAAGATAAGTTTTTGATTGCTGTATCTATGATCTAATAGCTCCCAACAAGCTTGATAATTATTTGAGCTGATGTTTAAATGAGATACTAACTTCTCTGCTTCTCCCCTTAATTTGCTTTTAAGTATTTGCATTTTTTGTGCGTTTGGGACTGATCTGTTGCTGTGAATGGATTCAACGTATAAATCCTTAAATGATAACCACTGATAATAATTGCCGCTGAAATGCGGTAATTCGATTTGAGGTGTTGATTTTTCACGATGATAACAAGTCCATAACTTGCTGTTGATTGATGTTTTGTTAGAATTATACATTTGTTCATATTTGGTAAATGCTTCATCGTATTCGTTATTGACTTCGTATTGCTCGCTATCGATCTCCCAGTGTAAGGAGTCGATTGTTGACCATCGCGATTGAATGGTTTTTAAGTGGTCTTCTAATTCCCACTTTTCTGATAAGTCTTCAAGATTGACTGATGATATAGTACGTGATAGTGCTTTGAAATTGCTTTTTTGTTTACGATACATCTCCTCCAATTTGCTTGTAGTCGACTTTGACGTCATAATTGAAGGTTGATTAGGATTGATATGTGTTGATATGCCTGTCGGCAAATCACCATCCCCCTGAATCTTTTTCAGGTAATTTAATAGTGTTGACTTGATGTCATTGTATTGAATACGTGCTCTTTCGAAATGTTTATTTTCGAAATATTCGAACGATTTGTCTGGAAATTCGTTAAGTTTGTTATGATTTTGCTGAAATTGACCCCATAGTGATTCTAAATTGATAATTCTTTTGTTGATAGATTCTGCTGTTCGTCGTTCTAAACTTTCTTTTTTGAAGTTAACTAGAACTTGATTGATAGATTCGATAATTTGATGTTGCTGGTTTATGATAGTTTCCATGATTAATAAAACAATCAAAGAAAATTATTAAAGAATGATTTTACTTGATATGTTTATAAGATGCTTGCTTGATGCTGATGCTGATACTGATGCTGGCCTTGCTGCTATGCTAAGGCCAAACGGTTATTGATAAGTGTACACTGTACAATCCCAATGTTCACTGGTTCCTCACTATATGAACACAACACTTTGTAATTCACTCGCGAGGTTGTCGAAGGACCATTTTCTGTACGGTGTCCCGTACATATATTGATAAGTAATGTTAATGATAGAAACAATGATACAATGCTAATGAGTACACGCTTGGTCGCATGTACTGCGGAACGCGGACCGAAGCGGACTAAATGCTATGTTTATTGAACGATGTGCGCGGCCTGCTCCCGCGCAACTGTGTGCGTGCTTTAAGCCCGTACACTTTTAATTCAAGTTAAGTAATTTAAACATTGGGGCTTACAGTTTACAAATGATATGCGATGTTTTTTTAGGGAATTCAAGAAAGCGGAGGAGGAGCTGAAGAAGGCGAAAAGGGAGGTGGAGTTGCACGGCAGCTGGAAGCAGCGCGAGCAGGAGTACGAGACTCTCAGGCTAGAGGTGGGCGAGCTGCAGCAGGCAGTGGCCAACGGGGAGCTGCAGCTGCGGGAGGCCGAAGCGGCGGCGGGCGACCTGCAGCGGGCCCAGCAGCAAGCCGAGGGAGAGGTCGCCAAGGCTGCCGTGGGCGTGAGGGAGGTGCAGGCGCTGATCAAGCTGCGCAAGGAGGAGCTGGCCGGGCAGAGCAAGGAGAGGCAGCGGCTGGCGAGCGTGCGGGATCGGCTCGCGAGCGCCGAGGCGGACGCACAGCTGCGGCTCAAGGAGTTGGAGCTGAGCGCACAGGAGCTGCGCGAGGAGGCGGGCGCGTGCGAGGAGCGCACGCGCGCGTTGGAACGCGATCACGCGTGGCTGCGCGAGGAGCGCGCCTACTTCGGGCTGCCTGGCGGCGCGTTCGACTGGGAGGCGCGCGGTGCGCGCGATTCGGCGGCGCGCGTGGCGCAGCTGCGCGAGCGCAAGGAGCGGCTGTCGCGCGGGCTGAACGCACGCGCGCACGCGCTGCTGGGCCAGGAGGAGGAGCAGTACCAGGACGTGTTGCGCAAGAAGCGCAAGGTGGAGGCGGACAAGGCGGCGCTGGTTCAGGTGATGGCGGAGCTGGACGAGAAGAAGCGCGCGGCGCTGCTGGCGGCGTGCGAGCGCGTGAACGCGGACTTCGCGTCCATTTTCAGCACGCTGCTGCCGGGCGCGACGGCGCGGCTGCGTCCGCCGGTGGGTGCGAGCGTGCTTGAGGGGCTGGAGGTGCGTGTGGGCTTCAACGGCGCGTGGAAGGAGTCTCTGAGCGAGCTGTCGGGCGGGCAGCGCTCGCTGGTGGCGCTGTCGCTGGTGCTGGCGATGCTGCTGTTCAAGCCGGCGCCGCTCTACGTGCTGGACGAGGTGGACGCGGCGCTGGACCTGTCGCACACGCAGAACATCGGGCGCATGCTGCGGACGCACTTCCGCCGCTCGCAGTTCGTGGTCGTTTCGCTCAAGGACGGCATGTTCAACAACGCCAACGTGCTCTTCCGCACGCGCTTCGTCGACGGCATGTCCGCCGTGCAGCGCACGGTTAACACTAACCTCGCCTCCGCCTAATAATATATTAAAGTTAACGTTGTTTTTTCATTGTCTTTTATTTCTACATAATAATAAACCTAACTTTGTGAATAGTTTAAGATCTTAACAGATGGCGCGGTTTTCATTTCGGACGTACACTCCTGATTAAATAATTTCTAATGGGGTAAAGTATGAAGTAGAAGATGTGGACCCTAATGGTAAATTTAGCTGAGTATTTATGCTTCTTTTAGCGATCGATGCAACAAATCGAGTATTTTGAAAAGTAGTCGAAACTTTTCACAAAAACTTAATAATATAAACTGAACTAAAAATAAAGTATTATATTAAACGTAGGGATGTTCGTTCACCATACATCGCGACATTTATTTTACTGTTAGCATTTTTATACCCGTTGTGGCCGTTTTGGCTATGAATAAATTATAAGTAAACAATATATTTTACAAAATCTTATTTTTGATATTGTTTCACCCTGATAATCGAGTCTAAAATATAACCGCCTTGAAAGTCAATGAAACAGTGTTACTTTATATAGTGTCCTCAGTTGATTATACGCTTGAAATTAAAAAGCGGGCGGCGCGACCGAGATAAGAGCCTTCTTTATATCGCCTTGAGTCAGTCGTGCGCCAATAAATCAAGCCTTAATACGGCATAATGTGGCATAACGTTCCACCTCCATTATAAATCACGCGAAGGTGCAGGAGCTCCGAGTGGCCAAAAGATAAAGGCTTTCAGGGGCAGCTTGATACAATGGAACCTTCATCAGTAGCCAAAGACCCATATTTACTCCATTAATACTTTGTAGAGCAGTTTTAACCCGTCGGATACAATTACTTTCGTGTCCATTTCTCCAGAGTCGGATATATACCTACGATAAATTCCTCTACTTTATTAATTTTTAAATAATTGAGTTGCTTTCTCTTAAAAAATAAAATAAAATTACGAGTCCTACAAAACCAAGCGGTAAAAGAAAAGACATGTTTCACAAACCTTATTATGTTCCCGAACAGGGAATTTGTACTACGTTATATTCCTAGGTAAAAAATAGGTAAAAAACAAAATAAACTCGCCGGTTCAAGCGAGTAGTCTAGTAGGTAACACATGGCAATTTATTTATGCATTGAATTTACAATTAACTAAAAAATAAACATATTAACGATTTTGATCACTGATTGACATTGAAATCAACTTTTCAAAGTTGTCTCTGGTCTGGATTTAGAAGTAGTGGCAGGACACTATTGCATTTCGCAGTAATTTGGGCAGCCCGTATGGCGACAGTGACCACCCCCTTACAGAAAGACCACCACCGTGATATAATATAATAGCATGTGTGCTGTTGTGTTTCCGTGAGTGAGTAAGGAATGTCAGATATCAGAGATTTTCCTATTCATTCTTAATCCTATGGTCGGCAGCGCCTGTGGTAGTGTTCTTGTTATAGGCGACGGTATCCACCTACCATTAAGTGGACCGTCAGCCTGTCTGTCGGGATTTACATAAAAAATAAGGAAATAATAAATAAATAAATAAATATCTTCACACATTCCACACAGCACCATCTAGTTGATATACTACATAGATTATTATTATTATTTTGTAAATACATACATATTATAAATACAAAACATCCATGACTTAGGTACAAAAGTAAAATGTTAACACATAAACATTTGCCCCTAGCGGGATTCGAACCCGCGACCGTTTGGACCGAACGTATTCTAACCACAAGTTGAATGGACAATTTTACTGGTACGCCAATAAAGTGTAATACGTGTAAGGTGCAAGATCAATTTCCGATATTAAAGTCGGCTTGAAATAGTAAAAGTTTTATTTCCCGAGAGGCAGGTGGGACGGCTTATGAGGAAATGTTTATAGTGCTCGCGTAATAGAATTTTTAACCTAGGATGGATGACGCGCCCGGCGTCTGCTACGCTATGCAAGCGAGTTATGCCTTTGCTTCTTTGTCTTATAACTTTATTCTTTTCATCAAATTTCTATTCTATTACATATTTAACTATAAACAGTATAGGTTTCGTAACTAAGTCTGACACATAACGTGAAAGTATATTTTTTAAACCAAAACATTTCAAAATAACAGTCAAAGTAGATACCCGCTTTGAATAAGTGTGATAAAAAATTCGCCATGAATAAATATAAACGAGTTACAGAGTTACGATTTTTGAGTGTAAAGGCTCTAATAAGAAGTAACAGGCTGAAACGAGCTGAAATTATTTTTCATTAAAACAATATCTACATATTATAAAGAAGACGTGAGTGGATGAAGATGATAAGTCGCTTAATTCCAATTTTGAGTAAATCGAGGTTAAAGTTTTACTTTTAATCTTTGAGATATGTAGCCACGAAACTGATTTTTGTACTAAATTATAATGCAAAGTTATGTAAACAACCTAAAATATTAATTTTATGATAGCAGTTAAACACTTGTATTATTTTTCATTAGCTAATTTAAAAAAAAAGTCAACATAACATTCTTCCATTAACAAAAGCAAACTTTTCTGCACTTTTAGTTTTTTAAAATTAGTTTTTTTTTTAAATAT
The DNA here is from genome assembly GCA_936446665.2 of Synanthedon andrenaeformis. Taxonomy (NCBI): domain Eukaryota; kingdom Metazoa; phylum Arthropoda; class Insecta; order Lepidoptera; family Sesiidae; genus Synanthedon; species Synanthedon andrenaeformis. The sequence continues at coordinate 312,778 of OW387793.2, forward strand.
TATTATTAGTTATATCTTTTATATGGTGACTGACCGAAGCTTCGTTTTCTCCACTCATCCACTCACGTCTTTAATTGTAGTCGCTGTCCGCGACTGTCTGTTTCTTGGTTAACTTCTTTTAACTGAGTTTGATAAGGTGTTCAATAATGTAAAGAGCGATCAATAAGGAAGGTTTGCATATGAAATTTGCAGAAAAAAAATACATTATAATTTTATTGTAGCTAAAAATGACTACCGCGAGGCTTTACAAGCCAGCATGCACTTAAATTAATTCTGTCAAATACAACAATGAAATTTTGTGCAACGAGCGATAATCCCCTCTGTTTTGGTCGTTCGCCATTCGTATTATTACGGGTTTTCGAAATTAAATTAAGATTATTAAATTTTGTTTAATGAAAGCAGCCTTAACAGCAATAATTTATAAGTATATACATACACAGAATAAAACTGACATTTTTATAAAGAAATATATATCGTATTATATAGGTACACATAAAAAAATACTACGTTTAAACTATCCAACAGATTTTGATACGGTTTTCACTAATGGAAATAGGGATAAACGAGGAAAGTTTGTGTGTATAATATATAGAACTACTTATTATTATTTTTTGATGTGTTTGATACTAATATATTTCTTCTCGCTATGTTACCTGTAAGACCAAAATTTTCTTTGGAAAATATGCTCAAAAATAATTTAAAAAAATAAATAATTATGGATAACAAAGTTTAGAATGTTTGTTTACTAATTGTTGTGTATGTATCAGAGTTAAATTACTATTAGTGAATGAAACGAATCAACAGTACAACGCGTCGTCTTCAGACGATACGTTCTCGTTTACACACACGCATTGCTTTAGCATAATTTGTTGACAGTTGGTACTCAATTATCTACACTAATGTTTACTTCTGTTTAAAACTCACCACAGAGGATAGAGATCGGCTTTTCAATGTAAAACCGTATATTGTTATAAGGCTGCTGACAACAGTCGCGAGAGCTTCTTGAAGCAACAGCTTTTTATTAGAAATCTAGCTCTTGCGATTTTTTATAAAATCGTCATAGCCGTAGAACAACGACGGTTCTGCAATTTTGTAACTTTACGTATGGCACTGGCGAAATTATTAATACGCCATTTTACTGTGTTTAGAAATCAAATCTGTCAGTATTCCAACTCTGTATCTAAAAGGTTTTAAATAATATTTGTCAAAAAATGTTTTTGGTCGACAAAACACGACATATAAAGTCAGTTTACGCAATAAAATAAAAATTGAAAATTATCAAAACCGTCGTTGTTCTACTACTATGACGAAATATGTGTGAAAAATTTAAATAAATACCTGTTTATTTAACTTATTAAATAATAGATATAATATTAGGCTTGGTTGTGTCCGATGCCTTGGGACGAAATTATGATGATAAACTGTAAAAAATTCCAAATTGATGGTTTAGGTACTATTAAAGTACGTTCTATAAATATGTAACAGTAGTTATATATGGTAATGTATACAAAATGATAATAATATGATATATAATATAATATTGGATTTATGCAAATTACAACATTGTGTTATATGGATTAGTTGAGCTCAAGTGTCGGTGATGCAGCAACTTGTTCCGTCAGCGATACTCAAAGTTCGCTCCATCGGCGCACAGTTCCGACATTAGGGTTGCCACATTTAATAAATGTTAGCTGAACCAAACCCATTTATTATATATGCACTAAATACGAGTACATTTCGGAAGTGTGAGTGTGAGTTCGGAACTAGGATTTGATCGTTTTAATGCCGAATTTTATGTCTGAAATCCTCTATAAAGTTTATTATAAAAGTATCGCTTTGTTTGATTGTACAAAAAACCTGCTGTACTGGTTATTATAAGAATGTAGTTTTGATTTGAGGTTAATATCTTTTCTTATTTCTGAGATTCAAAAAATATAGCTTTGGCACTGTGTTCTTTAAATATATTGTGTTTAACGGGTATTTCACACCAGAAATCATAATTAAGTATATTATGTCTAGAGAAAAAATAGTCACATTTAATTTAAAAAGTATTAAAAATTACTAATTTATGAAACCGGAATGAAAATCATGAAATGTATATTACTTACTCCTTATAAGTAAGAAATTTACAAAATAGTAACAGAAATTAAGTCTCATCTATCGTTAGATATATCAATATATAACTGTTATATTCTTAAAAATAACTGCTGAGATATTGAATCCCAAACGCTGATCTGTGTCAACCCTAAATGTGGAGTAGGTACAAGGTGCGTTTCAGGTTCGCCAGCGGCGCACACCTCCAGTTTCGTTTAACCTACATCCTAGTCGAGTTGTGGTGTGTTGTGGCTTCTGATATGCACGTAATGCACGCGAAATGTCAGAATTACAAATCCACGTCACACGCTGCACACCCGTCTGCGTCCTACCATTTTTACCATTTCAAACATCCAATTCAAAAAAGAGAGGACGAGGCGCGACTGCAAACGATAGCGTCAGACATCTAATGGAATAACACATTTCAATATATTCAAGAGCTGCCAAAGGCTCGCATTTAAAAATACTAGGTTAACGCCTTTCTCCGCCACTGCAAGCATAGCATAGGTTTGTACGAGATTAAAATTTAGTCCGATACAAAAAATAATACTTTAATTTATTTATATATTAAATTACATGATAATTATAGAAGTGGTGCGAGATAAAAATAGTATCTAGTAATAGATACCGAACAATAACTAATTAATGATATAATACGACATAGACCTTGTGGTATCGGTTCCAACTTGTCATTCAAGACGAAATTTATCATAATTTGTGTACAACTAAATGGACAGATTTCAACCTCCGTACAATCTCGTATTTCAAACGCGTTAGTTTTGATAATTGTTTTAATTATAACACACAATAAATTTGTAAGCTTTCATCGTGTATACCTACCGAGCATTACCGAGAAGAGCCGAAATGTGCATGTCTGTGTCAATTTAAATAAATTTAAGAGCATTCATCAATTAGAATCACGCTGGAGTCAAAATTTATGATTTTAGTTGTTTCAGATGTTTTAGTTTGCAGATAAGATGTTAACGTCATATTATTTGTAGTTGTTTTTTTCTTTCAGAACATTAATGACTTCACATACTAGGTCCAAGAAAAAACAGAAATATCTCAAATTTGATCCTAAAATAACATGTTTAATATCACGAAAAATTACTAAAAGTGACACTTTTGATTATACTTTTCTTGAATGAAAATTTAGAGAAATCGTATGTTTTTTTCGACTATTATCTAATAAATGATATGAATTTTTGGAAAATCAATATTTTTATAATTTGTCGCATATAATTTTCCTAATATCTCGCTTCTGCGTCGACCGTCGACCGCTAGTTTTAAAAAAGGGTTGCTTAAAAACTGTTCTAATGAGAAAAGTATCCCAATATTTTAAAATATTTTTCGACAATTATCTAGATTATAAAACTACAAATAATATGACGTTAATATCTTATCTACAAACTAAACACGGCATTATGATCCGCCGGGAATCATAAATTTCTGATTCTGACTCTGTAACGTTCTTAACAAGGAAGCACAAGTAGTATGAAATAACGGCATTGTTGAAATTTTGCAATAGTGGACCATCATCTCCGCCCAAGAAGGAAAAGAAGAAGAAACAAGTCTTTTTCAATGTTATTAGTCCAGGAAAAAAAAATATTGAATCGGAGAAGCTGAAATCTTTTAATGAAGTGCATATGAAAGCTTGTTTTGCATTTATATAACGCTAACGAGCGGCAGTGTTGCTGAAAATTGTTTAGCAATAAATTCGGCGAGTAGTGTGTAGTGGAGCTAGACAAATGGGCGGATGAGCGTCCGCGCACCGCTTTATCGGATAATGATGGACTCCACTACACCGCTGTCCAATCTCCAGTAGTTAACATATAATTTGACATGCTAAACTACAAAAAAATAAACAAATGTTTTGTTATTTCTCCACCATTAACCAGTTTTACAAATTAAAGTTGCAAAAGGTAGTTAAGTAGTTGCATCAATGCAATTATTGAATAGTTATTAACTAACAGCAGAATGAACTCTGCTCACTATTTGTAAACTTAATATTTAAACTATTTATATAAAATTATAAATGAAATGGACGAGCAAACAGCCAGCTTAATATTTTGTCAAGTTTTTATTGGTCTTTTCTACGGTCATCGATTGTTACTAGATGTAACAACACAGTTAACATTACTGTTAGAATGGGTGATAATTATTTTTAACTAGTGGCCGGCTCCCGGCTTCGCCCGGGGTGCTTTTTTGCAATCCAGCCGATAAATTACTTTAAACCGCCATCTGTGAGAACCTTATGGAACTCACAGATAAATAATTGCTGTATTGAATAAGTATCAACAGATGGCGCTATGTTAATAATATTATATAATTTAAAAAATAATAATAAACAAAATGAGATATAAACTATCCTATCTTTTAAGTTGGACCAAATAACAGATACTTATGAAGTTTGATCAAAGTCGGTTCAGTAGTTTCAGAGTTTATCGCGAACATACATCGTGACACGAGATTTTTATATATATAGACTAGTGGCCCGCTCCCGGCTTCGCCCGGGGTGCTTTTTTGCAATCCAGCCGATGAATTACTTTAAACCGCCATCTGTGAGAACATATAAATTACTTTACCGCCATCTGTGTTAACAACAGCTGTGAGTTCCGTAACCTTCTCACAGATGGCGGTGTATAACTCGCATATAATAAACAAATAATTTATAATAAAAAAATATCGCGACTATAAATTGAGATAAAAACTATCCTATCTCTCAAGTTGGATCAAACTGCATACAATGTGCAAAATTTGATTAAAATCGGTTCAGTAGTTTCAGAGTTTATCGCGAACAAACATTGTGACACGAGATTTTTATATATATAAGATATACACAAATTCGAATCTTCGTCTGTCTTGACGTCGGCCAACAAAGTATACAAGATGATATGAAAATTTTGGCCAATACGTACACCTAAGTTTAGATACCCGAGAGACTATGATAAGATGTTATTATGCTACCGAGAGATATTTAGATATTTTGATAGTATATATTTTTGATTTAATCCACGAAATGAACAATAAGATTAATTGAAATTCCTTGTCGAATTAAATTGTAAGGATTTTACTTCGTCAATAAAATAATGAAACTCTGAGTTTACTTACTGTGATAGTATTGTGCGAGACGTTGATGCCTCTTGAATGACACGTGTTGAGCTGATTACAGGATTACAAGTCGACAAATTATCCAGAGCATGGCCAGTATCCGGGATACTTAGCCATCTCTTTATATCCTAGTAGTGTCGTTAATGTTAAATTTAATATTTGATACATAGCTATGGTTAAACGACGCCAAATGTGTTTCATTATTTTTCATTTACAATAAATTGTTTGTTAAATTAATATAATTAAATTTAATTCATGTTAATATAATTCAAATTCAAATTCAGACGCGGCCCATAGTGTTGGTAATAAAATTCTATGTTTTTTTTTAAATTTAATTTCGCGAAAATTATATTTTGAAATGTAGTTTCTTTGAAACCACTATGGCGGTCTTATTGGAAGTTTGCATTGTTGGAGGTTGGAAGTTGCGGTTCTATTGTAAAAGTTTTATAAAAAAAACAGAATAAAAACGAAGCTATCAACAAATAAGTTTATTTAGTATCCGATGTTCATCGAGTTATTATGCTTGGTCACAGTGATAGTATTACTTCGATAAGGAAACACACTTACTATACAACAACCAGGTAATACAGCTAGCTAGCTTGAAATCCTGCATGTTGTAAATCTCCTCTTTGTAATATATGTAGGTATATGTTATCATAGTACCAGTGATAGGGAGAGATCGAGATGAACTTGTCAGATTCAGACTTTTCATAACCACGACCGCTCCGTCAGGAGTGTACGAATGAAAAGAGATGTATGTAATGTATATGTTAGTCAATTTATTATTAAAAATCACTTCAAGCTCTGAAAACTGATCTGACAAGGTGAAGGACAAGGTGAAGGTGACAATTTTTCGTCAATGCAGGACCATCCCTAGTATATGTACGGAATTTGTCAGTGAAAACAATTTCCACGCTATTTTTGCGTTGCGTAGTGATGATAAATGCGACCAGTCACAATAGCGCGCCTAGTTTAGCTGTCTCCATTGCGGGGTTAATCCGCTCTCTTTGTTTGTTTACTAGCTTTTGTCCGCTTCTCTGTTCGTGCACGGAACAAAGGATGTACCGTGTTTCCCCGCAATATACCGAAATGTACTGTACGATTCGAATATTTCAGGCTCGTGAATGTCGCGAGCCTATGACTAAAGCAAAAATAAACATTGTTTACTGTACAAACTTATTACCAAGGGCGTTGAGGCTCACATCTATGGTGTTGGAGCCTTGGAGCTTTCGTCTTGAATGAATGCAACACTTGGGTAACTTATTACTTTTAGTACCGTTTAATTTGAAAGAATTACTTGTCAACTAGCTATTAGAAACTAGCATCAACTAGTCTATAATTATTTCTTAAGTTTATTTTGTGTGTCATTATTTTTCAAATTTTTTTTTTAGAATGAATATTTATGAATGATAACTGATAAATAGGTATCCTTTACTCACGGTGGTCTTCTAGAAAAGGGTGGATATTATCGTCAGAATGGCTTTATTGTGATAATATCCAGCTTTGAATGTATTGTCAGTGTTAATATTAATACTAAATAAGCCTGAAAAATATCTAAAATATCCAAGGTGATCCATTATCATGCAATACAAATTAGAAAATATTAGTTGTTGTAGGTAGCCTATGACAGTTCTAAATAAGGCGAAAATTATCTTGAGGAAGTAACATATTTCGCGCAATTAGGAATGACTATCATTATCTCTTATCTTTATTCTTCCATTTGTCTATCTTTCTGGGCAAATGAAAATTCCATAACATGTAAGTAGGTTCGGTACTTAAAATAATATGTGGGCGCGGAGGGCACAAAGAAGCGAAGTAATGGCGAGCAATACATTATGGTTTTATCTGCAACCCACCGTTCTCATGATGGAGTATAGAAATCAGACCCTTTCACTTACCTACTGTATGTCCGAACGCTGTATCTAACAACCTTCGGTACAATTATCTAACGAGTTGCATACAACTTTGAAACACTCATCGAATTAAGTTCTAAAAAGTTCTGTACCGAAACAAACTTTTGCGATTTTACCTTTCTCGTTTATTGCTCTTTGAGCAGTGAAAACTGTACCAAAATCCACTAGGTGGTTTAGAAGTAAGTGAAAAAACCTTATTTGTGCGAAAAAATAAAGATGTACACAGACCCTCCTCGATTGCTCTTTGGGTGGTCTAGAAGAAGTTAGCGGAGGAACAGACAAAGGCGGACTTCGACTTTATTACGTACACTTAATGTATTATTTATGTAATATGGCGGTTCTGGTGTTGAAGTAACAGCACAAGTGCTATTGATGTAAACTTAAAATTGAAATATACACGCTTTTGTATCGAATTAATATTAAAAGTGTTTGAAAGGCTCAGCGGGAGTGAGAGGCTGTTAATAGAGTTCAACTGCATACATTTTTAATTCAACTAATGCAATGAAACGCAATGGAATAGTGCTCTCCAAAATATTGTGAAACTTAGTATAAAAAAAATGTTTTGTTGAACTTTTTTAACCTAGTCGTATGTCGCAATATAATCGGAAAAAACGGATTTTTGCAAAAATCCTAGTAAAATTGCAAAACACCGGATAATAGGAAACTAACAATGAATTTTCTAATAATCCGAGGTAGGTACTTTCGGAATCTTTGCGAAAATCCGACCAGTTTTAGTTAAGTCTCGAATAAGCGCTCAACTGTCATAAATCTTGACCGCTGATTGGCCGAAATGAACGTTACTTGACCAAATCAGCGTTTCATTTCTAATCGTCCTAAACAAATTGGGATTTTTGCAAAGATTTTGAAAGTACTCGGATGATTAGAAAATTCGTTGTTAGTTTCCTATTAACCGGCCTTATTGGGATTTTTGCATTTTTAAATGATAATATGTATCTTGTTTAGTAGGTACATCTAAACACGATATACATAATACATAGTGCATATATATATGTTACGGCTAAAGATAGGTGTGAACATAAACTTAAGTTTAGCCGGCTAATCTTAAGTTCATCTTCGAGAGGCGGCTAAAGTTCGATATCATGTTAGTTTGCGTCGTGAATTTCCAACATTAGCCGGTTAATGTGCACATTAACGGAAACAAAACGGCTAAAAATGTTTCGATGGATGCGCCGGGGCGAACATGTCGCTTGAGGCGGAGAGGAGACGATGCGTGAAGACAGACAGGCTGACGGTCCACTTGATGGTAGGTGGCTACCGTCGCCTATAACACAAGCAACGCCATAAGTGCTACAAGTGAGCTGCCGACCATAGAAGGATTAAGGATAAGGGAGAGATGGGACTATAGATATTGTTTTAAGTTATTAACACTGCAGAATTTTTTTTTTGTAATTTTAAATGCAGAAGTATCTGTAATGAACAAATGGTTTCTTATTATTTTATTTTAATGAATAGATATTGTTTTAAGTTATTAACTCTGCAGAACTTTTAATTTGTAATTTTGTATACCTACATAAGTATGTGTAATGAGAGTTATTATTTTTTAATAAAAGTTTTCGTGTCGAAATAGTAAACATTATTATACCGTTTCCTTTTTCATTTGTTTCTACATTTTTAGCCAAGGGCCTGCAGTTAAACTTAAGTTTAGCCGGCTAATGATAGATGAAACTAACATTAACATCTCCTCGAAGATAAACCTAAGTTTAGCCGGCTAATCTTAAGTTTATGTTCACACCTATCTTTAGCCGTAACATATATATATAAAAAACCAATTCGTAGTACATTTCTTCATTGAATTACGCTAGCTATTAATGTTCATGTTAACTGACGGATCTGTCCGTAATCCATACGTGACGATCATCCACCAATATTATTTGGAAACGAATGCTGATACATTCACTTTATTATAATACTCCAGCAAACAGAAATATTCATTTAATTTCTGATAATAGAACTGTGTTATTGATGATTCTCAATAAAATATTAAGTATAATGTGAACACATCTGACCCCATATTGTTTATCTAGTTAGCGATTTGTTTTATGTTATATCATGATTATATTATGTATAATTGTAAGAAATCAACTAGTTTGTCTGTTAATTGAGAAATTAATATTAAATTATTAATTACTGATTAATTAAATTTGATAATAGCTTTAAAAAGGAATAAGCTTTGTAGGTAATTTAATTTATAAATTCACTAATTTAATAAAAAAATTAAAAACAATTTAACAAAATTTAATGAAACCACTCCCGGAGCTTGGCATTGTATGTTTCCATTTGATGTTATGTAATTACGTTCTTTATAAAGCAAACAATATGTATTTTAATATCTCCGAAAACTGTTTCAATTACTTATCTTACGTCTGTTTGCACAGTAGGTTAGCTCTTGTGTGTTTTGGCGAATTAAACAATTTCTCGCTGAAATGGTGCAGCTAAGTGAACAACAGAAGAATTTTTACAAGGAGAATGGATATATAATTCTGAAAGACGTGTTAAGCGACGAAGAATTATCAAAAATATCCGTAGAGTATGACAAGTTGTTTAAAAGCAAAAACCAAGAGAAAATGGAGAGCTCCTGGGTCGGAAGCGATGAGAATGATAGGAGAAATGACGGAGAACTTACTGTAAGTATGATTTTTACCAATCACCGAGAAGAAACACCAAGATGTTGCTAAGGGATGTCAGTATTCGTATTACTAATCTTTTTAAGCTACAACTGTAAATATTAAAAAATATATACATTTTCGGTTTAAAAGAGAAATATCTTCATAAAAAAATTAAGTTTTCTCTTGCTGTGAAAGTCGACAGCAGACAGAAGATTGACATGATTTATAGATAGCTGGACAAACAACACCATGCGACAAGCCCATTTTCCAAGACCCTCCTAATCCTAATACTAGGACTTCCAACTGATGAGTTGTTCCAACTAATGCCTACCCCAAGTTTTTACCACCGTACTGCGCGTCATAGATGTGGAGTTCATCCGCATTACTTGGATAAGGTGCCACTACGCACAGTCCGGTTGGGTAGAAACTTTATTCCGCGGACGCGCGAACTTTGGAACAATCTCCCTTCTGAGGTGTTTCCACCTAGCTACAATATGGGCTTCTTCAAGCGAGGGGTTAACAAATATCTTCAGGGTAGGCAGCGCACTAGCACTCCCCTTGGTGTTGCTTGTGTCCCTAGGCGACGGTAACCACCTACCATCAAGTGGGCCGCCTGCCTGTCTGCCACCTTTATGTTATAAAAAAAAAAAAAAGGAGGGTCTTGGAAAATGCTCTGTGTGTAGGAGGAGTGGCTACAGCCGCCACACTGCGTAACGGCAGTGTGGTCCTGTACAGTCACATAAACATAAAAACACTAGTTAAACCCGGCCACGCTTTGCTGTGGCTCAGTCAGCAACGTTCCATGGTTGCCATAACAACGGTCAACGTATGAAAATTATGTTTTTTTAAAAAAAAATCGGTATCCGTTGGAATTTCGGGAAAAAAGTATTTAAGTTCATTTCTCTGTTTAAATGCAATGATGTGTAAAAATTTCAAGTCAATCCGTCGGCTAGTTTTTGAGTAACACACAACCAACACAACATTTTTATATATCGTATATAGATTTCAGTCTACCATTGAGACGATAAAGATCTGAGAATAATAAAAATATCTATGATTATATTGGGATTTTGATTTCACAGGTGAAAGGCATTCACAATCTGCAGTATCATCACTCAGTTTTCGGCAAGTATCTGTACAACGACTCGCTCTTGGATGCTTTGGAAGACATTATGGAGACTGAAAACATCGTGCTGCATCACACAAAAGCACACTTGAAGCCTCCCGAAAAGGGAGCAGCTTATCCTATGCATCAGGTAAATATCAAGGCAGTTCTCATCTGGAATAACCTATGATATAATCTACAAATATACCTAAAGCAAACTTGTTCTTTTTTCTCAGGACTATCATTATTTCCCCTACAAAAAGGATTCCATGGTAGCGGCTTTCCTACACTTGGATGCGGCGAATCCCGAAAATGGTGGACTGTTCGTATATCCCGGCTCACACAAGTTAGGACCTCTGGAAGACGTGGGGGCCAAAGAAGGGAACTTCCACTATGTAGATCAGGTACTTATGCTGAGATTTTAAAAATAGTGCATTTTCTATTGAACTTCTCCTCAGGTGCAAGTGTCCAAATTTTTAATTTCCATCAACAGTTGTTACTATCAGCGATTCCATCAGCACACGACTACAACTATGTTTAGTCCCACTAATTTTTTGGCTGAAAACGATACTTTTGTTTGATACTACAGGATATTTGATATCCACGCAAAACAGCAATGTCTCATAAGCAGTACAATTACCCAATAGATATATGTTTACAATTTTTGTTATGTGAATGCATAAAATCCTCAATAATTAAAACTATAGTCATTTTATGTAATTTCAATTTACCTTTAGTTGGTACATAATCAACATTGAAAAAATGTGTTTCCAGAAACAATTCCCTCTGGAACGTGCTACACCAGTGGTAGCAGACCGCGGTGACATTGTGGTGTTCTCTTATCTGCTAATCCATGGCAGTTCAGTCAACAACTCGACCAGGTCTCGGCGAATGCTGTTGGCACAGTTGGCATCAGCTGATGACGAGCCTCTCGGAAATCAACAGTTGAGACCCGGTCAGGGGTGGCTGCTTCGAGGATGCAATCTTAAAAGAGATGCCAGCATCTCCAAACGATTTGAACAATCCTGAAAATTCATTATATAAAGGGTTTTTCAACAAGAACTTTGTTTTTCAATATGGTCACACCGGAACTAAATGACAGTTTTGACATTCCGTTTTTTGACATATCTGTAGTAGAAGCTTGTGCAATTGTTACAATGAATTCAATTTCACTCGAAAATCGCATTAAAATAATAAAAATTCACTATGAAAATGGTGGTTCTGTAAAAGTTATATTTCGTAAAATTCGGCATATTTTCGGTCAATATAATCGTCCTTCTGAGACCGCTATTAAGAATTTGCTCAATAAATTTGAGTCGACAGGTTCGGTACATAATGTGCCAACACCAACGCGTGTTCGACCGGGTCGTTCAAGTAAAAACATCGCAGCCGTGAGCCACAGTGTTGAAGAAGATCCGAATTTTTCAATTCCTCGACGTTCTCAACAATTGAGGTTCTTAACAATTATCCACAACAACCACATGGCGAATTCTGCGTAAGGATTTGGCTTTAAAGCCTTATAAGGTGCAACTAGTGCAACAATTGAAGCCGGACGATCATTCACATCGCCGTAGATTCGCTCAATTTATTCAAGAACAACCCGCTGGTTTTTCTGAAAAAATCTTTTTTCAGACGAAGCCCATTTTCATTTGTCAGGCTACGTCAACAAGCAAAATTGTCGCATTTGGGCTTCTGAAAATCCAAGACAGATTGTTGAGAAGCCTTTACATATTGAACGTGTCACTGTATGGTGCGCTATGTGGTCTGGAGGCGTGATTGGGCCGTTTTTTTTCGAAAATTCGGCTGGAAATGCGGTTACGGTCAATGGATTACGCTATCGAGAGATGTTAACAACTCAATTTTGGCCTATTATTGATAATATGGATATCACTGACACGTGGTTCCAACAAGACGGTGCCACAAGTCACAAGCCACCGAAACAATGAATTTATTGCAAACAAAATTTCCCGATCGCATAATTTCACGAAATTCAGCTGTTAAGTGGCCAGCTCGATCATGTGATTTAACCCCGCTGGATTATTTTTTGTGGGGTTATGTTAAAGACAGAGTCTATACGGAACCAATAGAATCGGTTGCAGCCTTAAAACTTAAAATTCGTGGAGTGATTAACGAAATAGACCCGCCATTTTGCCAAAAAGTTATTAAAAACTTTGATGAAAGAATCAACATCTGTAACCGTGGCCGTGGTGGACATTTATCAGATATTATATTTCATTCCTAATTGCCAAACCTTACTTTTTTTAATACAATAAAAATTTTAATCATTGTCATCTAAATTCATTGTTTTATTTTGATTTACAAAACAAAGTTCTTGTTGAAAAACCCTGTATTTCGTTTCATTATATATTAAATACAAGTACGTAAGTAATTTTTTATATAAATAAATTCAAGGCTAAGGTCGTATCCACAAACATCTGATTACTCTTGGAGCATATTGATAACAAATAAACGAATTGCGTTTGTTTGAATTTTATTTTCCTGATATGTTAATCATTGTCATAAAAATATGTAAGTACCTGAGTATTGCCATATTAAAATATAAAAAAATGGATATTTGGATTTACAATACAACCCCTGACACTAAACAAATTGTCAGGGATATAGAAAAAGACTAGGGCACCTTTCATCCAGAAAAAAATGTACAACCTCCTGCAGCCGCTAGTAAGTAGTCTACTGGAGTCGGTAATAAGTGACATTAACTATTATTATAATAAATTATACCAAAAATTGTTATGTAAAAGTTAAGCTATCATTAACATTAAATGTCGAAACATATTTTGACGGAATACATAGCTAGAGAGAAAAGATGAAATAATTGAGTTTATCGATGGAGCGGTGAAAAACAAGGCGGGAAGTGATAGCATTACAAAGTAAGTTCTGCCAAAGGTTTTTCGAGATTACGAGCCAGAACTGAAACTACTCGCTGAAATTAGATTCCGCGCTCCCGCACACTCGGTCCAAGTAGTTTTCTTTGTGGAAACACATTATGCGAATAGATGCCGTATTGATTAACATACTTAGGGCCTTATTAGGTGAAACATTGCTGGACTTGCTTCTTCAAATTTTTATTTCTTTTTTTCTATCACGAACACTTCAATTATCATGTCGTAAACTCATTACTGGGCAACTATCATTTTCACTCTTTTCTCCGTCGCGTTGATTCGCGTCGTGGGCAGGCTTTAACTTAATTTAAGCAAAAGACTTTAACTTACACTTTCTTGTTTTACTTATTTCTTGGTATTCAAGTTTAGTGCAATATTTATTTCAATATTAACTTTGGTCCGCCCTTTTCTCATAGGTGTTAAAACAAAGGTAGTTAGGACGACTGTCTACTTGATGGTAAGTGACTACTGTCGCTTTAGGACACAAACGACATCAGAGAGGATACAGATGTGATGCCGAACTTGCAGGAATTTGTTTACAGCTCATTTGAAGAGACCCATTGTAGCAAACACCTCAGAAGGGAATTGATTCAAAGTTCGCAAACCTGCGGAATAAAGTTTCTATACCCAATAGACAGCGGCACTTTATAGAAGTAATATTCTAAGCGAGCAATACGGAACAACTATTCAGAGCAATCACCATTGTGTACAGCCGGTCAAACTCACAAAGAGAGCTACATCTCTTCTTACACCAAAAGCATTAACAGTAATATTTGCGACTATCATATCGAGTCACCTATGTTGTTCTTCAGAGGCGTCATAATTATTCAAATAGTGTCATGGAACAATAATTGCGGCACGTAGCAAATCGTAACTTGTTAACAAAAGTCTCAACTTGTAACAAACTCAATTAAAAAGTCTGCCAGAAGAGGCAAGTTTACGCAACCAAGACGCTTGCTCTTGACAACTCGTTAAAACTTGAAATATGAATTAAATGATTAATTATGATGTCAAACTGTATTGTAATGGGAGTGTTGCCATCGCATTACATGTACTGCACGTTTTCTAAAATGGCGCTCTTTTAACAAGTTAACTTAGTCTTTTATAAACGTAATAAATTAGTTAAAGTAATAACATATTACCTATACCTACGACATTTTTAGTATCTGTGGCAGTATAGGCTGTTAAACTAAGCATTGCAGTTTCCATTAGCTATAATGCTAAAAATTTTGTTTAATGTTTTCGTAACAGAGACTGTGTAGTATGCCAGGATATGTCTCTTGAAAGTAATCAAAACGTGTTCATAATAGAAGCTCAATAACCCGCGGACCTGATAACGGTCGCTGGTCGATGGTGAATCCAGGCTGCTTCTGTCCGGTCTTATTGGAATATTATGGGGGAGATTATTCACAATATTCACAATAAATAACTAAATTCACACATGAAATTACAATAAAATTAAGCTGGAATAAGAAAATAGCAGAGAATAAGATGGCCAAATAAAGTGCCTACAACTTAGAATAAGAAAAAAAAACCTATAAAATATAACTTGACCTGTAGGCAAAAATGTCCGTCCTCAAAAAGGTTGGTTGGATGCAAATTGGAACTATAGGAGACCAATTTATACATCGATTTTTAATAATGTATGAGGAATATGTTAAATTGTCTTGATTTAACACTGAAATGTACTGTTTCAATACGCATATAAAAAACCTTTTGTGAAGTTGACAAACGATTTTAATTTTAGAATTGTTATATAATATAATGAAATCGTTGTGCAAGTGTACTCGTATGTTAAGAGGCTTGAGAACGTGTCATTTGTCATGCGACACGTGACGGGAGCACAGCCGCGGGCTAATATATAGCGCGAGAGCAGAAAAACCATGTGAACGAGCTTGACTAATGATCTTGTCGGGGTTATGAAAAATTAGTTCGCGTTGACACTTACTAACTTTTTGTCGGCACGGACTTGTAATATCATTCATAATAAAATATGTATCTTCTTTAAACATTCAAGACGTTCTATTTTAGGTAAGGTTTTAAACGATTCATTCATTCTTTTTAATATAGAAGTTGTCGCGGTGTGGGTTTAAAAAATAACGACGTTGGGTAACGGGATGATAAATTAAAGATGAGACTCTTCCGCGAACAATTATTTAATTAACACTTACAAATTACACGTGGGATACAATTCACAGAGTACCATTCTTATAGGTTAAGAGATCAGGGAAGTGGATTATTGAAAGTCGGTAATTCACGATACAGCCTCTAGCTCGCTCGTTGACCCGATACGAAAAGGGGGGGAAACCTAACTTTGGTGTGCCGCACGACGTCAGGAGCCGGTGGGTAAGTTGGTCCGGCTACGAAGGTCAGCAGCGGGTGACGGCGAGCGGCGTCAGCCCAAGCAGCTGCTTCCCCGGAGTCCTCAGCCGGGACGAAGAAGCGGCGAGTGTGGCTCGGAACCTCGGAACCTCCAGAAGAACCTCCGAGTGTGGCTGGCTCGTCAACCCGTTTGTTAGAATATGGCTGGCTCGTCAACCCGTAAGTCGAAGTTGGAGCGGGACTTCAACCCGAACGTCGAACCCTGGAATATGCCAGTATTGTGCCGGTGTACAACGATGCTCCTTTAGAAAGGTCTCGCGTACCCACCGGCCCGGGCGAACACCAATAGCTATACAAGCAACTACTGGCCGGTGGCGCGAGACCTTTACAATTAAAAAGAAATAGGAATAGCTATTATTTAACGATTTACAATATTAAGCGGACGGCGGCGACGGTCGGTCGCCCTCGTCCGGTCAACAGGCAGGCTGTCTGAAGCTGTAAGGAGTCGGCACACAAGCACACACAATATACACAATGAGCTAAATAAGCTGGCTAGAACAATGAAGCTAGGCTTAGTTGAGACGGATAAAAGACTTACCCTAATTTGGGGCGTAGATAAGTGGCACTAAGATAAACAACTACATTTTAAATTATAAATTATAACAGCTAATTATCATAAAACAGGCGCGAGGCGCAGCCTGCAAACTATTTCAAATTTGATACTCGTAACTACATTGTGGCCAGTGTGGCCGAGCGCGGCGTGCTCCGTATTTTAAAGGGCCGCGGGGTGGGGCGAGACGCGCCCCCCTCGCATATGGATTTTGATAATTTTTGTGGGTAATAAAATAACTAATTACGCGGGTAATGAGAAATGAAGGCCAACATTACCAAATAAGGTCATATCGAAGCGCATGATGAATTTTTAAATTAAGGTAGGACAATACATCGCGCTTCGTACTACCTGACTCCCGTTTAAATTAATAATTATACGAAAGGTAATTGAACAAAAACAATAATTTTATAGGAGTTTCATATACGAAACTACTATAATTTTATAAAGAATTCAATATTTAATTATGTACGGGATTTTATACCGTTACAAAGTAATATAAAATTCGCTGGTATGATGTACTCATAATTAATTTAATTTGGGAACCAGATATGGGAGGAAGGATATAAAAGATAAGATAAAATACAATAATTCAACTAGATATTATATTACGAGTAGTTGGCATTATTTCTACTTTAGTACTACTAGAATTTCGTGAAATATTTCTCACCATCAAATTTGAGTTATATCGTAAACACATTTCAATAAAAGGACAGCAGGAATACTATTTGTTACTATCATTTGATAAGCGAGAACAAATAAATATTTGGCCATGGAGAGGTTGGTTTGCATAAACTTCGGTTATGGAAAGACATTTGTCAGTGGATAATGCCTTTCGAGCAGTATTCATGGTTCGACTGAGGATTGGCTTCTATATTTGAGAGCATAAACACTTTGCCAATGATTTTTCAACACTGGATATGATTTTCTTGCCTCCTTTTGAGTCCTTTTGAGAGAATATGTCTTAAAATTTGCTTCCTTAGTGGGAGGCAAATCAGAAAACTGATGGTAACAAAATCAGGGGAAATCAAAATACTTGTAACATGAAACTTACTGTCCATTTTTGAATTCTATGCTTTGTTGAAAAACTTATGTAGAATCATTTCGATGCCTGGTAGGAAACGATTCTAGTTGACTTGGAATTATATTTTGGTCTTGAACAATTATGAGGCACCAAGTATCTGCTGTAGCTTTTAAAATATTTAGGTATATCATTTATGAATTTATTAAATAACGCTTCGACTATAGCTTTTCAGTTTTCCGTTCTAGTTGTAAATTTTATCAATGTTCGTAACATTCGGGAATGTTCAATAAATATGTATGCCAGCTCGCCGGGTTTTATTTATGTCTCGTGGTATTAGTTTTTTATGCTCATATCGTTTCATATAACTAAATATTGTAAAGTAATTTTAGGTTATGTAAACATATGTAAATAATTTATATATATATATAAATTTCATGTCACGTTGTTTGTCCGCGATGAACTCCGAAACTACTGAAACGATTTTGATAAAATTTCGTAACTACCTATATGTAATTTGGTCTAACTTAAAAGATAGGATAGTTTATATCTTATTTTGTTTATTATTTTTTTGCAAATTATATAATATTATTAACATAGCGCCATCTGTTGATACCTATTCAATCCAGCAATTATTTGTTAAAATTATTTATGAGTTCCATGACAATCTAACAGATGGCGGTGTAAGACAATCTAACAGATTGCACCCGTGCGAAGCCGGGAGCGGGCCACTAGTATGTTATAAATAACCAGTGAAGTAAAGAAATGCAGTTGTTTTTTTTTTGTATTTATATGAATGAATATTAAATCGTTTTATAAGAGTATTTTTTACAGCTTGTTTTAAAATATTCTTTTAGTGAAAATTTCTTTAATGACGTTTTATGAAGTATGATTAATCCCAGGTTTTTTGTTTGCTCCCAAAGTTTATTTCAATACGTTTTCGTTATGAAACCAAAAATAATAATAAACTCCTTGCTTGTTTCTTTGAATAAAGTGCCTGGTTCACCTTACAAAAAGGTATTGGTTCAGTGTGCAACGTGGTTAGTACTTAAACAGTTAACGTAATTCTCAGCTATAAAAAGAAATGAGATCTGTTCACTTCATGTTTCAATTTAAAGAAGAGAAGAAAAATCTGAACAAATATCTGGAACCTTATCTTACTTACAGCTTGTACTTTACATTCTGAGAAGATACCATAAAGCGCTAGAAGAAGGATGGCGGCCACATATTTATAATAATTAGGATTTGCGATTTATATTAAATATATGTAATGGAACAGACCTTTTTTATACAACGAAGAGTAATATTCTTAATATAATAATCCGGGAGATGTTAAACAGGCTTTTTAAAAATGCGAATCACTTGCGAAAAATCCTCCTGCTCGTTTGAGTGGAAGATGATAATCCTGGATTAGAGGAGTTGGAGATTTGTGCTCGAATAATGAGATACAAAATTTGAAACAATATCAAATGTATAGAGGGCGTCAGAAAATGCTCAAGCTACTTGTTGCATTATTGATTAATTTTTAGTTTCATAGAAGAACAAAGATATTAATAAAAAATCACTATCCTCGAACTACACAAGTTATTTTAAATAAGATATAAAATAAGAGTTTGTTTATTGTTCCATCATATCCATTGGTTTTGTGTTGTCTTTTTGGACAGAGTGGAACATTTTGGCTAAATATTCTCGAAGGCTTCATTGTAGATGAATATATAAGAAGTCTCTCTGATATCAAGTTTAATGATGATATCATGACTATATTTAAAAAAAGAGTACGTGCTCATAGATATCCACAAGCGAACTTGGTACATAATAAAAAGAGAGGGCGGACTTTGTATGTTCATATATGAAGGATAATCTACGGAACTACTGCACCTATTTTAAAAATTCTTCTACTATTTGAAAGATATATTATTCCAGAAGGACATAAGGTATATATAATATTATGTATACTAATCCCTCCAAATGCTTCCGGGCGAAGGTAGGGCTCGTCAGTTAAGTCAGTCAGTCGTCTTAATAAAATAATTCTCAAGGTACTTAAATGAGATACAGACTTTGCTTTCAATGTACCTGCGATGGGAAATTTTAATAATCTTTTTACTGAATTAATTAGAATAACGAACAATTAACGTTTTCCTTTGATTCAATTATTAAGTAGATATTTTTATATTTGAGTTTCGTTTAAGCTTTATTATGACCGTTTCTCACCTCCCCTAAAATAGGGGATTATTATTCCTGCAGACATACTCATTCCCTTATTAATTTTCAACAAAAAACAAATTTTCTAAGCTCAATAGTTTATTAAGCTATATTAATACATGCAAATGCATGTAGCGACCAATTTTATCATATTATATCAAATATCTATGTTCTGTAAACCTGAGTTTAACAAATAAACAATTATTATTATTATTTTATCACACAAAATAAAACGAAACAATAAAAAGCCAAATGTGTTAAGTTTAGAGTTTGGGAAAAAATATAATAAAATTAATTCAAGTTCAATATCAAGGCCAGATATGAAATGATCTAGATGTTGCGGTTGCGGTGGTTGCTGTGAGGTTGCGGGGTACTTGCTAATACGTGTACTGAAACCAAAGCGATTCGCTTGATTTACAGCAACTTTTCTGTACTGGTTTCTGTATCCTTTATTTCTTACCTCTGCTGAAAGGATCTTTGGTGTAATGGTGCAAGAGGGTTACTTTTTATAGATAAAAGGTTTATATACAAATGTTATATTTCTAAGCGAGTCTATTGTGATTCATTGTAGATGTATAAAGTTGATGACAAAAAAATTTGATGAAAATTATATATATATTTTTTTAAGTAGAGATGGGTTTGCTTTTGGCCAACATCCAGGTGTGTAGCGAAGATATGATATGATATATATATTATATGATACTAGTTGACCCGGCAAACGTTGTTTTACCAAAAAATTTTAAAAAAATTAGGGTCGGCCACCCGTTATAACTTAGGGGTATAAAAAATAGTTTACGACCTATTCTCAGACCTACCGCATATACACAAAAATTTCATAAAAATCGGTCATGCCGTTTCGGAGGAGTTTGGTTACAAACACTGTGACATGAGAATTTTATATACAATATATATATATTTTATAATTATAACAACTAAACCGATGTGCAGTAAACGTTCAATTAGTTCGAGGCAAATAATTTATGCAGCTTTCATGTTAACGCTAGTTTACGAATTTGAAATCAACGTGGAGAGCTTAAGATCCAAAATACACTACACCCGTCAAATATATGAAAATACATGTTGTCACTAATGTATAGGCAACATCATTTACATCATGAATACTCGGCACAAATTATTTCACTTTATTACAGAAGGTCACAGTGAAATAACGATTGGCCGAAGCTTTTTAAGTATTCCCACTTTATTTTTTTGGATATTTCTTTCCTACTTGTTATACTATCCCGCATACAAAATTAAAGCCTGAAAATTATGATCAAATAGATTTCAGAGATTTCCTATACTTACCTGTTTTTTATGATAACCCATTTGTGTCATCTGTCTGTCTGTCATTAAATCTCATTAAAAAGTCAGATCACCACTCAAACTTGGCTATAGATAATTTGTGTTCATTTATTTTCATAAATACGCATTTTATATGACAAAAACTCGCAATGAAAATTTATTTTATGAGGACTTGTTCTTTATATCGTCATCTCAGCCGTAGAACGTCCACCACCGGGCATAGTCTTATAATTTTCACCTATACCAGTCAGAAGCTGCCAGTATAGGCCACGATCTGGTGGGTGTCCTGTCCATTACGACTTCAACTTACAAATCCGTTGTTATATCGGTGACTTTCATTTGATTTACGAATATTATGCTAATGCGAACATAAAGCGAGTGTATTAGTTAAGTATTAGTTATATTTTCACTACCGACGAGAGTAGCAAAGTGGAGTGATTTCGCAGAAGTTACAAAAGTCCTTCAAGCTCCTGCCAACTACAGAACAAGCGTAGCTCGCTTTTTCAGTTTCTTTAATTCATATCCAGCGCCGAACGTAAACCGTACAACATAAAAGTAAGTACGAACAATAAACAAGAGACGTTAGCATAAATTTTGAGAAGGGCCGTACATTTCTCAAGATACGTAAGCGAATTCGCTGCCTTGTATTGGGAATAAATCAAAACACGTACTCTACCGATACGTATAAAACAAACAACACATATTCAGAGATCGAAATGCAATTTCGATTTCAAATTTGCACCTTAACACTGTAAAAATAAGAGCCACAATTCAAATTTTCAAACGCAAATTTGTTTTGTCAAGATATAAACAATTTCTTCAACGGAAACAAATCGTTCTAAATTCAATTACCGTAATGGCCGCCACAGGATCGGTTTGCTATTGGTCGATATTTCGCTTTGATGATAAATCCGATAAGATCGTCCGAGATTCCCGGCTACTGTACAACTTTAGTGTGATTGAAAAATGGGGTGTAATACATCTCATTTTGTAATGCATCGACATTAGTGCGAAGTGCTAAGAGCGTTACTGGGGCAAGGCTAATTTCCATTCATTCTATTATTCTTTTTGTACGTTTATTTAAATAAAAGTTATTTGTACTGGAAAGGAGCCCACAAACAATCGAGCGCCTGGTAGGAGTCTGGTTTTTTATTTAAACATACCCGGACTAACAGTGGAACCAGATATCATCTGACCGGTACAACTCAAAAAATATTTTCGGCTCCAGCAATAGACTAAAATGGATAAATTATTGAATGGATGAATGCGAAGGAAGAAGAATCGAGTGTCCTGGTCCAAAATTGAAAAATCCTATTCCAAACACTGGACTATTACAGGTTGATGATTGCTTGCAGTTTTCCCAAGTGTTATGTATGCGAGCGTCGTCAAAGCTTATATCCTCTAAAGTACTCTAAATGGTCGTAATTCAGATGTTGAAAACCACAAATCATAAAATGTTTGCGAAATATAGAGACGGCACGTTTATAGCGAGGCGATCAAATATTTTTATTTTACACACTGCGGTGTAGACGGGTCGTAAATATTTTGCCTGTAAAACCTGAAGGAACACTAGGAATTTAAAGAATGTCAACGAAAAAAAAATAGTAACATATTTTCCCTATAAACCAATATAATCGGTTTTTTGTGAATCCCTTTTTTAATTTTTGAAGTGAAAACTTCTTTAGGCGCGTTGGGCATTTTTGAGATGGAAAAAACTATTGAATTCGCGATCTGTTACCGTAATCGTGTAACATTCGGGAGTGCCACTGTTTTTTTGTTCCTATTTTTTTGTGAATACTTCTGTTTTCGTTTTTGGCTTCTTCCTTATCCTGTTTCTCTTTGAACTTACAAATCACAGTGAAAGGAGCTGTATCTTTTTTTCAGTATTAAGTATAAAGTATGTTATTTAGAAGAAGTATATGCTTATGAGCTTTTTGATCGTTAATGTAAAATACAGATTTTTTTTACATTTAGCGGGTTCGATTTCCGGTTCAGACAGGCGTTTATTTAAAATTCTTTAAATGCAGTTGTTTAAAAATTTTCTATCTACAGTATTTAAGGTACTTTTCCTCCATATTTCAAGAAAATTCAAATCGTATGGCTACAAAATAAAATATAATTCAGATTACTAAATGAAATGGGAAGTTCTTTCTTAAGTTTGTGTGAATTGCAAGAGGCTATTGTTGGCGATTCGTTGTTCGTGTCTGATGTTGGGTATAATTATTTAATCTAAGGTTCAGATGTTAACAATTGACGTTGTAAATTTGATCCAAAACACAATTGGCAGCCACCGCCAGTAGCCACTCAACAATGATTTGCTCTTGGTTTCAATACGAACCGAGGGGGGTACAATTAAAGGCACTTGAACAATGCTATTCCTCGGAGATTAAGCACAAAGAGCCCTCCTTCCCCACGCCTCACGAACACAGTAATACACACCAAATTAACTTCTTTACTTTTCTTTGACTTTTCCTTAGTTTTTACCGTGTCTGTTCGACCTTACAAGCTTTTGAAGCTTTGACAATACAGCCTTGTGTGTGATTCTAGAGCTTAGGCTCGACTACGATTTGAACCTACGTCTGTCTGTATGGCTACTAGACATTTCTTTTATATTTTTTTACTTATTCGTGAAATTAAACAATCGTACATTACTATAGAATTACAATCATAAAATGAATCATATTTCTTGTACAAAAATACAATTTATTGAAGCACAAATAAATGTATCATGAAAGTATTACCAAAAGAAATATCTCTGTTTTGTATTTACTATAATACATTACTGTGTTTTTGCAATAATGTGACCTCTCTTCGCAACTGTCTGACCTCGCAGGCTTAGAACTGAGCTTAGGATTCTACAAATAGCAGTTATTTAGAACTAGTCATTTATCTTGGTTATCTACTTACTTAAACAGTTTATTATTAGGTCGAAGAGTTGTAGGGACACACGTACTGAACAACCAAATAAATAGTGTTGAATATTGCATTAGAGGGAATTCGTTCCAACATATAAGTTTTTATTGTATGTACTATATTCAAATAGTCAATTAGGCTGTCATACAGGTAATATATGGTGGCTAATAAAAAATATCTGTATTGCAAAAAGAATTATGCCTGCACATAGAGGGCTATGCAAAAGTTTCTGAGGATATATAGATGTTTATTGTTATTACTCTTTCATGTAAAAACTTCTGAACGGATTTTGATAAAACTTTATAATAATATATATTATTTTATATATGAAAATAACAAATAGGAATAATTGTCATTAAATGCAATTAGATATATATAATGGCATATGTATATCTGACACATACCTTACTGCTGTGCACAAGAGAGCGTTTGATTCAAGCCACGATCACGACAACCGAATATGTTAAAAGCTATGCTTAGCGAAATCAACAGACGGACATTTAAGTAACAATTTAAATAAACAAGTGAAAACTTAAATACATTTTGACTATTAAGTGGGGTCGGATAACAATAAGAAAAGTGGAAAAACAAAGATAACAAGGGGCGCTCCTAAATTACAAGGTAGGGACTTTTCACCCTAAAACCCGATCAGTTTGATTGGCTCAAATTGCTGCATCTAAGTCAACGCTGCTATTTTTTATTATTTAATTATTTAATTAATTACACGTCACTCAATCATAATATTTTTATAGTAAGTACTAAGTTAAATAATTGAAGCAAGTTACTGTTAAGTGAATAGAATTATTCCTTTGCCAAAATTTGACAAAAAAAAATTATATTTAGAAAAAACATAAATTTGAATTTTAAAATTCAAATTTAGAAAATAAGCTATTTATTTCCTAAATAAAAAATTTTGAAATTTAATTATCTTGGAAACATAATAACATTAATACTTTGAGATTATGAACAATTTTTCTATGGAAGGCTCTAATTTTTAGAATAAGTTTAATGTATATATTCGATGTAAAAAAAAATGAAATGTCAAGTTCTAACGAATAAAATGCCTTTGAATTTCAAGAAGAGTTCAAGAAAACAAAACACCTTGTAAAGAAGGGACCTTGTACACCTACCTAACTTAAAATTCGGGTAACTTTAAATTGCGTTAACCCTAAGTGGCTGTTAAGTTATCAAACGAGACGAGCGACGGGATGAAGTTGTAAAAACAAATTGTTCGATTTATCCACTCCATGTTCCCTATGCCTATGTTTATGAAGTCAGAAATAATGAAGTGTTATTCGTTAGACAGAATAAAAACAAGGATGTGTCATAATGAACAGCGCTCTTCTTTTAATAAGGCGCGTTGTACGCTCGCGTTCACAGCCTGTCGCGTTCAAAAGCGCAGAGTACACACGCGAAATAATGATGTCTTCCTATTATGTGATGTCTCCTCAGGTTAACATGAGTGTCATACTGGTTTTAGTATTTGAAATGAACGTGCAACGAAATATAATATAAAAATAAAGTGTGGATTTCTGTCCCACTTTTAAAAAACCTTCTCAAAATAAGATAAAGGTTTATAGAATTTTTGTTGTAAGTGCAGTTGTGTAAATATTATGTCCGTGTAAAAATGTAAGGGGATAATAGTAATTATAATAATCTGGTGTCCCTCAGGGTGCCCATTTAGGACCAATACTGTTCTTGCGACTCGATATCTTGACATGAATTATACAATATAGTAACCAATACAACCAACTAAAACCAAGAAAGAAACATAATAACGTAGGAATAAAAATGCATTCTTATAGGAACATAGTGTCATCGAAATGTCTTAGAACCTAGAAGTCTTTAGATGTCGCCCTAGTTGCGGAGACAGCGTGTTAAGGCATCGAGTGTCGGGAGTAATGATGACCTGACACGGTATACATCGGGATCATTTATCAAAGCCTTTGTCGTATAACCTATGTCTACCGATATCTGTTCAGGTTATGGACTAATATTTTATATACGTCTGTATCTTGCAGCAAATACGTTATTTATCACGCGCGACCCTGCTTGGCCAAATCTTTTCCAAATGATTAATGCTGGATAAATTATAACAGCGCTTTTATGAAGCAAAAAAACAGTGAGCTCTAGAAACTGTGTGAATATAAATAGAAAATTTAAAGTAGAAAATTTTTGAAGACTCAAAATGTAACGCGTACTTACATTCAAGTTGAGTTTGGAATTTAAAAAATAAATTTAAAAAATGGATTTTTTAAGGAGTCTATGAGAATGTTTGGCGCGTCAGATTTGTCTGGCTCATTGGAAAATATTTTAAAATATTATACTTAATAATATATTATATAAAGTTCCCAAATTTTTTTTAGACTTAAAGTGTCTGTCAAAAGTCATGGCCCACAGGAAGTGTCTGGCAACTGTATAGGTATGTTTGTTTATAACAATATCATAAATATATAAAAACCAGCCTTTCTACTTTGACGTAAGTTAGCATTGTTCTTTTCCACCTTTGTTACCTGCTACCTGTAAAACGGCCCCGTTCTTAGCTTAGAGAGTATCCATTCATTTCATCTATAAATAAAATTGGAGTGTCTGTTTGTAATATTGAAATAACCGTTTTTTTACTACATGCATATGAATATATATATGGTACATACACCAAAATAACATTTTTTACAATTTTTGTCTGTCTGTCTGTCTGTCTGTCTGTCTGTCTGTCTGTCTGTCTGTCTGTCTGTCTGTCTGTCTGTCTGTCTGTCTGTCTGTCTGTCTGTCTGTCTGTCTGTCTGTCTGTCTGTCTGTCTGTCTGTCTGTTTGTTCCGGCTAATCTCTGAAATGGCTGGACCGATTTTGACGGGACTTTTATTGGCAGGTAGCTGATGTAATAAGGAGTAACTTAGGCTACGTTTATTTTAGAAAAATTCTTTTATTAGGAAAAATACACCCCGGGCGAAGCGGGGAGCGGGCCGCTAGTCTTTCCTAAAATCACGTAAGTCTGGGGTGACTGGGATCTTGGACTACAAGAACCAATAATCTAGTTTCATATCAAATAATTAAATGTGAAATAATTTGTTCTATTTATTTACCTAATTCGATAATGCCAAGGAATTTAAATATCATACAATTATTTTTGTGAAGCTACGTTTTCACTTCTGACGTGCAGTCCTACGACTGACATGCAGTCCTACGACTGACATGTTTTTTTTTATTGGAAATTATTGTTGCAAAGAGTTATATTTATCTGTGAGTTCCATAATATTCTAACAGATAGCGGTGTAAGGTAATTTATCGACTGGATTGAATAAGTATATTATAATATTAGATGGAGCTATGTTAAAAGTTATCTGTAGTTCCATAAGATTCTAACAGATGGCGGTGTGAGGTAACTTATCGAGCTGGATTGAGTAAAAATTGCACCCGTGCGAAGCCGGGAGCGGGGAGATAGTATGACTATAAATTCGAGCAAGTTGTGTGCCATCTATATAACTATATAAGTATAACACTATAATGCGATAACTTATTGACGACAATCCTTTTTAAGGGACAACACATTACCTATCACTTAATTGTAATGTATCCGTTTGTTTACAAATAAGTAAAAATATCTATTACAACAAAGCTACCGGAATAAACATTGTTAAGATGTCATAAGTAACCCTTCACAAGTGGATGTATGATTGAGTAGTATGATACGTTAAGATACAAAATGCTCTGAATACATCAATATCCAATATGATTTTTGTTCGTTTTATATTGTAAAAGCTTTATAACATCGCATATTGTATCGTTTCAACGATCCCTGCGTAACCTTGTATGTACGTAACTTCGTAAATACTACAAAGTAATGTTGCAATGGTATAAAAAAACAGTATTGAATCTGTCTGATACAATCTAACAAATATGATATTCAATGGAAATTATTTTAACTTATGTTAACTGTAAGTCAATACGTGTTCAAATTATTTCAATGTTTCACGTACGTATCTTGTTTACTATCTAACACCTTCGGGAGACAGCTGGTGCTCAAGGCAGGTGAGTGTGCACGATTCCTTTATCCCATTTACAGTTTTTGACCTTATCTATTAAGGAAGCATTTCCCTGGAGGAGTCAAATCTCCAGGGTGGTCCTTCAACGCATCAGTCTCGACCCGCATAACCAAGCTCTTTCATCGTATTGATTGTCAAACTGGTGTTTCTTGGTGTTCCACTCTTCAAATCGAAAAGCACTCAAATTTACAGTCAAGTTGCAAATGTCTTGAATTACCTTCTGGCCTATGTTTGTACTGTGTTAATGGCAAGAAAGAGTCCAAATGGGTGCTAGGTACGAGCATCTAGAGTGGGTATTCGTATTCGTACATGTGAATGGGGGATATCATCGAACAATATCAAATGAAAAATGTTACGAGTCCGTTCGAGGACACGTTCTTTAATGTAAACCTACTTTGTATTCGTCTAGCTACATTTTCAAATCAATTAAATATACTTTAAGTATTTATAATAACTTTTTCGTCCGATTTTCGAAGAAAAAGGAAATTTCGATTGACTGATCCTTATAAAAAATGCGGGTATATACAAATCATCTTTATCTGCATTAGCTGGTATTAGCGTAATTCATGGCTTTTTGGATTAAATATTCTTACAGGAAATAAGAGTTTAAGACAAACAATAGAGAGTATGAAATTCTTACCTAATATTAATTCATTTAAATAATTAATAATCTTATTTGATATTTGCTGATTTTGTGTTTGTTTTGCCTAAATAAGAATAAATATAAGAACCGCAGATACTGAGAAAGAATGACAACAGTGTAAACAAAGGAATGTTGTATAAAATGCAGTAGTACACACGAAGTGCTCTATTCGCACCTAATGCTGTTAATACTAATTGGCAAGTGTTGGCATATCGCCAGGGGATTAACGCTTACCTGTCTCTTGTGCGAAACCTCATTACATCGTACTAGACTAACATTGTTTTGTGGCGTAGATTTTAGATTATTTAGGAAATCTAAAATTCTAAAACCGTTCCAAACTTACTGGTAGATTGCCCCAGGTTCGCACGAACAAGATTCGGGCTGGAACATGATATGCAAGGGTATTGGAAATTATCCTCCACACAAAAGATAAAACAACGTCTGCCTGTCTGTCTACCTCAACATAAAAAAAACTTCCGTAACACAATTCACAATTAAAATTACTGCTCTTGCTGTTATACTGTGTGTATCTTTAGTGAACGATAACAAACATCTGTCCATTGTGCGACAAAAATCTGTTGTTTTATCGATACAGCATTCTTTTGTTTCAATACCAACACAGAATACAGAGAGAGGTAGAATAACGTTTTTTCTATCTCAATATTGAGCCCCGTTCGCTTGTGCTCAAACCGATAATACCTCCATTTCTGTAGTGGCCGCTACCACGAGATACATTCCATTATTAAACAAATAAACGAACTGTCGCAATTTATATCAAACTGCAGAAAAATTTGTATGCGTTTTCAGCTTATTATTAGTAGTAGTAAGGCACACTGCGTTCTGCACTTTTGAAGTGGTCACTGACTACTAGTTTCTAGAAGACCACAGTGAAATAATAGCGCGTGTACTACTGCTGTGTTTCATTGAAGCATACAAGAGATTAATATTGCATTTTTTATAAACTACATCCTGACAAAGTTGGCAGCTCAATTGTTTGCCCGGGCATTGCATGTTTTACAGTCGACTACAGCCATTTACATAAAGCAACACACACACTTACACACACACACACACACGCCCATCCTAACTCATCTTCACATACACCCACTCACACATCCACCTACACACCCACCTCACACACGCCCATCCTAACTCATCTTCACATACACCCACTCACACATCCACCTACACACATACACACCCACCGTTTTTATAAAGTAACAATTGTAAACTTAATTTTGAATTGTATTTACTAAGTATTGTTTTTTGATTTATTGTTTTTGACCATAACATCACCGATTGAGTTCGAAAACTAGTGGTAGTAGCAATGGGACTTCACTAACTTTCAATAATTACAACTGACTTTTAAAACTTGATAATTTCGGCTCGAAGGGCAGAATACTCAAGTTTTATTACAACCCTTTTTCATTAAATTAAAAATTTAAATGAATCAGGCGCTTTTCAACTTTTATACGAAATACTTTTTTAAAATAACTTGTCAGAGCGAATTAGTTTACCATACTTATATGTAGTTATAAAGGGTTTTTCAACAAGAACTTTGTTTTTCAATATGGTCACACCGGAACTAAATGACAGTTTTGACATTCCGTTTTTTGACATATCTGTAGTAGAAGCTTGGGCAATTGTTACAATGAATTCAATTTCACTCGAAAATCGCATTAAAATAATAAAAATTCACTATGAAAATGGTGGTTCTGTAAAAGTTACATTTCGTAAAATTCGGCATATTTTCGGTCAACATAATCGTCCTTCTGAGACCGCTATTAAGAATTTGCTCAATAAATTTGAGTCGACAGGCTCGGTACATAATGTGCCAACACCAACGCGTGTTCGACCGGGTCGTTCAAGTAAAAACATCGCAGCCGTGAGCCACAGTGTTGAAGAAGATCCTAATTTGTCAATTCCTCGACGTTCTCAACATTTGAGGTTATCCACAACAACCACATGGCGAATTCTGCGTAAAGATTTGGCT
Organism: Synanthedon andrenaeformis; assembly: GCA_936446665.2. NCBI lineage: Eukaryota > Metazoa > Arthropoda > Insecta > Lepidoptera > Sesiidae > Synanthedon > Synanthedon andrenaeformis. Next base: position 343,580 of record OW387793.2, read on the forward strand.
TTAAAGCCTTACAAGGTGCAACTAGTGCAACAATTGAAGCCGGACGATCATTCACATCGCCGTAGATTCGCTCAATTTATTCAAGAACAACCCGCTGGTTTTTCTGAAAAAATCTTTTTTTTCAGACGAAGCCCATTTTCATTTGTCAGGCTACGTCAACAAGCAAAATTGTCGCATTTGGGCTTCTGAAAATCCAAGACAGATTGTTGAGAAGCCTTTACATATTGAACGTGTCACTGTATGGTGCGCTATGTGGTCTGGAGGCGTGATTGGGCCATTTTTTTTTTCGAAAATTCGGCTGGAAATGCGGTTACGGTCAATGGATTTCGCTATCGAGAGATGTTAACAACTCAATTTTGGCCTATTATTGATAATATGGATATCACTGACACGTGGTTCCAACAAGACGGTGCCACAAGTCACACAGCCACCGAAACAATGAATTTATTGCAAACCAAATTTCCCGATCGCATAATTTCACGAAATTCAGCTGTTAAGTGGCCAGCTCGATCATGTGATTTAACCCCGCTGGATTATTTTTTATGGGGTTATGTTAAAGACAGAGTCTATACGGAACCAATAGAATCGGTTGCAGCCTTAAAACTTAAAATTCGTGGAGTGATTAACGAAATAGACCCGCCATTTTGCCAAAAAGTTATTAAAAACTTTGATGAAAGAATCAACATCTGTAACGTGGCCGTGGTGGACATTTATCAGATATTATATTTCATTCCTAATTGCCAAACCTTACTTTTTTTAATACAATAAAAATTTTAATCATTGTCATCTAAATTCATTGTTTTATTTTGATTTACAAAACAAAGTTCTTGTTGAAAAACCCTGTACAATTTGCCACACAGCTTCTTTTTATCGGTGTGTTATCAAACAACTTTATATTTCTACAGAGTACCAAGTAAATAGGTTTAGTCTAAATATAGTATTAGTTGAAGAAATATTGGATCTATTTATTATATTAATAAATTTATATTATAATTCTTCATAAGTATATTTAAGAATATTAAAAAAAATTGCGGCCCTTCAATTTTACTCTCCGTACAATTTGTAGTATGATAATGTTTACCTACTCAGTTGCAGAGTTGAAACTAGACTAACAAGTCTTGATCGAACTTTGCATATAACGAAACATTTGCAAGATAATTTATGAATAAATTAATAAACTTGCGATGCATATAAGTTGATATAAAAATAATATTTAGTTCGCAGATCACTGGTTCATCCGGCTCGAAGAACATAAGACCACAAAACTATGTGTGCCTACTATAGGCATAAAACGCGTTATAATATATTCAAAAAGATGGTCAGAACATTCAAAAAGATAACGAAGATAACGCTGCACCAATTTGGAAACGACCCAGGCTAGTTTTTGTAGCAAAAATAAAATTAGAAAGTGTAGTGTGTACAGGGAATCTTTATCATTATTTATCATTTTATTAGTAGATACTAATCCCAAAAAATAGGCTACTGGAAGTACTAACCCTATTCAGACGATATCTAGTCACTCTTTAGTAAAACATTTGAATGAAATAATCCTGAAAAGTACTTTTTAGATAGTTTCAGAAATGAAATCCCGTAAAATATATATTATAGGGAAAATAAATAAATAAAAAACTCACTCCTCACAGAGGTTAAGGACAGCGTTATAACATCTCTCTGAAGTTTCTGTTATGATGTGGGAACATACCCAGATTGCGTACATCGAATTTCCTGTAAGAACATAGCCTATGAATATCTTTACCTCCTGCTTTATTGCGAGGGCGTTACTAGCGATGTACACTCATATACCTAAATGTTTTATCTGCATTAATAATATTTATGAAGAGTTAAAATTGGGTATTTGTTCAGTTACAGTCATCTTATGTTTACGGTGAATAGCTGTGCCCCGTGGTTTTACCCAAGTGAAATGTATGTTTGAAGCAATAATACCAAAGGAAAGAGCAATCCGATTTAAAAAATTCTTACAGAGGGTTTCAAATTCAACTGCGACGGAGTGCCAGTATTTTCTGCGTATTTCGTAATAATATTCGTATTCTGTACAACATTTTCAAAAATAGTTCATAAATATGATGATTGTAAGCGCCTAGATTCTGGAGCGACTAGAATTTTATAATTTTTAGACCACCGTGAAATAACAGCTTGTTTGCTGTCGTGTTTCGTGAGTGAGTAAGGCTTACCTATGAAACCATTTTTCTATCCTACTAATAGTCGACAGTTAATAGGCAACGCGATTTGGTAGACTGAGTGCCCGTCGATTTTAAAATAAGAACAAGATGGAGGACTATTGAAAGAATAATCTAAATCACGTTTAACTATCGTAAATATTCAGATTTTTTTGTTAAGTGACATCATTGTGTGCTCGATGCATTCGACAGTCGAGATTTGGCAATCGATTTTGTACGCGACTGTACCAGCGAGCTGGGGACGCGGACGTGTCAATTTGAATTCATAATGCCGTCGTCGTCGGATCCTTGTAGATTGTTCTTGCAATAACACGCGACTCCATTTCCTCTCCTGTGTTCTTAATTAACAAAATTCAATTAAAAATATATACAATAACAAGCAATAATAGATTGACTGTGTTTGATTTTGCGTACAGGTTTATGTACACAGGTCTATGTGTTTTTTGAATTTTATAATATCTCTGGCTGAAAAGGAATAAATAGTATTAGAAATTTTTGAAAAGAGAAAACGAATTGAATATTTTAATGTCAGTGAAAATCATGTTAGTAGTGAAAGTATATTTCTAGAATTCACATAAATTGTATAGCAATATACAATTATTTCCAATATTAAAGTATAATATTATGTTTTGGCAATATTCGAATAAAAGTATATTAATATTCCATGAAATAATATTATATAAACAAAATAATGGAGTCTTGTTTTCCTCTAGCGATTCTCGTTTCATTCCTAAACCTGAAACTGAAAATATCTCCCAGGCTTATTGGATATCGTATTTCTATTTTAATTATCGTAGTAGAGAGCTATAAACTGCATTTCACAGTACACAACGAACCGAGTTAAGCGCCGTATTTAGTGAGGCTATAAGTATCGTGTCACACTTTTGAACTAGAAGCTAAGCGAATCTTTTATACATTCCAATCCCGAGTAAGTATATCGAATTGTATAGAAGTATATTTAAAAAGATATAATATTCTAATACATAGGCAGGATTCTAAAGGAAATAGATGTTTTTATGACGTATTTTCTCCATATTTGAAAGCGGTTGATTGTATGCAGTGAGACAGATGTTTTAAAACTATATACATTAAATGCAATTCGGATTAACTTGAAAATTTATTGCAATGCTTTTAGAGTTTCTGATGTTTTTCCTATAACCAGCTGAGGAAATACCTCATGAGGTGGTAGTTTTTAGTTTTTTAATGTTTAAGTTAGGTGGACATGGGGTTGTTCGCCGTCATCATAATACCGGGCAACGAGGGGAGACCCCCGCCCATAGACAACGCGAAGAAACACCGTGGGGTTTTAGTGGATAGAAGTCCCACCCCACCGATCTCCCCATGGTCGGTGGGGATCTGGTTCGCACATTTTCCCACGTAAAAGGTAATTCACAAGGAGGATTTCAAAGGTGTAATTTTCACAAGGTGGATAAACGACCTGACAAAGGCTGCGGGTCGAGGTGGATCCAAGCTGCTTCTGATAGTTCCTATTAAAAAAAATATGAGGTAGCCTATGTGCAGCAGTGGACGTCCTGCGGCTGAGACGATAATGAACTGGCGGCTCTTAACAAGCATTTGAGTTGTGTGCCCTTTACACGTTGATGCATTACAAACCTAGATGACTTGTGATGCATCCGCATCAACATTTGCATAATAGAAACCATAAATTGTTGCATCTATCGTGACGTCAGACGAATAACGACCTCTGGAACAATATAACGTGACGTCGTCGGAGCTTTAGAACAACATAATAGTTAGTGAACGGCTGATACGCTCTTCAGGCACACAATGCGCTGCAACATATACTAAAACATAGTGCCGTATGTAGCCGACATATGAATATATAGGTTGAGATACTCACGAGGGAAGTTTACCTTATATATTCGTCGGAGTGCTGAAATTGTAATTGAAAATGCAAAGTGAAGTTGGCTAATGTGCAAAACGTTTTTAGTTCCATAAATAATGCAAGTAACTTTAAATGTATCTATACATTTTACTTTTCTTTATTAGATTGAGGGGTAACGTGGAAAAAAATCTTATTAACACATAAGAAAAATAGCACATGACCATAATCCAGCTTATTTTTAGAGCAAATGATAAAAAAAAGAAAATTATGTGTAAAACGTTAGCTGCTCGTAGCAGTGTTCCTCAATATAAAATATAAATAACTCCTAGACTGAGTTCTATAGCAATTTTTCACACGTTAGCTAGTTTTGTAGGTGTTAGGAATTTTTCTTAATGAAGGTCAGTGAGCAGTGAGAATCTGTCTGCAAGTGCACTGCCGAACTTATTAGGTTAAAGGATTTATGATAATAAGAAGGCACCCATGCTGTTAATTTACGGTCTATACCTATATTATCATATCGAATTAAAACTTTGTCTTACAACAAAAAGCTGCTTACAGTATAATAAAGGTACTTAAATTATTATTTGTTGCGTTTTACTATCGCAAAGTTACTTATGTCAACATTTTTAAACGTGTTTATATGAAATGATGAAATGTTAGTTGCTCGATAGTCGATTTCATATCCGAGTGTATAGGTACACAGGGATTTCTATCCATATTGAGTTGGCGGCGACCCATTTCTCTTCACCAATACAGTGTGCCACAAAAAGAGTGCTGTTTGAATGCAACGCGAAGAGAATGGAGCTGAGGAAATATTTCACAAATAAAATACGCAACAATGGTTGCTTTCACATTAGCAGATGCTTTAATTGTGCGCTATTCAATGTTTAACTAATTTATGACAAAATTTGTAAACCTTTTCATAGATTAATGAGGATGTTTCTAATCCCTGGAGTAAACATCCGTTGGAACGAGCTCGCTATTCTCAATTTTAATATATAGGGGTAGTTCACCCCCCATGAAGGGGTGACATTTTTTATTTTAGTAACTAGCCTAACTCAGAGCAACAAATTAGCAATAAAATAAGCCGTTGGAATGGGCTCGCTAGGTGCTTTCTTTGTCAAGATATTATATATGGGTATGCTAGCGTAATATTACGTCCGCATACCCGTGGTTTCTCGTAAATTAATGGAGGTACAAAATTTTTCTTTTCGGTACAAATTAGCAACAAATTAGCAACAAATTTCCATATCGTTTTCAAGTCCGGCTTATGAAATGGGTATGCCACCGTAATATACGTAAGAAACAAGCGTAACAAAATTGACTGTAAAGGTGAGCCCAGATTATACTATAACAAATTATGTCATAAAGCATAGTTGTATAGCATGTTTTACATGTGTTAATAAAATAAAGTTATATATAACATTTACGTCATCACGTGTACTGTACAGTGTAATACGATACATTGTTATATTACTCTGTTATTATGATGTGTATAGTCTAATTGGTGTAATAAAACAATATAGACATGTTATATAACTAAATTATATAACAGTTATTTAATTTGGACGCATTAAATAACATTATCGACATCATGCAGACTCGATCGGGATTCGAACTTGCATCTGTCGTTTCGGAAGATCAGTGTTCGACCCACTGCGTATCATTATAATAAGAAATTTTTGTTACATTAAACAATTATTAATTAGTTAATTATGTATTTTTAGTCAATAATGATGTAATTCTGTTAAAAGTTATAGGTAAATAAATAATTCTGCCTTGACAGGCCAATAAATGTCTCAACTGAGACATCTGACTGAGCATTTCCACAATAAATTAATTCATTAGCGCTCCAAATTAAAATTCACTTTGTAAATAAACTTACTTACCTGAAAGTTTTTTCCGAATTCCCTGTAGGAAAATCAGATTCGCAATTTTAGCTCGATTACTATCGATAGAAACCGATGATTTTGCCACCTATTTCTTTTTAAGATCATTCTTTATTTATCATTCCTGCCATCAGTTTGAGGTATACAGTTGAGGTTGTAATTCTTGAAGTGCTACGCAGAAAAATGTAATAAGGAATCACTGCTTTAAAATAGACAAAAAAATCATCGGTCTAGCGGTTTAAGAGAATTCAGTACTGAAGAAATATATACTTATACTAGTGGCCCACTCCCGGCTTCTCCCGGGGTACAATTTTTATAATATATTTACTCAATCCAGCCGATAAATAACCTTACACTGCCATCTGTAGAATCTTATGGAACTCACATATAACTTTTAACATAAGTTCCATAATAACAACAACTGTGAGTTCCATAATATTCTCACAGATGGCGGTGTAAGGTAATTTATAACTTTCTCATATAATAAACAAATTTGCAATAAAAAATACTATATAAATTGAGATAAAAATTATCCCATCTTTTAAGTTGGACCAAATTACATATAGTTACGAAATTTTATCAAAATCGGTTCAGTAGTTTGGGAGTTCATCGCGGACAAACAACGTGACATGAAATTTTTATATATATAAGGATAAAAAAGACTAGCGACCCGTCCCCCGCTTCGCACGGATGCAATTTTTCTGTAAAAGCCTCATTGAATGTAAAAAAATATTCTTAGTATAATTTTATTTTAGATAATGTTGTAATATTTATGGATAAATGTTTTAGCATCTAAGAAAAAGGAGCGCGAAACAGTAATATTAATAAATGTAATAAATCAAGTTAATATGGCACATTAATTACTTGTATGTAAATTAACATGTATGTAATTAAATGTTCATTAAATGGAGCTATAAGGTTATGTACACATGTTTTAAGTGCGAAAGGAGGGTCGTCGCGAACCGTTTCTCAACAACATTCATTAATAAATCTCGAGATAATTGTGTTAGATGAGATTGCAATACGTCTATATTAAGCAGTATTAAATTAAAAGACGTTACGATATTTTTAAAAAAATGGAAAAATAATTTTTGTTTCTTCCTACGTATGTCTGCTACTCTGTCTCATAGTTAAATAACGAGCAATAAAGTAATCATCTCAACTTTTTCTTCTTAAAGTGCCTCTGAAAACTTCTGCCTGTCTCAGGGCTATTTTTTCTATCATTGTCAACTGAAGCATTTCATATCTATTTTCGCATAAGAAATGCCCCAAAAAATTTCTGCAGCAATTTTTGGACAATGCTGGAGCATGTCTTTGTTAATGACTTCTATTACCAAATGTGTAGCGCCTCTTCATTAGATATCGTACTAATATAAAATAAATGAAAAAGTTTGTGAGGATGGATGGATGTATATATGTTTGTTACGCTTTCATGGAAAAACTACTGAACTGATTTGGATGAAATTGGTACAGAGGTATGGTACTTTTTATCCTGAAAAAATGTTAGGTTTCCGAAGGATCGTCTAAAAATATTTTTTTTGTTTCATCTTTTTCTGAGGAACAAAGTGTAGAAGGCCAGGCAATTCGTTTTCTATTGAACGGAGATATAAGACAATAATTATATTTCAATTGTCTTTATAATACGCACTTAATTGATGGGAGCATATTCCATTAGTCCTGAGGAAGGAGAGAGCTCGTTTCTCTTCTCTTCCGGTATTATATATTAAAGTATTGCATATTTAAACGTATTATTCAACAATAGAACTTATTTTACAACTTTTATCTAATGTTCACTTTATTAATCTTGGAGTCATGAAAATTAATGTGTGCTGAACTAATTGTATTTAAGAACCAAAACAGGCTACACAAGGAGCACTTGCATATATCAATAATTCTCTGCTTTAACACTTAAAAAAGACTATTCGAGAACGACTAGAAGACTAGAAGTCTAGAAGTTAACAGAAGAGATAGTCTAGTAACCATATTCGAAAAAGTCTTCTAAAAACGATTTTCGTGGGACTCAGTGAGTTCCTAACAATTATTGGTATGCACTTATTCAACATGCTCTCCTGATCACGAAAAGTGCGGTATTAAAACGATAAAGGTGTGGAGGGGGTAGTTATGACGTCACAAAGATGGCGTCGAGCCTATTCTATTTAGCAGTTTTTCTCGATAACTACTAAACCGATTTACTTGAACAAGGTGTCGAATGAAAGAGAATAAAATACACAATATTTTATCTCATATATTAGTTTACGTAAACCTATTATTTCAAAAAGAAAAACACAGAAAACTGAATTTTTAAAAATATATACTATTTTATCTTGTAAATATCTCGCTAACTATTGGGATTTAGGAAATTTAGTTTATTATAAGAAGTACTCCCACGTTTATCAGAATTATAACGATGCTTGAATTATAAAGATAGAGTGATAAATGACGAAGCTATAGTCATTTATGTGAGCGTCGGCAGCGTTAAGATGGCACTTGAGCCACCTGGCGCGGGTGCGGCGGACGACGGTTTTTTTACCTTATTGCGATTTATATTAGCCAATATGGTCTTTAGGTGTTTCTTACTAATTAGAATACATTTCTGGATATTCTGGATGGTGTGTGGTTATATTCTGGATAATATAAATATAACCACCGGTGTATAGAGCTGACACCACCACCACTTGAAAAATATTCGAGAGTTTGGCCTTGTCTAGGTGGGTAGTTATGTACGCACATACATGTAGGTATTTAATACATAAAGAGGTAATTAGTTTTGTACTTACCACGAATCCAGTTAAATAAGTGTTTCCACGTTGGATAATCATACTTCTTGCGAATATCATATGATTCTTGAAATCGTTGTAATCCATTTTGTGTGGCTTTGCTTAGGTTAGTTTTTGCTTTTTTATTACAAATAATGCACAAATTCCAGTCGTTTGGATGTCTCGGGTGTACACCTACACTAAACACATGTTCCAAATCCATGTTTATCTACGTAAACTCGAATTAATAAACGAAATTTCACGCAATTATTACTTGACGGCACTTTGAGGTACGTTCTCTCGAGTCAGCCCGTTACAACGAACAGGAGCATACTCACTCCAAGCTCACTCACTCACTAAATGTGGACCCGACTACAGTTAGGTGGGTGAAGGCCATGCTATCCAAACGTAAAGCGAAAGTCGAACTACACGATACAGCGCTTACTGTAGCCACTACAAGAGGATGCCAGCAGGGCGGTGTTCTACGGCTGGCCTATGTTCGCCGCCTTCCACCCTAACCCTGACCTTGGCGGTGGTCTTGGGGGAGACTGCCGCCCTTCGTAAGGTCCCCCGAGATGGCCGGCGTACCTCCACTTTCGGGTACGCCCAGGTTCTAACAGGGAGCACAGGCCTCCCCGCGCTGGATAGCCGTGGCGGGGCGCCGAAGTCGTGTAACAACGTCCCCACGACTCCGCCCATCAACGGCCGCGATCGAAAGAAAGTCGTTGGGTTTTAGCCGGTAGGAATCCGGCATAACCCCGCAGTGTCCCCTACTCTGCCGGGTATCCAAGAGGATTTCCCAACGTTAAAAAAAAACAAAAAAAGGGCGGTGTTCTATCGCCACTGCTTTGGACTCTTGCAGTTGATCAGCTTCTGTGTAGGCTGGCAGAACAGAAGATCGACACCCTAGGTTATGCTGATGACCTAGTGGTGATCATAAGAGGCTTCTGCCAAAGCACAATTTCGGCCCTACTACAGAAAGCTCTAAATATCATTTGCGAATGGTGCACTGCAAATGCACTGACAGTAAACGGTGACAAAACCGTTATGGTACCGTTTACCAAAAAAAGGCTGCTGGACAAATTAAAGCCACCTCTAGTAAATGGCAAACGAGTTGAATTTTCCACAGAGGTCAAATATCTGGGAGTCACTTTCGACCAGAGACTAACGTGGAATGCACACATTGGAAATGTGATTAATAAGGCTAAGGCAGCTTTATGTATCAGTCGTCGAATGGTAGGGAAGAGTTGGGGCCCGTGTCCAAAGCTCACCTACTGGCTGTACACTGCTATTGTGAGGCCGATGATCGCATACGCCACTATAATATGGTATAGAAAAGCCAACCAGAAGACGATTATGGATAAGCTTAATGGCCTACAGCGTTTGGCATGTCTGATGATAACAGGAGCCATGTCGAGTTCCCCGGAGCATCTCTGGAGGCAAACCTTACCGCCTCTAAATCTATTTTTAGAGAAAGAGGCGAAAACCAGTATGCACAGGATGATGAATCGGGGTAAACACAATTGGCTGTCCGAGGTACTCAGAGCTCTAGAAGACTCAGTACTAAGGGATACCATCCTAGGCATGCCCACTGATACAATGTTACCACAGTATATAGAAGAAAAATCTCACACTATGGAGTTACTCTCAAGAGAAAACTGGTCAGAAAATAAGATCTCTTGGGAGGAAGGTAGCCTTTCTTGGTATACTGATGGGTCCAAATCCGGACCTGACGTAGGCTGTGGAGTGTATGGCAGGGACCAAAATTACAGGACCAGTGTAAATTTAGGACAATACGCCAGCATCTTCCAAGCAGAGGTCTTCGCCATCCTAGAATGTGCGAAAATCAACTTGCGAAGAAACTACGTCAACCGTGTCATTTATATTCACTCGGATAGTCAGGCTGCACTTCAAGCACTGGACTCGGACTTTACAGTCTCAAAGCTGGTGCAAAACTGTGTAGACTACTTAAATACTTTAGGGCGCAAGAATAAAGTGGTCCTAAGATGGGTACCTGGCCATATGGGGATCGAAGGCAATGAACATGCCGACCAACTGGCTCGAGCAGGCGCAAAAGGTAGGCTAATAGGTCCTGAACCTATGTGCGGACTACCTAACAGCCTAGCTCGCTGGACCATATGGAACCAGTGCTTTACTAAATCTTACAAACGCTGGACTAACTTGCCAGGTCTGAACCATTCCAAAGCGCTCATAAAAGCCTACAGTCGAAACGTGACGAACCCGGCTATGTCGCTTAGTAGGAGCAATCTGTGCATGCTAACGAGGGCACTAACGGGGCATTGCCGCCTCAATAGGCACCTCAAAATAATGGGTCTCACCAGTACGGGAGAGTGTCGCTTCTGCCATGAGGCAGAAGAGACACCAATGCATATCCTGTGCGAGTGTGGCCCCTTGATGCGTAAGCGCAGTCACGTCCTAGGAAGCCACACAATGACTTGTGAAGATGTGAGGAATGCCTCTATCAAAAAAGTACTACAGTTTCTAAACGCGGTAGGTATAGATAGAGAGCTTTAGTTTACATGGCGATCACAATATTTAAGCAATGGACGAAGTGATACTGGTACTCTAGCAGACCAGAAATAGCCGCTAAGAAGATAATAATAATAATACTCACTCCAAAGAACTCATAGTGGCGGCGACAAGACCGTGGCGCGGTGGGGGTGGCCGGTCCGTTAATTGTAGGTACCTACCTACTTGCCAAAACCAAAGCAGCGAGCGCGAGCGTCATACTCCAGTGTTTATATACTCAGGTAATTAAGTAATTTAGCCGAAATTACTGTAATCTTGATGATATAAGGAACCTTAGCAAAATTAAAACGATTTTTTAATATTACACATTTCTTAATATTAATCGTAACAACACACGTATATTTGAAAATCACAATATCCAGAAATGTATTCTAATTAGTAAGAAACACCTAAAGACCATATTGGCTAATATAAATCGCAATAAGGTAAAAAAACCGTCGTCCGCCGCACCCGCGCCAGGCGGCTCAAGTGCCATCTTAACGTTGCCGACGCTCACATAAATGACTATAGCTTCGTCGTTTATCACTCTATCTTCATAATTCAAGCATCGTTATAATTCTGATAAACGTGGAAGTACTTCTTAAAATAAACTAAATTTCCCAAATCCCAATAGTTAGCGAGATATTTACAAGATAAAACAGTATATATTTTTAAAAATTCAGTTTTCTGCGTTTTTTTTTAATGAAATAATAGGTTTACGTAAACTAATGTATGAGATAAAATATTGTGTATTCTATTCTCTTTCATTCGACACCTTGTTTAAGTAAATCGGTTCACTATTTATCGAGAAAAACTGCTAAATAGAATAGGCTCGACCGCCATCTTTGTGACGTCATAACTACCCCCTCCACACCTTTACCGTTTTACTACCGCACTTTTCGTGATCAGGAGAGCATGCTGAATAAGTGCATATCAATAATTGTTAGGAACTCACTGAGTCCCACGGAAATCGCTAGCAACCTGCTTGAAGAAGTTAAAAAGTTCAATCTGAAAACTAACGATTTCAGGTTTAACGATTAGAAAAATTTAGATTTTTTAAGTAATAAATATTAATAAAAGCAACGAAGAGTTCTGTGCGCCGCAAACGAGTAAGAGAGAGTAGAAAAGCGCCCGTATATGGCGTCTGTGTACCGCGCTACACAAATGTTTGCCAGGCAGTTACTGTCTGGAAACGAGTCTATCTGAATCTAAGTCTTAGACACAGTACATATGACACGTGTCGAAGGAATTCCCTTCTTTGCATTTTTAGTATAGTGATGGCACATTGTGTTTTGCAGTTATAAATGGGACTCCCCGTCTGGCGACGTCAACTTTCCTCTTACGGAAGACAACCGGAAAATATCAGGTTGTGTTTTGGTGATTGAGTAAATTACACCGGAGGGTATACCTTCTTATAGCCTTGTAGCATTTATGGCGTTGCTTGATATTCGAAAATCAGCCACCTGTCATGAAATTGATTGTCAGCCTGCCTTCCAACCTTTACCATATCAAAAAAATATTGGCTTCGTTGTGGCTACGAGGGGATACTGCGTTCCAAAGTCAACCAACCGAAGTCTAACTACGCCAGTAATCACCTCCTCATAAAGACCACCATATTTAAACCAGAGTCCTTTCTCCTTATTTTATAATAGATGTGCCCGCGACCTCGCACACTCTTTGGTCCGTTTTTTGAAAATCCCACAGAAACCTCACATTCTTCCTGGAGAAAAGTATCCTATATATTAATTCAAGTAATAAACTATTTGTATCATACAAAATTAATATTAATACAAAACACCCATACACACTAGCAAGGTTTATTTAGGGTCATTGAGCACCTTTTGTTGTCTGGCTCGTGGGATCTGCAGCGGGCCAACCACTCGTTCGTTGTACTGTGCTCTCTCAGATTGCTTGCAGTCTAGTGTTTGCGCGTTTAAGTGCCGCTTACTAAGCAGACATTCAGTTTATTTTAGCGGAAAAACAGCCATGGGAACTGTTATTAGACACGTGCTGATTGTAACACACATTGGCCCGTGTTGGTCGTTCACAAACGTTTGCTCAACTGAGAGGCTATTTGAAATATTGTTTTGCAACACTGAAGAGTCTATTTTAAAACTTACTCGATTGCAGTGTAAAAAAATATAGCTTACCAGCTTTTGCAAGCGATTTCGTCCGCAACAATTTTCTTAGATGTGTATACTCTTCAAACTTTATTACTTATATATTTTTATCAGGCTTTTTTTTTTGTAAAGAAACCCAGGTTAAACAAGATTAAAATTAATAATCGAACTGATCCCATACATTCCCACTTAATTAGGCTTGATATTTCTTTTAAAACACAGAAGGACTATCTGGGAGTCATCTATTTGTTTTGCTGACGTTTCCAGGTTCCTCATAATATTAACGTTATGGGATCCCATAACATTACCATGGTATTTTTATACCATGGAGCCAAAAATGAAATCAACAAGATTAGTTAAGCACCGATGCAATTATTTAACTAGCGGTAACTTAATTGTAGGAACATACATGGCAATCATGTTATAATATAAAATTTAAATAAACTAGCAAGCTACTAAGTGGCTTATTTTCAATGGACAACCATTTGAAGAAAATTTAAGAAGTTAAAACCATATCAATCGTTGCAATCTATTCGAAAAGCTGCTATCTTTGATGGTACGTTGTTTTTAAAGATTAAAAAACAAAATGCGATTAGCTTTATATCCGTATTTTTTCCTTATACAAATAAAAAGTTAATTTTCCAATATAACCCTTTATATCAGATATATACATATAATTTTTAATTTCTAATTATTTCCTTATTAAAAAAAAGTAATAACCGTGTTACCTTTTTATTGAATTTATCCTTAATAAATGTAGCAACCGAACCGAAGTAAGAAACATCAACTCCAGATGGGTGTTCATCTGAATCTTACATCGAAACCACACACTATAGAAAATTCTAGTGGAGAAACTTCTAATGAGAAATTTCGCAATGTGAAATAATAGCACTTATGCTTATGCTGGTATTTTTTACTAAGCAGTACTTGCATATGCTGGTATTTTTTAGCGACAGTACCTAGTCAAATAAACATATGTAGTAAATTAATTATCATACTATATCTGTTTTGTATATAATAATATACAAAACAGATATGTGTAGTCATTTTAAATGAATGGTTTTTTTTTAAATATAAGTTAACTTGCTACTAAAGCTACTAAACTAATGTATTAATGTTACTTAATTTATTATAACCTTAAACCTTAAATTATAACCTTATTATAACGAGTAAGGCTTATTGAAATAATAAATCTTCTAGAAAAAATCCTCAATTAATTTTTTTTAATTGGCACAAGTCAGATAAAACCATTAGAATTGATAACTGTCATGCAAAATCTAAAAATAAAATAATGAAATTTGAATACTTGACAAAAATATATACTGAATTAATATCGTATTTTCGCGTAAGAAGTCGGGAATAAAAGCTTGTTTATTGCACGTTTTAAACTTCTTCCTGATACTAGTAGGAATAGAATTTTCAGCAGGCAGCAAGGACCATTATTATGTGAATTTCATATTTCCAACACTGCCCTCTATTATACGGTGGGCTATGCTGGTGAAGAGAAAATGATGTAAAATTCATCAATCACCATCCAACCGGGGTACAATGGAACTCATTTTGTGAACTTACCCCTTGAATATTTAAAGAGGTCGCGCCTCCCCAACGTCTAATGTGATGTGATGATGATAGATTTTATCTAGAAACCGAAGCGAGGATTACTTGTAGGAAATACATATAGACGTACTTGTAATAGTAGGTATAAGATTACATTTGCACCATTGACCTGCACCTTTAGTAGTGCAAATTAAACTGGTACGAATATGTATCGTTTTCACCATAAATAAAAATATGTGTTTTTGCCCTGTTTCACGTGTGTCTGAAATATTAACTTTTAATTTCTAGCTCGCGAACTCAAAGGGCTAAATTTAGCTTTTCTCAGATCTCTGATCTCAGTAATAATATTGTTACTTGTTGTAGATTGGTTTCTATTCAGTTTTACTACTAAAATTTAATTAACAATGACATTAATTAAGTGTTTGAAAGTATTTTATTTTTAATATAAAAATAATAATAATAAAATGCATTTTTTATATAATTCTACATTAATAAAGAAACAAGACATACATACCTAGTTAAGAACATGTACAGGTAACTCAGTATACAGGGTGGAAAAATAAGTCGGGCCCTGGAGGGAAACTACCTTACATCTTTAAGCTAGCTCATTTTACATAAAGGAGACATTCCTTTATTTTTAAAAAGAAACAAAACTGCATTCAAAGATTTTTTAAAACTCGCTTGGCTCGCCCGGGACTAGAACCAACTAAAATTAAAAAAACAAACACTCGCTGTTTTATTATACTAATCGATAGGATTATTATTCAGGATAAAATTTCTCTAACAAACATTTGGTCTTTAAAATGAAAGGTGAATCTTTAAAATTAATCACCTCTTTTAAATTAAAGGTGAAGTGAATCATGTCTACTGCAGTCTTTTGAAATCAAAGTTAACGGTGTTTTGTGACGAGGTTATAAATGCTTGTAAAAACTATTAATTATAAAAACAATTTCATTAAATGCTAACTATGTAGGCTCTTAATTAACAACATTGAAACCCTAAATAGGTATATAATTTGTGACAAACATGGTATTAAAACGAATCGCTTGTTTGTTTACTTTAAACTACATTATTCAGTAATCCGTCGGTGGAAAAGTGCGATTGAAATAGAATTCGTAAATTCAATTACACGAAACCTTTTGCGAGTTAATAAATTCGGTAGCTTGTTTACATTCTAGGAATGGGTAGATAGATACCAACAAAGCCAAAAAATATTTGAGGCCGTCGCAAAGCAGTAGGGTGGAAAATTAAATTTTCTATAATTATTTTTAATAATTTTCGTTTCTAATTTGACACATTAATTAGACTTATTTTTGTAAATTACTCATACACTTTACTGAGTTTCATTAAAAACCTCGCTAAGTGGTCTAAAATTAACGCGAGCACATCAAAACGATCTACCAAAAGTCTTAAAAATGATAATTTCTTGCTATTAACTAAATAACGTTATCAAATCAATGAAATGGATTTATTATTAAATTGTATAAAATATATATTTCATGGTTATTCAAAATCCACAACTCTTAAGTAATGGTTTTATTTACCATATAAAAATTTTCAACTTACAGCCAAAAAACGAATTTCACATTTTAAAAGAAAAACTATAAATAAAATAAAAGTTATATCAGAATGAAAAGAAATATTTTTGCTACTTTTAAACGTGTAATAACCTAAGATATTCAAAATATGTCACGTTAAATAGTGTTTAATTACATAAAAAAAAAATATAAAATTCGTTCTTTAAATAATAGTCGATATCACCAATTATTTTATAAAATGATTTATAAAAGTAAAATTATACAATGATTTTGGATTATAATTAAGAGAGTTTGAACACTGACTGGTTGTTGTGACTGCTGTGTCTTTTATTTTAACATCACTTCATTTAAAAGTGCTTCAGGCCTACTACGTGATCGGAATAAATTTCTGTCCACAAAAACACTTGTTTACACGCTCACTGCTGTAACTGAAGTAAGTGAAAGTAATTGATAATCAAATTTGTTATAACATCAGTATTACAACATTATACAAGTACAATATTTACATTGTAGTGTTTGATGAAAGCAATAAATAAAATTTTACTAAAATTAAGAGTCACTTGCTGCAGTTGTGTGTAATGGTACGATCGCTAAAGGCATGAATGAGTCCGATTCTAGACTTGTGTCTTATGTTAGTCTGACAATTCACGATCATGTAAATTTTTTATTCATAACCTCATGGGTATTCATTTGTCAGAACTATAACTATGGTGTGCAAGATGATTTTTTCGAATCAGTGAATTTTTTTTTCGTAGCACACGTTAGAAGCTTACCTGGTCTTAAAGACCTCCTGTCACTTAACATATTCATATATTTTTTATTTTACATTATTATTTTCTCAATAGCCTCCAGAAACTTGATTTTTTTATGTTTTTTTAAATGTTAATATACTTAAAAAAAATGGGATTGTGTTTTTTGTAAAAAGATTATTTAGACAACAGTCCATCTGTGGCACACAAAGTTATCACAAAGTAATATTTTCTCTATATTCTCTCATTAATTTATAATAGGAATGCGAGGAGTCAAGGCCAACATTTATGTGGAAATTAGGCGGCAGTGAATTCATACATTACGTCACAGGGAGAGTTGGGCTCGGGGTGCCAATTGGGAGGCATATGTGCCATAAGGGATGTAAAATATTCATAAGCCTCTAAGTGACACATCGATTATTATAATGTGACCCACGAGCTCTCACGCGACGTACAATCGCTAACTAAACTTATTTGAATATGCGTTCTCCTGTGTTCTCAACAAAAATTTATTATTATTAGGTACAGGCGAATTATACATAAAATTATACATTATTCAAGCTTCGATTGAAGCTTCGATAGCTACAATTCACTTTAATGTATATATATAGTGTATGTATAATCATTTTAAGAATATGGATGTACCTAATTATAGTGGTTGTCAATACTCGCCCATAAATATACACAAGCAGATACACATACCTACTAATTGTAGTTTCTTTTATTTTTTCATTCAGTATATTGTTTAAAAATTATTTCATAAAATTATAATCCTTTTTATGCATATGGTAAAGTTATTTCGTAAAAAGCTGTTATAAATTGGCAATACGCTTCATTTGAATTTGAACAAATTATTTCAAAATTTGGCAATTTTGAATCAATTAATAGTGTTATAGCTTATCTAGATAATAATTAAAAAAGATTAAAATGTGACAAGTTTTTTTTAAATAATAACTATATCAAGTATCTAGATATGTTTAGACAAAAACTAAAAGAGTTTTAATTTTGAAATAATAAATAAAATATTTCTATGAACTTAAACTGGAAAAGCCTATTATGACAGACGGTATTGAAATGACTATTATACAAGGCTCCGTAAATAAGTAAATTTTTGTGTGATATGTTTTAAATTATATTCACTTATTTAAAAATCACGAGTTTCGAAGGACGTTTGAGACTTGTTTTAATCTCAGTAAGTTTTTTAAACAATTTTATCTGTTCGGATATCTGCAAACCAAACAAACTTTCTGGTTTCGTTGAAACCGTTAATGTTATGATAAAGCGTAAATAACATGTGTAAAATTCAATATAACAGTTATTTTACTGAAATATAAAGTTAATAATTTAAGAGACTTTATGTTCTAGCCGAGTGCAATGCAAAAGTTTTAATACTTTTAATTTTGAATCGTATGCTCTGTGCGTTAAGGATAAGTTTCACTTGTAACTGTTCGCTAAAGAACGTGGAATTTCATTAACATTTTCATTAAGTAGAGCCTTTTGTTGCACTTGTATTATCCTGCGACTGTGACTGTATGCAAAATGAATCCTTTTTTGGAATAACATTATGAAAACCAGGTTAATTGCTTTTTTTGTGCCTCATCAATACTAAAACGTAACGGGATAGTATGTGCACGTGTCTGTATTCATAATTGTTTAAATATACAATATATACAAATTTACATCAATGGCAAAGTAAATCCTTAATATAAAATGTAGTCCAGACTTCAAATATCTTTAAAAAGTTAGCTTCGTTTAAGATTTTTGTCTCGAAAATAAACCCAGCTTGCGAGTGTGAAACGTGAAGACAAATTTTAAATATTTAAAGCCAACACTTATTTTGCAATATAATCTATGTACATACAAATGAATCGAAAAATGTGTTGCTAAGCACAAAATTCGAGAACGTCTGGACATATTCGACTATTTTGTTAATATTCAACGAAGTCCGTAAAAGGTTCTTATTGGAACAAAAAATAGAAAAATGCCCGGAAAAACGCAAAACTCTCCTTTTCATTTTTCGATCCAAAATTCATAGATGACAATTAATAAATTTCAATCAAATATTTGACGTCAAACATTCAATACGTGTATTTCAATTTTTTGGCTCTGGTCTGAACAATATCTGGCGGTAGTAACCACCCCCTTACAGAAGACCACCGTTAAATAACAAAAAGGGATGCCAGAGCCTTTTTTCCTATTCCTATAGAACCTTATGCGAACATGACATTATGCGAAAGTGACATTATGCGAAAGTGACATTATGCGAAAGTGACATTATGCAAAAGTGACATTGTGCGAATGTGACATTGTGCGCCAGGTGGCCACGCCGTCAAGTGGACCATCATTATATAATATTAGCTACACACATACATTGATATTTGGTCTAAATACGAATGTCTAATTTAAATCTTTGTCTTGATATGGAAATAATCAATTTTGAAACAGTCTGCCTGTCGATCTGATACCTGCCTGCTTTCTAGGATGCATACGTTTAAGGCATTTCGTTATGGTCCAATGTAGACATATTTAGACAATCTTTAATAAATAGTGCATGTTTATTTATTACGGCATTTTTGACGACACGTTTGGTCTAGTGGCTAGTAACCCTAGCTGTTAACAAAACGGTCGCGGGTTCGAATCCCGCTAGGGCAAATGTTTATGTGTTAACATTTTACCTTTGCACCTGTCATGGCTGTTTTATATTTATAATATGTATGTATTTACAAAAAAAAAGTAATGTATGTAGTATATCAACTGTCTGGTATCCACGATACACATTAGTTGCTTAGTGTGGAACTAGATGGCGCTGTGTCGAATGTGTGAAGGTATTTATTTAGATGTAGGCAATAAAAGTTTTGTTGACGATTGTCCGCAACCAATTTCGTTTCCCAACGTCTTAGCTAGAAATGTCTCCAGTATGAAGAGGAAAATGGGCCGCAAAAAGTGTAAGAAATTTGGAGCCCTCAGTATTATGTCATTAGCTTTGTTCTTTTTTCTTGGTCCAATTGGACTGAATGGCTTACAAACGAAGCATTGACTATCGTATCATTGAATTAGGATATATGTGCACCGAACCAATGCCACTGCGTATATACCATAATTAATAATTTCCATCGAAATAAGTTCTGCAAATGAAGTATTAATGTATTGACTTAAAAATAAAATATAAATGAAGTTGTTATAAACAGTCTTAAAATTTCTCTCTGAGATAAATGGATGATGCAATGATGTCACCCTATCTAAAAGTTTACGCTTATAATTATGTTAATCTAAACATATCTATATCATTAAAATTTTTGTTTAAGTATCTCTACTTCCTATTAAGAAGAGCTCTTCGATCTGAATTAGTTATTACATAGAAAATACGCATTCCGTGCTTCAAATATGAAATTGCTACACAAATATAGATTTTCCACATAATATATGGTATGGTTACTGGCGAAAATATTTTTGGGATGGAGACATCATATCAATGTGTGAATAAGTAAAATTAAAATTAAGTTTAAAGTTAAAGTTACAATGTTATGTAAGTAGTAGTAGACGAGCCTCTCTTGCCTCCTATATCGGTGTCTTGGGAGTAATCTGATTACATGACGAATTTAATTACGCGTTTGGCGCTCGTAATGCGAGCTCCGGTTATGGCCGATGTTCGTCTTAATTGCGCACTGTGCCAACCTGAGAGAAAGGCCTAAATCTATATATTTTACGGAAACATATACATTTATTTTGGTACAAATGATAATACATTTAATAAAGGTTTGATTCCGCTCCAAACGAGATGATTAATTACATATGCTTAGAGAAGATTAATCGTTAAGAATTAATTAAGTAATTAATAAGTTGAACAAAATATTCGTTATCAAATGGAAATTTGCTTCAGTCGTTTAGATATTGCATAACCACACATATCTTACATTAGTGATAATTTTTATTTACTAGCTGTTGTACGCGACTTTATATTATTAATCCTTATATATATATTATATATATATATATAAATTACGTGTCACATGTTTGTCCGCGACGAACTCCCAAACTACTGAACTGATTTTGATAAAATTTCGTAACTATATGTAATTTGGTCCAACTTAAAAGATAGGATAGTTTTTATCTCTTTTTTTTTTGCAAATTATATAATATTATTAACATAGTGCCATCTGTTGATACTTATTCAATACAGCAATTATTTATCTGTGAGTTCCAAAAGATTCTAACAGATGGCGATGTAAGGTAATTTTATCAGCTGGATTGAGTAAAAAATTGCACCCGTGCGAAGCCGGGAGCGGGCCACTAGTTATTTATATTTTTTTATTATTTGGTTAAAATTGTTTACGTAAAATGGCTGTGCGTCAATAACCAAAGACGTGTACTATTAAAGGAGCCTGTTATAGTTCTGTTATATATTTTTAAGAAAATATCAAAGTAGTATGGTTCGACCAAGCCACATTCAATCATAGCGGCACGATATTAGGAAGTAATAAATATGCAGTATATAAATGGAATTTTCATTTCTCAGCAAAGACCAATGATGAGGCGAATGGTGTTTCCGCCTCGGGAAGTTTCAGTCTCTGTTCGTTGCATAATTAATTAACCTTAAAAAGGCTTTGTGCTAAATATCACTCATTTTATGTACATTTAAGACGGGGCCAACTTTATGTTATGACTAAAATGTTTTTTGGACTTTACAATGACTTCTGTGAATGTTTTTTTTGTCAATTTATTAGAAACTAGTGGCCAGCTCCCGGCTACGTACGGGTTCAAAATAAAAACTATCCTATCTTTTAAGTTGGACCAAATTACATATAGGTACAAAATTTTATCAAAATCGGTTCAGTAGTTTGGGAGTTCATCGCGGACAAACAACGTGACACGTAATTTATATTTTTTTTTGTAATATAAATTTGTAATTAAAAAAAGCGTCGAATATGGAATATTGTGTTTCGTCACCAAAACAACGGTTTGTATCATTTCTAAAAAAATAATAATGAACTTAACCCAAACACTTTTCCTTTGGGTATCTTGGCCTTCTGCGCCATCAATTTCTGCACTAATGAAGATTAGTGTAAAAATCTGTAGCACTATCTCTCTCTATTTCTCTTGTCCCTTCACTCGTCTCTTTTTCTCTAAGTGTGTTTAAGAGTATACATACATACGTGTTAATTTAAGAGTATACATATTAATGTTTGTTACGCTTCCACGCCTTAACTACTCAAATGATCATCATGAAATTTTACATTTCATGTCAGGAACACAGAACGATGTCCAGAATACAGAAAAGAACAAAATGAGTATTAGAAGTTTATACTTCTAATACCTACTCATTTTACAAAAAAAAGTTGTTTACACAAAAAAAAGACTTTTCCCGAGGGATCATCTAAAAAATGGGATGTGGCTTTGTCGTGGACACGGCCGTGTGTTTTACGAATTCGAATATATATCATATATACAAAAATGACAGATACAGCATGAAACTGTTCCCCCGATTTTGTTATCATCACTTTTCCCACTGTGGAAGCAACATTTAAAGAAGTCATAATAAAAAATTTTACGCCTGAGAAAAATATATATGAGCAACGAAGTCGCGAGCAAAAGTTAGCTTACTTCTAATTATTTTCTTTTTGATTATTTTGAATTACTAATTTTTCCTCAGTGAGTATAAAAATATGCATATTAAAGATGGCGGCTGCGTCCTTATAGGAGTGGCAGTGAGCCAGGCGGTTACTATGCAGTTAAGCAGCGGATTATGTGCTTCTTACAATATATTCTCGGAGAGAAATCGTTTGGCTCTGAAGAAATATGCGAAGATGCACTTACTGCAAGGTATTGTGTAGCTATTCCATAATAAGCGATTGAGAAAAGCGGTTAAATGTTGACAATGGCGGAACGTTTTTCAGACAGTAGGTGCAGCCGAAAAATCAGCACGTGTGATCGTTTTAGTTTTGTCTTTTATTACAAATTAATTTCGTTTAATTTGGTTTATAATTAATATAATTAATTTCGTTTATAGTTGAAAAACCACTCAATTAGATAATGAAAAATAATAAATCAATCTTTAGCTTCAAGTGATAGTTTATTTATTACGTTAGGACGCAGAAAATGTAAGATAGTAAAATAAAAAGTTAGGCAAGCACGATCTAAAGTAAGAAGTAAGTTAATTATGTAGACGTAGGTACAGTTGGAGAGGAAATTGTAAAATTTCGCCACCTAATTAATGCTAAGTATTAAGGTGAGCGAAGTTATTGCGGTCTCTCAAATTTAACGTTAATGTTCAGACCTTTTTTATGACTTCAAAAGTAAATCCCAGATATGAAATATCCTTCTTTTTACAAAATATTACTAATTTGCATATGGAATATATTAAATATTTTCACGCACACTTGAAGTTAACTTATTCTGAAGTGCTTGAAAATAAAAACCTATTTCTTTTTTCCATTTTGACAGAAACGTATGTCGGGTCCGCTTGTTTTATAATGAATTTTTTAATAAAACAGTTGCTTTGACTGGTAAATACGGAAGACATTTCTTAAAAGATGTAATTTTTTTAATCATATATTGATATTAGCTGCATTATTTTATTTCTTATATGTATTTTTATTCTGTTTTGTGAGGTTCTCATAATAATAACCAAGAACTAGAAATTATTTACTTAAACAAACAAACAAGTCGCATTAAGAATCAAAATATTAATAGGTGCCTAATAGAAAATTGTTCCTGACAGAGTTTTGTAGTAAAATTATAGTACTTTAGCAGTTTCTTAGTAAAATAATATAGAAATATTATATGTTGTACAGGACCAAATTTCAGTCTTTTACAATATTGGATTGTACATTCTATTAGAAAGAATAATTTCAAGGAACCTCATAGTTCAAGAACTATTCAAGACTCACAAAACAAATACAGTCTAGTGCAATCTGGTTCTCGCGTCTTTCCACTTGTTTATTTTACAGTAAAGAAAATCTCATCCATACCAACTCTCTCCCCAGGTAGTTCATATCTGGTAGTTAAGTTATCTGCAGAAATAACTTAACTAGAGAACATTACCGTAGCGCATTCTCTATTATTACTATGTGTTTTCATTCTTATCGACGAGTCTACGTTATGTTTAATCTTATACATCTATCTATCTATATATATAAAAATCTCGTGTCACGATGTATGTTCGCGATAAACTCTGAAACTACTGAACCGACTTTGATCAAACTTCATAAGTATCTGTTATTTGGTCCAACTTAAAAGATAGGATAGTTTATATTACATTTTGTTTATTATTTTTTTGCAATTGGAGCTCTTCGCAACTTTTTCAACTGGGAGGTTTCGTAAATAGCTAGAGGCTGCATCTCGAGCAGTGGGTTGTATTAATACGATAAACAAACGTAACTGCAATAAAATATTAATTTTAATTTTAGCAAACGAGATTTTTAACAAGATTTCTAAAGTGACTGGAATAATTCATGGAATAAGTGTTTCCATGAATTATCTGTTTCGTTTCTATATTATTTCTTTTTCAACATACATTTCTGTGCTGTTACATGTGATAACTATAAATAAGTATCTCCATAAGTAGACTCTCCATCTCTAGACCTTCTAATAGACCTTCTATTAGGATTTTGTCTTTCTTTCTGTTTGTCATAATTTTTGTTTTATTAACATTCAATGATAGCATTGTTGCTCCCTGATTTTTAAATAATAACTTGAAGAGATTTAGTATTTTCAGAAAATAGAACAAATCGTTTGAAAATGTCAGCTTTACCGCGAAAGTACACATGTTCAAAATTAGAAAAACTAAACAATTGAATAAGTAATGTATATATATACTCAGTGGTAGCAATTAAGGGCTGTTTATATCTTTTATTCTATTTTTATTTTTATCGAGTATTTACAAAAGAATAATACCCTATCAAAGGATTCTATCTCAAATATGAAATCTCGATCTAATGAGAAAAAATTCTCACTAGATCCATAACGGATCCGGTTTATAGATCTTGTGAGAGTATCCTATATAAATAAAAATAAACAACATAAAGCCTTCGTTTACTAGACAGAATAACTAAATAATGAAATTTTATTGTATGTATTTATGTTAAAACTTTCTTTTAAGTTTAAAAAACAAACTATTTCAGAATATGTACAACGGTACCTGTTACTTTAAACTTAGCAGTTTAATTGCACACAATAAATAAAATAATACAGATATTTATAATTTACTAGTGGCCCGCCATCTGTGAGAACCTTATGGAACTCACAGATAAATAATTGCTGTATTGAATAAGTACCAACAGATGGCGCTATGTTAATAATATTATATAATTAAAAAAAATAAATAAACAAAACTATCCTATCTTTAAAGTTGGACCAAATAACAGATACTTATGAAGTTTGATCAAAGTCGGTTCAGTAGTTTCAGTTTATCGCGAACATACATCGTGACACGAGATTTTTATGTATATAGAAGATAGATTATTGCTTTATTTAAACAATTTGTGTATTTAAATGTGCGAAAGTTTTTTGAAGTTAATATCACAACAATTAGTTCGACGTGCAACTCATTTTGCTATCCATTCAGGTAATGTCACGTCATTGTGTAATATGTAAGCCAGGTAGTAATCGATGGACTCTATAATTAACTCTGCGATATTTCCGTTAAATGACATCGGGTATGCGCCAATGAGCTTGTAATTTATTTCGGAACTAAATGAGTTTAACTGGCAGGTCGCGTCGAGGGCTCTCCCTCACTTTATCGACCAACAGACCGAACAAAAAGAAATGTTGTATCAATGGAATTAAGTCATTCGTACGTACACCTTGTGTTAAAGAGTCATTGTTTCGCTTGAATAAGGCAACTTCAATAGGTACCTATTGAAATAATATATATACTCTATATACCAAATTTAGATGCGCACATAGGAATATTGAAATCATCGTTGATTGAAATTCATTTCATTAGCATGATATTAATATTCCCCCGTTCATACCATATCAGTCAGACGGGGCATGACAGGGATCGGCATCATGTTTTTTTTTTATAATATAAAGGTGGCAGACAGGCTGGCGGCTCACTTGATGGTAGGTGGTTACCGTCGCCTAAGGACACAAGCAACACCAAGGGGAGTGCTAGTGCGCTGCCTAGCCTGTAGGAGTTTGTTTACAGCTGTTGAAGTGGCCCATATTGTAGCTAGGTGGAAACACATCAGGAGGGAGATTCAAAGTTCGCGCGTCCGCGGGATAAAGTTTCTACTCAACTGGACTGTGCTTATTGGCGACAATCTACCACCAAATGGACCGTCAGCTCTCGTGCATACCTACTCACTTTCGAGTGTAGGTGTCTGGGCGTCTGTGTGACGGTGATTGACATCGGGCTGCAACCGCTCTCCCATATTATTGAGTACCTACCTATACATGAATATACAGTAATTCTAATTAATATCAAAACTGTTTAAAAAAAATACAAATTTAAGACAGTAAAGACCGCAGGCTTCAGCAAAATCAATAGGTCCTATTGATTTTACCAACTTGTGGTATATTTAATATAATAGTCTTGTGAAAATATTATACAAGTTTTGTTAAGCATACAATACCATATATTTACGAATTTTTTCATGCGAAAAAGCCTTTAAGTAAATGAAAATTTTCGCCTTCTTGACTAAAAAGCAGTATTTTTTCTAGCAATTAACTGAACGTAATTAGATAGTTAATAGTCATTCTTAGTAGGTATCGGGATACGAAGTTGAGGCGGATATCCTAGTCAATATGATTTTATAGGACATGCACATTGAAGCACGTGACGTGGATATGATAGTTCGATACTTGGAGAGTAGTTCTACAGTTTGCTATTAAATACAACAGCTTATGGACTCGGGTAAATTTACATGAATTTTACTGGCACGTTTTTTATAGTCTATAATCAAGGTATTTATAGACAAAATAAGGCTTGGAAGGCTTAAAGTATTAAGTAAAGTGGATAAGTTTGTGAGTTCGGTTTTAACATGTTTTTTTCCTGAAGGAAATAAAATGGTCAGATTTTGAACGATGTCCTTTACGCTTTATAAAACTTTATAATATTGAGGTCACACAATAAGACACCATGTTATTTCTCTAAAGTTTAAAACGAGTCCTTCTATTTTCAACGAAGATGAACTTTGCTTGCTCTTAACGGCCTTATTCCCAAATTATCTGAAAACTAAAAGCTATTTTCAACAAAAAGTTCCCTGAGCGACCGTAAAGTAATCAATCAAATAATTTTCTAACAAAAATGTAATATAGGCCAGGTCTCTTTTATTCTTATTAGTTACACATTTGACGGAATTCCTCCCCCATGTATATCAAGTAAGGAATTACAATTAATTAACCTCATTTCCATGCTCTCTACCCTCTCATAATTCAGAGCATTTCATATGTCTGCTGCGGCTACTTATTTCAAAATATATCTCGCTTTTATAATTTTTCCAACGCACTTCTCGTAAACAACTCTGTACATTGCGTCTGTATTTAAAAAATGCTAAAACTCGGCAGAAGTGATCAAGAAATGTATGCCTAGCGTTGCGGGGTTAACTACTGGATCGTGTCGGCGTGGTATCGCAGGAGGCTTTCACATCCGTTCGGTATGTTAGACTTTACATTGCAAAATTTAATTGAAATACATTTATTTAATGTCATTATTACGCCTCCGTGCCTCTGATTTCGTTACCAATTTAAATTTGATGTGCGGGTAATAGGCTCTGACACACCTTCTTCTCCAGATGCCTTACGTTAAGAGCCGACCCTGACGAAGGTCTATTGCTACAGTGCGTAGTACCAGTCGCGACATACACTGACAAAAGTTTCGCCTGCGATTTAAAAATCTCTAGAGGATAATGCTTAATATTTATTTAAAGAAAATCACTTCAGTCATAGTGTTTTCTTTAGTTTGAATTTGCCGCTCTTTCTTGAGTTTAAATTTACTGCGTTTAAAAGTCCATGGACTACTTGAACAAGTAAGTAAGTAATTATTTTATAAGTAAGTTACAAAACGATGTATTTATATTAAATTTAAACCATATTGGCTTACTATACTGTTAATGGTTTAAATTATTTATTAATAATAAAAAAAGTAACAAAAAACACTTACTTACTTAATTCAAGTATTGTTTGTAAAGTTGAAATAAAAGTTTTTTCCTAGTAAAAACAGCTATCCGAACCATTCGGTATAATTTATATTTACTTGTAAAGGTTTTTATACTTATCAATATATATTATATATACTAATAATAAATCTGTAAGGGTCGGTCATGGAGTAAGTTACTTTGTTTTCAGAGATATCGATTTTGACGATTTTTAGAATTTTTTTCTTTATGTATGTATGTATGTTCCTCCATAACTCTGAAACGAATTAACTGATTTTCATGAAACTTGGTAGATAAACATTTGGACGTACGGGACACAGGATAGGCTACTTAATATTTTTCAACGCGGACGAAGTCGTGGGCACCAGCTAGTAGTTAATAAATATAAAATTCACCGAATACCTGTATGATACGATTCTCAGAATCGTATGAATTTAGTTCTCTCAGCCGAAACTATTTCAAGTATCGTATAGTTAATATGGCGTAAGTGGAGCGTCGAATGTAGGTACTGTGCGTGGGCGTGATGATTTTGTCATTGCTCGTTGGGATGGAATATGATTTTGGGGAAAGGGTTTATTGGCCACGTGTTGGTGGATTCCCATCGCATATCGGTTTCCGATCAGTAGAGTAGAGTAGAGCAGTCTACCTCGCGGCGTGGGGGCGTACGCACGCAATCGTCGACGAGCCTCTCGTCAAAGCGTTTTTGTTTATCAAAACCATGTGCGTTGTGCCCGCTGTCATTCAATAGACTATTTTATGACTGAACTTTTCAACGGTTAAGTGTGATCGATATGATGTAGGTTTTAAGATTTTTGGTGTGTGTATGGAGTCAGATGTATCCTCGAAGGTTCCGGTGTGATGGAGGAAGGGGGTGTTTCATCGTTATGCTGCTGATGATGAATCATGTGCGAGGATATGTGGAAACCGAGGAGTTTATCAGCGATCTCGACAAGCCTAGTGAGTGTTTCATGTGGATTTTATCGTACAATTAACCTGTTTAAGTGAAGGTGTTTGAATTTTTCTCGTATATTAATGTTTGCCTTTATTCACTTATATTTCTGTAATATTTTCAGTTATTTATTAACAAATCTTTTACTTTTTTTTTGTTATTTTTTAATTTTAATATTAACCGGAATGTTAAATTTTTATTCAAATTATTCACATCTTATTATATGATTATGAAATAGTATGAAGTGATTATGAAACTAATTTTATAAATACATTTGTTTTATATTAAATTTAAAATAAATATAAAAATATTCAAATTAATAATTAAATTCAAACCATAAAACTAACAGGCATACATATACAATACTTACCCAATAACAGTTTGTCCAAGCTGACTTATTCTTTTAAATTAATACTTGATAAATTCGAAAATTATAGTTTTTATTTACTCATTTAAGGGATGTTTTATGTTTATTTATTTATATATTTGTGGTTATTTATTTAAGGGATTTATTTATCTATATAACTAAGTAGCTATTGTCCTCGACTTGATGCCCGTCCCTTGGAAACTTCTTTTAGGTTTCCAAAGGAACCTAAAAGTGCTTCTTTTAGGTTGAAAGGTAACCCTGAGTTCTATTCTGCAGCTGTACCCCTGACAACGTACCTACTCGTATATGAAAAATTTCATAATTTATCGATTAAGTAATTTAGGCGTGAAAGCGTAACAAACTAACAAACTCTCATTAATTATATTAGTTAAGAGAACATCTACTTGTTCCGGCATCGCGCTGATGTAATTTTGTGTAAGTACACGAATCTTTTTCGTTTATCGGTCTTTCCATTGGTGAAAACCTTAACAAAATGTGTTGCGTTCTTTAGAAGAATTAAGCGGAATATTAGACGAACGCTGACGGTAACTTTGTTTCATACTATTTAGAGACTAGCGATAGTCTGAAAATTTCATCAAAATCGGTTCAGCGGCTTTGATCGGTTTTGGAGTCCATAAGGAATATACATACATACATACATTGCCTTTTATATATTAAGATAAAAATGTTAATTCGGTTTATGTACGCTTTAAAAACTCAAGAATTGGTAAACCGATTTTAATTTGGTTTTTACATATGGAAAGATGCTGTATGGACACATATGGAAAGGGGGAAAGTTTGTATTTGTATATAAAAATTGTATACCGAACGAAGCCGGGAGCGAGTCACCAGTTATATAAATGAAAATGGTAAGTTTGTTTGTGTACGCTTCAAAAACTCGAGAATGTTTATATCGATTTTAATTCAGTTTCCACATATTGAAAGAGGGCTAAACGGGGAAGCTTTGTATACCTTATATAAAAATTGCACCCCGGGTGAAGCCCTGAGCACCCGCTAGTTTAGTTAGGTACCTACAATTATTGTTTATGTACAAGTGAAATACAAGATACAATACTATCTCCCTCAATAAACCTTTACGGAATGAAGAGCCTCAATCTTATTCGCAATTCAAGTGATCATTCCATGCGGATGCGTCGACTTTAATATGAGATGGGTGAAATGGGTGAATCGTGTATCAATCTACTGGAGGCGTATTTCTTGTTTAACACGTGCACATTGCAGACAGAAGAGCACTATGTTTTATGCCTAAATCTAGATATACGGTTGAATCGAACGCGTCTAGATTTAGGTGCCTAAAAGCATAACTGTGTAGTAAGATTTAACACAAAATAATTTCGAATACGGTTGATATTTTGTAAGTGCATTACAGTGAAATAGATTTTTAGGTTTATTCAAATTTAATTTTATTATAAAAATTATCTTTGTAGCGTCAAGCTACAAAATACCTATAGGTTGTTCAAGACGAAATCATACCTGCTACCTAGTTTGGAACTAAATCAAGCGTTGATCAAATTTGAACACTTAGCATACAGACCATGTGCGATATAGAGTTTTTCTACTCATAATGTAGGTAATCATTCAATAGATGGCGTTAATTCAATTCAATAAGGACTTTTCTATTTATAAGGTTATTTTTGAACCCCCGAAGCCCGTTGCAAAATGTAAATTTGACCTGCGTGCCTGGTTTTGTCTGTCTGTGACATAGTAGTTCCCAAACGGATTGACCGATTTTAATCAGTTTTTTTGATTTGAAGGCTGACGTGATCGAAATGGTTCTTAACTATAACTTATGAAGATCTGTTCACCCTTTTGAAGATTATCATCCCATTTCCTAGTTGAATTCCACGGGTTAGATTGATGTAAAATTTGGAATGTAAACTTTGGTGGTATTTCCATGATATGGTAACCTTGACCTGATGCTGCATCAAGTAGGTAGTCTGCGGGACACCCAACTCCTCGGCAACTTACAGCAGATATGGCGTCTTTGGGCTCACACTGACTGACACTGACGACACGTTTGGTCTAGTGGCTAGTAACCCTAGCTGTTAACCAAACGGTCGCGCGTTCGAATCCCGCTAGGGGCAAATGTTCATGTGTTAACATTTACCTTTGTACCTGAGTCATGGATGTTTGTATTTATAATATGTATGTATTTACAAAAAAAAAAGTAATCTATGTATTATATTAACTGTCTGGTATCCATAATACAAGCATTAAGTTGCTTAGTGTGGAACTAGATGGTGCTGTGTGGAATGTGTGAAGATATTTATTTATATTTTATTATATTAATAGAAAGTCGGTTGTTGGTTTATAAATTTTAATTTTTAATATCACAAATAAAAAGAGATTAATTTTATATTATTTAAAAGTGGGCGTCTTTTTTTATTAAAATGCTACTTAATAATTAAAACGCTACTCCTCTACTTGGCGGTATCTTTCCATAAATTAAACGATAAGAAAGAAAAAGAATAAATACCAACCTACTTTGAATTTGCTAATATAAGGCGAGGAAACTCGCGGCGAACTAATGCGGAGATTTTAAAAAGACAAAAGCTATCCGTTAGCTTTCAAAAAGCGGTCGCGACTCATCTCTATGAAATAAAGATACGCTCAGGAAATTAAAGAAAAGACAAGAACTCATTAAAGAAGATTAACTGCTTCTGAAAGACGTATACTGTTCAGCTAAAGCTACCGGATTCTGCATTATTTTTGTGAATTAAGAAATAAATTATGGAAGTCGATTAATATTAAGTTGTCCTTTGTGTTTGGATTATTCAGAGATATCCAGTTATTAACCAACGCTTGAAGTAGTAACAAAGAAACGGTCAGTAAGAAATATTCCAAAAAAAAAATTGCCGTCCAAATTTTTTTTTTTTGGTATTAATATTATAAATGCGAAAGTGAGTTTTTTTTTGTTTGTTTGTGACGCTTTAAAGCCTTAACTACTCTACTGATCATCATGTAATTTAGCATTGTATAACTACATGTTGTCTTGTCAGGAACACAGGAAAGAACATAGGCTACCTTTCTTCCAATAATTCGGTTCTCGTAGTTAAAAAAGTCAAAGTCAATAGTTAAAAAAGTCAATAGTTAAAAAGTGCTATTTATGTCAAAATATATTTAAAAAATATAGCTGCGCCAGCGTCGTCAACAATTAAGTATATTTCGTCATTATTCATCATGGATGCGCCGAAAAAAGCGTTTCCTAGCAAAGGAAAAACAAATGCTATGAATTGTAAAAATATATACATAATATGTATACAATCTCTGTACAATTTTATTCTAGATAATGTTTTATATTAATATTTTATAGGTAAGAATAAATGCTTTAACACATAAGAGATTGGGGCGCGAACGAAGTGACGGACACCAGCTAGTATTTTTAGTATCAGCTAGTATACTTAAGTCACAATGAAGAAGAATGATCTACTACCACAGAAGCAAATATATTATCTTGTATAATTCATAGATAATGTACCCAAGTCTCATAGAATCACTTCGTACAATAATTTATTTAACATTTGACTGCTCGAGTATTAATCAATCAGTGATGTCCATACATTACCGAGATCGACTCGAATTTATTTATAAACAAACTATAATCGATTTAAAAATGGTTTGATATTTTATTTCTGCGCAATATATATTGTTTTATTAACATAATCAAGTTTTTAAATTACAGTTTAGTAAAAATAATTTACTAAAAATTATTTTTTATAATAATTTATAATTTACTAAAAGTTTATATTTGATTTATTGATTTATAATATATGATTTTATAATATATTTATTAGTTGTAGTAGATTGATGTTACAAATATATAAATATCCATACCTATATAGATGATATGATAACTATAAACGCAAGACTGATTTAGCTGATATTACAAATATTGATTAATAAAATTATTGTCTATTAATATCAGAAATAAAAATATTAGAATCAGAATAAAAAATATAGAATTCCGTTTAATTTATTATTTTCAATAAATGAATTCATGAAGCAAATGTTTTTATTGGGAAAATAGTAGGGGACATATGTATGTGGTTAGGTAGTTTACAATTTCTTTTCAGGGGCCCTAACCAAAGTAAGGTTTTAAAACGATAACGAAACAATAACGAAGTTCGAAAACAATAAAATGTATGGTTATCGATAACAATAAATGTTATCGTTTCGTTATCGTTTAAAATTGTTACTTTGGCTAAGGCCCTAGTTACGTTATTAATTAGATGTCCAAAGATAAACAAATAGGTAATTAGACGAAGTTGAAGATTCGTAAACAGCTACTGAACCCTAATTGGGGACAAAGCACGTGGAAAGAAGAAGAAAGAACGAAATTTTCGTTACTCCGCTTCCACTCACTTCCACAAAGTAATTGCCACCTCACTTCCTGTTTGAATTATGATGATAAGCTATTAGAAAAATAGAATCCTTTTTAAAGGATTCGTAACTACGAAATAAGTCGTGTTGTGAGTCAGTTCTAAAGCAAAACAAACGAGTATGTTGCAGTATTAAACATCATATAATACACGGATGCATGCCCTCAACTGTGGACGCTTGGCCGCCTCACCAACACGCCCGGAATGATGCATGCATCGTCGAATCTTCGCCTTCCAGAGAAGGAGAGAGAGCGGATCTTCCTGTGTTGTAACTAAGTAATTAATGAAAGCTTACATTGCACACTAACTTAACAAAACATTTTATGAAATGTCAATTTTACTTAGTTTTCACTTTACTGTCTCTCGACTTTCTGCCTGTCTGTCGGCTTTCTGATCAAAATTAAACTTTTTCCAATATCCTTACATATTATAAAACTAAGCCCATCGCCGCGTCTGTCTTTCTGCATGTCTGTGTGCATGTTTGCAATTATCACAAAAACTTCTAAAGGGATTTTCATGCGGTTTTCATCTTTCAACAGAGCGATTCCAGGGAAAGTATAGGCACAGATTAGATTAAGGTTTTGTGTATAACTGTTGGAAGATGTCGGAAAAAAGGTCGAATAGGTTGTTGAGTATATCCAACTTAGAACTGCTGTAGGTTTTTGTTAATAATAAAAAAAGCACTATAAAACACAACAATACTCGTTAGCATGAAAAATAGTTTTGGAAACTCGAATAAAAATAAATATTTAAGTACCAACTTTCATTGTGATTACACTCAACTGAAATGTTCGTATTTTAAAAACTCGAAATGTAACCATCTCGAAATACGATTTACATACATACTCTTATGTATGTATGTACTAGTGATGTAACGAATATCCGCATTCGCATTCGCATTCGCAAATATCTTTGAATATTTTGCGAATATGAATGTGAAAGAAAAATACAGAATGTGAAAACAATATTAGGTAAATTAAACAAGTTAATTTACTCATGTTAAGAAATAACTAACAACAGTCTAACCTCAAATTTCACAAACTCATCCGAGCCGTTAGCAAAAACAAAACAAAATTTCAAACATACAAAAATATCGTTCTACCAACTTAACAACGCTAATTTCTTTATACTTCTAGCGCCGCTGCTACCGGAAATATTATGCGCGTCGCGCGCGGCATATTTTGAATCATAGATAAACGGCGCTAAATTTAAAAACTGAATATTCGTATTCGCATTCGCGAATGTCAACAACAGATGTTCGCATTCGCATTCGCATTCGCGAATGCTTAAAAACTGGCATTCGTTACATCACTAGTATGTACATTTGGACGCGCAAAAACGATTCTATTAATACTAAAGGAGGCTCCCAATCTTTTCTATTGCCGAGTATATCGTTCATCTGACAACGCTGGGAGGATCGTAACGTGTGCGTTTTATCTGCGTCCCTTTGATTGTATTCTATTTAACAAAACTGGGAGCCTTCGGGTGCTCCGGGAAGCCGTTGCGTCCTGGAACAATATATCCACTTAATAAATAGACCTTCTGTCGACCTATATTTGCTATGACAATGCCAGATAGAGAGGGAGAGATGAGGCTACATGCGGTTTTAATTATTTCTACATTAATATTGTTCTACAGTATTCTACAGTAGGTACTTTTAAAATCGTTTATCCTTACTGACTATAACGCACAACCAAAATTGCCAAGACAATAATCACTGCCTTACAGAATATCACCATGACAGTTTCAACACTTACCTACCTATGATGTGTATGTAAGGAATGCCCGAGCCTATTTCCCTATCCTCTAATCCTTAAGGTCGCCATTTTATCTTGAATCATTTTATCTAGGGTGTTATTAATAAGCTAGACGGCTATCAAGAGGCCCGCCAGCCTATATTGATATAAAGACTAAAATATTCAACAGTGATATTTTAAAAATGTCTGCAAAACTTGTTCCGCAGAAGTTAAAACGTGTGATTTCACACAGATTTATGCATGAAGCATAGTCCTTTGACTTTACAGGTAACTTGGCAAAAAATTCTTGTTCGTTGAATACTTAACTTTCACGTTGAAGAAAAACAGGGTTAGGAAAAAAAAAGCTTCATAAAATAATTTAACGGCCATCGTGGAACAAAAAGCTTGCGGTACTTGTAAACCATCGTTTTTTTAAAAAAGGGTAAAACCCTTTATGAATGATCCTTTGTTTCCCGCGGTTTGTTTTCAATTACAAAATATAAGCCGGCGTTCTCTCGGTATAGAGCTGCTGGATTTACTTGGATGCAGCGAACATCAAATTTACGGAAATTGAGGACTCTATCAGCCTTTTGTGCTGTCTCCGGCTGCTGTCCGATTCACTATTGATTCATTCTCACAATACCGCATTTTCTATATTTAGTTTGCGAATTTTTCATCTTATAAAAAAGGAAAAATGAAACTTAATTTTAGAAGTTAAAACATTTTTCTTAATTTGTTTATGTTAAATGTATTAAATTATAGAAATCAATGTCTCTACATAGCTGTTCCAACATATTAGGGATAGTTTTTATTTTTAGAGTATCTAGATCAAAATATGGTGAAAAAATAAAAACCAAATTACATATGAGAATAATACAAAATTATATAGGTACTTTATTGTACGTAGTTTGAATCCTACTTTTATTATAAATGCGATTTGGATGAAATTTGGCACACATATAGTTTATTACTGGATTAACATATTAGATACTTTTTATAAAAAAAAATGTTTGGCTGTCGAGGGATTGTTTAAAAATATAAAAAAATCAGGGTCACCGTCATACACAGCGTTATATCAGATGTTTTTTTTTTCAACGCGAAGTCGCGTGCATCAGCTGGTTATAAAATTAAGCCAGTAATGAAAGATATTTCAAAGACAGAGATTACTTCGTTTGTCTCCCGAGTAGAACCTTAGTTCGTCTTTAAAAATAAAACGATCCGTACCTTGTCAAATAAACTAAAAATAGCGATTTCTTGAAATTTGTCTTTTTTAATATTATCCTCAGGTTTCGCTTGTGTTCTTAGCTATATATAGTCCCACCTACATGGATCATTTGCCTGTCTGCCAACTGGTATTACTATAAAATAATTTCGAGTTCAGTGTGACCTTTAGTCGTCCAAATATTGAACCGTAAAATCCGAATTGACAGAATGTTATCACTAATTTAACATTTAATGCGCAGCCCAAAACGGAGGAAGCGAAAACCGTAAAACCGATAGAGGTCAGGAAGCATGTTACATATTGTAGTTGGGTATAATTGAGCTGTCAAACGTACCGGTCGTTAATCTTATCCGCGTCGGTAATGAGCGGAGTAAACAACGTTTTTTACGTAATAATACAAGGAAATAAGTGGAAAATTCTCTTTTCCTCATTTAAAGTACGGAGAGATGAAAAAGTTTCGCTTTAACGTGCTAAATCTACATTTATTAAAAAATATAATAATTTTATTGTAACGTAACGAATGTGCTTAAATTTTTACATAAAAGTTCAACCATTATGTAAAAGCACTTGTATTTTTGTAGGCGACTAAAGATGTCCTCTCTACAAGTCAACAGCTTTCATATTCGGTTCGTTTTAGTACACATTTTATAAAAGTTTGTTTGTCCTACACGATTTCTCATTCACCCCTTTTTGGCAAATATCTAGATTGGTTAAGATCTACTGATTTGTTAAATAATTCCTAATTAATATTAAATGCGAGTTCGTTTGTTTGGTACGCTTCCACGTCTTAACTCCTCAATCGATCATCATAAAATTTTGCATACACCTTGTCAAGGGTATAGAAAAAGACATAGGGTAGACATAGGTAAAAATCAATGATCCCTGGGACTGGGAAGTCGGTGACAAAGTTAGTTAATTATAGATTACAAATATTCTCATCGTGTCCATTACTTTTTATAATGTAATATTTGTATCCCTTAATTAAATAAACAAATAAAAAAATTCTATTAATAAATAGTAACTTCTCTAATTCCTATATGTATTCTATAAATGAATTTCACTGTTCAAAAGGTCCTTTTGAAATATTTATCGTGATTCTTTTAGTTAGGGCACATTGAATTATTAGGAGAGAAATTATTTGAAAATTAATTTAGTAAAATATACGTATTTTTGGGGATAGTAGATATGACCCAGTTTCTTTATTCCTTTGTCGCATAATTTTCGTTCCGCCTTTGATATTCATTGCCTCCTGATTAATATTGATGACGGAGCCGAACTAGTGGAAGTCACATGCGGGAAAGATTGATTGTTGAGAATAGTCTCCGGGTTTACAATCAGTGAAATAAATACACGTATACACGTACTCTTTTCACTAACAATAAATTTTTACTTTTGTACTTAATTTTTATTACCTACTAACTTTTGCTTGCGACTTCGTCCCCCTCATTTTATTCTTTATTGCTCAAATATTATCGTTATGTGTTGATTTTTTATTTATATTTGATCGTTCGGTATCAGTATTTTTTTCTAAATGAAAGTTACTCCTATTTCTGCTGTGATCATCTCGTACTCCAAGATTTTAAGCGTTCTTTATGATGTGTCGTTGAAGTGGTTTGTAAAGTTCCACAGTAGTTACTTGGTATACAGTTCTACTGTAGAAACCACTCACTGTGAAGATATTGAATTTGTGTTTAAGAGCCTTGTCGATTACTTCATTCTTTTCTTTTTCTATTTCTCCATTAAAATGGCTTTTTCTTTATCGAATAGTTATACTGATATTTTCTAATTAGTCTTAAACAATGTGTTAACCGACGCTTTTACCGTGTTGTCGCCACATTGTTTGCGGTAAGACTGGTAAGCTTGTTCACAGTTACTGACTTGTTTCTTTGTCCCATATATACCTACTACTGTGATTGTATTGTGTGCATATTCAATACGCTCTCACAATGAATATGAACGCCTCCACTGCATTATTATAGGGGATGATGGAAAATTGTGCAATAAGATAGAATAGATAATATTTCTTTTTTAATGTTAGGGTAGGCAGACTGGCCACTTGATGGTAGGTGGCTACCGTCGCCTATAACTCAAATAACGCCTCAGGTGATGCAAGGGCGCTTGCTGACTGCAGTAGGATAAAAAATAAGGGATTGGGAAGGAATAGGGGCTTGGCTAAAAATAATGTTCGTTAAAAATAAATAAGTTCGGAATGCATATTGAGCAAGAACTATTAAATAACCTTATAGTTTTTCTTTTCAACAATAATTTGAGATTTTCAAGTATAAAATCAACAAATAATGAGACACCAGTTCCAAGAAACTGGTATCAGTCAAATGATTTAATATTTTGTTTTAATACTTAATGAAAGAAGGCCTCTATATGACAACAACCATATTATAGAAAAGTGTACCTACGCATAGACATACAAAAATGCATGCACAGATGCTGCAAGGCACAGATGCTGCAAGGCACAGATGCTGCAATGCATAGATGCTGCAAGGCACAGATGCTGCAAGGCACAGATGCTGCAAGGCACAGATGCTGCAATGCACAGATGCTGCAAGGCACAGATGCTGCAATGCACAGATGCTGCAAGGCACAGATGCTGCAATGCATAGATGCTGCAAGGCACAGATGCTGCAATGTACAGATGCTGCAAGGCACAGATGCTGCAATGCACAGATGCTGCAAGGCACAGATGCTGCAATGCACAGATGCTGCAAGGCACAGATGCTGCAATACACAGATGCTGCAAGGCACAGATTCTGCAATGCACAGATGCTGTAGATGGCGACTACAGTGGGATTAAGGATAAGAGATCGGAAAGGGATAGGGAAACGGGCTCTTGCATCCCTTACTCCCTCACTGAAACATAACAGCACATATGCACGGGTGAAGTTTTTTCTGCAAATTATATATAAAAACTTTCCTCGTACCTCGATCTTTACATTAGTGAAAACCCCATTAAAATCCGTTGCGTAGTATAAAAGTTCCAAGTGTAAGTACATGCGGAGGGACAGACGGCTGGAAGCGACTGTTTTATTAAGATTTCTTACGTGTCATTCTTCAAGTGGTCTTATCCGAAATAACTTCTATCCGCCTAATAATCCAACAACTTGATTATATTGTTCTATTATTTACACTACGTCAACCAATGTTGAGTGTCATTTGTAAGCGGAGTTGAGCTGTAGGCGTTCCGTTACGAATGTTCAACCGATTAGTAAATCGAACAAGTCAGTGTTTCCAAGTTGGGAACTCCATGGAAGTCGTTCAGTTAATTTATCATGCGAGAGATAAGCGGCACAATTCGAAAATTTATTTGGATTTCCAAACTTGTCTTCTGTTTCGTTCTAACTCGTGGCAGACGATATTTTCTTCTCCTTTACAACTGAGTGGATGTCAATTAGCTTTGGATACACTTCGGGGTTAATTTTCTTCCTATCAGTATTTTCAACTTGTTCAAGATTAAAGTTAGATTACAAGTTAAATTAATTTCGCCTTTGAATGTTTACTAGATCAGTAGTGATCAGTTCGGTTAGGGATTTAGTAGTTTCAGGGGGTTAGTTTATAGTTGATAGATTTCGGTGTTTTGGAGTTTTACACGTGGGCTTGTTTCTCGGTTATGTAACAGTTTCAATTGGAAATTATTGTTTTGTATATTAATATGTATTATCGTTTAAACTTTATAGTATTAACGTATTATTTTATATTATTTTACGTCGATAAAATTTAGAAAGTTTGATACATTATATGTATTAATTATTCTCTTTTTACTGAACTTAAATGCTATGTACCTCGTCTAAGATAGTCTTGTCTAAAAATTAAGCCCCCCAAGAAGAGTGCGTAATGTTTAAATTTATTAAACTGTTTTTATTTTTTAGCTTTAGGACTATTTTAGAATAGATGAGAAGTTATTTAATCTTCTATATATTTTTTCGATGTGATGCATAACTATCGATTGCTTTAAAATTGAATAGAATAAAAATAGGATAAAATGTAGGACAAGATGAAGAGACTATTATCCCTTACTTGTGCTAGTTTTCTGTGAAAAGTGTGCTACACTTTAATATTATTCTGCAACCTTTTCCTATCTCTTCACAGATTAATATTAAAAATGTCAGCCACGCATTAAAGTTATGTGACACATAAAAGTTGGTTCCGATTAAATCGTATTTAAAGTCGTTTCCGATGCGGTAAACTGTATTGAAAGTATTGAATAGAGCTCTCGTCGGATCCTGTGGGACGCAATTTGTATGAAGCGGTGACGAGGGTTACCGACATAATTATCACGTCCTAATATAGCACTTCATGAAGGTGAAATGGTGTAGAAAATTTCTCTACGGAAGGTAAAGCTCGGATTTTTCACTAGCATTCATTCATTTCCATAATCTTTAATCACTATTTAAAATATTTGTGCCACTTTGTTTTTGGAATATATTTGTTTATGGCAGTTTAATTTTTTTTTTATAAGACAGATAGACTGACGGTCCACGGACGGTAGGTGGCATAATATAACC
Source organism: Synanthedon andrenaeformis (assembly GCA_936446665.2). Classification (NCBI taxonomy): domain Eukaryota; kingdom Metazoa; phylum Arthropoda; class Insecta; order Lepidoptera; family Sesiidae; genus Synanthedon; species Synanthedon andrenaeformis. The sequence goes on from OW387793.2 coordinate 385,052, forward strand.
TATAGGGGTTAGGAAATGAACTCATAGATTCTTATCGATTGTTAAAACAATCGAAAATTGTAATTTTTAGTTTAACTGTGAACTCGCGGACCATGGAAACTTGTAGTCAACAGTTTTATAGGGATTTATATTACACTAGCTGGTGCCAACGACTTCGTCCGTGATGAAAAATAAAAATAAATTTAAACAAATTCCAGTAATTTACTGGATGAAAAGTATTAAAAACATGTAAACAATAATTTTTATTCAGTAAGTTGCTAACACTGTATAATGTTACAGTGAGAAATTTGATGGGAATTACTCGGTTTTTTCAAAAATATAGTTTTTACAAAAAATTTTTTTTTGCTTTTTTTATATAAAATAGTCAAACAATTGATTTACCTGTTTATTCAAACAGTTTAATTGGTTTCAAATTAAATTAAATTTTCTGTATCACTGAAAATTTTATACGATGAATGTAGAAGTTTCCTGTTTTCGAAGTTACATTTCTGCTAGAGGTAACCTGTAGTTACAATTCGCCGAAGGCGCTGTGAAGGCCATACATCAATCCGCCAACTATCAATGTATTCTACTTTAAATAAAATAAAATAAAATATATTTTCATAGATAAATTTATCACGGATGCTTCCTACACAGAATACATGTGTAGTAGGTATACAAGTGGCTACCTAATGAACGTTCCTAGACGGCAGTGCGAAGTAGAGTGGAATACATTGGCTCGTTTAATGTTATTGTGTAAGAAATACGCTCGTATTATTTCCGCACTCTGTTCTATTACAAAATTGCATTTGCCTTTTTCTCGTGTGAGTACGTGAATCAATAGTTACTTGCCCTAAATAGATCTGCTGCATTCAAGGTAAATCCAATTGTTCCTTCGTGCTTCTATCTGTGATGTTGACTTCTAAAAACAATATTTTAGATACGGAATAAAACAAAGAAATCCAAAGAGATTACTTGAATACAAAAAAAGAATATGAAATATTGAATTTAAAAATAACAAGCTTATCCGAATAAGCAGACCGCGAGAATTATTTTTGCATCGGAGTCAGTTATGAATTTAATATCATTTTAACGAAACTAGGAATGATATTTAATTAAATTTGAAAATAATATTTTCTCAATATGTTTATTGGAGCGTCTTCTCACTTTACGAGTTCGCCCTTAGTCTATCCTACAAAAACTTAGTATTTGGATAGATCTTCTACGAGGGACATTTGAAAAGTTCTTAGCCTAACATACTTAATGAAACCACACGATTTTGAGTTTATTTTTATTTTTCAACATACTCTCCTCCGAGCTCAAAACACTTTTTCCATCGACCCGGTAAGGCTTCGATACCCGTTTTAAAAAAATCTTCGTCTAACTCCTCAAAATAAGCGTCCACGGCGGCTATGACCTCTTCATTTGTAAAAAAATGTTTACCACCTAAAAATTTTTTCAGCTTTGGGAACAGATAAAGGTCGGACGGTGCTAAATCCGGTGAATATGGGGGATGAGGTAACAATTCGAAGCCACATTGATGGATTTCTGCCATGGATTGCACAGAGGTGTGAACGCGCGCATTGTCCTGATGAAACAAGACTTTTCTTCTCAATAAACCTGGACGTTTTTCTTTGATTTATTCTCTCAAACGACGCAACAGGTTGCAATAGTAATCGGAGTTTATTGTTTCACCCTTTTTTAAATAATCCACGAGAATTATACCCTTTGCATCCCAAAAAACGGATGCCATGACTTTGCCCGCCGATAAAACCACCTTTGCCTTCTTTGGGGTGGGCGATCCTGCTCTTTTCCATTGTTTCGACTGTTCTTTTGTCTCAGGTGTATTGTGGTGAACCCAGGTTTCATCCATGGTTATAAATCTTTCAACAAATTCTATTGGGTTAGCTTCATATAACTCTAAACAGTCGCGAGAAGTTGTGAGTCGGTTGCGTTTTTGTTCCACTGAAAGCAGTCGCGGTACCCACCGCGCAGACACCTTAGAGAATCCAAGTTCAGTAGTAATTATATGATGTGTTCGCTCAGATGAGATGCCTACAGTCTTAGCTATCTCCTCGACAGTCAATCTTCGATCAGATAAAATTAAATCACAGATTTTTTCTTTGTTTTGATCAGTGGAAGCAGTTGAAGGCCGGCCACTACGGGGCTCATCTTGAATGGTCTCACGACCACGTTTAAACTCTGCCACCCGGTTTTTAACAGTCGCATACGAAGGAGCGGTCTCACCCAAAGTAGCAGACATGTCTTCATGTATAGCTTTTGGAGTTAAACCTTTCAAATTCAGGTATTTTATCACTGCACGATGTACAATTTTATCCATTTTCAAAAATAGCTCTGACTTGACTTACGGTATCACGTGTAAACGAACAATGAGTTACTGTGAATAAACTAAACTGTGCATACTTGTTGCTAAATAATGTAACTACTAAATGAGAGTAGTTATAAAAAAAACCAATGACTTTAACCATGTTAGACTAAGAACTTTTCAAATGTCCCTAGTATATATGTGGATATAATTAAGCTCACATATTAATATAAGCTTTGCGCCACATTCAAACCTCATACGGGTGGATTGACTAAGGCAGTTTTTAATTCATATTAAATTGTCGGCGATTCACTGCTTTAAATCTACAAACTAAAAATAAGTTTATTTAAAATAAAATCTTATCCGAAATTATATATATACACATTATATAATATAAAGCATCTCTCCCTTTGGTAGGATCCCAAGCATGCTGGCTGCATTAATTCGTTGTATGGCAATACTAATCTGTTGACCAAGGTAAGCTTTGTAAGCTTAAGCTTACAAGCTTAGCCTGACAAGCTTTAGAATCGCCGGTTATGTCGACCAAACGTTTTGATAAGATGTTTAAAAAAATTAAGAGTGTTGGCACCCCACGGACCCAACGCTTTTGATACATGAATAATAAATATATTACAAAGAGTGCAAATGAGACACGTGTTCATTGTGAAGGAGATTAATACTTTTAAGGCTACTCTACTAAATACTTAATTGAAATAATCATGTTAAATAATCTTTTAAAAGTGCAGTTGGCAAAATGAAACCATTAATTGGCAGATGTTTCAATTAATGGTATATATTGGAGGACTTTGTTTAGAGAACGCTTAAAGAAGCCCACATTGTAGCTTTGCAGAAACACTTTAGAAGGTAGTTCGTTTCAAAGTTAAGGCATTCGAGAGATAAAGTTTCTTCTTATCTGGAGCGCGAGCAGAAGAGCCTTAACTAAATAATGCGGATGAATTCCAAATAAAAAATAATCTGATTTTTTCTTTTTTAAAGATAAGGTCGACAGACAGGCAGACACTTGATGGTTGCAGGTTACCGTCGCCTATAACACAAGCAACGCCATAGGTGCTGAAAGTGGTTTTGTAAGAGCTGACATCCGCATAACAATGATTTCTGACTCAATAATGTTTTGTTTCTGATTGGAAATTTAAAAAAAAATCTATCTTAACATAACGTAGTCTTCGGTAAGTGGTTGTAGGTAATGTTTTTAGAGTAATTTGCAATAGAAATACTGCAAATTACTAGAATTAATACCCTGTATATCGAGTAATTGTTCGTATTTTAAAAATAATAGTCCTATAAATATCTTAACATGCACTCGCTAGTGATCGCGTTCGATAGGATTCATTTCGTGGTGTGTTAATTGCTACGATTCGTACAATAAGCTTTTTTTAAGCTCGATTTTAAGTCAAGAAGTACCTACAACTACAAGCATTTTATCTAGGCAGTCAGTACTTCCTTGATGTAAAAGCACTCATACTAGTCGTCTTGTCATGCCGTTGTCCCTTACTATTAATTTAATGAAGTTCGCCGGGTCACGTGTGTGGTTTCTGAATAGGCGAATAGGAATTTGTTATAGAAAAGATACATACTCGAAAAATGAACTTGTAGGCATTTTCTATTCTTAGTTCTTAATAGGTTTTAAGTAACGAACACCTTATTTTCGAAGTGGTTACTGGATAAACAACAACTAAACCCTACTGATTATGTACGATTGTAGGTTCTGTGTTATTCTCAAAGTTATATCTTTCATTTTTCACTACCTTATTTTAGAGTATAGATATAGATAGAGGTGTCTCCTTCATTGCTGAAGGTCGTGCCTGCTCTGAAATGCCTTGGTAGCATCGACCACCAGCTGTTTCCCATTCCACCCTGTCCTCAGCTTTTCTCATAGCTTCGCAACTCTAAGAGTGTGGCTCTTAAGAGACCGGCGAAGAGACCTCTTGCCATCCACTCTTCCAACCACCACCAGCTTCTCCAAGTTTTCTGGTTCTCTGCGGGCTATGTGCCCAAAGTAATTGAGTACTCTTTGATAGAATATAAACCAACAAATAAAAGCGGTGACTGACTAAATATTACTCATTAAACAAAGTATCCGTACTACTCGTAATATTATAAAAGCGAAAGTAACTCTGTCTGTCTGTCTGCTACCTTTTCACGCCTTAACTACTCAACCGATCATCATGAAATTTTGTATACACGTTGTTAGGGATACAAGAAGAGACCTTTGATCCAGAAAAAAGTACTCTTCCCGAGTAACCGTCTAAAAATACGAGTATAAAGGAAAACGTCGGTGCCACCGTCGTCACAGCGAAACGATTTCAGGCGTTATTACTTATACATTTTCTTTTTGAATGCAGACGAAGCCGCGGGCACCAGCTAGTATTATATATAAGTAAAGTAAAATAATGACAGGCGTGTTTCTGTGTCGTTAACGTCTGACGGCGTTGTTTTATCTCTTCCTTAAGGTGTATAACGCCGATTTGGCCTTGAATTATTAGGCTGATTTCCCCGCGCCACCCTCTACAAGAGATCGACCGCACAGAGATGGCAAAGAGTAGTATGGAGACTAGACGACAAAGGCACGACATAGTCGACTGAGCTTACTTTACTGCAAATACCTAAAAATTTATAATTATTTACAATGTAGAGGGATAATTCAGTAACAATGAAGCGTGTTTTGTTATTTAGGTAGTAAATTATGTTACCTAGTAAATTTTTTTACCCGTCTGCGCCACAACGAGGGTTATGTTTTTAGAGTGTATAGCGGCGCGCTCCCGGCTTCGCCCGGGGTGTATTTTTTCTATTTGTATTTGTATTCCGGGGGATTAGCCGGAACAAACAAACAGACAGACAGACAAAAATTGTAAAAAATGTTATTTTGGATGTTATTTTGGATTTTTTCTAAAATAAACGTAGTCTAAGTTACTCCTTATTAAATCAGCTACCTGCCAATAAAAGTCCCGTCAAAATCGGTCCAGCAATTTCAGAGATTAGCCGGAACAAACAAACAGACAGACAAAAATTGTAAAAAATGTTATTTTGGATTTTTTCTAAAATAAACGTAGCCTAAGTTCTAAAATAAACCCAGACAGACAAAAATTTGGTTTGGTTATGTGGTTGGTTTATTTTGGTGTATGTACTCATATATGGTGTATGTACGTATATATATTCATATGCATGTAGTAAAAAACGGTTATTTCAATATTACAAACAGACACTCCAATTTTATTTATATGTATAGATGTATGTATATTTCTTTATACGAATATAAAATATATGGTAAAAGAGCCAAACAACAGTTTTTATCAAAACAAACAATTTTTTTAATTTTCAGTAAAAACAATTGAGTTTTTGCACCAACCGTGCAATTTTCGCGTGGTACGTTTTGTTTGGGTAACGCTAATGCTGGCGGTAATAATTTTTTTTTTATTTTTTATTTTTTTTTTTAAATTCACCCAGTGAAGTGACAAGAAATTGAGACAAAAAGTGTTTTTTTTTTCATTTTGATAAAGATTACGAACTTTTTAGAGCGAGAATCTTGCTTCTTCAATTTTTTCAAAAAATCTATCGAGTGGGACAAAAAAGCGGCTGAGTGGATTAAATGGAAACTCTGTGGGGCTTTTTTGGGTATATTGAACTGTAAAAGGCACACTTAACATTTATTATTTTCTCCATATTTTTGATTCAGCGCTTGATTTTTCTAAAAGCTATCAAAAGCCCTTTTTTATAATTTTTAAATTCATGTAAATAGAATTAAAAAAAAAAAAAACAAATATTCTTGTAGAAAATTTATTCACGTTTTCATTTTGTTTTCGTTTTGTCTTGTCTTTTGCCATGTCTTTGTTTTGGTTTGGTTTTGGGTGTTATTATTATTAATTGTATAATTTTAAAGGAGGGGGGGGGAGTAAGGGGGAAGCGGAGGGGGGCTGGGAGGATGGTGTTGATAGATTACCTTCATTAAGGCCTTTCAAATGATACCTAACATGGGGGGTCTATTTGTAACCGTTGACCATGGTTACAATAGACAGCAATTGACCAAATTTCAAATTTGGTCTATAATAAATTTTAAATTCGTCTTCCTGAAACATCTCAGATGACTCCAAACACAACCCGACTGTGACGCGCCGTTTCCGAGTTTCGGCCGGGGGGGGTCCGAGGGGGGCGTCAAATTTTTTATCTCGTCGAGACGTCCCCGATGAGCCCAAATACGACCCGGCTGTGACGCGCCGTTTCCGAGTTTCGGCCGGGGGGGTCCGAGGGGTGCGTCAAATTTTTTATCTCGCCGAGACGTCCCCGATGAGCCCAAACACGGCCTGGCTGTGACGCGCCGTTTCCGAGTTACGGTCGGGGGGTCCAAGGAGGGGGCTGTCAAAAATTTTGGTGCCCCGGTAGACCGGATGACACTTTCCTTGGTGACTACCGATCACCCTCTATGACATTCCGCAAACGCCACCCTTCTATCCCTCATAGTTTCCGAGAACCGCTCACCAACTTTTTACCAGTGATAACGGTGTATCGAGGATATCGGATTTTTCTGGAGGTCACGGGGGCGTCCCCTACGTCACCACCTACAATAGGGAAACCCCCCACCGCTCCTTCTAGGAGAACAATTCGAGTCACTAGATACGTGAGTGGGAATCCGGCTTTATAGTGGCTTTATTTATTATTTATTTATTTATTGGGCTTTTTAATTTATATTGTATTAATTAATAATTAATTATTATTAATATTAATTAATTTAATTATTTAATTAATTAAAATTCATGAAACTTTCCTTCCTCTTTTGGTTTATTTTTGATATATTACGCTTTTGCCTCCTTTGCTTACTTCCTATCTTTATTAAATTTAGATAACAAGTATATATACAGATGAATAATTATTAATTGAATATTCAAATTGAATATTTCAGATTATTAATAAATTGAATATTATATTACAACATAATTTATATTTAGTTTTTTAAAGATTTAATTACCTAGTAAGACAAAAAAGAAAACCTATTAAAGTATTATATACACTATCATGCACTGTCTGTTCTGCCACTAAAATGTTTATTCTTTGTTTATTACGTAAAAATTAATAATTTGATGAGGTGCAACGCGGCACAGGTCCGTCTAGCATCACGACTCGCCCCGCACTGATTTTATGGACGAGAACGGGCTAGCGCTGAGTAAGTGGGGAATTTTCAAAAAGCGCTTTCAACAAATCATGCTACATTGTTATCTTCATAAGTGTACAAAATTTCATAATCTTTTGATAAATATTGTAGAAGTGAGATTGTTATAACTGAAAATAAAAGGGGTGAGTTTAGAATTTTTTTCCTGAATCAATTTCAATAAAATAAAAATTTTAATCCCAACAAATCATTTCTCATATCTTGTAGATAAACATATATTTTTATCGATGAAGAAAAGGCGTATATATAATGAATAACATTGTTACAAAATGTTGCAAAAATTCAATTTTTTGGAAGGATAAGCCTTAATAAATAGATGCTTACGTTACTTTGTACACGTACTGCAAATAATATAAAATATTAGGTTAATGTTGCCGAGTAGACTTATTAGAAAGTTTATGAGGATTTTGATAAGATTCAAAAACACAAATATTCTCTTTTTATAATGTTAGTATATAGATGTATGTACATACACAGTAACAAGTAAATAACAATTTAATTAGTCATTTTATTATTTTTGCCTATTTTATTATTGCTAAATCCAGCATGAACCTTTGAATTACATAACACATTTTCCAGTCTAACAGCGGAAATTAACAAGAACCGAGAAAATCAATCTTCCAGTAGGTATGAAAAATTTTAAAATTTGTTCCAAACCTGCTCACTGATCTAATAAAACCGTTAGAACGTATAAAAGAGAATTAAGGGAAACTTTTAAAAAATTTATCTGTTATTCGTAATTTCCGAGTAAAGTTATAGATTTACCGATTACGTTACTGACCGAAATTTTCTGAAACGGTTTCTCTTAAAGCGCGTTATACACTACTTAAAAAAGCTCGTCCGAGCTTATGAATAGAATTTTCGATTTGAAGATTCAACGGTATAGATTTAATTACTATACAGGGTGGTTTAAAAATCGTGGATCAAACGAAACAGGGACGTAGATGCGGTTATTTGCAATAAAAAAATCTCTCTACGAGTCCTTCCCTAACTCGATCCATTTAAAAGTTATGCCTGATTGTGTTTTTTTTTAAGAAAACACCAAAATTTGTACTAAATAGGCAAAAAAATTGTAACTTTTTAAAAAAAAACAAATTATGTACTGTTGCTTCTAGGTAATGTATCATCACTACAAAAATACAAAAAAGCAAAATATAGATAAATAGAGATACACAAACCAACACATACCTTTTGCTGTCAACACAAACAAAGCCATTGGAGTTACAAGTTAAAAAAAACATTATTACGAGGAGTTAAAAAACATATTAACTCTTAATAGATAATATTTTTTTGCACTTATATATTAATATATTATAATACTTGTTTTGTTGTGGTTTTGTGTGGGCGTGCTTTCATCTCAAATTGACTTCCTTTAGAATGTGGCTAAGCTTGCTTTTGGATGAAAGTGCGTCTGTTTTCATCTTTTGTTTTATTCTGTAACACTGTTTTATTTGGACATGCTGTGTACACATGTTTTGGGCCTCTGTCTAGTTCACTTCCATGTAATTATATCTATTCAATGTATTTAATGTCAGTGTGCTGTTTTGTGTACCTTATTGAATAAAAAAAAAAAATCTGGCTAGCTTGATAGGATAAAACAAAGAGAAAAAAGGAATTAGAGAAACTCATTCTTACTTACTCACCTTAACAAAACGGCATATACTTAATTATAATTATTATCTGTTATTTAACGAAGTTTGTCTGTAAGTCGGAGGTCTTATCTATGAGCGGAGGTTTCACCAGTGAATGCTTATGGGCTGATGATGGTGATAATAAATTATTATTTCATGTTAATAATATTAGTTGCTATGAGAAACTGGGTGGGTTAATGTAAACAGGATGTAATAACAGGATGTTATTTTTTTTATTTGGTTACCCCGCGCGTGTACACTACCCTTAATTGAGCGACATGCCGCTTATCTACTTAATTTGTTGGTGTGCGAGAGCGAGGCTATCGCGATGCCTCGCAGCCAACTCTGTGAGCCCCGGCAACAGCCACGGGATCAGAAGTGTACATTGGACATCTATATCACCCATATATCTATACCACGACTAAAATAAGCGAAATGAAGAAATGGTTATTTGTATAAAGGTAAAGAAAAAATGTCTAATTTTAATTCCACATTTAAAAGCAAAAGTTTACAAGCGTAATTGAAAGTCAATATCACAAGCTGTGAATTATAAATGTATGTTCTACAGAAATATTAATATATAAAGAGATTTGTAGTTTTGTATTTTTGTTTGTAATTAATAAACTCAAAAACTGCTGGACCGATTTTAAAAATTCGTGCACCTATACAAAGTTACGTCGACGAAGTCGCGTGCAACAGCTAGTACGTAATGGAGTCGCTCGGAAATAAATTTAAACATATCAATAACATACTCACCGTATTTTCAAAGTATTTTATTTATAAAAAATCTTAGTTCAAGTAATGACAAATTTAAGAGAAATAGACCTAGTTCCATCTAATCGGTATTTGTTGCCAAACTCCTCCGAAACGGCTGGACCGATTTTGATGAAATTTTGTGTGCTTATCGGGTAGGTCTGAGAATCGGCCAACATCTATTTTCCATACCCCTAAGTGATATTTTTTGTATGACAAAACAACGTTTGCTGGGTCAGCTAGTTGCACTCTAAAATAAGTAGGTAATTCTTTTAAAAGTTTCAATATGCACTATTTTACAGAAAGTGACAAACGATGCACAGCAACTATCAATAAATAAATTTCAATCACTTATCAAAGTAAAACAGTTTACTAACTAAAGCCTGGAATGCTCCCATGAAGTTTTTTGACGCAGTTTCTTCTCCGTAGAAACAGCTTTTCGCACCGATGGCAGATTGATTTATTTTAATTTATAGAAGTGTCTACCTGCGCCTGCGTCTACCATTTTGACAAGTGAGCGTTCAAGCCACTAAGTTATCACTTCTTTTCAGCGGAACGTCAATGTTTACTTAGTATTTATTTATTTACTTATACAAAATTCGCAGATAGACGTCGTTAAAGAATTCATTATTGGTTGTGTATATAAATTATAATACATGAACGTGACAGCCCACATTAAATTTCTTTTTACGTTTTTCTGAAAATAATGCATAATTTTTTTTTTTTAAATAATAAATAAGTTAATAGGACGTTTTAGAAAAAATATAAAAATAAAATATGAAGGCACTTAATATTTTTTGAAATTAAAAAAGACACTTTAGGGAAAAAGATACTTAATTACGAGACAAAAAAAAGTTGTGATTGCACGGACAATGTCATTAACAGTCACGATAGTTTAAATAGTATCGAAATACATTCGAATCCACTCAAATTGATACGATATTAAGGGCTATATTAATGGTCGTCATTCATTGTTCGGAGCCTTGTAATAAGGTTATTCATATGTAAATGTTGGGCACCGGTGGAACACTTCAGTGAGACCAGTCACCCATTAGGGTTATTGAGTTTGAAAACAGTAGGTACGCATTAGCATATTTTCCATATATGTCTTAATTGTGTTTTAATTTATGTTGTTATGTTATACTTTTCACAACTAATAGAAACAGAAAATTCAATATACTCAATTATTGAACTTTTAATAATATTATCTAAGGGTTAAAGTGTGAAATTGCCGTTTCATACTGATTAATTAAATCTTTTTTTTTGTAGGATAAAATATATGTATTTATCCTGGTTGTCTATATATTTTTGCCATATTGGAGCGAGGTTCGGCTAATATGAAGGATGGCGGATATCTTCTAACTACAGGTCAATGTAGTGTTAAAATTGTAATTGTAATGGGTCAATGTAGGTCACGTGAGGTCTTGTGTTATCATGAGCAATAATGGTGAAGGTCGTTTGACGAGTTACGTTTGTTTTGCTGCGAATTTCATCATCATTGTTGTGAGTTGGCCAGTGGGATGAAATTGAAATTTTATATTTAAAGCCTTATTATTTAGGTAGGTGCGTCGTTTCTTTTTAACTTTTAAGATACGCTTCGTTTTTGCAACGATCTCAGTTTTGAATGCGCTTATAGGCGATGGTAGCTACCCATCAATAAGAACAAAACCTGCCTTTTACTTTTAGTTAAAAAAAAAAAACATGTCATTCGTAGGACTGCACGTCAGAAGTGAAAACGTAGCTTCCAAAAATAATTGTATAATATTTAAATTCCTTGGCATTATCGAATTAGGTAAATACGATTATTATTGATCTCAATAAATACAAAAGAAAATATATGACACTGTCACACAATGACTTCATAATGACAGACCATTAAAAAGGTTTGACGTTGATATGAAACTAGATTATTGGTCAGAAGTGTATACCATATTGATACTTGTTATCATATCTAGTAAGTTTACTTTCATATGCTGTCATTGTCTGCTTATTGTTCTTTTTTTAAATTATTTTAAATTAATATCAGCTACATCAATGCTTATATTACATTACATGACAATGATTTTATCCCATCTCAAAAATTGTTCTTTTTAAATCATTTTAAATTAATATCAGCTACATCAATGGTTACATTATATTACATTACATTACATGACAATGTCGCGAGTTCAATGATTTTATTGCATCTCAAAAATTGTTCTTTTTTAAATGATTTTAAATTAATATCAGCTACATTAATGGTTACATTATATTACATTACATTACCTTACATGACCATGTCGCGAGTTCAATGATTTTATCCCATCTCAAAAATGCCCAACGCGCCTAAAGAAGTTTTCACTTCAAAAAAATTATTTACCTACGCTCGTCACTACAGGTATCACTGGTAGGGGATAAGTGGATTTTTTTTTTCAATTATCCTTACCAGTAGGGATACTTTTCCACATATCCCCACTGTTCGAAAACTAAAAAAATATTATACAGTCGTATTGATAAATGTTTTAAGAATTGTCCAACCACCCAAATATTCATATCAAATGTGTTTTGCATATACATTACTCATTTGAACATAACCTTTGTTGCGTTAAGAATATGTTTTAATATACATACCTATTATATTATTTAACTAGCTGGTGCCCACGACTTCGTCCGCGTTGAAAAATATCAAGTAGCCTATCCTGTGTCTCGTACGTCCAAATGTTTATCTACCAAGTTTCATGTAAATCAGTTAATTCGTTTCAGAGTTATGGAGGAACATACATACATACAGAAAAAAAATTGTAAAAATCGTCAATTTAGTTTCAGTATCATGTATAGAGCCTATAAACACGATATTTCTGAAAACAAAGTAACTTACTCCATGACCGACCCTTACAGATTTATTATTAGTATTGATATAAAATGCACCCGTCGTTGGAGTAAACATAATTATTTTCGTGTAAATATAAACGTTGAGATTGTCCATTCACAAGTCGAATAATGTATTCCCGTGCCGCTCCTAGGGTCAGTGATGTAAACAATTTATAACGATCACAGGGAATGTACGCAAGCGGGGACTGACTTTGTCTCGCGGTTTAACCCAACTCTGAATTTAAAAGAAATCTGATTTTCTCTCTGTCTCTGTCGTCCTTCTTTTCTACTTCTAATCTTATTTTTCAAAGCTCAATTCATATCATTACTAACATGGCCATATCCAAAAAATCCGATTCTCTCTCTGTCTCTGTCGTCCTTCTTTTCTACTTCTAATCTTATTTTTCAAAGCTCAATTCATATCATTACTAACATGGCCATATCCAAAAAATCCGATTCTCTCTCTGTCTCTGTCGTCCTTCTTTTCTACTTCTAATCTTATTTTTCAAAGCTCAATTCATATCATTACTAACATGGCCATATCCAAAAAATCCGATTCTCTCTCTGTCTCTGTCGTCCTTCTTTTCTACTTCTAATCTCATTTTTCAAAGCTCAATTCATATCATTACTAACATGGCCATATCCAAAAAATCCGATTCTCTCTCTGTCTCTGTCGTCCTTCTTTTCTAATTCTAATCTCATTTTTTAAAGCTCAATTCATATCATCACTAACATGGCCATATCCAAAAAATCCGATTCTCTCTCTGTCTCTGTCGTCCTTCTTTTCTACTTCTAATCTTATTTTTCAAAGCTCAATTCATATCATTACTAACATGGCCATATCCGAAAAATCCGATTCTCTCTCTGTCTCTGTCGTCCTTCTTTTCTACTTCTAATCTCATTTTTCAAAGCTCAATTCATATCATTACTAACATGGCCATATCCAAAAAATCCGATTCTCTCTCTGTCTCTGTCGTCCTTCTTTTCTACTTCTAATCTCATTTTTCAAAGCTCAATTCATATCATTACTAACATGGCCATATCCAAAAAATCCGATTCTCTCTCTGTCTCTGTCGTCCTTCTTTTCTACTTCTAATCTTATTTTTCAAAGCTCAATTCATATCATTACTAACATGGCCATATCCAAAAAATCCGATTCTCTCTCTGTCTCTGTCGTCCTTCTTTTCTACTTCTAATCTCATTTTTCAAAGCTCAATTCATATCATTACTAACATGGCCATATCCAAAAAATCCGATTCTCTCTCTGTCTTTGTCGTCCTTCTTTTCTACTTCTAATCTCATTTTTCAAAGCTCAATTCATATCATTACTAACATGGCCATATCCAAAAAATCCGATTCTCTCTCTGTCTCTGTCGTCCTTCTTTTCTACTTCTAATCTGTCTAATCCTAATTTTCTAATATCTAATTTTTGAAATCTCAATTCATGTTATTTTACTAACATGGCGATATCCGAAAAATGTGATTTATTTAACACTTCTTTATATTTGAACGTGTTTTACCTTCATGAAAGTCGCCAATATTGCTTTGCAGCTATAAATTGTGTCATCCGTCTGGAAGCAGTGACAGGTGGGCCTATATCCTTGTCACTTAATCACGTCCCTTATTTTTTTCATCTTATTTTCCTCTTGTTTCCTTTTCACGAGATATGGTGTTAATTTAATCCCATATGGACCATATGCTATATCCAAACTATGGACTGTTTAATTGTTCAAGGCATATTGACGTAATGAACATGCATTTAAATGTTTTATAATGTATGTATATATAATTAGTTGCGTAAAGATAAATTAACTAACGCCACGCTTATCGCTTATCAATTGGACCACCCAACAAAATGTAGTTTCTTATAAGTACAGTTGGATGCGACTGGTATATTGTTTGTTTTTTGGACAGCCCTTGAAGCGATTGAAGGATCGCAGCCGTTCTTAATGGGAATTGTGGTTATCACGTATTTCGAAGAATGTGTAAAGATCTTTTCTATTTTTAAAGCCTTTTCTTGGAAATTATTGAAATGTTTAGTTTTCGGATGTTTATTAGTGTGTCCAGCCAAGCCGACTCTAGTCAGCTATGGCTGGACACACTAATTTTTCTTTAAGTATTTTTCAAAACAGTTCAATTGAGGTAATGTTTGATTTCCGCAATTTTTTTAAAGTTTAAATTATATATTTTTTAGATGTTGCGTTCGGAAATTGCACTGGTTGACATTTTTATGAAAACTTATATTATATTAATGTTTACTATTATTTATTTTAAATATTACGATTTAAAAATTCCAATACAATTTACAAACTTAAATTTCAATAAATAAATCTAAATTTTATTCCTGTGAGTTAAATCGCTAGGCCGTAATTTTTCTGCGAGTTTTTAGGCACCAAAAGCACCCTTTTCGTGCTGGAGAGGTGAAAATATATTTCTCTGATATAAGTGACGTTACAGTATATCCACTCATTATAAATTACCCAATAACATGTCCATTTAATTATGAAAACATCAAAGATTAAATACATCTGTTAAACATAAAAACGAGAGGATATTTTAAAAGCTCCGCAATTATTGTGAAATAATTTTATCATTCTCGCATCATAGCCAGAGGTAAATAAATGCGCGAGTTCTGACCGCTGGCACATCTGTTTAATTAATAATATATACATATACACATATTACATGAAATGGTAAATTTGCAATTATTTTATAATTTTATTATAGATATACAAAAAATCCGTCCGTGTGAATTTTGAATGTTACCTTTTTAGTCGCACTTGTTAAAACTATTTCAAACAAATAAAACGCTATAAGTAATAGAGATTTAAATATGAAATTGTCGTTTTATCACACTGCCCACTTTGAATTTAAATTAAACCATACGGTGTCAGATATCAGAGTGAAATTTTTTCAATAGAAAAGTAAGTATAGTAAGAAACAAAAAATAAAAATTGATTGTTCGACTCAATTTTTTAGCGCGAAAATCAGAGTAATTTTCGAATATGAGTTCCATCGAATGCTGTGTTTGAAAAGGATACAGCTACGGACGCACTGTGCGTTTTAGTTTTAACTACTTTCGTAGTGGAAATTTCGACTTGAATGAACCACGACAAATGAAGATAAATGATTATCCGATTACAATGATAACGGGGGTAAATACTTTAATTAAATAAATATATTTTATCCTACAAAAAACCGTTTTAATTTTTCAGTACAATGTCATACTTTATCCTCAATATTATGGTATAAATCAACGTGTTTTAAACAGTACAGTTTTTTTCACAATTCAGCTATGAGGGAATTTTATTTATTTTCTTAACAGAGAAGTGATTACTGAAAAACTATTAAATTATTAAACTATTAAATTGTTAAATTTACTATGATACAGTCATATTTACTGAAATATTGTGTCTACAGCTTACTTCACAACGTCTAGATTACGATCAGAAACGAAGTAACAGTGAATTAATAATTTCTGATTCCAAGGTCTTATTCACGACAGATAATATTCAACCAAAAACTTTTCTAGACTATATTACTTACGATATTCTTACGGAGGATATCGTACTTGTAAGGATTTATGGGCGATTATTATGAAGGGTGCAAATATTAGCCGAGATAATTCTCAAACATCCGCCCTTAAAAAGCCCTCGGCTCTTGTTTGTTGAGCGGAATAGGAATCGAGGCTCGCAATTCCGCTATATCAGGCAGCTCTAGTAAAAATTGATTACACAAGGGCGAAGGCTAAGAGATCTTAGGGTTCCTTATGCTTGTACACTTTGCCGAGAGGTCGCACATTGTCAAGTGTGGGGCCAAGATGGCAGCGTGTGTATATGTTACGGCTAAAGATAGGTGTGAACATAAACTTAAGATTAGCCGGCTAATCTTAAGTTTATCTTCGAGAGGCGGCTAAAGTTCGATATCATGTTAGTTTGCGTCGTGAATTTCCATCTTTAGCCGGTTAATGTGCACATTAACCGAAACGAAACGGCTAAAAATGTTTCGATGGATGCGCCGGGGTGAACATGTCGCTTGAGGGGGCGGAGGGGAGACGATGCGCGCAGACAGACAGGCTGACGGTCCACTTGATGGTAGGTGGCTACTGTCGCCTATAACACAAGCAACGCCATAAGTGCTACAAGTGCGCTGCCGACTATAGAAGGATTAAGGATTAAGGATGGGGCTCCTTATTATTTTATTTTAATGACTAGATATTGTTTTAAGTTATTAACACTGCAGAAGTTTTTTTTTTGTAATTTTAAATACAGAAATATCTGTAATGAACAAATGATTTATTATTATTTTATTTTAATGAATAGATATTGTTTTAAGTTATTAACGCTGCAGTAGTTTTAATTCGTAATTTTATGTGTAATGAGAATGATTATTTTTTAATAAAAGTTTTCGTGTCGAAATAGTAAACATTGTTATACCGTTTCCTTTTTCATTTGCTTCTACATTTTTAGCCAAGGGCCTGCAGTTAAAGTTAAGTTTAGCCGGCTAATCTTAAGTTTATGTTCACACCTATCTTTAGCCGTAAATACATACGTGTATTTCATTTGTTGTTTGAGGTAAAGTAGGGAAAATAAAAAATAATTTAAGCGTAAAGGCAAATCAAAGTTTTTTTGTGAAATAAACAACTTTTTTTGAGCGTTGCACATAAAAATAATTATTTTTATAAAGGCTACTAGAATATCAAATAGTATAAATAATTAATAGTTTTTAAAATAACAAAAAATGAGATTTAAAGAAATTCAAAGGAGCGATGATTCTTTTATTTAGATTCTTTAAGTAAATATCAATCACTCTAAAATTTTTAAACGAAGCTAGGGTTGATTTCCCATAGCGATCAGTTGCAGATCGCTGAGTCTCTCACAAAGGCCATCCTCGATGATCCACCCCTTCTTCCATTCTTGTTGACATAAGCCGCACTTTCCGCACAATGTTTACCCTCCCAGCCTTTCTATATTGTTTTAGGGCGGTTCTACATATGTTCACGACAGAAAAGGCCTACATACCTACTTATTTTTAACGGTCAACGATTTGTAGATATTCGAGATTTGTGGCCTCCACGTCCCAAAGGTTCGAAAAACGAAGAACCGGAACATTTTTGGATTTAAAAAAATGTAGCAAAGACTATTTCTTCAGCTTATTTTATTTCTTATATATTATTTAAAGCTAATATTAGTTTCGTAAGACGATAATAATTATATCATAAAAAAGATAGGCTATAACGCTACCCACTAAAGTATTGTTCATATATATTATTTATATGTTTATGTCTATATCAATACTAATAATAAATCTGTAAGGGTCAGTCATGGAGTAAGTGACTTTGTTTTCAGAGATATCGTGTTTATAGCCTCTATACATGATACTGAAACTAAATTGACGATTTGTAGATATTTTTCTGTGTATGTATGTTCCTCCATAACTCTGAAACGAATTAACTGATTTTCATGAAACTTGCTAGATAAACATTTATACGTACAGGACACAGGATAGGCTACTTAATATTTTTCAATGCGGACGAAGTCGTGGGCACCAGCTAGTTATATATATATCTACAGTCAAGTGTAAAAATATTTTTTGGGTACATTTTTGCATGTGAGATGAAATGAGTATGGTAGCTTGTGCCAAGCGATAAATAAGGCCTGGATCCGGCTGTGTTCTAATTCTCTCACGATTTAAAGCCTCTGTCACACGAATGATATGTGAGTTGATGACCGCACGTATGTTGACATGGGTCGGTGCACACGCCGGCTAAAATACGATAGACCTGTGTACAAACTTAGGAAGGGAAACGCCATAATACGCGTATGACATGAAAACTGGGGTTATTATACGAGTATACTTGTGGTTCAGAAGTATTTATTTTTTTATATGACAGTATAGAGAAACCTAAACTTTAAGAACGAAATAGTCTTAAGTTTTTATTTAAATTATAATCCAGATCTTTTGTTCAATGTAAATTGCCTAGCATATGACTAAGATTTGATTAAGTTTCAATTTAGAATATTTCATTATTACATAATTAAAAGTATTAAAGAAATTATTCAGCTTTAATTAAATATTTCATTAATTTGGAGAATTATCTGCAAATTCTGGGGGAGATAAAGAATTTTCAGACCTAGAAAGTGGAATTAGTACTTGCGGGATCTAGATAATTGTTGTTGGGTTGAAGTCTTTTATTTTTTATTTCTATACATTGAAGCGATTCATCTCAAAATTTACTTATCTGATGGTATAAGTGAAGATAAGGTCAAAAATAGAGTTCGCTTGCCCGTTTTCATGATCTACATTCAAACCGAAGGCCTTAAAGAGATAAAATGACTGAGTAGTAACATCGGTTATTGGCAACGACATTGCCGACAGTGAATTTGGCAGTAGATAGATACCATTAACAATATGTAATATGAATCTTTAGAAGGCCAACATGCCTTAACCATGAGTCGAGTTGAGATCCAATAACAGAGTTATAAAGAAAGGAAAATAATTCCCAAAGCGAAACCTGATAAGTTAAGAGGCTGTTCTCACGGTGAAGTTGATACCTGATCGAAGTCGCGCATCATGGATCGTCAAGCTCTGATGGCTCGCGTTATTCGTTCACCGATCGAACTGCAAGGTCCCTCTATTTTTATACCTATATTAGAGAGAAGTTCCAGTTTTATTTTATCTATAGTGAAATACTAAATTTGTCTTTCATTGACACAGAAAGAGGTGGGTTTAAACAGGCATTGTCTATTGATATTTGTTTACCTAAAATGATTGAGGTATGAAGAATACATTATACTCTTTTATTTATGTAATTTTGTATATCTATTTTGTCATCTGACAATTTATTGTTTATTAACAGAGTGTGCTATTAATTTGAACAAAAAAGCAAGGATACCTACGTAACTCGCCTAATTACTCTAGGCGATAGGTGTGCGATGGGTCAGTCTTGTCATCTACGAGTAGATACTACCATAGAGAAAATAGTACTTTAACCAGATACTACTCATCAACAGATAACACTTAAAACTTATTATATTACAATAATATAACGAAATAACTTCGCAGCGACATTCTTAAACACAACACGCTTTATAAGATTAATTAAAAACAGAGTTTATATTTTGTATATAATTATGACTTTACAAAAATGATATTTGTGTTTGTTTGTGTGTTTGTTGTTGTTTTATGAGTTAGTGAGTGGTCAAACATATATATCCTCAGAAGGATGGTATCCATGCGGCCTGTACAATTCGCGATCTAAAGGATTTCTTAAAGTGAGCACACTATATTGTACAATATGTGTGAGATGAATAGGTACCTATTTAGGCAGGTAAATAAATGATTTCTTGATGATTATTTTTATTCATAAGTTTTTTTGTTGCAGTCCCAACAGCTCATGTCCAAGGAGTATTGGGGAAGAAGGCATCGCTCCCTTGTGATATCCAACCTCTCGCAGTCGATGACCATGTGTCTATGGTGTTATGGTTTAAAGAGGCTGACGGCGAACCATTATACAGGTAAAATTTTAAATAGGCTAAATTATTGTGTCTATTACTATAAGAAAGGTTCCGCATAACCTTGTTTCATGTAATTTTCATATAATTTTTTCATGTTAACATTGACAGACAAGCTAACTGTGACTTGACGGTAGCCACTACTATCAAATGGACCGTCAGCCTGTCTGACGACTTTTACATAAAAAAATTAGCCGGCGTAGATTTCTTAACTAAATTATTGTCCCAGATTGCTCAAGTCTCTTAATTGTTTTAGTAACACAACCAGAAACGTACGATAACAATGAATAGGTCAGAAAAACAAGTATGACCTAAACACTTATTTTTTAAAAAAACAAGTTATCTGAGTGTCTATCTATTATTTTGGTTGAATTCGTGAATTTTAATTAAAGTCTCTTAAAATAATATAAAGTCTAATTTATTATTAGGGGTAATGGTAATTTTTTTATGTTAAGCTCGGCAGTCAAGCTGAAGGTCCACTTGATAGGTGGCTACCGTAGCCTATCACACAAACAACGCCACAGCTGGTGCTGCAGTGGATGCTGACCTATGTCGGTCGTGGGTTTTATATTCTCAATTTTCCAATTTTTCAAATTTCAAATGTTATTTTTTTGTGTCGGATATGCGGATGTGCAGATTGTCTGTCTGCATATACGCTAACTTCTCCTAAACCATGCAACGCATTTTCTTACGGTTTTGAACCGAGGAAGGGTTATGTATATAAAAGAATGCACCCGGGCGAAGCCGGGAGCGGGTCGCTAGTTAATAAAAATTAAAAAAAACAACGAATATTTAGGCATCTCTTTGGGTTTTAGCCGGTACGAATTCGGCATAACCCCGCAGTCTCCCCTACACTGCCGGGCATCCAAGAGGATTTCCCAACGTTAAAAAAAAGTTTGTATGTTATACCTAGGGATTATATTACCTAATTAATTATACGACTAGGATTGTATTAAATCAGGTTAACAATTTTATGAATACATAAAAGATTCTAGACTAAAAAGAGAATATTGCCAGATTACCCTTTATGATATGAACCTGATATCGTTGATGGAAGAAAAGTGCGAGTCGCCCAGTTTAAAATTTCTATTCAATTATCTGGCTCGTAGTAACTATGGACTTTGTCTCCGTTATGAGTCACAGAGAGCGCGAGGACGGATGAAGGCATCAGACAAAATTAACGCTGAAAGTATTCCTTCGATTGTAGTGACATTGTAGGAGGTTATAGAACCTACCTAACCTACTGAGAGCTATATAGAAGTTCATAATCAGTAATACTCTCACTTCTAATTCAATGAAATTGCTTAAAGAATATTTAATTACACGTATTTTTTTTTTTGAATTTAATATTTCTAATTTTCTGTTAGGGTTTTTTACGAGACGACAATTAACCTATCCTCACCTGGTTTCTTGCCTTCTAACCTACCAGGATTACCGAACCCTTATTAGCTGACGCATTCAAGCTTAATTCTATTATTACAATTCATCAAGTGAATCGTCAGCTTTTCTACTACTCTTTGTAAAAAAAATGTATTCTTTAATGTGAAGGGCGCACCAGGTAAGCTGATGGACCACTTGGAGATAGGTTTCTAACAACGTCACCTTTTAACATATCTCCACTCGAGAACCTTCCGGCCCCAGATAGTGGCCCAATTTACTTAACACTCCAACTTACTTAAGTATGTCAGATTTTCTCATTCCTCGAGAAAAGCCCTCTCCATAGCTCTTGGAGCGACGTTGAGCTTTCTTACGAGGCTCATAGTTAAAGACCACTTTTCATCGCCACATGTCATCACTCAAGAGTAGCGACTAGTGGACTTTTGCGATGTGGACCAAATGCTATGTGGACATTTTGAGATGTGGACCAGTGTAAAATTTGCAACGTAGACCATATGCGAGTAAATCTTGTCAACGCCATGTATGTCATTACCTTTTTTCTATGAGAGACTATCATTTACTTAGTAAGCAATTCTAGCAAGGTACCGAGGCAGTGCGAATTGACACGACGCAATGCAGATTTGTAGCATTACCTGTCGTAAATAGAATAAACTATAATATGTTTTGTTACAGCTACGATGTTCGCGGTCGTTTAGCAAGCCAGCCGAAGCTGTGGTCATCTCCTTCCGGGTTCGGTACTCGAGCTTTCTTCAGAGCTGCTGCCTTGCCCGCGGTCTTACTCGTCGATAGTGTATCAAAGAGTGACGCTGGGGTCTACAGATGCAGGGTTGACTTTAAGAACTCCCCTACGAGGAATTTGCGACTGAATTTCACTGTCATAAGTAAGTAAGATTTAGTGAATATGATAAGTTCTAGAAATTATATTGTCAAATGACTTGTCTTTTATTAAAAAAGCAACATCATAATATTTATAAACGGTTGAAATTTTGATATAAATAATTAGTGTTCGCTTGCGAATTTCCTGGTTACTATTTTTTATATTAAGTACGAAATAAAGGCTGAAGTTCCTCTTGATGGTAGGTGGCTATAACACAAACAAAATTTAGATTTCATAGTAAATTTCTGAGTAAAATTGCCATTAAGAGTCAAGTATTGGAGGCAAGAAAGCCACTCAATATAAGTATGAAGTAGCTTTTACTGGAAATGTGTTTATAGGGAGGCGGAACATTTTTCAAATAATGCTTAGTATGAACAGTGAATTTCATTATTCGTCACGTTCTCGCCCCGCGGGAAATACATTTGTTGTCAATTTCCAAAGTCACCAATCCACAACTTATCACGATCAAAAAGTCAACAATGGACCTCATGACGAGGCGCTTCTTATCTTTACGCTGTAATGACACAGTGTCTAAAGATCACAGTATAGAAACTAAATCTTAGTTGGACAAATTTTTTGTTTCAAATTTTGACCATATCTGTAAAATGCATTGAATGCAAACTACCGTTTGACAGTACTTCGTGATAAAATTCAAATTTTCCAAAAATAATAATATACTCATTACCACCAAAAGTTAGTTAGTCAAAAAATTAATAACGAAACAACAAAACAGTCACTCTAATTGATCTGTTATAATTAATCTAATTAATAAAATAGGAATAATAAAAAAATTGAAATAAAATTAAGAACATACAATAATTAAAATTAAAAAAACTTAGCTTTTTGTTCTTTCTTTATTTAATTGTTAATCGAAACAGTTCATTGTGTATATATAAGTATTATGTTATAAGTGTCTTTACATTATTTATCTATGTAATTTGATTTTGTAAATTTATTTCCATAAATATCTTAATCATGTCTAAGTAATTTATTAAATATGTTTGTATAGTGTATGTTTGTATAAAATATATTGTAATATGTTTGTGTAGTGAGTCACAAAAGGTGCTGCAGATGCTTGTCCAGCATCTCAGCACAATGCTGAGCCAGCATCTGATTCACTGCTGCGATTCACACACACATCTTTTACGTGTGTTTTTTATTAATTTCTGTCTTGTGGTATATGTTTATGTATTAAGTTTGTGTTTTTGTGTTGCGTGAATAAAATTCTTTCTTTCTTTTTTTCTTTCAACTTGTCCTCTTATTTTATTGAAATCCAAATTAAGGATTAATATGCAGGAATATAATTGTAATAAATTTTTTTATAAATAAAAATATATAATAGCATTTTGTTCATATGCAAAAAAAAATATTTACGACAGTTGCTTATGATCTATTCTTAATTTGAATTTGCACCTAACAGACATTAACTACCATTTTTAAATAAAATGTGCCACTATTACTAAGTGGTGTTGTTTGGTGTACATTGGATTAATTTGGGCAAATTTGTGTGTGGCGTCTCATTAGCAAGGTTCTAGAACGCTAAAGAGACTTTTGTGATATTTTTTTGTAAAAACATACATTATGATCATACGAGGTCGTAGGTCGTAATAAAATGATAACATTTTGCTGCAAATCCCGTTCAATTATGCTATAGTTTTCATTACTTTATTAATAGGGAAAAATAGGTTAGGTATATGTGGGGAACCTATATAAAATTTTAAGGAAATTATTACTAAATCTGTTTTTTTTTAGAGCGTAATCTACGACTACGTAATCTCATGATTTGACATACAAAATAATAATAATAAATAATAATAATAAAGCTTTTTAATTCCAATAACTATAACCTAATACAAAAGAAAATTTCATTTTTTTTTATAAATATTTCAATTTTATAGTTTGGAAGCCGTCTGGGTATAAGCCTCCTCCATCTTCATTCAGTTTTCCCTGTTTTTAGCAACCTGTAACCAATTTTTACCAGCTACCGCCACTATATCGTCCCCCCAGCGCATCCTTGGTCTGCCTGTGTTCCTTTTTCCTACAGGTCCGGTCCACTTTGTGGTTTGTAGTGTCCATCTTTTATCTGTGTAGCGAGATATATGGCCTGCTCATTTCCACTTCATCTTTAATGCATCTGTCAGTTTTGTCCGTTGTCTTATAACTTTGTTCTTGATTTTTTGTACCTTTTTTAGACTTAAGATACTTCTCTCCATTGCGTGTTGTGTAGTCAGTAGCCTATTTCTGATCTTATTTGTGTATATCCATGTTTGGCTTGCGTAGGTCAGGCTTGGCAGAATACAGGTTTCCATTACTGTTCTTTTCATCTCTATGCTGTAATCTCCCTTTAAAATTTCTTTTTGTGCCCAAAACTTCACTAACTAACACACGACAAGATATACTAAAATGTGCCACTTTATTCTTTAAAGAACTTTATTCTAGACTACCTGAAGACATTAACGAAGAAAGCACCCAGAGTTCTGAGAGTTTGATTGCAGGTGGTATTGATAGTGTAAAAGAAATGGAAATTCTAAACCTTATACAGAAATTAAAAATAAATAAGAGTGCTGGACCAGATAACATCAGTAATGAAGCTTTAAAATTAGGTGCAAAGATTCTCATACAAAATAATATTCAATATTAAATATAAGGGTACTTACCAATGAGAAATCTCATTCAGTTCCCACATGAATCAAAACCTTTTAATTTCCATCACGTCTCCAACATTATATCAGCTAAATTAGTTTTCCGCGTTTCAATCGCTCTGCAAATGAAAGGGAGTAAAGCAAAAATATAAATTTATTCGTAGAAATCATTTTCATTTCCCTTTATTTTCACATTTTTAATTTACGACCAGTTTGTGCGTTGGAGCGTCGTCGCCGTCGCGGAGATGTTTGGAAGACAAAAAAAATCGGTCATGTAATGAAAATTTTTGGAGTTTACTCCTTAAGAATCGATTTGCCTATATACAGGGTGTGGCCTGTAATAAGAGCAACAAATTTAAACGATGATTCTATAGAGTATACGCAGTTATCTTAACCTAAATATAATGCTCCAAAGTACCTATACTCAGAGATATAGCTATCCAAAGTTACGATACATAGTCAATGAATTTCATGATAGCTAAATTGTCGGTTATCAGTCGTTAGATGTCTTCGTACAGGGTACTGCGGCGAGAACGTAGTACTCCGACTGGACACATTATGTCTGTAGTAGTACATTGCTGGCTCGATGAATTTTGTTAGAAAATAACAGTAAATTTGTTTTTCATTTTAATTAATTGAAACCATTTGGAATTAATTACTGGTTCGTTAAAGGGTCTATATTTTAATTTATTGCTTTTATTAAAGGCCAAACCCTCTATATATAAGCCCGTGGTATGAAAATTTATGGAAGTAAAATCAAAATTGTCACACGAAAGCGCTATGTTATGCGTTATAGTTACGTTCTATTTTTTTGAATATTTTAGAATATCTGAAGTTTCAGAAATTACGCCATCTACACAATTATTATTTAAAAAAATATTTATTTAAAAAAAGAACAATGTTGTATGTCGGAACAGAGTAGCATAACAGTTTTAACCACGGAGGATTCGACTTTGCACGGTCTTTGAGAAAATACAATTATTACAAAATAAAAGAACAAAAACGTTACTCAAGCAATTTTTAACAATTTACAGAATTTTATTAAATTAGTCCGTAGAATTCAGCTCATTAATTGAAAATTGTTGAAATACGTTGATTGTTCTCCGTTTGAAGTGTTTTATTTAATTCAATTGGTATTTTTATTGTCTAATAAATTATGAGAGACATTGTTTAATTTATATTGTATATAGCTCCTCCGAATCGCCCTACAATAATGGACGCGAAGACTAGAGACCAAGTTCGTCTAATGGAGCCCTACAACGAAGGTGACACCTTGGAACTCGTCTGCGAAGTTCATGGGGGTGAGTCTTCATAAACATTACAGAATTAAAAAAAAAACTGTCTATTAGCACAGAAAATGAGCAGTGATAGGCTAGCTGGACGAATGTTCTAATAATGCGGTAGACGTTACTTTAAATCTTGGCCGGCCTGATCTCTCAACCTTCCAATTTTTTGCGTATGTGTAATGTAGACAATTCAATGTTTACACACTCGTTCTGACGTTTCTTTTTGAAGTGAAACTTCTATATAGACGGGGTATTAGGATTTTTCTGTCACGAAAAAGCGTTACGGCCGCGTGGAGGGGTAGACAATATATCGCGTGGTCAGAGGAGGCAACTTGTCCGTTGAAGTTTCACTTCTAACTATGTGTCTCAGTACACATTTTTGTGTTATAAGATCATCAGGCAGGTTGATGGCCCACTTGATGGTAGATGGTTACCGTCGCCTATAGCACAAGCAACGCTGCAAGTACTACAAGTGCGTTGTCGACCATAGTAGGATTAAGGACGAGGGTTTAGGAGGAGTTATGTGTGAAAGAGTACTTACTACATTTATCTGGTTACTTGCGAATCTGGTTACCCTCGTACACTACTGATTCTCGGGAGGAACATTGCTAGGAAATCTCCATTAGTGAAAAGATTAACCATCTTCGAAAACATGTGAAGTCCAGCCGATTCGCGATGGGCTAGCGTGATGGATTCTAAGCAATACCTCCTCTCACAGAGTAGTCCTGTGCTCAGCATGCATATCAGGTATAGCTTACATATACCTGCTTATATAGTGTAGTACAGTGGCACCGAACAATGACGATGTGGTTAATTCCCAGGCGACCCCCGACCACGAGTTACGTGGTACCTTGAAAACACAGTTATCGACGACTCCTACGAACAGCGCAGTGATGGAATCACAGTGAATACTCTGACCTTCCCGAGCGTCGGTCGTCAACATCTGAACACTCGACTTGTGTGTCAAGCAGCCAACACTGTCTTGGCTCCGCCCCAGACGAAGGTTCTCATATTAGATATCAACTGTGAGTATTCGCTGCCTATTACCTTAATTGTTTAGTTTTTTAAACTAAAAGGCTGCTAACTTCTAACCATCAAGTTAGAAGCCTTTAAGTAGCCTTTAAGAGAGGATTAGCCTGTGCTATTATTTGCTAGACTCAGGTTTATCGGTGGGAATGTTATATGTGAAGATTGATACATAACAGAGACAACCATCACGTTTGGACTGATTTAAGAAATTATTAAAATAATGCAATTGCTATAGTGTTTTGAATATTAATATGGTTTGTTGCAGTAAGGCCACTTGCTGTTCAGATTGTGAACAAGAGTAGACAGCTGTCAGCAGACAGGAGTTATGAGGTAGAGTGTCGGAGTACAGGGTCAAAACCGGATGCATTGATCACTTGGTGGAAAGGCAGCAAGCAACTGAAGAGGAATGTTAAAAATGTAAGTTATTGCCAATGGTCATCGCCTATATGTCTCTCCAACTATGGAGGACACACACGAAGTCAGGAGCACCAGTTCTGTTTAAATAAAAAATATATAATATATTTCTTATTTCTAAAATACTTGTTTATATAAAAAATATATTCCTTACATTTAAATACCTATAGTCTTTCGGCATAGAGCTCTTTTAGTTTCTTTTATTGATTTCTATCCGCTGCCATCCTAGTCCAAAACGGTCCCAGAGTCAACCTCAGCTCATCTTACTATGTTCTCATTTGTCAACTCCACTACACTAGCTTCTCCACTTATACTTATATCCTTGCTACAGCATAGCATTTAGCCAATTAACTTAAGTTGGTAATCTTGTCCTTTAACTTTACTGACAGAATACCCCATTCCATGGCCCTTTGACATTTTTGACGTCTCGGGAAAGTTAAACAAGGAAATATGCGAGTTTGCTTTTCTCCAGCCATAAAAGATAAATCATGGCCACAAGATAACTTTAAAAGAGGCACTTTTATTAAAAAAAAAAAAATTAATTAATATACAGCAGTTACAGTACAAAAGTATATTCTAACCGACAAGCCCATGGAAATATGTATTTGTATTAAATTGTTTTTGCGGTACAACTTAACTTATTTTTCTAATGAATAAAATATGTTAATGTAATATAATGTGTTTTATTATATAAAAAAATTAAAGCCATGATAGTCTGAAAAACTATGAAATTTCCTTCCTTCGAAATTTATTTATTTGGAGTTCGTTTGAAATTTATTTTGGAAATTTATTTGGAAATTTATTGTTTGCCTTAATTGCCATAAAATAAACATTGCTACTATGTAGTAATAACTTAAACCAGAAAGTCTAAAAAAAATATATTAATTAAATCACTTAATTATATTTACAACTACATAACATAATTATAACTTTTCAAAATTATTAAAATGAGTGCCAACCCTCTTTTTGAGTTGCTCGCTTGAATCCAGTTTTTTTATTGCAATAAGTTACTTTGCTTAGATTATTTTTTTTGTCAAAATGTTTTTTATCAAATCTAATAACTTTAATATTTATTAATTAACACCACTGAATGAAATTGCTAAGTTGACCAAACTGTGCAAGGATTACTGGATCAGTTTCACATTATTAAAATGAAATTCTGAAAGCTTTCAACTAAATTCTAATTCTAAATTCCTGACAAACTTTCCGACGGTTTCTGTTTAATCCAAACAGAGAATGATTTCAACGATCGCTACACTAGAAACACATCACTCTTAACGAGTACGAATAAATTGGTATAGTTCTCTATTGGCAACCCGAAACTTTTCTATAAACAAATACAAAAGGTTTGCGTTTGAGTGGAACATAACAGTAAAGTTTAACTTCGAAAACTACAGATTTATGAATTTTGTTAATGATAAATATATAGACGTATTGGTATTGATATCTGAAGTTTGTTTAATACTGAAACTTATTTGGCAAAATATTGTACAATCGCTGGGATTACGATCCATATTATTGAATGTATAACCTTATTGATCCTCTCTCGATGTGAGCAAACAAAATGTCCAGGTATAAAAATAAATGAATCAAATGTTTAATTTTGATCGCGTTTGATGGAACGGTTTTCAAACATCGCCCATGTTCTTGTTGATGTCTTAATTAAATCATGTGTTATATAAATATTTAAACAGAAACCTTTTATGGAATTTTATTTAAACATATTTAGAGGTTTTCTCAGTTCATATAGAACAGTACAAACATTTATTACAAGAACAGAACAGAACATGTAAACAAAACCACAAAAATATTCTATTGGTGGACTAATCTATATATATATAAATCTCGTGTCACGATGTATGTTCGCGATAAACTCTGGAACTACTGAACCGACTTTGATCAAACTTCATAAGTATCTGTTATTTGGTCCAACTTAAAAGATAGGATAGTTTATATCTCATTTTGTTTACTATTTTTTTTTAATTATATAATATTATTAACATAGCGCCATCTGTTGATACTTATTTAATACAGCAATTATTTATCTGTGGGTTCCATAAGGTTCTCACAGATGGCGGTTTAAAGTAATTTATCGGCTGGATTGCAAAAAAACACCCCGGGCGAAGCCGGGAGCGGGCCACTAGTAAAACTATAAGAATTATTGCAATGAGTACATTATATAATACTTGATAGAATCATTATAAATATATTATATAATCAATAGAACTTGAACATTAGAATCAATAATCATCATCGTGTTCATTAGGAGGCACAAAATTTTTTTTTCTGAAACCTGAATTTTACAAAACTACTTCCATACTTCCATGCCATACTTTAACACTATACAAGTAGTTACATATCGAATTAAACAAACATTTAAGTCACCTTTGCTTACTTTTCAAAGCCTTTTATCAAAACTACAGTACATCATATGCGGCCTGTATAAGATCTATACTTTTATATTATATATCAAATAAAATGACATACAATAATTAATTTATATTACCAAAATTGATAGTAAAATTGTCCTCTAATATAGGTATACTACAAGTATATGAGTAATGAGTTAGTATATAGTAAGTGAGTATATGAGTAAGTGAGTAATAAAAAAATGTCTACCATTTGATGGTTTAGGCATCAACATTTTTTTAATGAGAATATTTTTTTAAACATTTTTTTAAGCATGTTTATTTTAATTTTATTAATAAATAAACTGAAATACTAAAAAAGATATCAAATTTTATTAAAATCAGTTCAGTAGTAAAGAATCCATCATTTATTATTTTTTAAAATTTTCTAAATTTTCTCTGTTGTTTAATAGGCATTTAAGGCTTGTTAGCGCTTTTAAAAATCAATTTATATCTGCGAAATTCATATGTGTAAGTAAAATTGCAAAATTTCCAACAGTTCTCCGAGACAAACTCTACGACGAGCATTCTTACTCTGGTTCCCGAAGCAGAAGATCACGACAAGTACCTGGTGTGTCGAGCGGAGAACCCGAGGCTCCCTCATGCTGTCCTTGAGGATAGATGGAAGCTGAACGTGCATTGTAAGTTTATCCTCTCAGTAGGTATACGAAAGCTGCAAGTGGAGGCTTCATAATTTTCCTCTCCGCTTACAAAATAACAAACAAAGTAATAATTTAGTGAAACGTCAAATATTCCTAGGAACAAAGTTGGCAGCGACCGCCTGAGCATTAAACTCTGGCCACAATAAATTCACTTAAACGTCAACCAGTTACTGTTGGAGTTTTTCATATAAATCTCGTAAGTTTGGTGTGTTCGCCTTCACAAATATCAAACGTTGGACTCGTTTTAGCTTAGCTAGACTAAGAACAAAGACAATTTCAGTATAGAACCGATTGAGGCAATCGTTCGATTAAAATAAATCAAGTTAGGTTAAGTTTTTAGTTCATAATACCTTCCTCTAACTAATATTATAAATAAGAAAGTGAGTTTGTTCGTTTTTTAAGCTTCAAAGCCTTAACTACTCAATCGATCCTTATGAAACTTTGTGTAGGATATATAAAACTATATAGGGTACCTGTCATCCTGAAAAACGTATTGCCCCGATGGATTATTTAAAAAAAAAAAGTGTGTCAACTCCGACACACGACTGGAGTTTACCTACTCCTTATGAATGATAATAAAATTTAAATTTTCACAATTCGAACACGCTGAAAGAACAAATTTTTTTTAAATAATATTGTGTAGATGGCGTAATTTCTGAAACTTCAGATATTCTAAAATATTAAAAAAAAAATAATAGAATGTCACTATAACGCATTCGTGTGACAATTTTGATTTTACTCCCATAAATTCTCATACCACGGGCTTTTTATATATGCAAATAAATTCTTAAGGAGTAAAATAAAAAAATAAAAAAATAAACTCCTTGCAAAAATATATGTGTGATAAAAGGGGCACGGTCGGAAGAAAAGAAAAAGCTAGTATCTAATAAAAAATAAATTCCACAATTTTTATAGATTTTATTACTTTCCTTGCAAACCTGTTTCTATAAGCTTTTGCTTTATAAATTGATTTTCTGGTTTTTATTTATCGTTTACATCGTTTTAAATGAGTCGCGATTTCTGAAGCTTTTTTAGTTTCCTCGAGTGTATACAGGAAACGCTGCGCAGATTTTAAATAACGAATAATGAATTTTGATCACCATATTTTTCTCTAGAATGTATATAGGGTGGAAAAATAAGTCGGGCCCTAATAAGAGGGAAACTACCTTAAATCCTTAAGTTGGCTCATTTTACATAAAGGAGACATTCCTTTATTTTTAAAAAGAAACAAAACTGCATTCAAAGATTTTCTAAAACTCGCTTGGCTCGCCCGGGACTCGAACCAACTAAAATTTAAAAAAAAACAAACTCGCTATTTTATTATACTAATCGCTAGGATTATTATTCAGGATAAAATTTCTCTAACAAACATTTGGTCTTAAAAATCAAAATGAACGTAAAATCTAAAATTAACTTTTTTTTATTATCAATTTGTTATACTTAAATTATTTAACTGATAAATTGTTCGAAACCGTGCAAGAGCTAAGGGTTGCGGTAGAAAATGTTATTAGGGGCATACACCACAACACTTTGCTGAAGGCTACAAGAAATCAATTTCAACGGAGACTAAATTTGTGTATCCGGAACGAGGGGGTTTATTTCGAACAATTTATCAGGTAAATAATTTAAGTGTAACAAATTGATAACAAAATAAAGTTAATGTTAGATTTTACGATCATTTTTATTTTTAAGACCAAATGTTTGTTAGAGAAATTTTATCGTGAATAATAATCCTATCGATTAGTATAATAAAACAGCGAGTGTTTGTTTTTTTTTTTAAATTTTAGTTGGTTCGAGTCCCGGGCGAGCCAAGCGAGTTTTAAAAAATCTTTGAATGCAGTTTTGTTTCTTTTTAAAAATAAAGGAATGTCTCCTTTATGTAAAATGAGCTAGCTTAAGGATTTAAGGTAGTTTCCCTCCAGGGCCCGACCTATTTTTCCACCCTGTATACATTTAAAAGAAAATATATATTGTCGTAATTGCAAGCACGCAGAAGCTTGAAGATATTTCGATTGCAGATGTTCCTGTGGTGACTCTGAAACTGGGTTCCATTTTGAACCCAACGGGCATAAAAGAGGGCGAAGATGTCTATTTTGAGTGCAGCGTCAAGGCTAATCCCAAATCGCACAGATTGAGTTGGTACAAAGGGGTGAGCTGTTAAATCATGCATTATTTAAGTTTAACACTAAGCTCGTCAATAGCAAAGTAATTAAGTAAAAATATACTATGAAGTTTATCCTCATTCATACGTTAAGTTTACTTTAATTTCATTTTGGTGCATTTTAATTTTTAAATTTTTTTTTTATTCTATATAATCTATCTGTTGATTAGTCTTTCTGCATAGTTTATACTTTTCTGAGAATATAACTTAAGAGTTCGTATGTAAATTTTTAAGATTTTCACCTATAAAGTAATATCACTTCTGTTTATTTACCAAATAGGTTAAGTACCAAATTTAAAAAAAAAAAAAAAAAATACATGCATATAATATTGCTTTATAGTTGGAACAACTCAAAATAAATGACAAAGACGTGATTTGCAATACATGTCATTATGAGTTTATAAGATTTACTAACCTGTGAAAACGAAAGAAACATCATTCGAAGCCTTTAATTTGCCTTTTTAAAATTATCGTGAAAGTTTGCAATTAAATTTAGCTCACACTTTCGTTTATACTCTACCCAAACATTATTTTTTTATTTAATAGCGGTCAGTCGTGAAATATCTTTATCAATACTAATAATAAATCTGTAAGGGTCGGTCATGGAGTAAGTTACTTTGTTTTCTGAGATATCGTGTTTATAGGCTTTATACATGATACTGAAACTGAAATTGACGATTTTTAGATTTTTTTTTCTGTACCTATGTATGTATGTATGTTCCTCCATAACTCTGAAACGAATTAATTGATTTTCATGAAACTTGGTAGATAAACATTTAGACGTACGGGACACAGGATAGGCTACATAATATTTGTCAACGCGGACGAAGTGGTGGGCACCAGCTAGTTTAAAATGAAGAAAGAGCGGCAAATTCAAACTAAAAAAAACACTATGAAGTGATTTTCTTTACATGCATATATATAAAAAAACCAAAAGTGAACTTCCTTAGCGATCAATCAAATATATTAGTAAGCTGTAGATGTAATGCAGAAACGTTACAAGAGGCGTCACGTGATCGTTACACTGAACCGTTACACAATATTCGAGCTTGAAAGAAAGAAGTTTCACTTGAAAAATAATGAAATATTGAATGGATTGGTGTTAAGAGTGAAGAGATGCTACACAACGCGAGCTCCGGCGTGATCCTCAGCGACCAAAGCCTGGTGCTGCAAAGCGTGAACAGGTCCACTGCTGGCGACTACAGCTGTCTCGCTTACAACAGCGAAGGCAGCGCCACCAGCAACCCCGTCTCGCTGCAAGTTCTATGTGAGCCTCATTTCAATACATTATTACCTATATGTATTAAATATTATTTGTGATACACTTTAGCCAACAAATTATTTACCTATATAATGCAGTAAACCATAAGTTGGATATTTACCAAAAGCGATACATAGCCTGAAAAATTATGTTTTATAAATAAAAAATATGACTTTAAATTAGTTTATTTATACAAAACCTAATTATATAAATTTAATATTTTTAATGTACCTACAATATATGTATAATAGTAATATTGTTATTGTTCTCAGATGCTCCCATCTGCAAGACTTCAGAAGAGGGCGAAGTGTTGGGAGCACTGAAGCAAGAAACGGTGCAGTTGCTTTGCGTGGTGGATTCAAATCCATCACCGACCAGTTTCAGCTGGACCTTCAATAGCTCCGGGGAACAGACTGAAATAGCTCCGAGGTAACATTTCATTTGTTCGACTGACATACCCATCATAAGAAGATTTATTATGTAAGAGTTTATGTAAAGAAACCAATATTATAAAAGAGAAATATAACTCTGTTTGTGTTTGTTATTTATCTATTCACCTGTAAACGGCTAAATCTATTTAGTTGAAAAATGACAAAGAGATTGCACACTGAGGAAACACATAGGCTTACTGTATTTTGTCTAAAAAAGCCTGACTGGCAGTATAACTTGTCATTTTCAAAAAGAAATATAAACTTTCCTAGGTTATTATGCTTGTTTTTTTTTAAATATATTTTAAAGGGAAACTGGATAAAACTGTTCTCAATTACTTGACAAAACATCTAACATCTAGATCTATTGATTCTTTTTATTAATGGGTCAATTCCTTTGTTGCTGT
Source organism: Synanthedon andrenaeformis (assembly GCA_936446665.2). Classification (NCBI taxonomy): domain Eukaryota; kingdom Metazoa; phylum Arthropoda; class Insecta; order Lepidoptera; family Sesiidae; genus Synanthedon; species Synanthedon andrenaeformis. Next base: position 420,260 of record OW387793.2, read on the forward strand.
AGGACGAGAAGTTTAGGATTTTGTTAAAAGGTTTAGCACGACTAATAATTTAATAAATTATTTTGCTTACTGTATTTGTGTTTGCCGACCTTATTTCCCGAAAGTCTTATTTGCCAGCGAACTGTTGTAAATTTAAGCTACCCATCGACTTTCTACTTTGAACTCTGAACGTCAACTACATCATTTCATTTCATCTAATATTGACACACTTTTGTTCGCCAGCTTTGATACGAGTAAGTACTCAGGCTAAATTTAATTAAATAGCTCATTTCCCCATTTCTAAGTTAAACTCCAAGTAATTTGGACCGGCGATTAAAAACTTTTTGAAATAATAAATATTTTTAATATCTCGTATTTTAAATATCATGCTGTTACGTTTTCTTTATGTAAATAAATCGATTCAATGATATTAATCTTTTTATTATGAAATCTCAAAAGTATTTGCTAATTTCTCTAAAGTTTAGAGGCAATTGAACAACCTTATTCCCGCTTTAATTGCGCATCCGTAATGCAGTTGGTCTGCAATAGTTTTATTGAGAAAACGAGTTTCAGCGAGGACTTGGTCCTTGGCTGTTCAACGAAGTATATATTACTGTACAAGCGTAGTTTAAGATATCGAAACCGATATCTAATTTCTAAAAATTTTCAGTCTTATGAGGCATATGAATCTGTTTTTCAAAGAATATTTCAACCTAAGTATGTTCAGACTATATACTTGTACATAAAATACATTATACTGTTATGGATAGGCCCTTATTCAATGTGAAGATGTATGGAGTATACCTTAGCAAGATTTCACCATGTCTTAAGATTGTTAAGTAGGTAGTCTTCTAGGTCAAATGTTTTTCTTCACCGTTAGAGCAATTGAAAATCCGAAACCACGTCAGCCTACCGAGCGTTTGAGGTTACTAGTTTTGTCCTGCGGCTTCGCTTGCCTTGTAATTTAATAGCATATATAATCCATGAAAAATACATAATAATATATGTACATACCTACGGCCAATTTTCAAAGTGATCACAGCCAACTCGGAAAATATGAATAAGTTATTCATGAATTACAGAAAACAGGAAGAAGATACGTTCATACTTTTCGAAATTAGTGCAAAACATACAGACAGAGGGGAAGTTATGTAGTGACAACAATAAATTGAAAAAATAAAATTTAAAAAAAACCATTCACTTCATGGAACCAATCAAGTAAAAAAAATAATTAAATCGTCTACTACGATTTTCTGAAGGTGTCATGTCGCACGTAAAAATTAATATATGTGCGAGATGACTACTGAAAATAAAATTAAAGTTGGCTTTTCGCATATTTTGTACTAAATAAAATCGGGCGAAATGACAACTAAACAGGAAAATGACGCGTCAGTCCATGAAATAATCTCTCCAAATGAACATTTGGAACAAGGCAACCGGAACAGTTGTGGTATTATCATATTTATTTACAAAGCGTAGATAATGTTTGCGAACACTACTCGGGCCTAAACGACTCAATGATTCACACGATATACGACCATAGCATGAACTAACAGTCAGGTTAAAGATGATTATTTATATTTACATTGAAATTGCAACTCTATGCAGACAGTGTTTTTTATTATAATATGATCAATTAGTGTTATCCCTCTTTCTATAAATGTTATATATATCTAACTTAGTTTTATTGACACCTACACATATAAAACATGTATTGTTATATAGTCTTTATCTGTAATAAGATAATAATAGGTTGAATTTGTAATTGGAATCATGTAGTTAGTTAACAAAAATATAATTTTATTATTCATTACCTTTTTAAATAAATTAGTTGATTAATTTTGTGACTGCAAAACATTTTTGAGCTCACAATTCTACAACTTGTGAATTTTTAATTAGTTTGAAACTAAAAACAGTTTTGTTCAATAAGTTTCAAGAGATTATAACGAATAATTCTGACGTGGATAGGAATGAATTGGATTCGTCAGCGAGTCTATTTGAGATGTATTATGAGCTCATGTAATGCTAATGAGATACGACGCTGCGCATTTTCATAGGAAATAAAAAGTATATATACCGTGTGAGAGGTTTCTTTGGTGCGTCGACAGTTTTATTGAAGCGTAGTCCGTCCACTGTGACACAATTTTACTTGGTGAAAGATTTTTTTAAATCGGATTAGTACTTTCTTATTGTTAGATTACCTCCAACATACAAACTTTACATCTGTAATTATTACTAGACTAATATAGAAAACTAAGATTTTTTAATTAAGTTTTAGATTTAAAACTAAAGTTTTATTTATTTGTATCTATTATATTGATGTAAAAGTTGCAATATTTCATTCCCAGTTCATATACAAATAAGGAGTTCACATCGACATTGCGTTACACTCCCACAACGGATATGGACTTCGGGACTATCTCGTGCTCTGCGACTAATATGGTTGGAAAACAGGAGAGCCCTTGTGTCTACAAGTTAGTTGCTGCAGGTGAACATTTCCATATTAAGTAACAAAAAACTAAGAAGATCCAATCTAAAATCGTGTCAATGTAATGTCGTATATTCGAATTTAGAATGTGTAGGGTGTTTTTTTATGTTAAGCTCGACAGACAGGCTGATGAACCACTTGATTGTAGGTGGCTACGTCGCCTATAATACAAGCAAAGTGTTGCAAGATTAAGGATAGGGTGTAGGAAGGAAAGGGATAGGGAAATGGGCTCTGGCATCCTTTATTCACTCACCGAAACAACAGCACACATGCTACTATTTATCGTTAGTCTTCTGTATGGGGGTGGTTACTGCCGCCAGATGACCAAATGACTGCGAAATGCAATGTGCCCTATCACTACTTGCAAATCCAGCCCAGAGCCAATTTTGAAAAGTTCATTTTTAAAATTAATCCAGCCGGGAATCGAACCCTGGTCCCCTGAGACAAGCACCCTACCCACTCAATCAAGGTCTCGTCAAAACACAGCTTTTATTGTTACAGGTCGCCCGATGCCTCTTCATAATTGTTCTGTTGTAAATCAAAGTTCTACCGGACTACAAGTAGAATGCACGGAAGGCTTCGACGGCGGTCTACCGCAAATATTCAACATGGAAGTGATTGAATTACCTTCCCTATTGGTAAGTAACATCCACAGCCCTCAACACTACAGCATTTCCGGTCTTTATTTCAATAATTCAATATTTTATAATGTGTTATTGACACACTATAGGTTCAGCTTGCGACTTCACACGCGTGGACTGTTTTTTAAAATGTGATAATGAAATTTTACATAGAAATTTAGACAAAGGTTCATAGAAGCTGTTATTCTCACTAGGCTACTTTCAATCTTGACATTTTCAAGTGTTCTAGAATAAACCATATAATGCGAATTCCGCGCGGACGAAGTCACCTTCAGGGACTAGTCCTAATAAAATGAAATAATATTGTTTTCAATCACAGAAATGGACTCTTTGTATTTGAATCTACTAAACGAATAGCCCTTTTTTAATAATTATAACAATCAAAACATTTTCTTAGGTCCGAGCAAATGTATCTTCAAACCACACTCCGTCGTTCGAAGTCCACGACCTGGAGAGCAGGTCGAGCTATACTCTGCACTTGTATGCCATCAATGCCAAGGGAAAGAGTGAGGTCACCACATTGTACACGGTCGCTTTGATGCCACCGGATAAATACATTAGTAAGTCTAGATTTTTAAAAAAAAAATTCATAATAGGGGACTGACTTAGTGGGCACCGTTATCTATACTTAACACAATGTACACGTATGGTAATAGGCCAGGATAGAGGTAGGTTTCTGTAATAACTTTACCCTGGTTACCATATTCATATTTTCAATTAATTTTTCGAGAACTTTATTAAAATTAAGTATTTAACATTCACATTGTGTTTGAGAGGATTATTTATTTACATTCGGCAACGAAATTAAAACTTAGCGCAGACGTATGGCTATAATCTATATGTATATGTAAAGTGTGTTCCGTAATCCGAAAGAGTAATTTGACATATATACGAGGTAATTATCTCCGAGCTAGGTGGGCTAAATGGGTAAAATGTTGCACAGGTGCGAATAGTTCGCTGGCCCTGTCTCCGATGCTGATGGCTCTGCTGGCCGTGGCTGCGTTGCTGTGTACTGCCGTGTGCGGGGTCATTACGGCCTTGTACCGACGCCACGTCGCCAGGAGGCATGACCATCAAAAGCACATGCCGTCCACGTAAGCATTTCATTTTACTTTCCTATTTAATCTCACATTGTACATTAGTATTCATTTTAAAAATGTATAAGTAAAAGAAATGCTCCACAAGTGTGGATGTTACAACAACGGCTTATAATATAAGCGCTCTCGGAATGAAATCTATTTTAATTATTAAGCTGAAAGGGTTTTTTTTTCCCAATGAATCTGCGTTAAAGGAAAGTCGTAAAAAAATTTTAATTAAATTTTTATTTTCATGTAATATTTTCCACTTTGAAATATATACAGAAGTGCTCTCTATATGGAGCACAGTATGGAGTCGTTGTCGAAACAAGACCTGAATTACTCCGCGTCACCGAAATTGGAGTACTGCAGTCAGTACGACCTGAAGGAGGGAAATGATATAGAGGAAACCGATCCTGACATTATACCTTGTCATTATGGTGAGTTTGATGGTGTGAAAGTAATGTAATACTACTGAACTGTATACTTAGACCACTTAGTCGATATTTCTTTGCTAATATTTACTAAGAATTATATTAATAACTGAATGAAAATTGCTTTTTTTGTGTATTAAGGTCGACAGACAGGCTGAGGGGTTCACTTGATGGTAGCTAGTTACCATCGCAATAACACAAGCAATGCTACGCTGAAAGTGATATTTCTTCACATAACATATGAAAGTTTTGCAAGCTGCAATTTTTTTATATTTTTGAATTAAGATATTATATGAATTGTACAAGAGTATGACGTATTTCAGATAAGAAGCCGGTGGTAGAGTACAGTAAGTTACCAACACCGCAATACAGAACCGAAATAGACGCTCACAGGATATACGGTGCTCATCGTATCCTGCCCAGCAGTGAAGTGAGTATTTCCTCATGCCATATGCAAACTGAGACTTAACTTAGACCAAAAACGAAGTAATAGCCAGCAAATAGATTTAATTTGTCGCCCTTTCTGTGCTCACTCATTTTTTTGTAAATGTTTGCAAACGGTTGTAGTGTTCTGATGAGTTGTCCTACTTAATAGGCCTAAGCCTGGTTTTTACCTCAGAGAAGAGCTAATTTCTTTTTCTGGCATCATGCTATGTATTATTTGTTTTGACAAATTAAAGAAACATAGTGATTCTCACAATTTAAACTTAAGAAATAAAAATAAACATCTTATTTCTATAGATTCCAGGTTACTTATATAAAATAAGAAATTCTTTTAAAGGAACGATACTGCAGTATAGCAAATTATGTTGCTGATATACAAAAAAAAAACTTTGATTTTTTGGCTATCGAGTGGTGTAATTAAATTTTGGATGTAGATATGTATTTTGTTATCACTTTTCTGAATTGGCCGCCACTATGGAAGCTCACACTCAAGTTACTGGTAAACAGTGCGAACAGTTTAAAAAATATATTCAATACTATTTTTTTTTCGTTTTCACTTTGAAATAAACCTTTTGAATGTAAAGCTAGCGTTGTTTTCCTCTTGTAGTCATCGCAAAGCATATCCGTAGTGAACCGAGGCGTCACAGCTCGCAGTGCGGAAATCAACGCCTCGAGGTTTCGACCTGAAGTTGTCACCACTTCGAGGAAGGTTAGGGAGAGCTGCATATAAAATTGTATAATATATCTCCGTTATATTTGTTATACTTTAGTCTAAGTGTACAGTTGTGACTCGGTTATAGGGTGTTTGCATGTGATATATGTATTTGCGTTTGACATAAGCACTCCATCGCAAGTAATTTGTCAACATTTTCGAATTTGAAAAATATCGACGATCTCACTGTCGACGGCTTTATTTTAAAACTAACTGTGTCCCGCGGTTTCGCCAACTGGTGATAGATAAATAACCTTCCTTAATTTATATTTGGCTATTAAATGCAAAAAAGATTCTTTAAAATCCAACTGGTAGTTCCAGAGTTTAAATCGTTCAACTAAAGGGTTTAAATCAGGCATTGTATAATTTTGGTTAATAAAATATGATAATTCCAAATTATTATTTTTTTAATGCCTAATTTTTAGGAATGTGTACTTGCATTAGTTTCAAGTTAAAAATTAGAATTAAGTTAAACGAAATAAAAGAGTTATGCCATTACATTTTATATGGAGTTTACTCGTATATTATGTCGCTAAAGTAATTATGTAAATAAATTTGAAGAGAAGGTAAATTTATCCATTTATAGATAGATATCAATAATTGTATTTAGTTAAAATTAGTTAGGAAATAACTCATTTAATTTGAATTTTAATTATTCATAATTATAAAGTAATTTTAGCATAACATTACCTTTAAAAACGAGTGTTTGAGAGAAATAAATAACTTAATCTTAAAATAGAGTTAATTAAGTAACGTGAAAGTTTATAGTTAGCTCATTAAATCTGTTTTCAGTTGAAAAAAGTATTTCAAAATGTTTATTTATATATTAATATGTTTATATATCTCAAAATTTATATGTTTATTTATTTATTAGAATATTTTGTGTTATCAGTCACCCATTCAAAAATGTTTTCATAAGATGGTTTCAACTGAATATCATTATTACTTAATATTTTCTTAACCGAAGGCTTGTTTATCTTGAACAGAGGTCCACAAATATTTTTGTCTCGTAGTTGTCATGTTATGTTTATTATTTGTCATAGGAAAAAATTTTCCTTATGACCCACGGTAATAAAATTTGACTGGATTTTATTTACGATCGCGTATGAATTTTTATTCATTACTAGCGACTCGTTCCCGGCTTCGCCCGGGTGCATTTTTTTTACTTAAAAACCTTCCCTGATTATCCCTCTATCTATGAGTGAAGACAGAATTAAAATCGGCACAGCCGTTCTTGAGTTTTGCGCTTAGCAACACATTTAGGGATTTATTTTTATATTATAGATTAGTTCATAAGAAAACGTTTTTGTATATCTGGTTTAAGAATGGGTTTAAGACCCCATTTTGGATTGATATGTGGGGTTGCCAGTGATGACATATGGCGCTGAAACGTGGTCTCTGACTATAGGCCTCGTAAGAAAGTTCAACGTCACTCAACGAAGTATAGTTATATTGCGAGATCGTATCAGGAATGAGGAGGTCCTTAGACCCCAGAGACCGGAAGGTTCCCGAGTAGAGGCCAGGTACTGACAAGCGCAGCGTAGGACGTCCACCCACAAGTTGCTTCTGACAGATCCTATTGGAGAATTGTGGGGGAGTACTATGTCAAACAATTGACGTTCAATGGAGAGATGAATGGTGAATGAAAAATATGTCTTTACTTCTTATCGCATGTAATTTTTACATGATTTTTTTATTAGAAAAAAAAAATGCATTATCATTTAAAAAAATCCTGAATTTAAATTTAATTTTTATATGACTGCAAACTTGAATCAATTTCATAGATTCATTCGTAGATTAACTATAGTAGCATACAAAATTGAGCCGAAAAGCATCGTCTCCCGAATCTCCCGAAACAGTTGAGAAATCTGCGGTCAATAATTCGCATCGAACGGCGCTGAAATAATTATATGCTGTTATTTTTTCAGTTATTTTTTTCAGGGTTGTCGAAAAGAAAGTTAATGTTCGTTTGAAAAATAAAGAACTTTTAGACAGTGTAGAAATGATCAGTTTGCCCGTTAACTGAAAGAAACGAACGACATAATCTAGCTGCGAATACTATAACTGACATAAGAGGCATAACCTTGGCAAGAGGAATGACCTTTTGAGGGTCAAGTGACCCTCTTTCTTTTTCAAGTTAATTGTAAATACTTGTCGTACCAAAAAGATCGAGAAAAGGCTATTGTGGGTATTTTAGCTTTGGGCCTAAATCCTCAATACCTCTACGTTAACCACAATAATAATTATTATTGACAAAAGTAACTCGATACTAAATAGTGTAGTTATATACAACCATTTTTTTATATCTTATTTTAAAGCTATATAAGAATTTGTCATAATCTCATTTTTTAAATATTGTCACTTCAAATATTTGTTGCCCAAACTTAAGTTTTAAGTACATCTAAAGTCATGATTTATAAAGAAAAATATTAGGTCAAGTTATCATTGTAGAAAAATTTACTGTCAACCTTAACAGGACTGTATGGGAACAGAAGTATCGAACAGGTATTTTTTTTAATTCATCCAATATTACGCTATATAATAGTTTGGTATATTATTCACTTTGCACCATAATTTTTGTGTAAATAGGTGCATTGAAACACATAATTATGTATACATCCAAATTTTTATACTGTATGTCCGCCCATTTGATTAAACCGAGTATCATTAATTAATAATAACTATTACAAGTTAATTGTAAATAAATAATTGATATTTGATGAACGGGAATGAAATTGCTATCTCCTCGTTTGTGTGTTTGTATCAATTACAGAATTGAATGGATTTCATTGAGGCCCACGAAATGGGCTTCATGTTAGTGGCTTTGTGAATTCGTCGGCGCGAGAAATACTTTATAGCCTAAGATCCCACTGCTTGATACTGCAGGTATCTGTTTTTTTGATGAACTTAATTTTAAATAAATCTTGAGAATGTATGCAATGGATTAAGGATAGGTTGCCTTGTAAAAATTAGCCGCAATTACCTGTAATTAATTTTAATGTCATTAATTCACTAATATAACTTGCAGCTATATGTTTTTTAGTCAATTTTATGTCATTTGAAAGAAAATGATGTAACGAATTGAAATAAAAATGGTTGCCAGCTCTCAGTCGGCCGCAGCGTTAGGGTTGCCAGGTGTGAACAGGTATATTACTGTTAATTAAGGGAGACAATGCTTCTAAGCGAGACAGCGTTAATTATTAATTAACGCGTTAAGAATTAATGACATTAAAATTAATTATAGGTAATTGCGGCTAATTTTTACAAGGCAACCTATCCTTAATCCATTGCATACATTCTCAAGATTTTTTTAAAATTAAGTTCATCAAAAACACAGATACCTGCAGGATCAAGCAGTGGGATCTTAGACTATTAGGGGGATGTAGTTCTAACCGTTGCTGAGGGCATTTTACTATTTATATGTACATATGATGTATGAGTAATTATTTTAATAATTTTATATAGGTAATTATTTTAAAATATTTTAAATTGCATTTACAACTGTACATATGTATTTATTAAGTATTCTAAAACAAATTTACTATAATTTAAATTTGTACAATTATTTCGTGGTTCTGTGGTTCATACATTTGCAATTTTCATTTGGATTATTAAATCGATTAATTATATTTCAAAAGGTTTTTTTTTATAGGGAAATTAGGTGGTGACATTTCAAACAATGTATAGTAAAGCCAAGGAGATAACGCAAACAATTTAACAAACCCGGCCCCCTTTTTCCTCACACGAAGCAACCGACGATATCTGTTGCATGTTATAGGAAGCCATCTTGACAACCCTTGAACGTTTGTTTAAAATATTTGCGTTGTCTCGTTGGCCTTACTTTAGATTGCTACATAATTTTAAAATAATTGTACATTATTTTAAAGTAATATAATCTAATATACAGTATTGTAATATAACTTAAAAAGACAGAAACACTCGAATCATTTTGCTTTGCGAAATGATTTCGTTCGTGTTTTTTTTGAGGACAAATTTCCAACATTGCATTGTTTTGGGGTGTGTTTCTTTTATTATTCCCAATATATAATTTAGTTGAAGTGCGTGTCTGCAGAATAGGTACGCAAGTTGGAAGCCCGCTGAATAATAATAAGGGCCCTTTCACATGGAACTTTATCACGCATATGTTCACATATTCAATAAATCGCCCTCTTTCCACTGGCTTCGCTCCTATTATTGTTTGTCTATTTCATATTCGACATTTATTTATATAATATTGAATGAATTTACAACACGACTAACAATAACTTACTCGTATACCCTTACTTAAAGTCTGTTCTTTTTATATTGGCTGATCAATGGTTATTCTGGATTGAGTGAGAACAAACCATAATAGTAAAGTTATTCGCATTGTATTTAAAATAATATTTGTAATTTTATTTCGAAACGTTAAGACTAACCTCAGACCGAACACAATTTTTACCAAAACGAGCGCAAACCAAATATCCTATGAATTAAAGTGCAATGTTGTGCAACAAATTTTTGTAGCTCTTCGGAGATAACCGAACAGATTTAAAATTGGAAGGTTTTTCTTAAATATTGTGTAAAATATGAAAAAAGAAATAAAATTAGCCGATTCAAACTTTAGTGTAGAACGTAAGTTAATTAATAAGCCTAAAAACAAAAGTAGTTGTCACGGAATTTTTTTATTACTGTGAACAGTAAGTTTTTTTTAGCAGCATTTTACTAATTTTTTTTTTCTCAGAAAATGGATTTTTTTATAAATCTACCCCATTCATACTTTTTCCAATATAGTCTATTATGCACTTTATTTTTATCTAACTTGTGATTTTACTTTAAGAAGTCAAACTAGGCGACGAAAATAACGCTTTTCTGCTAAGTCCTCGCCTGAAGTCCTTGTTGTAATTTCAGCTCACATGTATTGTAAAAAGAGGGTCTACATTTAATTGATTGTATAAAATTGTGTAATTTTTTTTTGTAAAATAAGTTTTACAAACAAAGTACAAGCTGTATTGTTTATTAATAAAAAAAAAAATCAATTTAAAAGTACGCCTAATTACAATAAGTTGATAGAATATTTTGCGTTTTATACATTGCTAGAACAAATTATAGAGTAAATAAAATTATTAATACACTAGATATTAAAAAATAATAATACTTATCGTATCATATATATACAAAATGGTGTTTTTAAATGTAAATTTAATAAAATGACAGAAAATATTGTAAATATAGTAGATTTTCGACTTTTGAACGACTAATATCATATACATCTCCGAATTATCCTAATGTTTGAGAAACGAGTAACCAAAATAATCTGTGCAATGGCGTGATAGCCCAGTCAATGAAGCCGTAACTTTGCCATTTTGACCTGGGTGAGTAGAACCAACGGGAAAATGTGCGTTAATAATCCTGCAAAAACATATCAAAAATGCAGGGTCCTAAATCACCGGAATGATTTGCAAAAAAATTGCAAAAAGGTGAAAAAATGACTTTTTCTCAAATATCTCGAAAACTATAAGAGATATGAGAAAAAGTTTCAAATAATAGTTGTAGAGGATTTAATTCTCTACAAAAATGATTAGAATCAATTTTTGCGTATCGGGCACCGTTGGCACGGAAATCACGTTTAAAGTATGAAAAATTAAAAAATAATTTTTTTTGGCTCAAAATAATTTTTTTTAATTTTCCAAATAGGAGTGATTTTTTCTGCATCCCCCGAACATTTCCTAAGAGATTACCCTTTCATTGTTGTACATTTATATTGTTTATAAACAATTAAAAACTTTAAAATTCATTTTTAGCCATCTTAAAATTATTTTTTTGATTTAATTTTCACACCAATCGATTTAGAATGAAGTTTTCTATAAGATTAAGTTATTTTTTTAGACAAAAAAATATTCATCGAGATTTAGCTTAGAAATGGGTTTTGGGGAACTTTCTCAGGGATCCGACACTGGCGATGAGAGAGAAAGACTATAGTTATGTCTCGCTCGCACTCACACAAAATTTCTGCGCGTGCGCGGCGTACGAAAAAGCATGCGTGCGAGAGAGACCAACTTTTTCCAAATGAGAGGAAGAAGGATAGAGTGAGGCGCGTGCGCACAGCGATTAAGAGTATAAGTGCGACAAAGACAGATTTTTTTTACATAAGAGCGAGAAGGACAGAGCGACATGGGTCCGCTCAGCTCAAAAAATCGCGTTCGGCTCCGAGTTGCGGAATTTTTTTATTGATAAACGATCTCCAAAAACGTTATTTTAAGCTATATATCAATCGATTCAGAATCGAAAACTGAATCGATAACACCCACTCCCATTTTTAACTTTTTTTTGTAAATTTTTTTTTTAAATTAACTAATAAATGAGTCATTTTTCATCTGGAAAAAGTCATTTTAACCCATATATTAATCGATTCAGAACTGAATCGATTACACCTATTCCTGTTTTTGATTGTTTTTTGTATTTTTTTTTTTAAATTAACTAATAAATGACTCATTTTTCATCTGGAAAAACGTCATTTTAACCCAAATATTAATCGATTCAGAACTGAATCGATTACACCTATTCCTGTTTTTGATTGTTTTTTGTAATTTTTTTTTATAAATTAACTAATAAATGACTCATTTTTCATCTGGAAAAACGTCATTTTAACCCATATATTAATCGATTCAGAAGAAAACTGAATCGATTACACCCCACTCTTATTTTTAACTTTTTTTGGTAATTTTTTTTTAAATTATCTAATAAATAAGTGATTTCTACTTCTAAAAAACGTCATTTCAACCCATATATTAATTTTTGGGCCTTGGGTTGGAATGACGTCCGAATAAAGACGTTTATTTCTCTATTTAACAGTAAAATGTTGGAAGAAATAAATAAAAAATAGGAATAGGTGTAATCGATTCAGTTTTGTTCTGAATCGATTAATATATGGGTTAAAATGACGTTTTTCCAGATGAAAAATGAGTCATTTATTAGTTAATTTAAAAAAAAAAAAATACAAAAAAAAATCAAAAATAGGAATAGGTGTAATCGATTCAGTTTTCAATTCTGAATCGATTAATATATGGGTTAAAATGACGTTTTTCCAGATGAAAAATGACTCATTTATTAGTTAATTTAAAAAAAAAAATTACAAAAAAAAGTTAAAAATGGGAGTGGGTGTTATCGATTCAGTTTTCGATTCTGAATCGATTGATATATAGCTTAAAATAACGTTTTTGGAGATCGTTTATCAATAAAAAAATTCCGCAACTCGGAGCCGAACGCGATTTTTTGAGCTGAGCGGACCCATGTCGCTCTGTCCTTCTCGCTCTTATGTAAAAAAAATCTGTCTTTGTCGCACTTATACTCTTAATCGCTGTGCGCACGCGCCTCACTCTATCCTTCTTCCTCTCATTTGGAAAAAGTTGGTCTCTCTCGCACGCATGCTTTTTCGTACGCCGCGCACGCGCAGAAATTTTGTGTGAGTGCGAGCGAGACATAACTATAGTCTTTCTCTCTCATCGCCAGTGTCGGATCCCTGAGAAAGTTCCCCAAAACCCATTTCTAAGCTAAATCTCGATGAATATTTTTTTGTCTAAAAAAATAACAATCTTATAGAAAACTTCATTCTAAATCGATTGGTGTGAAAATTAAATCAAAAAAATAATTTTAAGATGGCTAAAAATGAATTTTAAAGTTTTTAATTGTTTATAAACAATATAAATGTACAACAATGAAAGGGTAATCTCTTAGGAAATGTTCGGGGGATGCAGAAAAAATCACTCCTATTTGGAAAATTAAAAAAAATTATTTTGAGCCAAAAAAAAATTATTTTTTAATTTTTCATACTTTAAACGTGATTTCCGTGCCAACGGTGCCCGATACGCAAAAATTGATTCTAATCATTTTTGTAGAGAATTAAATCCTCTACAACTATTATTTGAAACTTTTTCTCATATCTCTTATAGTTTTCGAGATATTTGAGAAAAAGTCATTTTTTCACCTTTTTGCAATTTTTTTGCAAATCATTCCGGTGATTTAGGACCCTGCATTTTTGATATGTTTTTGCAGGATTATTAACGCACATTTTCCCGTTGGTTCTACTCACCCAGGTCAAAATGGCAAAGTTACGGCTTCATTGACTGGGCTATGATGACAGGATAGATTCTACTATTACATTAAAGAAAAAAAAATAAGAAAAAAGAAAGAAAGAATTAAGATTTGAATACATTTTCAGTACAAAGGAAATACTTAAACATATTTTTATTTATTTATTTACAGGAACATAATTCATATAGTTAACTATGAAGACACACACTAGGCATGCAAGCCTGTATCGTGTGCTTCATAAATGTAATATATTTTTTGATATTTAAAATAAATATCAAAAAATAAAAATATTAATTATAATAATTAAAAATACAAATAATAACAAATTATAAATGACTAAATACATTATAATATGTTGATTATAATCACATCCACTGCTACAAGTTCGTGCATTCTTGTTAGATCGGTCGGCAAAAGTAGAAGGGGCATGCGCAGTATTTAATTCGCGCTGTTTAACGCGCAGAGGAACGCAGAGGGCGGGAGCGCGTTGGCGTCGACACGTTATTGGTAGACCAGTCGCTCTCGCTCTTCACCTCCCGCGCTGCACTCGCGCGTCTCGTCTCTCTTGGGTACTGTTGCGTACAGATTGTTTTATCGTATTAGTAATACGTCATAGTGAAAAATGGAAGGAATATCACGATGATTTAATGGAAGAAATATCAACACTACCGGCTGTCTTATTATCTAACAGCAGACGACATGCGATGCGTGTGCTGCCATACAGAATGGATGCACTTTAATTTTAGTAATTGTCCGATCGCCTTATCGCAAACCACACCTTTTTTATGAGTTACGTGATACCAAAAACACGATTTATTGTGATATTTCAGAAATTGATAGAAAGTTTTCGCCTGTCGCAAGTTGGTCGCAAGTCGTCTGCTGTTAGATAATAAGGCAGCTAATTATTAATTTTTTTATCCATTTTATTGAATATATTAATATTAACAAAAATTTACTTTTTTTATTTTTTTGAATATACTAGCAAGAAAAGTCATAAGGAAAATAGTGTTAATGTTAAGTTAGTAAGGTGCAAAAAATACGAAATAAAAAATAATCATTTCCCTTAGCAATTTTGTGCGCAATTGTACACATGCGCCGATTGCCCCCACTAGTTTCGCCTGGCGATCTAAATACAAAGTGCGAACTATATAGAGGTTTATTATAAAAATATAACAGCACAGGTGCTGTTATTTCACGCTTAATGGTAACAGTGACCAATCACGCAATAACACACAATAAGCACTACACTAAACTCTTTTAGGCTCAAACATATTTATTAAAATCTAATAAAATCCAAAATATAATATGTCACAATAAACTTTTATACAATTAATTTCAGAATTTGCAATTAAGTGAGATATATGTTCCCTAACATAAATTATTATATTAAACATTGTTGGTTGTTATAAAAAAAATATGGCGTTAAGAAATCCGACTGATTTTATTTATAGTGATATCGTAACGATGATTGTGAATGTTTAATAAAGAAATATATATAAAAAATAATGTTTCATTTTTTAAATTGTATAATTTTAATTTTGAAATTCTAATGGAATTATTTCATCATTAAGAGCAGGCTCCACGAATAAAATTCCTACGCTCGCTCCGCCCACGTCCCGCCACCCGAGAGTTACAAGTTGCTCGGCGGCTCTCTAGGATTTTTTTTAATATATCGCAAGATACAGCTTACGTAAGGTTGAATATTGCGTACATTATTTGAAGCATGATTTGGTGTGCACTAGCTCGGAACTAAACAACGTAAGTCTCAAAATTGTTTTCGTTAATTATAGGAGTAAAAATAAACCTAAGTTTATTTTATTTTGACAATCACTGGTAAACAATGTTTCCTTGCTACGAGAAGTTTTTTGGCGATATAACTCAAGCCGTTTAGTAGAAAAATGTAATATTCTCCGGAAAAGGCGTCGATTTCGATAAAAAAATGTATCGAATGAAAATCACCTAATTATGTTTCTGACTTGATAATCTACAGATAAAGGTCTCAAAATATATATATGTAAATTCCACATTGATCAGATATGTGGTTGACTCAGCATATTTATTTAAAGTTCCCTTAGTTTCATAGAGCCTGGCCTTAATAAGCACAGTCGACATTCAGTGTTATGACTAAACCACGGTGTTCTAATAGGTAAGTATCTAAGTATAGTTGACGTTAGTGGATGAAAGGTACCCTATGTCTAGTAGGTAAGTATCTAAGTATAGTTGACGTTAGTGGATGAAAGATACCCTATGTCTTTTCAGGTATCCCCAGCGAATTTGAATAAAGATATATTATTTCCGTGGGTATCACTGACAACGTGTATGCAAAATTTCATGATGATTGCTTGAGTAGTTAAGGCTTGATAGACAGACAGACAGAGTTACTTTCACAATTATAATATTAGTAGGTATGGAGTATAGATATTGTTTTTACAAAACCTATATTAATAATTAAGTATACCTACATGAAATTGCTAATCTTCAACACCGTTTAAACAATCGCCATGAAATATTTGGAGATATTTTTTTGTGTTGAATTTCAAGATGAATAAAACTGCGGAGCGTAGCTAGTCTTTCATAAAGAAGTAAAACGTAAATTTACGTTGTAATGCATAAGAGCCTATTTAATTTTTACTAGGTAAATAATGTTCTAAAAGAGGGGTTCTAAAGTTCTATGACTGTCATTTAAATTAGTAATGTAATGTTAATAAAAAATTCTGTTAGACATCTTTGGGTTTTTTGCTTTGACTATGAATGGAAAACAAGGTCGATAGACAGGCTGACTGTCCACTTAATGGTAGGTGGCTACCGTCACCTATAATACAAGCAACGCCATAGCCATAAGTGTGCTGCGGAAGGATTAACGATAAGAGATAAGAAACGGATGGGGTAATGGGGTCTGACATTCATTACTCATTTGGTGAAACACAACAGCACATAAATGCTGTTATTTCACGGTGATCTTCTGTAAGCGGTTGGTTACTGCCGCCAGATGGGCTGCCCAAATGACTGCGAAACGCAGTGTGCCCTGCCACTACTTTCAAAATTTAGACCAAAGCCAACTTTGAAAAGTTCATTTGACTCTGCCGGGAATCGAATCCGGAGCCCCTAAGACGTTGGGCAAGCACTTTTTACCACTCATCGAGCACTCACACTCATTTTAACGAGCACGTCATTTTACTATTTTCTCCTAATCCTTTAACCATACCATAGTATAGGCAACACAGCACCTATGACCTATGAAGACGTTATGACACGTCTTTATAGGTTCAAAAATCAATACTGGATAAATATAGCAGCGGTAAGTAATAAATATGTCATGTGTACCATACATGGAATATAAAAAAGTGTGAAAATCTTGTTAATTTAAAAGTGTTAAATGTTGTTAATATTAATATAACTTTTTCACGCGTTAATTGGAGTTAACTGAAGTAAAATGAAAACAAAGGAGTGGCCATCAAGCACTCATTTATAAATGCAGAAATTGCTTTAATGGATTCTGAAAGCATACTGTGGATTTTTACATTTTAATATTTTGCAATATACTTAAATTTGTACTTATCAAGGACCAGTTAAGAATAACCTTAATATATAGATATACTCAATAAATACTAAATAAGTAAGTTGACAGAAAAAAAATATCTGAAATCATTTATCTTTTGTATTTAATATAGCGTATTATTTAATCTACTAATATATATTTATTTATTTATTAGGTACATACTATTTATTACATACAACCTCCTAAAACAGGCATGCTACGCTATGTTCATGTGCTCAAAATTTTTCTCTACGTTTGGTTTTAGTGCCTGCCGTTTTACGAGATAAAGAAAAAAATGAAATATAAATGTTTAATAGCATACTTTATTAATTTTACTTAACTTATCTACCTATATAATTATAATATTTGATAAAATTATAACTAAATACAAAAGATACAATAGGCACGCAACTATTTTCAGATCTGAAGTTTCTATTCAAACCGAATAGAAAAAAATATGAAATTAAATAATTTATATTAAACAGATAACACAGTAGACAATACCTACCTACTATTCAACGGTGTAGACGTTATTGAATCAAAGATCGTAACTTTAGAAGAGTAGGTATGGCAAAAATAACTGAGTCACCATTAAAGTAGAAATATCCACACAATTCTATCTTTTCCAGAGCAATCAAGGGTTAATTTGGACGATGACTGTCACCTCAGGGCATCATCTCTCGGTATATTGAAGTGACGCAACCTACCACTTCTAACGAGCCATTTCCTCTTTTAAAAAAGCCATTTTGTGTGAGATTTCGTGTCAGAAGTGAGAGGGCCCTCTCACTCGAATATTAAAACATCATCTTTCAGACAACATTTTTATTACTTACTATCATTCTTCTTGAAATTTCTTAGCACCGGATAGGCACCGCAGAACTAGGAATGTTCAAAATTAGCGTGATGGAATTCATACCTTCTCATCTGTATGATAGAGAGAGATCTTTCTGTATGTATGATGTATCTGAAGACAGGTTTGTGTTTAGCAGTAAGACTGTGGACCGTCAGCTTGCCTGCCACGTTTTAACATATAACATTTCAAATGTTTGTCTGTGCATTTGTGCAAGCTAATCTCAGAAACAGCTAAACAGATTTAAATGAAATTTGGCACAGATAGTTTATTACCTGGATTACTTATTACGTGGACAAATATTACTTCCCTGGGGTTAAAAAAATATGGACTACAGCGCGTACGAAGTCGTCCCCACAGTTAGTAAATACTTTAATATTATTAAAGTTTTAACAATGTGAAGATAGTCTATCTATCCAGTCATTGGATTTTTAGATTTAATTTAGCATCGGCCTTTCTCAGGTAAAATAAGTTGCAATTAAGTTGAAGCGCGTCTGTCATTTTTGCACTCAGGTAAACCTTTGACAGCTGATTTAATAGCTCGCCCGTACTCATTTCCCCCTTTTCAAATAGAATTAGTTCCTAGTAATGGGTACAGGTAAAGTTCCTTCAAACGATGTTAATTAAAATTTTACAATCAGATCTCGGCGACCTTGCAGCGATGGAGACAAAGTTCAAAATTGAATATCCGTCACTTGACGATAATCTCGCTATACTTTTATGTATGAGTTTACATTATTCTTTCTGTAAGATAAACTTCAACTAATTTAAGAATTAATTGAATGTAAGGTAGCTTAGCACATAGCACATAAACTTCACTATTAGTTCACTATTGGATATAGGCCTTTTTAATGGTACCAGACGCTTTCTTGAGCTTATAGGTCCAGTGACCAGGTACTTGACAATGTCATGCTCATTTCCACTTCAGGCTGAATCATTTTTTGGCCACCTAGTTAATACGAATTGCGTATTTCGGATAACATATCTCAGAGAAAAGCCAAGCATTAGAACTTGGAAGCGTCAGGGGCAAAATTGGATATGAACTTTTACTAACTGATTGTTATGGTTTGGATCTGTAAAGTAGTCGCAGAGTGTTTCGCAGTCATTTGGGCAGCCCTTATGGTGGCAATAATCACAAAGCTCTGTGAAATAACAGCATATTGTGCCGTTGTGATTCAGTGAGTTATTAAGGGATGCCTGGGCCATGTCCTTTAATCTACTACTGTCGTCAGTACCTACACTTGCAGTACCAGTGACGTTCCTATAGACGCTTACCCATCAGGTGGACAGTCAGTCAGTCTAATTACCTTTACATTAAAAAACTTAATGAAATGGTAGATAAAGGATAAGACATGAGAAAGGGTTTAAGCTTCACTTATTTAACACCTTAACACACAACGGCAAAAGTTTTCTAGAAAATAGCAACACAGACCTACATATCTACGAGAAAACGACAAAAAGTATTTTTTATTAATATCTTCTATAATTAATAGGATTTAAGAGGTTATTTATAACATTTAATGGATATTAAATCTTAGAATAAGAGTATTGTTGGGGAATAAATAGAAGTATTATAGGTATGCACTTGATAAGAAGTTGCTTTATCAGCTTAAACAATTGCGTCATAATTGTTTAAGCCCCAAAGGCGACGGGAGGCTTTCTTACGGCATTGAGTGACGGGAGCTCGCATGTCGCTATGACAAATGGCTAAAGGTTGTGACGTCACTTCGAATAATGTAATATATTACTTGGAATGAAGAAAAATGCTCTGCAGTAATCTTTTAATGCCAACACAGCCATGCGTTCCCACATCATTCGCTCTCAGATGTGAGGTGAGAGGCCTTAAAGACTAGATATTATTAAATTTATTTCATTTTTACATTCAAAACTAATATTTCATATATGTGGTGGGTAAAAAAAAGGTATGTTATATGACAATTCATCATTGTTTGTCGTAACATGCATACATCTTAAAAATAAATAACTTAGTTTTTCTAACTTAATTATAATAAAGTGAAAATTAATAATAAAATTAGAAGACACGTGACAAAAAATATTGCCATCC
Organism: Synanthedon andrenaeformis; assembly: GCA_936446665.2. Classification (NCBI taxonomy): domain Eukaryota; kingdom Metazoa; phylum Arthropoda; class Insecta; order Lepidoptera; family Sesiidae; genus Synanthedon; species Synanthedon andrenaeformis. Next base: position 440,560 of record OW387793.2, read on the forward strand.
AAGTAATTCTAACCGCGAGTTTTCCCCATAAAAAGTATTTTCAATTTATTAAAAACATAAATCGTATTCTTTCGCATTCCTAGTAAATTCTTGAAAAATACCTAACATTTGCATCCTCTTTCAGCAACACAAATTAAGTTCAATAATTATGTCATGAACATATAATATCACTTTTAGTTTCAAGTGTAATACTTAAAAGGTTGAATTTTTCTTTTTAATTAGTTTAAATTTTTAATCTTAATGACGTTTAATCAGTTGAACTAATAAGAATCGTAGATCATGGAGTCTTATTTAATTAAATGTTCATACTTTACATTGCGCTTAAAATGATTGGCAGAAATAATGAATGATTTAATGTGTGCTATTCTGTTTCGCTGAGAAAGTAATGGTTTTAAAGTTCATTATCCTACTAAGGTAGGCAACGCATAAGCAGCACCTACGGTTGCTTATGTTTGTAACGACATCATTGCTTTAAAGTTGGACAATATGTAGTCCAGAGTCCACTATACCTTATAACGTACTTGTTCGGGACAGCCGATTGTATAAAATTGTGAAATATAGTAAAATTATAGAACTAGTATATAGTGTAAACAGTGTTAGTGAAAGAGACAAAAAATAGACAGAGATAGATAGTGTTCACTTTAGTTATTATTATTTCGGGCGGTCGTGTCACGCTTGCGCGCCATTGGCGCAAGCTAGTTCGGCACATAGCACGACCGCCACTAGTTCTATAAGCAAATATTGTGATATAGATAGGCATTTTTTTGAATAAAAGCAGTCTTCTCCTTGCATCGGCATGGTAAAGACCTTTATACTAGTACAACTTGTTTGGAAAATACAACCCTCTCCTCCTCGACTAACAATCGCAAGGCTAGCCAGTGAGCCCTCCTTAGCCGGAGGCCCTGCCCACTTAAAGCCATAACAGCCAGGCTATACAAATGCGCGGGTGCTACAGGCCCGTACAGTACTACTAGCCAGTACAAGCCATCTGTAATCAAGCGGACCATCAGCCTGTTTGTAGATATTAATTAACATAAAAAATGCTCTTAAAATTTTATTTAAAGGTAATTTTATTTAAACAAAAACATGATTGCAAATATAGTGTGATTCTCAAGAGAAAACATGGAGATCGAGGTTCAACGAAGTTACAAAAATGGAAATAAAATAATTTTGAAATGGTATAGTGGAGTAGTGATGGAAGGAAATAGAACCGCCTTTTACCCATTAAATCTCAAGTGAAAGCTCTTCTCTTTAGTTTAATTTATAAGTGACATAAATCTGGAAAATACAAAGTGAAATTAGAGTGGATGTCAGGTACAATATTGCTTCACAGTTTATATTAAGAATATCTTAAAATGTACAACATCCTCATTAAGGCCAGGCCCTATGAAACTAAGGGAACTTTAAATAAATGTGCTGAGTCAACCACATATCTGATCAATGTGGAATTTACATATATATATTTTGAGACCTTTATCTGTAGATTATCAAGTCAGAAACATAATTAGGTGATTTTCATTCGATACATTTTTTGATCGAAATCGGCGCCTTTTCCGGAGAATATTACATTTTTCTACTAAACGGCTTGAGTTATATCGCCAAAAAACTGCTCGTAGCAAGGAAACATTGTTTACCAGTGATTGTCAAAATAAAATAAACTTAGGTTTATTTTTACTCCTATAATTAACGAAAACAATTTTGAGACTTACGTTGTTTAGTTCCGAGCTAGTGCACACCAAATCATGCTTCAAATAATGTACGCAATATTCAACCTTACGTAAGCTGTATCTTGCGATATATTAAAAAAAATCCTAGAGAGCCGCCGAGCAACTTGTAACTCTCGGGTGGCGGGACGTGGGCGGAGCGAGCGTAGGAATTTTTTTCGTGGGGCCTGCTCTTAAATGTTACGTTTTTGGTTGGATTTCTCATCACCGTTGACACTCGAATGAGGGAGACTCTTGTCATGCAAAATGAAACCTTATTGTCTTACTGAGCTAACGTAGCCAGAGTTCATTTTTAAATTTCCAATATTTTAATTCATGATGAAGTAATTATGCAATTTTTTAATTATTTTAGATTTTATGTTGACTTGAAATTATATTTATTTGAATCATAAGAACAATATCTCTACTTATCTGTACTTATTTATAATTATTGATTTATTGTTTCAATTACGTAGATACTATATTATATGTTTCCTTAATATAAATAAAATAAAAATATTTTTTTTTGTATTAAGCATATTTTTTAAATAATTTATCAGAAAATAAATGTAATAACTGTAGATAGCTCTCAGAATTGGCATGCAAATATATGTTGAGTTTATTTATTTCATTTTGTGAGATCTAATGGATTTTTGCTCTGTTGCTGGTATTCAATTTTTTTTATGGTAAGGTCGACATACAAACTGACGGTCCACTTGATGGTATGTGGCCAAGCTACGCCATAGATGCATTTTACGATTGCGAATACGAATAAAAAATCTGATATTTAAAGACATGTTTTTTATTTGTTTTTGTAGAATGTATTTTATAAGTCAAAATAATATTGAGATTACATAATATTATGAAGAAGTTTTGTGTTTGTGTCTACGAAGTTATCATGGCTTGTAAGTTTATTAAAACGATAAATATAGATCTCATATATTATGAAACCACGAACTTTAAATATATTACTTTTACTCCACCATCTAACAAAATTGAAATGCTGAGTTTTGTTTATGCAAATCTTTGTATATTTGGTTACTTAGTTTGGTTCGTTACTGATGATTATTTATTAACGATTGATTGGCAACTACTTTCTAATTTATCTTTATTTTTAAAAAACGCTTAGATATAAAAAAAACTTGTTAGCCCTGACGAAGATTGGTTTTGTTTTTCTAGAAGTGTACTTATTTTAATTTGCATATCTATGGAGGCTCGAAATATATTTTTAGTTTTCACTTCGTTTCATTTTCATAAAATTAATTCTTCCTCAAGTTTTCAATTATCAAGGTACAGACGTTAAATCATGGGAATATTTAACAACATACATTTATTTTCTTTTTTTGTTATGATAATGTTTATAATTGTTACTCAGCATGTGAGTTTCTTAGCTTGCTTAAGAATAAAGTAAAAATGTAAGGTTAAAAAATAAGCATTACCTGTAGGATGAGTATCATATAGTTAGCAATAGTGTCGACTAGACGCAGAGGAATATTAAAATCCACCATCAAAACGGATCCAGCAAAGAATCGAGGTCTATCCGTCATAACGCTTAGAAGAAAACGTTTTAATATTTTACACTTTTCAGATTTTATGTCTGAAAAAATTATATATAAAAAATATTTATTGCACTTATTACAGACTAGCTGTGATCACGGCTTCGTATGCGTGCAATTTAGATTGTTCGTGTGTGGTTTGGCGGTTTTACTGGTGACGATAAGTGACACTAAAAAGTAGACCCTTAAATAAAAATGTGTTACCATTAATATACTTACTGTTTAAGAGTTCCTTGTCTACAGTTAACTTCCGAATTAAATGAAAAGCTAGATCTTGACAAATGACTTCAGTGGCCGCGGCAGTCTTACATAAATTCCAGATGAAGAACATTGATTTTATTTCATCCCATATTAAATAGGCAATCATTTTGTTGATCTGAAACGAGCTAATAAATGTTGTAAGAGTTATCAGGAAATCCTGATTGCCGGTCTGCTATTTCTATGTCTATACTAATTATAAAACAAAGTTTTTTGATGCGGTTTTCACTAATTGAAAGGTCGATAAACTACGAAGATTTGTGTATATAATTTGCAGAAAAAAGTGCATCCGTGCAAAGCTGGGGACGGGTTGCTAGTGTAATACAAGTAAGAAAGTATGGATGATTTTGCAGAAAAAAATAATATTGAAAAACAAGAAAAATTACATACCATTTCAGAATCCAATGTAAGGAGAAGAACGGCGTAGGCAAGTGAATTAAATAAAGTTAATACCAAAATCATCATTATCTGAAATACATATTGAAAAACCTTTGTTCTAATTTATTCAAAAATTTAAAATTTTTAATCAATAATTTTCCAATGATGATTTTCAGCACAGAGACAGAATAGATACAGATACTTGTAATATTACATCAGTCTTACTTATAATAATCTTCAAAGTTACTTATATTAGAGCTTACAAACAATTGAAAGCAATTCATCATTATCGTAATCTCAGTCGTAGGACGTTTACTGCTAGTCATAGGAATCCCCCATAATTTTCCAGTAGGACCGCACAGTAGCAGTCTGGATCTAGCGTTGGATCATCTTGATTCGTTCTTACAGAGTAAACCCGAGCATAGCCCTCTCCACAACTCCTTGTGTGACGTTCTATATATTTCTCTATATGTATATATAGCAAGTTCTATAAGCATATATACAAACTTATAAAATTACAGAGAATTCAGGATCTACGTACTAAAAAGGAACTTTTTTGAACTACTCACTTCATTTCTAAAACCTGCATTAAAATGTGATGTAACCATTAAAACGTTGCTGTAGATTTGAGCACCAGTCCTTGGATAAAATTCCCTTAGTTTATACAGCATAACATTAATGCTGTGGATAACAATTGAAAGAAATTCCATTTCGGCGTCCCGACAAGCAGACGCTATGCAAACGGTAACTATCATACTCGGTGACATAAAAGATAAAAAAATTGTTCCAAAAAAATTCAAAAAGACAGAGCAGATTATAAGAGTGGATGCCACATTCACTCGGCGTTCAGTCTCTGCTGCGTATATTTCTCCTACGTCATATTGAGAGTATAATTTAATAATTGCTTTAAATGATTCTTTGTTTCTTCTACACACGAAAGAAAAGTATATTATTGAGGTTAGAAGAATCGTTTGAAACCCTCTTGCACTGAAGGTTTCAATGGTTTCTGAGAGGAATTCGTAAATGAAAATTCCTATGAAAGTCGAAACTGTGAAGAAATGAATGATGTTGCAAATAATTCTAGTTTTTGAGTTGGCGAAAACGTAATTTCGGTTAATGCCAAAGAAAGATTCTATTATTATGAAGTATTTCAGCTGTAATGTTATTTTGTTACACATATTTTTGTTTACTTAGAAACTGTAAACTAGAAAATTTATAGTATATTTAAAACGAAAGATACTAGAGACCCGCGATTTTTTTCATAAAGAATGAAATTAAATTTAAAATTCAAATTTTATGAAATAAAGCACTTGATACTATCTACACTCAAAGAGGTTGTACAAAAATTTTTTTTTTACGTATATAAAAGGCGTAAAAGTATTCTTGCACACTCACGCTTTTTTGACGTCCAAATAACACACTACGAGTATAACGTGATTTGGATATTTTTAATGGAATAATTCCCCTAAGAGGGATTATGAGATCGTATCAGAACCACTGATGGTTTTTTATATTAATCCGCGCTTTCCTATAATTTTGGGGCTTTATTGTAGATTGCTTTAAATTAATATGGAATTACTTTTAAATTGTTTATTGATAAAAAATATTATGTTCATATTAAAATTTAATTTTTAAATTAAATTTATCACAACTATACCTTTCTGCATTCGCCTGCCCCAGAACATCCACCCAAACATTGTTGTGGCAAGACCTTTTTACCTTTTTAGTGGCCTAAGACAACTAGATCTTAGGTCCTCCACACGAATCTCTTTATCATTTAGTCAACAAGCAGGTTGTTCGATAGCTAACTTTGTATTGGACTCGATTTATCTAAGGGGATACTATTATAGCATAGGTCTGTATTTGATCTAAAAGGCCTTAAAAGAACAAGACCCCGATTGGACAATAAACATAAAAGGACAAAAAGTTACGCGGACGAAGTCGTGTGCAACAGCTAGTTAACAATATATGCTAAATGTGCGCTGCCGACCTCAGTAGATTAAGGAATCCATAGGGAAATTAGCCTAATTAATGAAATAAAACTGCCCTTCTACTTATAAACTTCTTTTAACTAATTTCCTTTTTTAGACTAAGTAATGATTATTAACTTGATTAATTAGTTTAGTTTTTTAACTAGGTTGTAAAAGTGGCAAACGTAAAATGTCAGACGAGGTCTCCTCGAAAGAGACAGCAATAAGAGAGTACTCGACACGTATACGCGTTTGAAACGTGTACAACCATCAGCTGTGATTAAATTTCAGTTAGGTGCCATCGGGGTGGCAATTTTCACCTGAAAGGCCTTAATTTTCCATAAGAAATTGCTAAAGGGTGCAACTCTTCAAAGGACCGAGTAATTTTGAATTTAATTCAGCGTCCTTTTTTGACGCTGCGTCAAAGAGCTGTTTACGTTGCCACAATTTCACATTGAGACGGTTTCGCGCACTTGTTTACGTCATCTTTATTACAGATGTTAATTCATGTTGACTCTTTTAAAAACACTTCATATATGATTCTGGAAGTAAATTATTTTTACTATATTGTGTGAAAGGTGTCATAGTTGTACAAATATACGGGGTGGAAAAATAAGTCGGGCCCTGGAGGGAAACTACCTTAAATCTTTAAGCTAGCTCATTTTACATAAAGGAGACATTCCTTTATTTTTAAAAAGAAACAAAACTGCATTTAAAGATTTTTTAAAACTCGCTTGGCTCGCCCGGGACTCGAACCAACTAAAATTAAAAAAAAACAAACACTCCCTATTTTATTATACTAATCGATAGGATTATTATTCAGGATAAAATTTCTGTAACAAACATTTGGTCTTAAAAATAAAAATGATCGTAAAATCTAACATTAACTTTATTTTATTATCAATTTGTTATACTTAAATTATTTAACTGTTTTGTTTCTTTTTAAAAATAAAGGAATGTTTCCTTTATGTAAAATAAGCCAACTTTAAGATTTAAGGTAGTTTCCCTCCAGGGCCCGATTTATTTTTCCACCCTGTATACAAATTTAAGGCCCAAGCAGGCGAAGCCGAGACGCATGTCTAGTACTACAATGAGGTAACTAGTTATCTAAATAATTTATAGAGCAAAATGCAAAATAAAAATACAGATTAATTAAAACTTGTTTCAGCCCATCGGTTGAAATTCGATCATGATGAAAATGTATTAATAGGAACTTAGAAAAAGATATGTTTTCGTTTCTCATAATTAATATTTGACGAGCTCGTTGGATGAGCGGTTACGCTCTGTTCCAGGAGATTCGGGTTCGATTCTCTGCAGGGTGAACTTTGGAATAACAGACTGTGTTGTGTTTCGGTGAGTGAATAAGGGATGACAAATCCCATTTCCCTATCCCAACGTGGGATATCCTTGATCCCACTACGTCCGCAGCGCATTTGCCACATCTTTGGTGTTGCTTGTGTTATAGGCGACGATAGCCAACTTCCAAGTTGACCATCAACCTTAACATAAAAAAATATACATAAACTATATGAAATTTTCAAAAATCATTTCTTAGCGGATGATTACGTTATAAAGTATAAACCTCTATTTCACATTTTAACTATTATTTAGAAGTTTTGGCTGTGCGTTGATGGTCAAGAAAAGCAATATCATAAGTCTAGATTACTAGATAGTGTTATTTTCTTTTATAACGAATACAAAACCTTCATCACTTCATATGTGATATGATATTCTGTAAAATGAATTTATATTTTTTATGGGTAGGTATATTTTTTGTTTTATCGATTCTGTGTAATATTTCCAGGACGGTAGGAATTCATTAAAAAAAGCAACCAAGCAAAATGGCAACCTCGATATTTTAAACACAACTGCTAAATATTCCGAGGGCGTCGTGTGAAGAGTCTTTTTCAGCGTTTCAGCGTATCTCACTGAAAATTTCAGCTCAAGTGCAGAGATTTACATCACAAAGCGGCCGCTATTTATCCGTTTGTCTGAGTCTAGCTTCAAAACTGAAAAGGTTACGGTAATGTTGTTTCACAGTAACATTTTAGATTCATATTTTAGTCTTGAATTCTTAAGGAACTGAATTTATGATGTTTTGACTTAAAAATAAATTCTCTCCTTAACTTAATCTGTTTAGGCCATTCGTGTAAACTTTCTAAAGTAAAAAATAAATAAATTAAATTACAAAGAAAAAAAAATAAAAAAAGTTCTCAAATGTATATGACGTAGGATAAAAACTTTAAATTTATATTAGGAAGAGAAGTTTACTAGGAAAACTTATTTAAGTTTAACATACATATACAAAATTAGAAAAATGTAATAACAATACTTGCTTGCATTACAAATTTTTTTTCTTAAATTTATTTGTTAATCACTAGTAAACTTATTTGAAAGAAGCTTGTCAAACTGATAGTCGATTTACAAGTTAATACTTATAATTAACTTATTTGTAATTTTAATACTTGTACTAGGTTCTCTTGATGACGCCTTTCATCTTTTTAGTACAAGTTACTGTATGTAAATAATAAATGTAGAATTTCATAGTTAGTTTAAAATAGTTTTTAGAAACCCCTATGAAAAACGTAGATTAGGTTTTAATAATACAATCAGGAGGACAATCAGTCGCAGTTCAGTTAGCACAAATATATTTGTCGAATGAAGGTTAATTCAAGGAAAAAAAATTTGGATTTTCGCCAAAGATAATAAATTAATAATTGAAAACTATCGAACCGATTCGAAAGTTTTGATGTTATTTCTTCGTTCTGCTATCATAAATTAGGCGGCCTTTCTGGCGGCAGTAACCACCCTCTTATAAAATGCCTCCGTGAAATATTAGCATATGTTTCGTTGTTTTCGGTGCGGAATGTCAACTCATCTTTCTCTTAACTCCTGCTCTTTTCTCTTGTTCCATTATATTTTTCCTTAACTTCCGGAATAAAGAATCCCTACATTTTTATTGTTATTCTCTTTTGTAATTTTTCGAGTGATAGACATCTGTAAGGCGCAACCTATCCTGTTGTACATTTGATATTCTTTGCGTATATCTGTGAAATTTAAGCACAGAAAATATTAATAATAAGCGCTATAGAGTACATCTATATAGCAAAAGAGGACTACACTGCAGCTCTGGTATGTGCCATTTGCAAAATCCACATTTGGATTTGAAACAAAACATTTTGACGACATTAACAAAAGGAAACTAAATACATATTTTACATAAGTTATGTTGAACAAAGTGTTAAACTGTCGTACGGGGGACCGACGACGTGTAGCCACGACTGCGTCATACGACAGACATCAAAGTGTCGTTTTACAGAACAGAGAGCCGAAACCAGTGGCCATGTGACTTTGTATGTAATTAAAATTATATTATTGTTACTACAGAGAATATTTATATGAATAGTATATTTTAAACTAGAAGTCCTGCTAATTCAGTGTCAAGTGAGCATAATGCTTGGCATTTCTCCTATAATAATCATGTATTCCGAATCATAGGAGCATATCACGGCCATCGTAACTGCGAGAGTCATTAAATAAAATTAATAGTTATGTATATATATATATATAAATAAATAAAAAAACATATAAACTCTTAATAGATAATATTTTATTGCACTTATATATTAATATATTATAATACTTGTTTTATTGTGGTTTTGTGTGGGCGTGCTTTCATCTCAAATTGACTTCCTTTAGAATGTGGCTAAGCTTACTTTTGGATGAAAGTGCGTCTGTTTTCTTCCTTTATTTTATTCTGTAACACCGGTTTGTTTGGACATGCTGTGTACACATGTTTTGGGCCTCTGTCTAGTTCACTTCCATGTAATTATATCTACTCAATGTATTTAATATCGGTGTCCTGTTTTGTGTACCTTATTGAATAAAAAAAATATACGAAGATCCATGTGAGAACCGAGGTTGTCGAAGTATCCCAAAGAGTCTGCTGAAGTGGAAATGCGTGGGACATATTTTTCTTGCAACAGATAGAAATTGTTGTAGATGAATATTGAAATAGAACTTCCTACGACTTATTTGCTAAACTGATGAAATTAAGAGATCGTCTGGCAATGGATGGCAATGTATTTGGATAATAGTCGCATCCAATTAAAAGGCTCATCAGCCATCAACAGTTGACGCTTATAGGCTTATGATATGATGGATGATATTGATGATCACGAAGCGTTAATCCTTAGTAGCTTGTCATAATCTGTAATGTAGTCTATTTTATATAAATCGTTTCATACGTGATTCTGCAACAAACTTTCAAGATATTCTCATATTGTAAATGCTGGTACAACAATTGTATATAACGACGAGTTCAAATACATTCAAAGTAATTCTGTGAGCGGCAGAGCTACGATTCTCAATTCTATTAAACTTAACATATTATATATTATATAACTATAATGATACGGGACTAGGAACCTTGACGGAAACATGCATAGAATATTTCCCTATGGAAAATCGCTAACCAGTTGTATTGATCTCCCGTAAGACCACGCATCTCATATACCTTCCGCAGTTAAGGAGGAAGTATTATCCCAAGCTGGGGTCTATATTGTTGGTTTTCGTGTTTCATACTCATAACCTATGAAGTTTGAAAGATGATAGGTTGGATATTTTTATGGGCTGCCTTTTGGCATTTTCGCGGGTAAATCGTAAAAGGGCTGCGGACGAGAGTTTAGTTGCTCTGTGGTTTGAGGCTTGTGTTGGCTTTAGATGGAATGAACTGTAAGAAAGAAATAAGAAAGTATATCTTATTTGAAAATATACTTTTATTAAATTTTAACTAATAGTGAAGCGATACTGACAACATAAAATGAGCTAATGTTCAATCAGAAGTAAGAATGTTTCTATCCAGTATAATATTTTTTTTAATAATCTTCCATTTCTTTGTTTAACAAGTAGCACTTCATTTATCGCTTGATAGAGTTATTGTCACAGAATATAATAATTATTGAAATGATTACAAATTTTCTAGAATATACATAGAAAAAACTTGAAATAAATTGCACAACATTGTATTACATTCCTTTTTTTTTCATTCTATTACTGTACAGCGGTGTTTTAAAATACAAGGCCGATATAAAATTGAAAAATTGTGCATACCTGACGTAGACGTAATAAACGACATATTCCGTTTTCAGTTTTAATTGAAACTCACTTTACAAAGCATAAAAAAAAGGCGCGAATTTCATCTAAATTACCGCATAAAGCGCCGCTTAACCTTTTTTACGTTTCATTCCGGTTTTTACACACTCTGCCAAAAGAAAGTAGACATCACAATATAAGGCATAATAATTACATGAAGTATATTATTATGCACGTTAACATTCAGTTGTGACTTTAATTATCTTAACAATATTATAAATGCGAAATATTTTATGTTTTTTTTTGTTACTCAATTACGCGTATTTGGATGAAATTTGGCATAGAGAGAGTTTATTAACTGGTTTAACATGTAGAATAGTTTCTATCTTGAAAAAATGTTAGGAAAATGAAAAAATTTTGAAAAATGAAGTTGCGGGCTCAGCTATAGTTATTAAATAGTTTACAACATTAAGAAGTTGTAGAGACAGTGAGCTCTTATATTTAGAAGCTGAATGAGAATGAGTAACGAGTCCATTCTTTCCCCTTATATCAATCTAGCAGCTCACTGTGGTTGCTTAGGTAGTAATATACCTTAATATTGATAGTCAGCCTTATATTATTTCAGCCAATCACGCAAGAGTGAAGGTGATATCACTCCTTGTACAATCATCACAATTGTATGTGACAAACAAACATACAATTGAGTAGGTATTGTAGTGGCATAAGGCACACTGCGTTACGTGTTGGTCAGCATGTCTGACGACAGTTACCACCCACTTACAACAGAGTACCACCATGAAATTAAAGGATTCTAGAACCCATTTCCCTAATCTCTTCACCCACTAAGACCGCAGCTACTATTAAGTGGACTGTCAGCCTGACTGATGTTGTTTACATAAAAGAGTCGTCTTCACGTCTTTATACATGAAACTGTAAAACGGTCTCATATCGATGTCTGTTTTTCAAAGACCTAATTTCTGTAAGCGCGTTTTGTGCCGGTTCAAATCTGAATGTGGCCATTTGTGTAAATTTGCATACATATTCCACCTCTCGAACAGAGCACGTAATCTCCGCGCTCGACTCGCGTACGGGTCAATTTAGCACAACCGCACCTTCTCCACGACTGATGGTGTCATTAATTCTCGACATTAGAAGGGAATTGCAATTTTTAATGTGAGTATGGCTGTATCATCGGTGCCATCTTCAGACATGTGATATAATAATAAATCTGTAAGCGTCGGTCATGGAGTAAGTTACTTTGTTTTCAGAGTTATCGTGTTTACAGGCTCTATACATGATACTGAAACTAAATTGATGGTTTTTAGAATTTTTTTCTGTATGTATGTATGTATGTTCCTCCATAACTCTAAAACGAATTTACTGATTTTCATGAAACTTGGTAGATAATCATTTGGACGTACGGGACTCAGGATGGGCTACTTAATATTTTTCAACGCGGACGAAGTCGTGGGCACCAGATAGTAATTTATAAAGATACGTTGACGAAATCGCTAAAAACTATAGTTTGGCTGAAGCCGCTATACCACTCCTTGAGACTGCGGAGTTAAAGAAAGAGCTCTGAATATTCTATCTCTTGCTCGTGTGACATAGCCGGAGCGGAGAAGCCCTCTCTGCACCATCGCGCAGCCACGAACATACCTAAGGAGTGTTATAGCGGTGCTTGTTAAACTATAGTAATGAATGTCGCAAATGGTAAATGGAAACGGGTTCTGTCATCCCTTCCTAAATAATTTTAGTTCACAGTAGCTGCAGTAGTAAGGGGATGGTTATTGCAGCCATGCCGGTTGCCCAGGCTGATCTAAATTCTATGACTAATATTCAGGTTGGACATAAGCACTGTTAACCATTAAATTGTCTTCTTATCTATACTTATATTATAAAAAGGTAAAGTTTGTATATTTGTTTGTATGTAGGAGATAATCTTTAAATTTAAAAATTTCACCAATAGTGGCACTCTCGCTGGGGACCGGTGCGCTCGCGCACGCTTTGCGGCCGGCTACTCAGCAGAAGAATAATTACTTATGGAGACGCATTTTAAGTATAAGTATTTAATGTCTGTGATATTGTATTAAGACTGCAAACATTTTTAACAGAGATAAATTCAGTTTATATTTGAACTCACAAATCTAAATAATTTCCAATATATTGTTGATGAATATTGGGATCCTATAATATTCACATACGAGTATAAATAACATGACGAATTTGCACTCTTATTAAACCGCCAAAACAGGTAATTTCAATGTATTGCGCATATTGTTTACCAGTTTAATTAAAATATTAACAAAAGCAAATAAAAGTAAAGTAGTTGATTGGTTTTTGGTGTTGATTGTCGCCATAACGAGGTGAGAGGAGCTATTGTTTACTGTCTCATTAAAGCTGAGAAGTGACCCATTAAACCAGTGGCTTCATTATCACGACGCGCAGAAAGCCTCCTATTTATTTACCTATTTTAATTAAATTCTTACACGACTTAGCCGAATACTAATTAAGTATGAGCACTAATTGCCTCGATTATATAAAAATTATCCTATAAACATACTAGTGACCCGCCTCCGGCTTCGCAAGACCTTCCTCGTTTATCGGTCTTTCCATTATTGAAAACTGTATCAAAATCTGTTGAGTGGTTTAGAAGGAGTGAAGAAACAGAGAGAGGCGTATAGCGACTGTTTTTATAATATGTTTATGTAAGTATAATATGATACAAATTAATATAGATAAGCATATTAAAATAATATATTCTTTATCAAAAATTTGTTAGAGTTGTACAGAAGAAATCAGAGGAGAAATAGCGCTCCTTCCACTTGGATCCACAGCTTGGCTCCACATGTGGATCCGTGGATACTTTTATTTCCTCTTAAATCTACCATTGAGGGGATTCAAGAATACACATAATTTTATATGCCACTTCGATCCACAAACGAGGGGATCCAAAAATACTAATATTTTTCTATGCCACTTGAATCCACAATCTGCTAAGTGGATCTAAGTGGAAAGAAGCACTATGATTTCAGGACCTTTGTTCTTTTTCTCATAAATATTATTCTGAAAACCCCTTGATATAATTTCCTTTTTTTTTCTAATAACTAGTGTATAAGCATGACAATGACCGGATCCGAAAATGTTAATTATTTCTCAGCACAAAGAAGAAAAATATTGCGTCTGATGAAGATTGATATTGTTGTGAAAAATTTCTTAATTTTGGATAATCCCTCTGAAACAGTACTTTTTTTCTGGATGAAAGGTACCCTATATCCTTTGTTGTATCCCTGAGAATATGTATGCAAAATTTTACGATGATCGGTTGAGTAGTTAAGACGTAAATAGGTAAAAGACAGACAAATTACTTTCACAAATTTGTTTGTTTCTAGTTTTAAAAATAATTAGGTACATGTTAAGTTAATAGACTTGGTAAAAGATATATGCCTATCTTTTCTAGCTTAAAATAGCTCATTTGACGAATTAAGTAATTGACCAATTTAGGTTTTGACCAATCTCTAATTTGACAAATCAAGGATTTGACAAGTGTCTGCGTAGGATGTTCTTTTGAGATAGGTACACAGTAGTGTATTAAAGTAGGTTCATATTATTTAAACAACAGATTTAATTAATTATTTATTGTGTCAAAAAAGGTAATAAAACAAAATGAAAAGCATTTTAGCCTAAAGTGATAGTTATTATAGAGAACAACAATATTTCAGTCATATGTAATATCGACGGATCCACCTGGTGGATAGAAGAGAAAAAAGAAGTATCCATGGATCCACACATGGATTTAAGAGGAGATAAAGGTATCCGCGGATCCACATGTGGAGCCAAGCTGTGGATCCAAGTGGAAGGAGCCAGAAATAGAATAAAGCGGACAGCGACTATTTTATAATAATAAAATATATATATAAAAAAAAAATTCGTTTTTTTATTTATTCTGCACTTAAGTCAACAACTTTGAATTTTTTTTGATTTGACGTATCTTTAATTTTATAGCTGATATCGAAACTCGGTGTTGCTGTAATGGAAAGAACCTACATCAGTTCTGCCGGTGCCAGTTAGGTGCTCATTGTATTCGTTCGTTAAAAAGAAAATGATAAAATGAAATTGAAATTTTTTTGAAACCGCGTGCAAAAATAACAGTGAGCCTTGTCCTAGAGGAGTTCTGGTCGTTGACGATGGGCTTACAACGAACGTTCTGCTGTTAAAACACCAATTCGTATCGTATGTAATAAGAGTGAAACCGATTTGTCTTCAGTCTTTCATACAAAATTTATTCAAAGTATACAAATAATAGCACAACATTAATACACTCGAAAACATTTATTAAATAACCTTGTACACACTTTACCTTACCTTAAAATAATTACCTTACCTTAATTAAATAACCCATACACACCTTACCTTACCTTACCTTACCTTATATGTACAATAATTAACATCTTAATAGCAATAAACTCAAACATACTTTAGTATTATTTCAAGATTAAAAAAAAGATTTATTACAATCATATATTAAATAGTAACGACTAGTTTCTGCGAATTATATGGATACACAAACCTTTTTCGCTTATCGCTCTTTCATTAGTTGAAACCGTATCAAAATCCGTCGAGTGGTTTAGAAGGAGCGAGAGGAGAAACAGAGAGAGGCGTACAGCGACTTTATTTTATAATATGTTTATATAAGTATTATATGATTTAAATTCATATTTCTTAATATAACATAGATATAGTATAGTATACAGATAGGTATATTATAATGATATTGTATTTTTCATCAAAAATATTTTCAAAAATATATTAACAAGTATTAAGTCAATAAATGTATACATAATGTTATTTTCTGCAATATTGTATGTGATCATACATAATTCGTGTTGTTTTTTTGGTTTAGGTCCATTCGCCCGCAAGATTCACCCGATTTTTTTTTCCCAACTGTCCCGAAAAAGTATATATCCCATTCATCCGAACATTAAATTGTTAACTAATTTTCCTACTCACCCAAATTACTAGGTTCTACTCACCCGCGAATGTATTTTGATAGCGATAGCAGAAACAACAAACAAAATTGAAATTTCATTATTCAACATTAGTTTTTTTTTTTTTAAATTATTTATTTTTCATTTTTATAAATTACATCAAAAATATTTTATTCGAATAATAGAATTATCATAGAAGCATAAATACAGATTGATACTTGGAGTCCTTCTCGTTTGATCCGGTGTCTTTGATCTTTGATCCGCTTTCTGTACAAATACACATTAAAACACACGACACCTGTTTGAACTTAAACCTTAAATATGTTCGAATCGTTTATTTCCCCCATAAAAATAAAAAAATAAAAAAGTCAATATCCACACCTACAAAAAGGCTTTTTAGATAATTTCTTTAGTGGTGGAGAAATGTCGTATTTTATTCAAAGTCGATATTGATTTCATTATTCAAGAAATCAAATTATTTAAATTATTATACTCAATAAATTATGAATTCAAAATTATAACTATCAAAATCAAAATCAAAATATTTATTTATCAATTAGGTTTCTCACGAAACTCTTATGATCGTTATTGTAAATTTAAATTTACTAGGGTTTCGGAAAAAAAGCCAAGATGACGATCCTGAGAAGAAACCCCGAAAGAAACTCAGGATACTATTCTTTTTGTCATCTTTAAAATATAAAAATTACAATTAAGTACACTTAATACAGACATAAAGTTCATATACAATACTAAGCAAAACATAGTATGAGCTCCGGATCCAAGCTCTAACTCCAGGCTTCATTGTCACTTAAATAATCAGTGACCTTATAGTAGCCTTTCGAGAGGAGTTTGGCTTTAATGACACCTTTAAATTTATTTATAGATAAGGCTCTTATCATCTCAGGTAGTTTATTATAAAACCGTATACATTGACCCATAAAAGAATTACTTATCTTGTGGAGTCGCGTCTTATGTAAATCTAAATTATTTTTGAACCTAGTATTTATATTGTGTACCACATTTTTTATTAAACTGACTAATATTTTTATGCTATAAATAAATAGCTGGCCAAAATATACCTATTATTAAAATCACATTAATCAAATGCATGCTATAAAATTATCCGTTTCTAATTTAGTAATTCGAGATATGAAATCGTTGTTCGCCCACTCTTGTTTTATATTTTTTTAATTTTATCGTGGAACGCTCTTATAAATTATAAACAAGGTCTTCGCGCCATAAAAAGTTTATAGGAAAAAAGAGTAAATCGTGTTAAAAGCGAGAACACAAAACCCACTTGAGACTATGCAGGGAATTTTTAAAGTAAACAAACTTTTATTCTATGTTCGCACAGACAATACTAATTCTGTTGTTATTATTTTTAAGGCTTAAGGCTGCAGTCTTTTAAAAATTGATTCTCGTTGAATGTTTAGAGCTGCTAATAACATTATTTTGTAATGAAATATAAGAATAATTCAGCAAGATTCAGCAAAGAAAAATTCACAGTATAATTAACAATCAAGTTTTTTAAAACTTTTTTTTATGTGATTTTTATTAGGTATATAAAGAGTTAAATATAACTCTCTCACGCCCTGCAGCATTTTTAACTGTGTTCACTCATATTTCACAATTAATAACATACTGCAAAATTTGTTTAGCGCATAACTATTTTTATATAGTCATGAAAGTTAAAAAGTTAAAAAGTTTTAGAAAAAAATATGTTATTATATGTGTTATTTATTTTTTTCTAAAATTTTTCCGTCTTCTAAATTAAGACCTCGCAATATTGTCAATATTTTTTTCTCTCATCATAATTGTTCTGTTTTTAATATACCTAGACAACAAATATCGACTGTGATGTCGTGTTTCTATGTGCTCTTTATACATTATCCTGTAACAAGTGGCTACATTAAATCTGTTTAGCCTACTATCACCTCCTATGGCATTGCATGAATACAATCTACTATCGAGAGGACCGCCAGCCTGTCAGTCGACATTTTACATAAAAATAAGATATAAAATAAATGAGTTTTTTTTTTTCACATTTTTATTTGTTGTATATCTATTTCAATTTGTAACCGAGCCACATGTCATGAGCTCCCATATAGTGTGACATTCCATCAAATATTTAAGACACGTCGTGTGGATACTGCGTCTCTTGTTTTATTCAATTTTGTTTAATAGATGGCAACATAGGTGTTTTTGTTTCACCCTTTTGTTATCGTAAACAAGTGAAAATATAAACTAATTCCCAGACTTCCTTAAGAGGTGTTTAAATTAACTTAATTTTGAGTTATGAAATGCATCAGGTAAAATGGGTCTTCTATCATCATCATTATCATCCATCATCCCAGCCTTAGGACGTCAACTGATGCCCTATAATTTTCCAAGAGTCCGGTCAGGATCCACTGTCGACCGGCTGCCTTATTATCTAACAGCAGACGACAGCAGACGACTTGCGATCGCGTGTGCTGCCATACAGAAATGATGCACTTTAATTTTAGTTATTGTCCTTAAGAAGCCTTATCGCAAACCACACCTTTGTTATGAGTTACGTGATACCAAAAACACGATTTAGTGTGATATTGCACAAATTGATAGAAAGTTTTCGCCTGTCGCAAGTTGGTCGCAAGTCGTCTGCTGTTAGATAATAATAATAATAATAATAATAATTTATTTATTCACAAATCTATACATATAAACGGTTATAAACCTAATTCGTGTTATAAACATACATCTTAATTATGTTGAGTACCAGCGTCTAAACTAGGCCGAGCCTGTATCTTAGACGCTGGATTCTTCAAAGGTCAGTAATTTCATTTAATGTTTACGTTAGTACACACCAATTAGAATATAAATTACAAATAAGAATAAATAAAAAAAAATATTAAAAATTTATAAGAATAAAAATTGGAGGGTAATACAAAAACGATAAAAATGAATTAAAAATAACAAACATTATACATATAAAAGAAAGAATTACCCTCAGAAGTTACAATATAGTTAAGTTACACCACTGGAATTATGGACTTGAGACAAAAAGAACAATAAATTAAAATAAGTTAAAGTATATATGAAAATATAACTGTTTTTTTTTTTAACCATATACCATGCTAAAGCTAAAGAATCATTTTTTAATTACAAATAAGCACTCTAAATCCTTATAATTTTGAGTTTTCAACCAGGTTGTTAGTTTTATTTTACACTGATAATTATTTAGTGAGTAAATATCTAGAAATTGATTTAATTTATTATATAGCATTGGGCCAAGATAACATTGACATTTATTGATGAAGTATGTCTTGAAGGGAATTGTAGGAATCCTTTTAGTCTCTTCACATTTTTAATTTGTTCATTATATACAAGTTTTCGATGTTGAGATAGTACTGTATCTCTCACAAAAAGCTGCCTCACTGTTAGAACATCACATTCCGAGTATAGTTCTGATGTGGGATATCTAAACGGCTTTAGTTTCATTACTTTTAGTAAAGCTCGTTGTGCCCTTTCTAATATTAACATATGAGTTTTACATGCTCCACCCCATGCCGTATTACAGTAAGTCAAGATAGACTCTGCTAAGGCAAAGTAAACCGTTCTAAGTAGCTTGTCATCAGCAACGGAGCGTAACCTTTTAAAAACATATATCAATCTTCTAGTTCTTTCAGTGAGTTGCTTGATGTGAGGATACCAAGTCAGTCTTTCGTCCAGGAGAACTCCTAAGTATTTAATTGTTTTCACTTTGTTTAGATAACTGCAGTTACAAGAGCTGTTTATATTGTTGTGACAAAAATGCAACTGAATTTTAAATGTTTCTTCATTTGGTAGTGTACGTAAAGTGTTAGAGAAAAGTATGAATTTTGTTTTAGTAACATTAAGCGTTAGTAGATTTTTGTTTAAACAATCTGCTATTATTTTTAGCCCAGACTCGGCCTGAATTTGAGCTTCAATCCACGTCACTCCATAAAAGATAATGAAGCAGCCGCGGACCTTATCAGGTCATCTGTCCACCTTTTCGGTGCGTTTGTCGGTCCGTGACCTCTCTAGAACCTCCGTACTATGTATGTACTCTAGAACCTCAAACATTTCAACTTACTGCTCCGCTGGCTTGATGTCGGATCTTCTAAGAGCCAGAGCCAGAGCTTGGTGACTAAGCCCAACAAGAAATATTCTGTAGCAATTATTTTATAGCCGCTCGTAGATTGACCAGTTCAATCGATTGAAACTAATTAGCAACACGTTACAGATCTATTACTAACTAACTCCATAAATAGTGAAGCGATCAGACCAACAAGTCACTTAATACACTTAATTTGTTACTTCAAAAATAATCTCCTACATCGAAGTTCATCGTTGGTGGAAGATCTTCCTCGCTTAAACTCAGTATACCAACGAGCAACTGTAGAGTATGGAGAAGCATGAACCCCTAATGTTCCTTGCAAGTCTTGATTTACCTGCTCCGTAGTAAAAAAAATTAAGCAGACATATTTGTGAATTTCAATTTTCTCCATTTTATAGAACACGTTCCGAAACGTAGAATACAAATGACTACAATTATTGAAATACAAAAGAAAATCGATAACTTTTTTAAATATATATTATTATAACAAATGTCTAGGCTTTGCCTTTCAGTATCAATTTTTTTTGTTACCAAGGAGTAACTATTTCATTCTCCCTTTTTATTGAACACCCCTCGTATATTTTATTATTATTACATGTATATCAGTAGTTAATTTTAATTTCAATCAATTTTATTTATCAACCTGGGTGTAGTCGCGGGCATCAGCTAGTAAAATATATCATTATACTTAGTTATACGCGAAATTGCTGCAAGAGGAAAATTGGAACACAAAAGGGACAATTCTCTAATGTAGCTTTTAGATTAGAGAAATAACTCTATACGAATGAATGTCGCATTTCTTAATTGTTCAATAAATTTGTTGCATAAAATGCTCTCCCTCATAACGACCACTTTACATATGTATGGACGTTAATTTATGTTAGACTGCGAGCTAACATTGTGGTCGCAGAGTAAGAAACAATTAAATAAGTTGAGCAATTCGAATTTGCATCATAATTTACGAGGAGGATGCAGCGAAGAGGCGAGATGTCGCCCTTTGAGCGGCAAGCCGTGAACGCGTAGACACTAATTTGCCTTAAAGACATTGCCAACACGCTCTTGCACATTGTGACACACTTTGACACACTCATATACAGATGTACACATGTTATATATCATATATGTGTATTTCGACGAAAATCAGACAAACGATCTTTGTGCAGTAATAACTTCTTGCAGCTACTTAAAATTTAGTATCGTATTTAACAAATATAAATTGATTACCTTTTATCTGCGTCTTCTTACGTATATCTTTGTATATTATCATGTATCTATTAAGTTAAGAGTTAAGAGCACCTACTGCGTTAGCTTTTGGAGCAGTAGGTATCAAAATTAAAATTAATAGCCACAAAATTAAATAGATTACTTCCTTTTAAGTGTTATGAAATCTTTTTAATAAACTTGAGACATGAAATATTAAAAGTACTGATCTAGTCTTTGGTTATACCAAAATCTAGTTAGTGCTCACTTGGTGATGAAACACTCACCAATGTAGGTAATGAATATTTAATGAAAATAACATCGATCTAAATCCAAACAATTTACGCGGAATTAATTTAAACTTTGTATGAAATGAGGTTAGTATTGACATTGTGTATCCGAATAATGTATTGAAGAGACGAGTTATCTCGCAGACATTGATGAATTGTGATTTTACACGATACATCGGCGGCATTGCCATGGCGACGTGCGGAAATCACTGGAAATATAACCTGTCCGAATCGTGCTCGAGTATAATCGCTCACAACGGCCTGAATGGAGGCATGCCGGTCTATTGTTCCGATGCGGCGGCAGACAAACGACGTCTACTTTAACACATGGAGTTATATCCAGTCATCATCTGTTTGCTCTCGTCACACACAGACTTATTCATTAATAATTTGATGGTTTTCAGACATTTTTTAGACTTAGTTTAACAATATGTATTATAAAACATAGTTATACAACACATGTGTGGACGATAAGTGTTATAAAACAAGGTCATATAACATGTGTGTGTGATTCACGACGTTACGTGTATCAACTCATGAAATTGTAGGTATGTTAGGTAACATTATATTGGACTGTTATTTTAATGTGTACAGTCTTATTTTATGCTGCAATGTTATATAACATTTAAATAATGTGGACAATGTGGACAACAAATTTATATGATATATTATTTAGACACGAGATGCACCTTTTTTATATTTTATCGTACCTTCTTTCTCTGTCCCTCAATAGATCAATGAATGATGTTTTACTTTTTTTCAAAATTTATTCTAGTATAAAATAATTCGTTTTTTGTTTTATGATAAGAACAACAAAAAGACTGACGATACACTTCAAGGAAGACGGCTGCTAATATAGTAAAGCTAAAATACAATATTAATGTATCTAAAGTCTCTAACCTACAGTTATTTCAGAATAGTCTTCTGTAGAAGTTGGTAGTTACTGCAACCAGAGGGGACGCTTGACTGTTTATTACTCCAGTTTCCTGCCCTTCTGCAACATGCAATGTTTGCTTTGCACGTCATTGTGCAAGTCCGTGAGTACGGCATGTTATCGGCTGTCTCGCTCCAGTGAGCACTTGAGATGACGTCACACTCATATATCGCGTGCCTACACTTTAGCTAATAGACGGCGCAGCGACGTGATTTTATTAACGGGTAAGATTACGAATTCCGTACATTACGGCCGTTTTGACAGCCACATCAGAAGGTGGCTTTCACGTCACTAATTTCCGCCGAGTTGAGTGTTTGGGTGTTCGCGATGTATCATTTATTATTCCACGCAAATCATTTTTGTCTATTATAATTTTTTTTACATTTGTAGGTACATACAAATAATGAATACTAAAAAAAATACTCAAATTATTGTGACACACCAGCGAAACATACATATAATATGCTGACATTAAATGTAATAATAATAATAATTAAATATTCAATGCGTAACATATTCTCGGTATCGTCATTCGTAAAAAAATATTTTTTTTTTCATTCCAAAGTGAGTCATCGAACTCTTAATGATATTATCAATACTACAATGTCTGTTCCTAAACTACAAACTCAATGTGTTTCGCCACATACCTATTGAACAGGATTGAGAGATTTTTATCTGAAAAGAGTGAAGACGTGGTCGTAAAAAGTAAAGGGCTCAAGCGAATAGATACACCATGTACTGTCGCTGAAACGCGTTTCGTGTACTGCGATTTGTATGCAAATTACAAATGGAACTCTATGACGGTACGACCAACTCACTATTGGATGCATCTTCTTTACTAGACAATGTTGGAGAGTAGTTACTAATTTTTTTTAAAATTATATTGCGTACTTTTAAAATCTGGTTACAATTCCATTTCTACAATCCAAGTGAGATTAATAATTATTACGCTGACCTGACGCCCAACGCATATAACGGGGTTATATAACATGTTATATAACCCCGTTATATAACCCCGTTATAACTTTTTTTGTTTGAAGGCTGACGTCATCGGTATTGTTCTTAGTTATAATTTATGAAGATCTGTTCACACATTTTCTAGTTGACGAAGGGATTTCACTAACTTCCAAATGTTCGATTGATGTGAAATTTGGTATGCTGTTACTTGGGTGGACCTGATGCTGCAACTCATTAGCAACTTACAGCAGATATAGCATGTTTGGGCTTAATAGACAGTCAGGGGTTAATTTTTAGGGTTAGTAGCTTTTATTTGTTAATACTGTGGTATATATCCTGTATATTGACTGAATGAATACACGTGGCATTATGGAACATAACATTGTCTCGTTAAATAGATTTTCTCTGAACTATTGTTTATTGAATTGTTTTTACATTTGAAATATTAAATCTTAATATATAAAAATTTCGTGTCACGTTGTTTGTCCGCGATGAACTCCTAAACTACTGAACCGATTTTGATGAAACTTCGTAACTGTGTGTAATTTGGTCCAACTTAAATGATAGGATAGTATATATATCATTTTGTTTTTTTTTTGCAAATTATATAATATTATTAACATAGCGCCATTTGTTGATACTTATTCAATACAGCAAATTATTTATCTGTGAGTTCCATAAGAATTAAACAGATGGCGGTGTAAGGTAATTTATCGGCTGGATTGAATAAAAAAATGCACCCGTGCGAAGCCGGGAGCGGACCACTAGTAAATAATATATTTAGAAATTTTACACAAATACATTGCGAGGTAGGTAGGATTTTCATTCGTCGAATTCACAGCGGTGTGTAGCTCAAATCACATTTCGCTTTTAGAAGTAGGTTTTAAAGTTCAAAACATCTAAACTCTACACTTGCGCCGGCTCTTATTAAGATTCTTCACATGCAGTTCTTTCCCGATTCCTTTCAACCATTTCAGACTCTTTGATAAGGATGCCCTGTATTGGTATACTTATAACATTAATTGAAATTTATATCGACAAGCACTTCATTCCTATCTTCACTAGAATTGGTTATCCTCGATAATAAATGTTTTATTAAGAGTTTTTTACATTGATTATTTAAGTGACTACAAAATACCAACCGTTACCCAAGGTACCTACAGTTAGCCCCCTCTATACATATTTTTCAGTAATAAAGTTTTTTTTAACGTTTAGGTCGACAGACAGACACAAACCAACTTAGGTAACATTTTATATAAATACTAGCTGAACCCGACCACGCTTCACTGTAGCTCAGTCTTATATTAACTCGGTTGTCACAACAACGGCTAATTTCCACTTCAAATGTGACAGCGGTTCTCGGTGGCGAGTTAGTTCTCCTCGCTTTCGGCAGATGGCGCTGTAAAAAAAAAACGCTATCGAGATTATATTATTACGCACAAAATAGATAAGATCAATCCTTGAAGCGGATTACATTTTGTATAAAAATTTCAAGTCAATCCGTCGGCTAGTTTCCGAGTTTTCGAGTAATCCACAAACACAACATTTTTATATAATCGTGTATAGATAGATAGTTTAGTAACGAAATGCAATTAGCAAAATAGTGAATTTTAACAAATAAAATATTCATAAATTATACTAACGTAGTACTCTCGAGGATTGGCTCAGATATAGTTAGATGGCATCTGCATCCAAACGTTGATAAAGTTTGAATATTAATCAAAATTTATGCAACTGGATACCTCATTTAGTTCACAGAATCAAGGAACGGTTTACAACTTCGGATTCGAAGTGGACAAAGTTTTGTCTGAATTTGTTCCGGATACTGGCAAACGACCGTGGAGAGGAAAATATGAAAATTTCAAATTCTATCCAAAAGAAGAAAATTAAATTCACCCAAAATTATTGCATCGCAATAAAGCGGTTCTTTTGCAATTTTATTTTATTAATACACGAATCGGAACGTGAGTCGAATGCCAAACGAGAGATGCCAACTTCGATTCCCAATATCCATTTTTTCTAATCTTTGTGATATTTCACTTATATTTTTTGGCAAACGCAAAAGAATGGATAAAAATTGAAATTACCTATACCAATACCCTAAAGAGCATTTAGTATCTGTAAAACTGTTTAAAGCTTAGCGAAGCTGAAATGTTGCTTCTCCTTGTAGGTATCTTAATGAAGGTATAGATGTCAATCTTTAATTATATAAAATATCTCGTTTAAATATATTTTGTCTATATAGATGTGAATACTTAGAAGTGTATTATTTGATTCATTTCGAAGCAAGATTATAAGAGCAGAGCATTCGTCTTCAATACACAATCAAGATCGTACCGTAAGCGTTGTGTCCTTCGAGAAAAATCGAGGGGTCGATCCTAACCAACAGAGATAAATGTATGGGACATTTCACTATTTTTACTTTGGTATGGAAATGCGATCACGTGGGCAAGATTCACTCGATTGAAGAGACGGAGATTACTGAAACGATAATAATACAATACACATAGTGATACACACTATACAAGATATATACGTATCAAGTAAAGGCTGGCTTTATATCGTACAAGTAGAATATACATTACCTTCAACTTTTTAAGGCCTCTGATCACTATAAGGAGATAAGGAGATAAGGCCTACATTAGTTCACCGAGGTCTGGCAAAACTTCACACAGATTGCTATAAATCTACACAAATTCAGGTTCTATCTCGATGTTCTTTTATCACCGTTAGAGCAAATGATCGTTATTTTTTATCTATTCATGAAAAGATAAGCCTATAAATATTTACTTAAGCGGGTACATTTATTTTGGTTATATTTTGAAACAGGTATAACCATTTTTTGCATGAATCATCAATCAACAATATTCATTTCTAACTTTATAAAATATAGTGGCTATGATGCTCACGTTGGTAAGGGTACCTGTATATGTAGGTATGCATTGCAACGCTAAAGAGATATCATAAAAGGTTTTGTAAAATAAGAGATCAATAAGAAGTGTTGTAAGGTTACGTAATTTGGTAGATTAATATGAATGAAATATAGTATAGTATACAGCGAAATAGATAGCAAATATCTTTCAGAATACATTCTTAAATTGGGATGCTTAAAAACACTTTCAGATGGGCACTTCCGGGGGTCCGGTCGCGAATTTCATCAAGTCGCATATTGCTTCCCATAAATTTTATTCCAAGTTCGGCGTATGTTGAGTAGGTATTTACCGTGACGAACCCGGTATATATCACGGCGCGCCGACCAATTTCTTGACCGAAAAATTTATAACGGTCTTCGTGAGGGCTGATTTATCGGAGAAAGACATTCCAACCTCCTGAAAACATCAGTCAACCGACTGAATGAGTTTGGGATGATATTGAGTTTTGAATATTTTTAGGATGATGTCTCATTATACCTTGCTTGAAGCTATAAAATTGATGGATCTATTGTATATGTTTATGCGAATATTAGATAATAGAGACAAGAGATGAATTATCACAGTGGTGCTGTAGATAATTTGTATCATTTAGATTTTTCAGTATAACCTCACTTCAGCATTCTAATATTACAGTATTGATAAGTTACTGTCGATTAACTGTTGTATTTCCTAACAGCGTGGTTATTTTACCCAAACCAGTAATAGTGGAATTCAGTGGTAAAATAAAAAATAAATCATTACCTATTCTGCTTATGGTTATTGTTTTTTATGAGGTATTTTATATTAGTTCTGCGAAACGTAATTCATGTAACGAAATTATCCAGGAGGTCGTGATATACGTGATATACAACCATATCATTGCTTAGCATACGTCTAAGTTTTGAAAGTTAATACTGTGAAACTTCACAACTTAAAGACTTCACACACTAGAGAGGTTTCTATCAAACTTATGAGGCGCATTGTATTTCGCAGGCTTAAAGCCTTCGGTTGAAATAATCGCATAGTCACAGAATGCAATTACAGCGTCTCATTAATGAGTCAACTTATATACTAGCTAATATACTAAAGTGATTCCACCTATAGAAGTATGGCGTTGATAAGATTTTTCCACCCACATTATTTGTGAAAATTCGTCTAATTCGCCCATTTTTGAGTTCCACCCGTTTATCACTTTACTCGGTTTTTTCTTTCGGTTTTATTTTCCGTGGTTTCCTCGTGTACACTCACCGATACTTGAACGGATGCTTACATACATGTGACCAAAAAAACAACCGCTTTCACAAGCTGTTTTCCGTGTGCCACTCGTGAGCCGTGACGCTCGCAAACACTTCTGTCTGTGGAGAGCTTTACTTGTGTTCAGGCGGAACCTCCGTTACACAGAACACATTAAAAAGGAATACTCATACTAAGCCTCTCGGAAAAAAACATTTGTCTTCTGAAACCGGGGACTTAGAACGTTCTAAACTAAACCCGACTTGTGGTGTGATCACAATTTTTTCTTCAAGACTTTGTGACAACCCTAAAATCCGTACTTAAATATTTGTCAATTAATGTAGCGTGTTCATACACTTATCACTCCTGGATGCGCTACTAACCTGGATAACGCCTCAGATCCTGTATTTTATATAATTTTCGGCCTCCATGTCATTTACGTATCATTTACATCACATTTTTCCCCTCGTTTCCTTATTATTTTACCGACAGCCTGGTTTCAGAATGTCTGCTATACGTTTTCCTAAATTTTCTCATACGTTTTACATGCATTTAGTCCTCATATAATTTCAAAAACGTAAATTTATATATTTTTGACATAATCTCTTTGTTTATTTATTTCGTCGCCATAGTTCCCATAATATTTTGACATCATGTTTTCTCATTACATTGTTGCTTTCTCGCTCATTTTTTATTCGTTTTTATATACAACCTCACCCCTAAACTCGAAACGTCTTGGCCATATATCATTAATATTTTCAAAATTTAATTATTTAAAATATGATTTCGAAGGTTTTCCCGTGAGACTGATACAAAGGGATCAGTGTTGTCGCTCCTCTCTGATACAACATTGGACTTTGGGCTGTCTTGCCTCCACCACTTTGACCTCGTGGCGTTCCGGAAGTCAGAGCTGAGACTCCGGACGCCCTCTCTACCTCATCACCTCACTGCTGCTCTACGGACGAAGCTGTTGAGCCACTCCTGTCGGCCGTCTACCTACAGACGCGTGTTGCCAATATCGCGTCCCTGCTGCTCTACGGACGGAGCTGCTGAGCCGCTCCTGTCGGCCGTCTACCTACAGACGCGTGCTGCCAATATCGCGTCCCTGCTGCTCTACGGACGGAGCTGCTGAGCCGCTCCTGTCGGCCGTCTACTTACAGACGCGTGCTGCCAGTATCGCGTTTCTGCTGCTCTACGGACGGAGCGTTGCTGCTGAGCCGCTCCTGTCGGCCGTCTGCCTACAGACGCGTGCTGCCAGTATCGCGTCCCTGCTGCTCTACGGACGGAGCGTTGCTGCTGAGCCGCTCCTGTCGGCCGTCTACCTACAGACGCGTGCTGCCAGTATCGCGTCCCTGCTGCTCTACGGACGGAGCTGCTGAGCCGCTCCTGTCGGCCGTCTACCTACAGACGCGTGCTGCCAGTATCGCGTCCCTGCTGCTCTACGGACGGAGCGTTGCTGCTGAGCCGCTCCTGTCGGTCATCTACCTACAGACGCGTGCTGCCTGTATCGCGTCCCTGCTGCTCTACGGACGGAGCGTTGCTGCTGAGCCGCTCCTGTCGGCCGTCTACCTACAGACGCGTGCTGCCAGTATCGCGTCCCTGCTGCTCTACGGACGGAGCTGCTGAGCCGCTCCTGTCGGCCGTCTACCTACAGACGCGTGCTGCCAGTATCGCGTCCCTGCTGCTCTACGGACGGAGCGTTGCTGCTGAGCCGCTCCTGTCGGCCGTCTGCCTACAGACGCGTGCTGCCAGTATCGCGTCCCTGCTGCTCTACGGACGGAGCGTTGCTGCTGAGCCGCTCCTGTCGGCCCTCTACCTACGGACGCGCGCTGCCGGCTCACGTCCCTGGTGCTATCCGATTCCGCCTCCTTCAAACTGCCAGTTTCCTGTCCGCCGTCCAGCTCACGCCCCTGCTATTCGTTCGTTTATTTATCTTTTTCATTTTTCATTACACTCTACACTATACAATTTCATCTATCCATTTTTTTATATATATTATTTGTAAATATTCTTCTAAAATATATCTGTAAATCCCTATTTCATTTTTTATTTTAACCGTCGCTTCACGACAAAACATGGAAATTTAAAGTGTTTCAGTGTACCATGCATTTTGTTTTGTTTAATTATAAACATTCACTTTGTACTTATACATATTAGGTATATTAAAGTGTAACATAATTGTTACAATTTAGTGCAAGTAAGTCCCTATTAAAAGACTTACCCACGGGAACGTACAAAGGTGTAAAGAGGATCCTCTCGCAATACACCTGTCCCGTAATTGGACTGACTTCGTGATATACATTACACTCACCTATGTACTCGTTTCTCAAGGAAATTCTCTTAATTAATATTTGCAACGATTTATTACACATGTGACTTTATTAAAGATGCGCATTTAATAAATTGTTATAGTAATTACCTTTAGTGGGCTTGCTCTGGGACATTTCTCGAATTATTCTGGGACCGTTGACCGTTATTCCGGGATTATTGACTAGCCCATTGGATGAGTGATAATTTTGGAAATGAACTTTTCAGTCAAAATCTGGAAAGTGAATCAAATCATGAAACTAGATTTTTATAATGAGATGCTAAAATGTCATTTGTAGTGTTATGGTTACAGTCTTTAAAACTTTACCGAGGTAAAGTCATTGCACAAAATGTTCAATTCAAGTTAATAACCTCTC
This sequence comes from Synanthedon andrenaeformis, assembly GCA_936446665.2. Lineage (NCBI taxonomy): Eukaryota > Metazoa > Arthropoda > Insecta > Lepidoptera > Sesiidae > Synanthedon > Synanthedon andrenaeformis. The sequence goes on from OW387793.2 coordinate 470,834, forward strand.
CAAAATCAGTCATCCGCTTCCGGGAAAATAATAGATTGAACAAGAAAGGAGTAAATAAAGGAGAATTATTGTAACACACCGAAAGATTTTCACAAGGGGATTTTAATGTAGAATTCTGTCTGGAGAAGAGTATTACAGCAACACCTCTCGAAATGGCTTGCACTCGCGTGAAGCCCTCCTTTTTTACTCTAACACATCTGCTAGAATTAGAACATGTTTCTATCATTGACATCTAACGCTCCTAGGATGTGGCACCGACGCGTTGGTGTCAAAATCGGAAAGTGACACCAATGACAGCTTAGTCACCGAGACGACAGCGTTGATGACGAGTGTTAAATCTGTGCGTAGAAATATACCAAAATGCCTAATTGCATACTGAAAAAATGCAAAAATTATCATAAGAAATGCACAAAAGTTAAGGACGGAATATCTTACTTTCGGTACGTAACTCATTGCTAGTTTTTTTTTTTTTTTTTTTTTTTTTTTTTTTTTTTTTTTTTTTTTTTTTTTTTTTTTTTTTTTTTTTTTTTTTTTTTTTTTTTTTTTTTTTTTTTTTTTATAATTTCCCCCGGGGGTTACCCCACCCCCACGGGCCGTATATTTAGATTTCACAATTTTAAATTTTACAATTAGTTTGACAATGTTACGTTGAGGGGTCGGGGGGGTTCACATGTTCCCCTGGCGAGAGTCAGGGACATTTTCCATCTATTTTATTATCATCTATGAATATTTACTGTACATTAATTAATTCAGTACTGTCAGTTTTTGTTACCGTCTATTGACATCCGCGCTATTTTCGTGCAATATTTTATAAATTTTTCTCGTTTTGTGTTATCCGTCATAATATATTTAATTACATTTTTATTTAATGTTACGTCTAATTCAAATTCGAGGTCTAGCCTGGCCAATGCGAACCTGGGGCACTCGAGCAGCAGGTGTTTCACTGTCTCTTGGACCCCAGGCTCGCACGGGCAATCCGGGCTAGTTTTCTTTTTAATACGATGAAGGTACTCATTGCTAGTTTAAATACATTATTATTTAGTTTATACAATAAAATATTATAAACAATGAACAATAATCATTTTTCATTATTCAATATTAACCGGCTAACACAAATTGTCACTTGAAAGTGCGTCAGTATAGCATTCTGTCTGCGCGTCTTGTTTTAATGGGTTTATTATGAGATTACGGAAGTGACATTGTAATGGCGTCTTTTTATTGTAAATTTCTAAATGTTATTTGAGGATAGTTTTCAACGTGTTCAATGTGTTAATGTTTTACTTTCTTTCGTATATTGTATAAATTTGACATATAAATTTATATGTAAAAAAATAATAACATTTAATGGAAATCAAATTGAAGGTTTTGTTTGTTAATTTTGAATATTCTCTATTATATTATATATACATATATATTTAAAGGTTTCCAGCTGACACGAAAAGAAAAGAAATATGGTGTATGATAAAACTTCAAAGGAATGAACCAAATTTTTTAATTAAAATCAGAGATTTGTTTTATTTCATCATCCTTTCCTAGTAAATCAAAATAAAATGGGCTGCCTAACTAGTTATCCTTTATTTTTACCTTACCTTACCTTTATCTTTATTTTTGATCTTGTTGAAATATATTAATATCGTTACTAATATTATAAATGCGAAAGTGAGTTTGTTTGTTTGTTACGCTTTAACGCAAATACTACTGAACAAATCACCATGAAATTTTGTATACACGTTGTCTGGGACACCAGAAAGAACATAGGGTACCTTTCATCCAAAGGCGGACGAAGTCGCGGGCACCAGCTAGTAATAATATAAATTTCAATATCATGTGTGAATTAGGAATAATCACATGCTTTAATGGTGAAGGCAAACATTGTAAGGAAACCTGCGTGTCGGAGAAAACTAGCAATCTTGGAAGATAGTGGAGTTCTGTCAATCCGCAGTGGGATAGCTTGGTGAACTATAGACCAACTTCCTCACTCAGGTAATTTATGTTTAATACGTAGGATGATATGAATATATGACTGTAATATAATAAAACAAAGGTTGGAAAATTTAAATAAAATATAAATAACATTTACACTTGAATCCCTTGTAAATAAGTTTTGAAGACGCAGCGCAAAAACATCAATTATCTGAAATTGTAAATAATTCGCCAATATAAATACATATATGAACATTGAATTATACTGAATATGAATATTGAAGTAAAAAGTAGCTTATGATGTAAGTAAACAATCCAAGTAAATATATATATAAAAAAAATTAAAAGTCGTTGTGGCAAGGTCACACCACGCGGCCCATGTACCAGACCATCTAGATTTTTTCTGTACGAAATGCGCTCGAAGCAAATGTTCGAATGACCGTACCGATAAATTTCTAGGATCAATGGTTTCTATGTATAATTTTGTGAAATTATATGTGACATTTATTTTTTTGCAAAATCATTTTTCTTTCATTCAGGCGTTAAGAGCAGGCCCCACGAAAAAAAATCCTACGCTCGCTCCGCCCACGTCCCGCCACCCGAGAGTTACAAGTTGCTCGGCGGCTCTCTAGAATTTTTTTTAATATATCGCAAGATACAGCTTACGTAAGGTTGAATATTGCGTACACTATTTGAAGCATGATTTGGTATGCACTAGCTCGGAACTAAACAACGTAAGTCTCAAAATTGTTTTCGTTAATTATAGGAGTAAAAATAAATCTAAGTTTATTTTATTTTGACAATCACTGGTAAACAATGTTTCCTTGCTACGAGCAGTTTTTTGGCGATATAACTCAAGCCGTTTAGTAGAAAAATGTAATGTCAATAAAAGACATAAAACCTTGAGTGATTAGTATAATTTGATGTATAATTTTGAAGACAATAAAATCGTTGCTTACAGTACAAAGGTTATATTTGTAGTGACGTTGTGTGAATAAATTCTTGTCGAACGTAAAAACGCCTATTAAAAACGTTAGAGCAACCATTATAAGGCTATACGTAAATATACACTAATTGTCCAGGCGCTAACATGTAATATTCTCCGGAAAAGGAGCCGATTTCGATCAAAAAATGTATCGAATGAAAATCACCTAATTATGTTTCTGACTTGATAATCTACAGATAAAGGTCTCAAAATATATATATGTAAATTCCACATTGATCAGATATGTGGTTGACTCAGCACATTTATTTAAAGTTCCCTTAGTTTCACAGGGCCTGGCCTTAATATTTCAATTTTACTACTCATCGGATTCATTTATAGTTGGGAATTGAAGTTGTTGTTGAATGTTTTGATTTTCTATTTCTCAGAGCTTTGTTTTTTAATCATGTACAAAGGGCATATAAACTGTTCAATATATTTGTCGTTATTTTGAAACAATTAATACAATAAAATAACATTAATTTGTATTTAAATGAATTTTTGTAATGATCACTGATAGACATTTGTCAAGCTCTTCTTCTATCCTTATTTTGTACTTATATCCCATCATGTATTTATATCCTACTTATATCATCTTCTCATTATCCTTCTGTCTTTATAAACGATCTTACACTCACTGGATGGTGGACTCACTCAATGCCTGCCGTCTTCTGTAAAAAAACAAGGAATATTTTGAAATATTTTCTTTTCTTTTCATATAATTTTATGACCCGTCCCGTGAAAGTTGCCTTTAAACAAATTAACGGCTGTTTCTTTCCTTCAAACGGCTGTTTAGCAATGTAAACAGTTGATTGTACGTTATTAATATTTGATGATAACATAACAAACAAATAAAGACACAGACAGAAGGTCTGTAGTGTAGACATAATCCCGTTTACTCCTCAATTCGCGTTGGGAACGTGAGTGGCCCTCGGCGAGTGCCGTTTTGCTGCCTATTGACGAAGAAAACATCATCACCGTAATAAGCTAACTGTCTAAAACCTAATTTTTCGCAGCCTCATTGAGGAACTATTACGTGTGAGAAAAATGAACAAATGAATAAAATAACTATTAATTTTTGAAGGGAAAATTGTTGTAGGCGAGTTATGGGAAAAACACTGAACTCGCGCCGTCACGCTATGTTAGTAATACCACAGTTACGTAGTTACGTAGAAACTATTATCTAATCTGTGGCAATATCCTCAGTGACGTTTAATTGTATGAAATAAGCACCATCTACCTGAATTTTAAATAATAATTGGTATTGTTTAACAAGAATGAAACTAAAATTATATAAAAGAGGCTGTAATAATTATTGTTATCTGACTAATAAAGAGCAAGTTGAGATTCATAATAGTAAAACTTATTGTTTTTTTATGTAAAGATCGTCAGATTCTCTTGATAGTAGGTGGCCATCGTCGCCTACTAAGACAAAATAAACCATGTGCTTCAAGTGCTCTGCCGACCTTACTAATATTAAGGATAGAATATAAAATCAGAATGAAGAAGCAGTTTTTTTCTATACAATTTCACCGCCTCTCATCAAACATTTTATTGGGTACCAAAAAATACCTAGCTGTCTCCTCTGCGCGTCGTGTAATCTACGGCCAGTTTCTGATCCGTTTTCATTTTAGTATTCAGGCCCATTACTTTAATCCGTCGGCGGGTCGCGGTCCGCTCGCAATACGCATCACAATCGAGCTTTGTCTTGTCGAGGTGACGAATAAATTGTATTATACACCTTTACTTTACCAGCAATGCTGAAATATTCATCTTCATTTCTAACTCAATACAAAAAATCAGAAACTAGGTTATGTTTTGTATTTCGATTTTTGTATTTCCATTTAATTTCCTCCATTTTAAGTCGGAGTAAGACAAGTTTCGTCAACTTGAAGTCGACATTTATTTGCACCAGGGCAATTATTATCAGTCATGCCAAAATTATGTCAGTTGTCTGCTTAGTATTTTAGTTTCAAAAGGTACTAAGAGTGTGCGACTTGATAAAGGAATGTATTTGAAAACTGACGAAGGTTTTCGTACCTCGATTGTACCTACATATATTTTAAGTATAATACTTTAAGAATGAACATGAAACATTTATTTTCAGTAGTGGCAGAGCACACTGCATTTTGCAATCATTTGGCCAGTCTGGCGGCAGTAACCACCCTCTTACAGAAGACCACCGTGAAGCAGAATGAGTTAAGTGAGTAAGGAAAACAATAGCCCATTTCCCCCTATCCCTTCCTAACACTTTTTTGTTTGCCTTTTACGCTTCGTGTTGTTACGCCTTCACACTTTAACTACTCAACTGATCATTAAATTTTGCATACACTTTGCCAGTGATACATGAGGACATAGCGTACTTTACATAAAGAAAAAGTACTTTTTCTAAAAAAAAAAAAAAAAAATTCAACGCCTGACACAATATAATATGATCAATCAAGCATGAATGAATGTTTTGACACTTGTAAAAAAAGCTAGGCAATTATAAATAAAATTGAGAAAACTTTTTATTTTTTATTTTTTTTTAATACATTTTAAATTATTTTTCATCGAATCGTTTTTCTGTTGTAAATAATTTCTTTAATCTGAATGTCAACGTATGTCGACATTTTTGCATAAATAGTAATAAAGAAATAAATAAAAGCCCAAACGCCATTATGAAGACATTACACGGAGAACGTCGTCGTCTCCACCATTAGCATACTAATAAAAAAATCACTTAACCAGTATGCAAACGGGCCCTTAGTACAAAAAATAATTTCAGTGTACACTAAGCAGAGAGAGGGTTAAAATATTCACACACAGTATGTGCATAGAGCGGTGAATAAAGTTTCTTATGTCGCTGCTTAAATTCAAAAGTAGCAAAAATCAAAAAAATCAAAAAAATCCAAAATGTTTTATTGCAAAAATACAATCGCAATCCATCATATTGTGTGTTGCAAAAAGACTTATGGTTGTTTTATTCCATATTTAGTATATTTTGATCATTTTTTTATATATTCAAAAGTAATTTGTATATGCTTATATCTCCTCTAGTGTTCAGTTTATTATAAAAGTACTTAAACATTTAATGCTACTTAAAAATACGCTTCTAACGATATATAATACGCATATATTTATATCTAACATATATCTAATAAGAAAAAAGTAATAGATCGATTAGCTCTCCTGTAAAATTAATAGGTTTTGAGATTATACAGTTTTAATGCGAGAAGACGATGTATTAAGGTACTATGTTTCCTTGTTTTCTTATGTTAATGTGTGACGGAAAATTATAGGGCGCCATAATTAAGAGGCACAAAAGCATATGTGTTTTTATCACCTCTTGGTCTTTATACGGTACTTTTGTAGGGCAATTTAACTGAAAGCCTATATGGCAGACGAGTTATTATACCATGACTATAGCTTGACTGCTATAATCATACAACGGTGAATACAAAAAAATGATCATCTGTTAGAACATTGTTTATTTAAACTTATTCCATGCTAGCTGGTGCGCTTCACTTCGTTCTCGTTGAAAAATGAAAAATATAACATCTGAAAAAATATATACTTAGTATATCGCTATGTCGTCATGAAAGACGCCGATTTTTTATAAATTTTAGATGATATCTCAGAAACCTATAACATTTAGAATAAAAAGTATCCTATATCCAATAATAAAAGTAATCCAAGTAATAAATTATCGATGTGGCAAATTTCATCCAAATCCGCTCAGCCGTATTATCGTTATTGAGGAACAAAAAGCCAAACATATAAATTTTCGCATTTAAAATACTATCACAATTAGGATTCAAATAATAGTTCACCTACCCATTTATCTGCTATATGTGGTGTAGTCTCAATGGAAATTGTTCTCGTCTGAGAGACCCTTTTAAAATAATAGATGCGCAAGTCTTACGCTTCATGCTACTTGGCTCTTTTATTATTTTTCTAACCGCCAATAGTTACAAAATGGAAATTATTCCATTAGGACACCCACTCTTTCTTAAATAAACAATAAACAAACTTTAAGAAATATTGTTACGCCTTTTATTTAGGTGATGGACAGTGAAGAATAAAATCAACCAGAAACTGCACTGTAAACCAATTTCGACGGTGGCTTAAAAAACTGTCAGCTAGCTCTCAACGTGCTTCCTTGAATATGCTATGCCGAAAAAGACCATTTCACCCACTGCCGGGTCTATTTATTCACTTTTCTTTCGAGAATATTCTCAAAAAAAAAATAGGATAGGTAACAAAGCCCTACTGCTATCTGTCAAAACTGTGTCACACAGAACAACGCCGCACTACAGACCTTCCAGACAGTTCTGTGCATACATAAAAAATGGCACTGTGCAGGCCACAGACTATTTGAAAGCACTGCAATGAGCGCTAAATTAGGCAACGACGCGACATCTGTGGGCGAGTAGCGACTTGATGATGACCCGATTGCCATTACCAAAAAATAAATGTTACAATATTTACGACAGATAAGACATCATATAAGTATCATCATATCATAAATCACTCAACACCTAATCAACAGCTTACCTTCAGATCTATGTAACAATATAACGATTAAAAATATTAAATTTAAGTTAAAGCAATATTTTTTAAATTGTAGTTAATAGTAGGTATGTATATACATAGTTAGATTTTAGTAATAATTACAAATAATAACACAAGATTAAACCTCAGTGGTTTTTAGTGTTATCATTTTACATGTACTATTATATTATTAGCCTCAAAATTGTTAAAATTATAAATAAATAAAATAAAAATTAAATATGAATATTCTTTTCTTTTATTATTTTATTAGGTATCTCCTTTATATACCTATAATATATCCAACTTTTATCAATTTTATCGATAGATAATAGTGGTAAAACATAACATAATTTGACAGATTTTTTTGTACTGATGATGGATAGTATGTAACCTACTAAAACTACTAAAGTACATAGTTCAGCTTTACATTATTTACAAACTATTTTATGTCATATCTTAATTTGAAATTTCAAAAAGCAGTTGTTAACTAATACCGGTATACATACACATAAAGCATCATGAACATTTCTTATAGTATATCATGATATGTCCAATATTTAACAGTTGTAATTGATAAGTTCAGTTATAGAGGGAGTCCAATTTCCACACTTACTGGCTCCCGTTCGGGACGCAAGGTGGTATGTTGCATACACTTTAATTTCTTTTATAAAAAATCTCGTAATCAAAACATGCGTTACTATAAATCATAAATGCTTTCAGAAATCATAAGTACGTATGGCGACAATGACCATACCCTTACCCCGAAAATCTCTTTAGGGGTCTCGGTTAGGGGGATAAAGTATTAGGAGTTAAGGAATGTAGAGTGAGTGGGTTGTGGTGCCCCTTACTCACTCACCGATACACAACACATATATAATGGTAGGTGCCTACCGTTGTTACCTAGTAAAACAAGTAACGCCATAAGTTGCTGCCGAAATTAGTATGTTACAGAATATAAGATTAGGAGGATCTAGCGAAGTGAGTTCTGGAATCCTTTACACATTCATGGAAACACAACAGCCCTCTTTCTGTTACTTAACTGAATTCTTCTGTAAGACTGCGGAATATGATTGATACTGCTAAATACGATTTATGCCTGGTTCGTTCCGATATTTTGTCCCACATTCCAAAAATTTCCTTGTTTGTCTATTACAATTTAAGATTCCTGGTTCGTATTAAAAACTTATTTTTATTTTATTTATTTAATTTGTTATTAAACACAAATTTACCTTTCGGTCCATTAGGTCCTATGTATCAGAATGACCGGAATATCAAAATGTTCAGTTGTACAAAATGACCAAAGTTTCAAAATGTCCAGTTGGACAAAATGACGGGAGTATCAAAATGTCCAGAGTAAATCCCTTGGGGTACACGTCGTGAAGAAGTCGTATTGTTTTTTGTAGTAATTAGCAACGTGGCAAATTTCCTTAATCTAAAATGAAACTGTATTTAATCTGAAAAGTTTACCTATAACATACCATGACGCAGCCGACCATTCGGACGCTACGCCGCGCGCCGTGTCGCGTACCTATCGAAACTTTAATTAAAAGTGAAACGAATCGGGGTGTAATATTTCTCACTCGAGATATCGCAACCTTTCCATTAAGAATAACTATTGACTGAGATCAATTTACCGACTTAAATTATATGAAAGTTCCTGTATAATATTAGGGAAACCTTCTTGAAAATTATGGGCGAGCACGAGAGAGCAACTACTTTTTTTTGTTTCCACAAAGAAATTGATTGTTTTTTTTATTATTATAAATTATTGTAGTTTTATTGCTAAAGACTTTTTTCTGAAAAAAATATATCTATATAGGTAAAATTTGATGTGTTTTTTTTAGCAACCTGTACCCCAGTTGACAAAATATTCCAAATTGTGCGTCTTTTCTAAAAGTTACTTAATTAAGAAATAACACATGTTGGTGTAATAATTGTCGAAATAATAATATTAATACGAATGCCTACAAAAGTTGGCCAAACAGAAGAACATGTATGAGACTACAAAAGTACTTAAAACAAGAAAGTTGGCGAATACGTTAACGCTTCTACAGCGGCTATAAACAGTAAATAAAATGTCTGTTTTTTATTAGACATCTTAACAAGTGTTAAGATCTTAAAACAGAGAAACGACATAAGACACCTGTAACATTTCATATCTATCGTTAAATGCAGGGTCAATTTATTTGATATAAAATTTAGTATTTTTAAATCTCAATATTAAATATATTATCAATTTGTAAATTATATAAAAAGAATTTAATATAGGCTAATCCTAAATATAATATCCATAATATATTTTCTTATTATGACATTAAGACAAATGACCGAATTATATTTATCGGCTGCAACACAGATAGGAAACGTTCCCTAACTAGCAAACAGATGGCGCTACATAGTAGAATTTTCATTAAATTTAAAATTATATTTGTTTCTCATAAAATTGTTATCTAATGAATGTATTATTTATACACAAGACGGAAGTATTGCCTTAAATTTTAAATATATCTTTTAAATTAAATATTAATAGTCCTGAATTTAGTTAATTTATGAGTTTTAACGAGATTTAACTAAAATTAAGTAAGTACTAAAGCAGGTAAAAGTTAGAAAAAGTTCATGTGAAACGTTTAAAACTATTTTCTGTTTAGAGTAGAGGGTTTTATGTGCATTTCAAGGAGATTGAGTAAATTTATTGAGCGTACAACGATAGATAGAGCAGGTGTGAGCAGAGCAGCAGACAGTGTTGCGCTATCGAATAAAATATACTGACATATTTCCGTACATACATTTTAGAACGTTTTCGAACAGTTATTTATGTGCTTTCCAGTCTAGTGCTATGTAAATGGGTAAATGTGTCTAAGATACTGTCGAACTCAGTTAGAACGTACAGTCTACTTCCTAAGACCTATCATGCCCTGCTTCAATTATGTGATTGCAAAATGTTCACCATAAACACTTCGTATGTTTTTTTTTAATTGCCTATATACACAAGAAAAGAAACTTAATAAATACAATATCACAACAGGCGTCTAAACATTATTAAACATCTAATTTTCATATAGTAGCTCTTTCTATCTGCTTATCTAATAGACTTAAAAACTGAACTATTTTTTCTCTACAATACCTACATATTACTAATCCTGTAGAAGATTTATCTGCGTGTCAAGTTTAATTCAAATCCGCCTAACGCTTTTTCCGTGTTTGAGTAAAAAAACATCTAAAACACAGTAGCAGCAAGACACACTGCTTTTCACAGTCATAAACTAGGCAATCAGTTTAGCGACAGAAACCATTCCCTTATAAAATATCACCGTGAAATAACTGCAAGTGTTGTATGCCTTTGAATGAATAAGGAATCATTTATCCTAAGGTTGACAGCGTACTTACAACTATAATTTGGCGTTATTTATAGGCAATACACAACAAGACCACATACCATCAAGTTGACCGTCAGCCCACCTGCCGAACTTTTAGAATCACATCATTAGATGAATTAAGCAAATTAAGAAATTTGTATGAATAAATTTCCAACTGCCCACTTAGAAAACTTTTTCTGATAAGTAGGTAAGTACACATAAGTAAAATCTTAAAATAAACTGTACCCTTTTCAAAATATCATCTGTACCCCTGCCATGAGTTTGTAATGACGAGTGCGTAAAACATTTATATGGAAAATTGACAATTGTCAATGTCAATGTCAACTGTCACTTGCTAGCGAGAGCGTAAAACATTCATATGAAAAATTGTCAATTGTCAATGTGAAATTGACAATTTTCTATATAAATATTTGGGACTTGACCTGACTGCTTTGGACTTGACGGACCTGTTTTGGAAATCTCTAGAAAAATTAGACTTGACTTGACTTGACTGACTAGTCTCGGGATCTGCTATTTTTGATTTTAATTTCAATTTAGTCTTTTTTATTTAAAAAAGACTTACAAATTGCTATTTTTACTAATGACACTGGCAAAATCATCGGAGAAAATCTGATGGAGCCAAGACATTAAAAGAAGAAGAAGAAGAAGATATAAATATTTTACGCTCTCGCTAGCGAGTGCGGTCATTGTAAACTCATGGTAAAGGTACTGAATGTTATATTATTATACCTACGGTGTTTCGCCGACCACTTGTGCATTCATTTTAATCAGTGTCGGTACACTAAGGTGCATCCAAGGATAAAGGGGATGCAGGGGTGGGGGTGGGAAGAGCTTCCTTGTCACTTAATGAGCTTTCTCCTCGTGTTGACTCGCTTGCAATTAACTGCGTCAAAGACGGATCTTGTTTGAACTATCTAGCCTCTATTACTATGGGCATACAGGTGTTAAATAAATAGACGTAGCTATAACGAGCAAATTAGATCTAATTGGAAATATATAATTCAATATATTGTAATTACATATATTAATATACTAGGTTCGCCTTAGGTGCAGTTTTTGCATGTGAAAACCGTATCAAAATCGGTATAGACACACACAAACAAACTTAACATTTTTATATATTTGTGGCGTTGTTTGTGTCAATAACAGTAGCCACCTACCATTATGTGGGACTGTCAGCCTGTCTGTCGACCTTGACATAAAGAAGCAAAGAAAAAAATATTTAAACAAGACTTAAAACCTTATCTACATACAAAATTTTATCACCCACACGAATAAAGATACACGAAATAAATAATTTTATATGTAAGAATGGTTATTTTAAAGTCATTTTGAAAGTATTTAAACAAAGAACGACATTAAGGATTATTGCGAAAAAGAATTGTAATTTAATCGTATATATATATGACATTAACTCTGAACGCTGATTGAACTGTAAAAAATATGCTAAAATAAAAGTATAATCGAGCATAAAAGTATTAAAAAAATGAAGGAGCAAATGAAAGATTGCACTCATATTTCTGCGTCATTGGCCTTCAAGCGAATATAAATTTGAATAACCGTGGAACAGGATTTGTTCTTAATTTGAAATTCAAATTTTGTAGCGGGAAAATGTAGCCGCCCCCGTGAAAACAGAAAAAGTACCCATCCAAATATAATTAACATAAAAAGTGGTGCGAATAAACACGTGCTTTGAAATCGGCACGAACACCCCACTTTGGCTGTCGCTGCGAATTCTTAATGCGACTTTTTTTTAATTTATCATTTCCAGGACTAAGTTACTTAGAGACAGTACTTTTTGAAGAGTAGTTAGTTATTTCGGTCTATTCCCACTAGTTCAATTGCTAGTTCAATTAGTTGAACTAGTGGGACTTTTTGTTCCCAGTAGTTCATTGCTAGTTCAATTAGTTGAACTAGTGGGACTTTTTGTTCCCAGTGGTTCATTGCTAGTTCAATTGACATTATTATAATAAGTTAAATAATTCATTATATTTATTTTAATTGATATAGTTGTTATAAACCTAAGTGAATAGATAAAAGGCATTCTCATTTGTACACATCGATGTTATAAGTAATCTTACTGTATATAGGTTTTTATTAAAACTTTATTTTTTAAAACGGAACTACTGGGACTTAGTTCCCAGTAGTTCAACTAATTAATGTAATTAAACTAGCAATTGAACTAGCCGGAATAGACCGTTATTTCGGTAGACATCTTTGTAAAAGCAGATAATATAATGTCACCCAAATTAAATATATAATCAAACATTATATGTACCTTAACATATTTTAATTCATTTATAATTGCTTTTAAGTGTTTTATGGGAATAGTAAGCAGGTAGGCTTACGCTCCACCTTATGCTAAGCTAAGAAGCTACTGTCGAATGCAGGTAATATATTTTGTCTACAATAATGTATTTATACAATATTTTATTGTATTTATATTGAATAAAATTAAGAAAATCTAAATAAAACGAATTGGTACACTGTAAGGTTTACGCGACTGTTAATATAAATAAAAAAAAATATCTCTTGCCCTGTAGGACATCTATTATTCATCAAATAGCACACGTGGTCTTCTCTAAGTGGCTGGCAGGCTCTATAGATCATTCTATGCTTAAACTATAGAACGGAATGTGTCTTATCTATATATATAGGTATATATATATTTCACAACTTTCTCCAATGAGTTGAAATTCTTGGTTCATTTTTGATAAGCACTATCTGCGTCTAACTTCTGCTCTGTTAGTTTTTATTGATAGTATAGTCTATCTTTATCTATTGTTAAAGTATACAAAACATTACGCTTAGTTTATGATTCGTCGCGAATCCGCGGTTATATTGACAGTAGCTTAACGGTTATTCTTTTTCATAACATTAACTCGTTTAATGTAGCTTGTGTTTACGATTATACACTTGATTTAACTGTATTAATATAGTCATATTATTACAAATATTTTCCTCATAACCCCTTATAAATAATCCTCATACATGTTTTATTATGAAACCTTTTTCTAGTAACCTTCTAATCTGTTATAACATCTGATTATATGTATATATAAGCACACGTTATACTGCTCTTATTGTACAAGATTTTATACATAATAAAAATAACTCAAATATATAATGTACATCGCGTGTAAAAATAAACATATGTCATTCAATACTTAGGTATAATTATATTACTTTAAGAAATTAGTTATTAGATAAGGTTAAATAAAATTATTTTTTGCTTTTCAGTTTTTTCGGCGGTTTATTTTTTTCGTTAAAAAGTTTTTATTATTTTAATTTAACTACATGTTAAATTTTATTGATTACTATTTTAAATTGTAATACACAACAGCATTAAAATCAGTGAGTGATCAATAATCCTCTGTTTTCCTACCCTTAGGGTTGGATTTATTTTCCAAATTTTTATAGGACCAACTTCGGGGTATACCCTTTCCAATAAAAAAAGAATTATGAAAATCGGACTACTCTGTAAAAAGTTATGCGTGTTCAAACATAAAAAAAGTGTATATACATACGCATCGAATTGATAACCTCCTCTGTTTTTCGTTTTTTCGTTTTTGTCGGTTGAAAATCCAAAAGAATTAATAGAAAAGATAACGTAAAGAAAAGTTTAGTAGTTTCAGAGTATACCGCGTTCTGCAGACAATTTTAACTGAGCTGCCATACTGCCCTTATATTTATTTTTTTCAGTCAATAAAGCAACTATAACTTCCTATGTAGGTATATGTATAGGTGACGGTAGCCACCTACCACCAAGTGGACCGCCATGACGCGTCAGCCTGCCATCCGCACTTTTACATAAAAAAACCATTGTCGCAAGCAGTACCGTAATATGTGATTTTTCATTCACGGCTTCAACTCGCACGAAAATGCTTCGCGTCTGCGAGAAATGTCCGCACAGCGTAAATATCCTAACTTACTCTTAATGTAGCGAGCGTTCCGCATTAAATTACCATTTTTCTACTCGATTGTACTTTGTTTCGTGAAAATTTGAATGACGAATTTTTAGAGCGACTTTTGACGGCTTTTGTTTATATTAGAACTATATACTTAAGTATATTTATATCGACGTCGGTTATAGTCCTTCCCAAATCATATTAAGGATTTTTTTATATTAAAATTATACACTTTTTATAACAGTGTGACTATTTTTATAATTTCATTATTACTATAAATCCATAAAAACATTTATAGCATAAAAAACATAACATATGTAAATAGTATGTCGTATGTAGCGTCCCTCGGGAACAGTACTCTTTTTCTGGACGAATGGTATCCTATGATCTTTTCTGTACCTCTGACAACGAGCATGCAAATTTTATGATGCTCACTTGATAACACTATCTGATTCACTATGGCATTTTTAATATATTAGAATTATGAGAACTTCTTAACAAATCTTTAGAAATAGAAAGATTCAAAGATATAAAAAAAATAATTAAGTAATTAAATGAGTTTGTCTAAGTAAAGCTGTTGCGAAGGTTTCATGAAAGCTATGTCCTCTAGATACTTTGTTAAAAATAACACGTCAATCACCTGGTCACTTCAGTCCCATATATTCGAATATGTTAAAGGTGAAAAGCCCTTTAAATAACTAAAAATATATTCAAAAACATATATTTCCGAGCGTACGGCGTCACGATTCAAAATTAATTGCTCCAACGCACAACTTTGAGCACAGTTTTTTAAGCCTTTCCAGCAAAAAAATTGCTACAGCTTATTTGAGAAATAGGTTAGATTACAAATTAACAATTTTAAAAAATATTTTTTATTTTTTATTTGAGTATTTCGATGTAAATATCCTGAAAGTAAATACGGATAAAAAGCAATAGGCCTATTCTTTAGTTTAGTCTAAAGCAGGGTTCCCCAAACTATTTTGGACAAGTGACCCCTTTTCAACAATGAACTGTTACCTCAGACCCCCATGGTCAAATTACCTACTTTTAAGACCAACCCCCTTATTCATAATGGTCCGCTAACTTAAAGCAGCTATCTATCTTAGTCTATCTTTAGTTTTTTCCTATTGGTACAAAATACCTAGGTACTAAGGTGCCAATTAGAAAACTTTGCACTTGGTTAAGTGAGTGAAGTTGATTTCATTTTCTCGTCAAAATTTAACAAAATAAAAAGACAATCCAATTCAGTAAATATCAAGTTTAATTTATAATTATTACAAATTAATACATAAAGCATCTTAAGTTGGTAGGAAATTATATTTTAAAAACTATTAATTCGCAAAGAGAAAATAAAACATTCAGTGCGATGGATGAACCTGGTGACTATCTACCAATCTAGCTACATCCGGTTCAATATTAGTGAGTTGCAGCCTTAAATCTCCACGTTCGTTGATTTTCAAACGGTTTCTTTGTTTTGTCAAAATGTTTGTTACCACACTGAAGCTTTTTTCAACTAGATATGATGATGGAAAAGCGATAAGGTATTTTTCAGCAATGTTCCACAATGTAGGATACTGTGTTTCAATTTTGCGTTGCAACCAGAACTTCTGATAGCCTTGGTTGAACTTTTGCTTAAGCTCTTCGTCTGTGCTGATGGTAATCAACTCTTCTTGCATTATCACATTGGCTTCTTCTATGGCTGTGGTGTTATACGGATTTATTATCCATTGAGGAATTTGTAAATTTAAAAGATCATCAAACCTCTCCGTAAAATCCTTGTATAATGCGTCCAAGTGAGTAACATATAATAAAATGTCATCATCTTGAAGCATTTTTGGTAATTTTGACAAATGCGGAAACTGCGAATATTCTTTTCTGCCTAAATTTTGTTTATAAAGAACTAGTTTACCCACGAAGGCCGATATTATTGATTTTGTTTTAATCAAGTTAAGATCATCACCCTGTAGTTGCAAATTAACTTTGTTGAACATTCCAAAGATATCAGTCAAGTAATAAATATCTGTTTTACAATTGTTCAGATTTTCTTTCAAATTCGGATCTTTTTCTTGTAAAAACTCCAACACAGATTCAAAAAGGGCTGAAAATCTTTCTAAGCAAGAGCCTCTTGATAGCCAGCGAACTTCAGTGTGCAGAAGTAACCGAGTAAAGACTTCGTCATTTTCGTCACATAGTTGAGCAAATAACCGAGAGTTCAAAGAATTGCTTCGAATCTTGTTGATAGCATTTATTACATATTGTAAAGACTTATGCAATCTAGGACTCAGCTTTTTTGCTGCTAAATGCTGCCTGTGAATCACACAGTGAATAACCAGTACATCAGGCAGTTGTCGCTTTAAGTGAGCTATAAAGCCACGATGACGACCAACCATAGACGGTGCACCATCAGTCGCAACAGAAACAATATTCTTCCATGGAATAGCTTTATCAGTAAAAAAATGTTCCACGGCCTGAAAAATCGATTCTCCTCTAGTATCAGTCTCTAAATATGCAGCAAAAATCAGTTCTTGGCACATATTTTCATCTTTGATAAATCGAACATATCCTAACAATAGAGCTTCATTGCCGGGTAATGTAGACTCGTCCAACTGGAGAGAGAATCTGCGGGTCTGTAAGAACTTGCATAAAATGTTTTCCACATCGCGTCCCATCTCATCTATGCGTCTCTGAACGGTGTTGTTGCTCAAAGGTATTCTCTTTAAAATATCATGTGCGGGTTTGTGCAATACATTGTTAAGGACCTCCGCAATGGCTGGTAAGATAAGCTGCTCTCCAATTGTATGGGGTTTCCCCGACTTCGCTATTAGTAAAGATATATTATAGGACGCTCGTAAACCATCATTGTCTCGAATAGATGATGACGCAAACATCGATCCTATGGATGGCCTTTTGTCTAGTTTTTCTTTCAGTGCTTGAAAATATGACAAGGGCTTACTTTTTTTGTTAGCATGTACTCTTGATAAGTGGTCATCCATTTTTGAAGGCTTCATGGCATCGTTACTAAATACTTTTTCACATATGAGACACATCGGGAAGTGTTGATTTGATGGAGATGCAATAAATCCGAACTTCAAGTAGTCCAAACTGTATTGTCTGCATTTTTTTTTCGTGTCCGCCATCATAAAACTTTCAGTAATTCTGCAAACAAAAAAATAAGGAACCTAAATAAAAAACAATAATAAACTGTTAAATTTGCACACTATCTTATTTTTATCACACTCAGTTAATGGATTCTTGTTAAGTATTACTGACTTACTCTTTGATAAACTTTGATACCTATATTGGGAAGTAACTACAGTAGGTAATTAGGTATAGAAACTTCGTATTAGGTAATTAGGTAGAATAAGAACGAAAACCAAAGACTTAAGTGTTAGTAATTTTTACAAATACAATTATACATACCTATTTAAAATATGTTGTATGTTGTGTTTAACACTTTTTCAGTCACTTTACTTCACTTAATTTAGCTTTGTAATAAGTTTGTAATCTCTTGAAATAAATGAGTACTTAGCTATATGAGTTTTTATCGTTCAAGCTCCAACGAATTTCAAAACGCAAATGAACTTTCAACCTAAATGCAAGCTCGTTAAATAGTAAAATATCAGGAACATGTTTGGACTTGATCATGAATTCGTTCGTCTTAATTCGCGTAAAGCCGCTATCACACTATTCAATTTGAACGATTCCAATTTAGGAAATCGGAAGGTGTGATCGCAGTTAGAACAGATTGGATTCAATTAAGAGTTTATCCATTTTCAACTCTATATCTTCGATTTAGAAATCAATTTAGCGTAGTGTGATCACGAGCTCACTACTTAGATTCCTAAATAGGAATCGTTCAAATTGAATAGTGTGATAAGCACTTTATCGTCAAATAGAGAGCAAGTCAAAACGCCGCTGAAAGACGTACGCTCCAACTCAATCTTGCACAAACTTGTCCACATAGACTTGCCGAGTTTTTCATCTTGTACGAACTTGAAACTTTACATTCCTGGAACATTATTTCCTACAAAAATATTAATTATTCTTAGTACACGTAACACAACATAAACAATACAGTAACTACCTACTTACCTATCTTGAAAGTTTTAAATAAGAACTTGTGTTAATATAATAGGGGTCGATTTTTAGACCTCGTCGACCCCCAAAATCACTTTTCGTTTATGTCGACCCCTAGGAAACCGATATCGACCCCAAGGGGTCGATATCGACCACTTTGGGAATCCCTGGTCTAAAGGAATAAAATTAAAAAAAGTAAGTCTAAATGTAGATATGTAATTTGATAGCATTACGTATAACCTATAATAAAGTCCCTTAAGAGGCTAGATGAGGATAGAACAGATCTGGTATTTTACTGTCCTCATGCCTTAACTTTTTACCCTTTTTTATATTATTAAGGGTGGCAAACAGACTGACGAACCACTTGATGGTAGGTGGCTACCGTCGCCAAGAATACAAGCAACTCCATGGGGATGACAAGTGCACAGCCGACCTTTTTCTGTTCACTTATTAGAAATTTATGTGAAACGAATAATTTTATTTATTTTGTTGTTTCGCAGACACATAGATGACGGACTCTGTCAGGCCCCCGTCACTCGCGCCACGGAGCGTTTTAAATACCTACCGCTAAGTAGACTCAAGGCAGTCCGAACGAGAGTAGGTTGCCGACCGCAAGACTGAGTGCGCACGTGCACGTTTCCTGCTCAAAACGCAGCGATACATATTTTATCATTACATTATTGACCTATGCGTAAAGGTAGTAATAAAATGCAATGAAATCCCGTTAAAATAGTTTTTATATGTTTTGAACATTTGCATTGTAAAAGTTATTTTTATTATATGAGTTTTATTGTAGTGAGTTAGTAACACAAGTATAAATAACTTGCTACCTTATAATAAGGTTCTAATTAAATTATCTAACTGTTGTTATTCCTAATGAAAATATATATATATATATATATAACACATTTAAATAATATAGAAAGTTAGATATTTTTTTTATATAATAACTAGCTAATTATTTACATAACAGGCCATTTAATTTTATTACGTAATTACCAAAAGTTGACAAAATTTTACATCTTTTGAATTTTAAACTGTTTTCTCTATTGTTAATATTTGCTGAAATTAGTCGATTAAAAAAAACCAAATTTTTGTTTTTGAGAAATATCTCGATAATTTTTGAAATCGAAAAAAAAATGTAATAATCAAAGTGTAATAGAGCAAGAAATTTTTTACAATTTTTGTATGAAACATTTCTTTGTAAAATCAATAGTTGCTGAGTTCCGTCGCTGTTTTTCTTTACTCGTCGGCAACTTTAATTGCGCTTGCGGCACTGACATAATCCAATCGAAAAATCAATTAGCAGGAGTTTTTGCAGACCGAATATCTAAAAATCTTGGACTAAGCCATTTTGTTTAATATATATTCTTTGTAGATTTTAACAAACCCTAACGTTTTCGCTCGATGACGTAATCGCGCTGTGTACGCGGGAATCTCGATTCTCGGCGCGCGTCCGTAGAGTACGTTTCTTCTTGCAGCGTCTTTTGTAGGCTAATATAGCGTAGGTATTTTAGCTTTTGTATGGGAGTGACGCATCTGTTACGATACTAACTCTTATTTTATCTGTGACTCTGTCTGCTTGTCCGTCACATTTATATAAAAAACCTAAAAAATTTCATAATTATACACACTTTTATTAGTAAAAAGTTTTGTATGTCCCACTATTACATATTTTAACATACAAATGAAAGTGGATACAGAATCACCTTAATGGACACAATATAGTATTAGCATAAATAAATACCACTATTTTTTTTCTAGTTACTTCTAGTTCCACACTAAGTAACTAATGCTTGTATTATGGATACCAGACAGTTGATATACTACATAGATTAATTTTTTTTAAAATATATATTATCCATGACACCCCTGACTCAGGTACAAAGGTAAAATGATAAAACAAACTTTTGCCCCTAGCGGGATTCGAACCCGCGACCGTTTAGTTAACAGCTAGGGTTACTAGCCACTAGACCAAACGTGTCGTCACCTATTTGACAAATAACATTCATGGCTCTATAGTCAGTTTGAGTAAAGTATGTTTTCCTAAAGTAGCAGTAACACGTGTAATTTTTTCTGCCAGTACAGCAGGCTAGCATGTCCGGGAACCCATTCCAAATTTGAATTTCAGATTCGACCAACAAATCCTCCATTCGCCATTATTCAAATTTACTTCCATGTCTAGGCCCAATGAAGACGCGGCGCGAAATAGCGAACACTCATAACGTCACCGCTTACGGAAAGGACAGTAAGGAAGCTATAAGAAAAGATGAAATTACTTCTAAAAATACTGTTCTTTTATTAGGAACCATAGACAATTCAACATAATATATTTCGGATAAATATGTAATACCAAAATAGAATTACATTCCACTTGTTCTCATATCTAAATTAAATTGTTAAAGGGTTAAACGTTATTATCCCTCTGTATTTTCCAAATGTTTAGATTAATTGTCTAATTTATGTGCCAATAAATAGGCAATGATAGGCAATGATTTGTATATAATTGTTCTGAAAATAATTTAGCTAAAATTAATTTCAGTGTTCCATCAATTTTACTCCGTCTCTAGCTTTAATAGCTTTAAAGTTTATTTTAAATGGAATAAAAGCGAACAAATTCCTTGAACATAAAATTTACTTAATGTTTTTTTCTTGGGAAAATGAAATGTTTTCATGGACGCAACGATCGCTCAATCAGTGTTGCGTTGCTTTTATTAAATTAAACGTTTAACGAACCAGTTCGAAACACATTACTCACTTTATTGACAATCAAACGGCACACTTGTTGGAGTAATTGACAAAGGAATTTCGCACAGTTTCGATCATTATTGTTCGGTGTCATTTTATTTTTATTTTTCGACGATGAAGTGCTTACTTCAGCCATAAACGAAAAAACCAACGGTTCAATACCACTTTTGTTCTGATTTTGTCTATCTTATAAGTCATCGAGAATGTTTTATTTTGCTACACAAGGTTCTTCAAAATAATGATAATGAAACTTTATTCTTACGATATAATGTGATTTAAGATATAATGTGTAATTATACAGTCGCATTGATAAATGTTTTAAAACCTTTCCAAATATGGAAATATTCATGTCAAATGTGTTTGCAGTGTGTTTTCATTTATAGATTTTATCTCGACGAACGAACATAGCAATCAGAACCAAGTTTTGTGATGAAGTCACATCCTTTACCCGTCATCCATTTCAGAATGGTCTCCTTTTGAGGCACGGGTGCTACGAATACGGAACGCATTCGTTCAACTGTCGCATAACGTAGCAAAAATCCGTCAGCCTCGTAGCAAAAGCAACATAATAATATGTACGAACCAATGCACGGCATCTTACGTCGGACTGAACTCAATTTAGGACCGTTTAATTGTCCGGTATACCGTCCTAGTTTCAACTGAATTAAATACTGAATCTAAATCCAACATCAGACATAGTTTCTTATTATGTGCGTATGTGTGTGACCTATGCTACTGACATCTTTCAGGAATTCTGTTTCTCCCGGAGTCTGATAGCCGCTTAGCTTAGAGGTGGTTTATAATGACATTTGAAAACAACCAGTAGACTTAAAAATTACTAGCTCCAGAGTGAAATTCTCAAGTAGGAATCATGTTTATTTATTAATTTATTTTGTGACCAAATCGAATAGTTGCACCACTTTTAGTACAGCTATGTCATTCGATTTTAGAAGGTCAATTTTGATTTCGTTTAAGCCATTCTCATCTAGTAGCCGACGTTCTAAGATATCTTCAGTATAGTTTTTGAGTAAATCTTGCTTGGGTTAATCTAGACTGACGTTTATATAAGCAAATATAACAGTGTCATCTATGATAACTATAAATTTTTGTATGTGATTGATATAGAAATATCGATGATATAGAAAAATGGGCGTTTTCAGTATTTCCGGGCAATTTTTCTCTTTTAAATAAGATTTTAAATAAAATTTGAAAAAAAAAAATTAAATGAAACAGAATTGATCTAGCCATTCTCGAGTTTTGCGCTTAGCAACATACATATATAGCAATTCATTTTTATTTATATAAACAAACTTATTTCGAACCAAAAATATAATATTTCAAAAGAATGTTTTTTTCTTTAAAAGAAAATTTCTAGATATTTAAGAAAGATAAGTTGGCAACTAGACGCTATAAATGTAAATTCTATGGTAATCTTGTTAGAGTGACTGATTTTACTTTGACATTTACCTACCTGTAAATTTATCGACATTTCATAGAGTAATTCGCAACCTTCTTCAAACCTATCAAAATGGAGTCACGCGTCAAGACGAGGCCTGTACGTGACACCAATGTTTGGGGTAATGTAAACCTTAAGTACGGCCTTTATGGGTCACATGTGACTTTTACACCATTCAATGGTATTATTCATAAGCCAAGAATTACACTTAGGTTAAAATGTTTGAATATACTGTTTATATTGTTATTTATATGAGCAAAATAGACAATAATAATTAATTTTGAATAAAACCGGCGATACAAAGTAACGTGCTTGAAATATGTGAATTTATTTTCACAATCGTGTTCTTTGAAATGGTCACCAGCACGAAATAATATCGAAAATTACCGAGCAGGAAACGCAGCTCGCCTCCGGATCGGTTTAATAAACATTCGTGTATTTTTACGAGGCAAAACCCCAATTTGTCGGCTTGCAATCGATGCTGAAATCTCTATATAATTTATTTTACATTTAACCAGACTCGTTCCACACGATTGTGTTGGCCAAGAGTAGTTTCATATGTATCCTACATGCAAACGATGCTATTAAAATGTTTTTGTGTTTAACCTGCCTTGATTTTACCAAATTTAACACGTTTCAAACAGTGTCATATTTAATTATCTGAGAAAAATAAATTATTATGAAATGCGACACAGTTCTTATGCCATGGAACGTTCTATTGTATTTTTTAGAAGTGTAAAACCTCATCGGTTTCTATGGTCTGACGAACCACTTGATGCTAGTTGGTTACCGTCGCCTCTCTAGTGCTCCAAGTGCGCGCTACTATGAGGAAATGGGCTCTAGCATTTCTTACTCACTCACCACAGCACAAAAGCACAAGTGCTGTTATTTCACGGTGGTTTTCTATAAGGGGGTGGTTACTGCCGCAAGACGGGCTGCCCAAATGACTACGAAACGCAGTGGACCTCACATTAAATCATTATAGAGCAACTAACCAAGTTTTTTTACACGTGCAAATAAAAAATCTCTCGGCCTGATAGGAATTTGAACGCGTATTGACTATTTTTCTGTCTTTATTCTAGTTACTTTATCGATCTGTCTGGTCTTTTGAATACTTTTCTTAATATTCGAATGTAGACGCTGCTATTATTAGGTTGATGTTTATGGAATACTTAACACCTACTGGTTTATGAACAGAGTTGTATACTCTTTTATAGACATATCAATAACAAATCCCTCCCCAACGTCACGTGCGTCTAAACTTCAAATTACGACTTTAACCGCATCGTAGATGTCAAGAGTGAAAAATGCGGACGATTTTCGTTGTTGAAGGTGTAAACAAAAATATAGACATATCTCTACTGGACTACATTGCACCTTTTTATTTAAAAACGACAACAAAGATGACAGTTCAACTGATGGTAGACGACTGTTGTCGCCTCAAATTCCTCAGGTAAGGTTCTAAACATAGTAGGGTAAGAATCAAGGATAAGGATATATGGCTTATATCGCAACACAAGCATGCCTTTTGTTTTTCACTGTGATTTTCTGTTAGGGATGTCAAATTTACAACTGGAACGCAAGGACCTCTTAAACTTTAGTTTAACTTATTTTATATCACTATTATATATCCATTTGTGGCTGTGAATGTGGTGTCTATTCAGTGGCTTTCACTGGGTCTGAAGTATAACAAAAATAACACATAACAGCTCACGTGCTTATATGACATATGAAACGCTGTTTCATTGTAATGATTCAAACAATACGAGTATATATATGTTATATACGTTAAATAACATAATTACTTAATATTTTGGAACGTTATTTAGGTAATATTCAGTTGAATAAAAGCAACATACAATTTAAAACATGTTATTATCCTGTGTTATTATCTGCTTATTGTCGATATCGCATTTATCGACCATAAGTAGCACCATGAATTAATAATAGCATTATATCTATACATATAAATAAAATTGGAGTGTCTGTTTGTAAAATTGAAATAACCGTTTTTTACTACATGCATATGAATATATATACGTACATACACCAAAATAACATTTTTTACAATTTTTGTCTGTCTGTCTGTCTGTCTGTCTGTTTGTTCCGGCTAATCTCTGAAATGACTGGACCGATTTTGACGGGACTTTTATTGGCAGGTAGCTGATGTAATAAGGAGTAACTTAGGCTACGTTTATTTTAGAAAAAATACACCCCGGGCGAAGCCGGGAACGGGCCGCTAGTGATTAAATAAATAAATATGAAAAAATGAAGCCTTCTGTATAAAAGCATCTAAATCAGCTTCATACTTGTACCAAAATTTAGATAGGTGATTAAATAAATATTTATATAATACTAGCTGGTGCCCACGACCGCGTCCGCGTTGAAAAATAATATGTAGCCTATCCTGTGTCCTGTACGTCTAAATGTTTATCTACCAAGTTTCATGAAAATCAGTTAATTCGTTTCAGAGTTATGGAGGAACATACATACATACAATACCTACACTTACAGATTTATTATCAGTATTGATTATTATATTAATCACTATATTAATGTTCACAGAAATTTTGTATGTTGAACAATTTTCTGAAAATATGTAATAGAATATGCCGAAATTGTTACATGGTAACATTCTTCATAATAATCACACTTTATCTGTCACTTTCGCTCCGTTTAACGTCAATAAAAGAATAAAGTTGAGTTGTCGAGTATGTATAAATCACCACAGACTATGTGAGGTACTAACCTTCTTTACACACGACTACTGAAATATCGTGTCGCATTCGTGTTTAGAAAATTAATAAATTTTTATTAAGAATAAAAAGTAATCAAATGTCCTCTTACATTTTTTAATGTTTTATTTTTTATATATAAATGTCTCGGTCTATTTTTGTAGTAAAAAGTAGTAACTTTCTTTCGCTTTTCTGTTAAATTTTATTTTACTACATGTCCTGTAATTATATATATTCAATGTATTTAATGTCAGTGTCCTGTTTTGTGTATCTTATTAAATAATAAAAAAGAGCTAATTGAAAATCAATTCATATTAAATGTATGAAATTAAACACACTTTTATCTTCACACACACACAGTTCAATTTTAATTCAAATTCAGGCATATGTCTGTTCATAATGCAAACAATATTAATAAAATGAAATTAGTAAAACATTGCAAACTTTGTAAGAAATTACTACTGGAAAAAAATAAAGTATCATAAAATATCATAAATTTTATGTGATATTTGTCACAGTGAAAATATGTTAAAGCTTTAAAATGTTTTATTTATTTTTTTATCTCGATACGATTATTTTTTACTGAGATTTCAAAAATAACTAAAAATTAGTAAATGTATTAGTAATTCAAAATAACTAAATGGAAAAAATGATGGCACTATAACAATTTTCTAAATAAATTGTTATGATGCCTTTTTTTCAGTAGTGAATATTTACCGTAACCAAAAAATATTTTGTTATCATTTTACTTTATTGCAGTATCCCCTTACATTTTGTCCGTATATACTATATATTAAATTTTTAAATTTAAATACATTATATTGTTAAATAGTAATATTACTGTAACTATTTAGTATTATTGAATTTTTAAGACTAGACCTAGCCTAGTGAATTCACTCAATGTGCAAAAATATAGTTGACATCATTTGAATTTTATTATCATGACGTTTTCGTGTCGTACGATGTAAAAGTGGTTCTCCTTTCGCTGAGTCGGCTTAGAGACGCGTGTGCTTTACGAGGGCCCACATAATATCGTCCTTTATTTGAATCGCATTGTTATCATGCTCGAGATGGCGACGTCATTGTGAACAATTCTTAGTGAAAATAAGTTTTTTTCGAGCGTCCCGATCCCGTGGTACGTGCGGGTACGGATTCAATTTATTTATGTGTAAAACGTGACGTTTTTTGTTTGCGGCTTACTCAGTTGTAACATTTTGAAAACTACCGCCAGATACTATTTCATACTTAGTTTTTATCACACCATGCAGGAAATACAATGACAGTGTAATTGATAAATCCGAAGGTATTCTTAATGGCTTCTAACTGCCAGTGCATAATATAACGAACCTAGATAAGTTTTTTTGTTCCAGCAATTTAGGTCTACCGTATAAGTACCAAACAAAGGCCCTTTGCATGTTTACCTTTAAATGCTAGCACAATAATTAAATAAATAATTAGAAAGTTGAACTAAAAGGATCAATTTAGTGCAGAAAGTTCAACTTATAAAATAAATGACAAAGTTGAAATAATTGGAATGTTTTTGTCCAATTAGTTCAACTAGTTGAATTTCCAGTTGAACTTTGTGGAATAGATCCCATTTTCATATCCCTTGATCCTTAATCTTACTGTAGATGGCAGTACATTTGCAGTACCTATTTATATGTGGCGTTGCTTGTGTATAGGCGACGGTAGCCAACCTTCAAGTTGTTGATAATGCTTCGACTCAATATTTTCGATACTAAGCAAAAAAAAATTTTTAAAAAGTCAGCTAAAAAAGTTTAGAACCTGCTGACCAGTCTGACCAGCACTGGTCATAATATCATAACGGTACTGTGTCAGTGGCCACCTCCTTTTAAAAGACCGTCGCGGAAAATAAGATATTTCCTCTTTTTTGGAGCGTGAATGAGACTTTTCCTCAACAAATTAAAAAAAAATAGAATTAATTATAAATAAAAAAAAAATTAAAAAGTAGGTACAGTTCCTAAGGGTTTATCTAAAAATAATAAACATGAAAGTTTTATACCTGAAAAAGTGTAAAAAGAACAAAAAGTGTTCACATATAAGAAAAAAGAGGCGCAGTTGAAGTCGCGGGTAAATCCTAGAATAAAACGTGTAACCGTAATACGTAGCCTAAAGCAATTGTATAAAGTTGTGATTCGTTTGTAGCTTATGCAAAATGAATTCAATTTGTGACACTGTTCACTGTAACAGGTTCTAATGAACAAGTAATATGTTTATAAAACTCGTTAGCAGTTCCAAACTCGACCGTTACGGATATTTCATTATACCCACGGAGCAGAAACAGAGCGGGTTTTACTATTTAATTTATTAAAACTCACCACTTCAAGTAAAGACCCATTTTAATAACAGCTTTGGAGTCTGGAGCGATCACAGACTTTCATTTGCTTATATGTAAACTAGCTGGTACTCTATGTCCTTTCCTGTAACCCTGACTTATGTGACTAATCCTTAAAAAATACATAAAAATTATGTACTAGAGAATTGTAGTTCTTATAAAAACCAAAGAAAACAGCGATGGAATATCTCTATCTGTTTGACTCACAGTAACCATTTATATCATTAATCTCTATTATAAACCCGTCATGTCTGTTTCTCCACTAACTACTTCTAAAGCATCGAACTGATTTTAATTCGGTTTTGGAAGGAGGGATAAATCAGGAAGGCTTGTATATATAAAAAAAAAAACATGTCAGTCGTTGGATTGCACGTCAGAAGTGAAAATGTAGCTTCACAAAAATAATTGTATGATATTTAAATTCCTTGGCAGTATCGAATTAGGTAAATTACGACTATAACATGAACTTCATAATTACAGACCATTAAAAAAGTTTGATGTTGATATGAAACTAGATTATTGGTCATGGGTGTATCCTTGTTATCATATCTAGTAAGTTTACTTTCATATGCAGTTGTCTGCTTATTATTATTATTTTTTAAAATAATTTTAAATTAATATCAGCTACATCAACGCTTACAGTAACATGACATTGTCGTAAGTTCAATGATTTTATCCCATCTCAAAAATAGTTCTTTTTTAAAATTTCGGTTACATTACGTAACATGACAATGTCGCTAATTCAATTATTTTATCCCATCTCAAAAATGCCCAACTCGCCTAAAGAAGTTTTCACTTCAAAAATTCTACGTATAAAGGACACATCGATGGTTACATTACATTAAATTACATTACATTACAATGTCGCGAGTTCAATGATTTCATCCCATCTCAAAAATGCCCAACTCGCCTAAAGAAGTTTTTACTTCAAAAATTGCACCCCGGTCGAAGCCGGGAGCAGATTACTAGTATTATATAAACAGAATACTAGCGACTATATGATTTAAATTATAATTTGAATACAGAATAATGAGAATTCTCAAATAAGTCAAAGTAATCTCTGAAAAGTGGACCTCAAGTGTACGTTTTCATTATTAAAATGTATCAAAACATAAATCATAGAATAGCGACACCTTGTACGACTCTTTATTGCATAACAAGTCCCTTATTGCGAGCGTAAACCGTATGTATGTGTCCACAATACTCGAGTAATTAACGCTTTATGACTTTTAGTGTGTACGACTTTTTTGTCGTGTTGGTATGTGTCGTCGGGTATAAACTGTACTTTGTAAGCTTATAAATGAGTAAATTGAACTGCGAATCAGTGGTGCAACTAATTTTTAGACTAAGAACGCATTAATGGAAAAAGTAATGTATTAATAATAATAAAAAAATATGTATTTAACAGGTTATATCGTGACTAATAACACCTGTGGCATTGCTTATGGTATAAGCGACCTACTATTAATTGTACTGGCAGCCTAAGAGAAAGGACAAGTGGGATATTAATATGCTCGCTTTTAAAAAAAGAAATATGAGTTATTTATATGATCGATATAGTTAATTATAGTGCTTTAATGATTACTAGCGATCCGCCCCCGGCTTAGCACGGGGTTGAAATTTACAAAAATGTTTTCTTAGCGGATGCTTACTTTATAAAATAAACATATGTTTCAATTTTCCACTTTCTAAGACTGATTTTACAATATATAAAAAGGTATATAATTTTCATGAAAGCTTCGCTGCAGTGACATATGTAGGAACACATGAAATAAGTCAGTCCTTGGAGGAAATTAGTCGCAATAAGTAAGCCGGGCTCACTCGTCGATCCGACAGAATGAGAATTTAATAATATTGTACCCGACGCTCGTTACCTGTACCCGGGACGTTCATTTACATGGAAATGTGGATTTCAACAGCTAAACTTCGAACTCAGTCCAAATTATAAAAAAATATTACCCCTACTTCGATTGTATCCTCTCATTAATGCAGTAACTCTTTATTACTGTCGAATTTTCTAACATAATAGACCTTAAGGCGAGCAGAGACAAGAAATCGCGATATTTTTTTTTTTTTTGAGAAAACGAAAGTGTTTATTGAAATGTAAACTTTTCAGTTAAACGCCAAACATTCATTTGGTTTCTTTAAAAATTACATTTGCACTGTAATTTTTAAAGAAACCAATGTTCCTTCTAAATCACAAAAAAAACTTGAAATCAAATTATGAATAAACTTACCTACTTAAAGGTGAAGAAATTTTCATGTGTGGTACAACTTGGAAAAAATATTAGTACTAATTTCCCAAATGTAACTTAATTTTATATAATAATAAAAAAAAAGTGTTGAAATAATCGTAGAAAACAGTAAGTATGTGAATTTACTAATGATGAAAAGTTTATGTGGTGACAATAGTTCTTACAGCTGTATCTAGTACTTTGACATTTTTTATTAATCATATTTAACTTTATAATTTACTAGTGGCCCGCTCCCGGCTTCGCACGGGTGCAATCTGTTAGATTGTATGGAACTCACAGATAATTTTAACAAATAATTGCTGTATTGAATAAGTATCAACAGATGGCGCTATGTTAATAATATTGTATAATTTGCAAAATAATAATAAACAAAATGAGATATAAACTATCCTATCTTTTAAGTTGGACCAAATAACAGATACTTATGAAGTTTGATCAAAGTCGGTTCAGTAGTTTCAGAGTTTATCGCGAACATACATCGTGACACGAGATTTTTATATATATAGATAGATATATAAGGATTATTGATGAGTTTAAATTGAAAGTAGTTTTCAAACGATCAATGGATATGCTTGATACTTGAACCGCTTCTTGTGAACGCGCTTTTGTGAATTTTAACGACGCGTTAAAAGGGCGAATTCTTTTATATAGAATAAAATAAGTGAATTGGGCATTTTCGCATCCAATTTTGGACCCTTGTTATAGTCTCTTTGAGCTTTAATAGTATGGTGTTTGAAATTGGTTTCGAGTTAAAGTATGCAATATCAGACGACTCGCCTTCATTTAAATAAATAGTCCTCCTAAATATATATAGTTAGTCTTTTGTTAAACGGTTATGTTTAGGTAACAAATATTATATTAAGGTAAACATACCATGACTACTTCGAAGTATATAGTCTTACACATACATTAAATCAAAAAGAGACAACGACTCGGCGTCTTACATGTCTAGGTAGTCTAGACATAATCAAAATTCCAATTAAATCCACATCTAGGTGACTAACTTCAGTAAATAACTATAGGTGACTAACCTAAATATTATAAAACGACCATTTAAACCAATTGATTTTACTTTATCTTATACTTTCGAACATTATTGGAACGGAAAAATAAATCTTATTTTATCTTTTATCTAATTTAAACAAATTATGGAACATAAAGTGCAAATTCTTTAAAGACGAAGTGCAAGAAGTCTCTCAAAAGCAAGAAAATAATTGGAAAACTAAGCCACAACAACTGGAACAAACAACAATAATAACAAATAAATAAATAAGGTTACTAAGACAATAAAAGTGGAACAGAGTCAATTGTGTTTTTTCTTCTTTTTAATTGTAACTGTTTCAACTAGCGCATTAAGAGTTAATTCTTTCCGTAACGATGTTAAAGAACAAGGGGCGGACGAAATCTTTCACTGAAAACACACGGGAAAATATTTTGAACGTGTTTTTTTTTTTGGAATTAATTATACTCGTACTAATCTTAACGATGTTAGAACACCCATAGAGACCATTTTTCTTTGGTTATTATCATACCTCTATGACAAAAGATAATTCTTATAGATTTGATAGAAGGCATCAATTACCGAATTTAAAAAGTGATTATAATTAAAAAAGTTATAATAACTTCAATTTTATGCTATGTCAAGTAATGCTATGTCATATCTAGAGGTTTTTTTTTATGTAAAGGTCGTAAGACAGTCTGGCGGTCCATTTGTTTGTAGGTGGCTTCCGTCGCCTATAAAAGTAGAAAAACCATATGTGCTACAAGGGATATGGAAATGGGTGACATTCCTTATTCCCTTATCAAAACACAACAGTACACGTGTTGTTAATTCACGGTTGTCTTCTGTAAGGGTGTGGTTACTGACGCCAGAAAGCCTGCCCAAATGACTAAGAAACGCAGTGTACCCTGTCACCGCTTATATCTCAGAATACATAGATTCTATGATTTATAATTTATCATCCATTAAAGTAAGAATAAGTAACTTTTAATTGGTTACTTGTTATCGTATGGGATTATGTTAATATATATTATATATGTATAAGGTGTCCTACATATGAAAACAAATGAGAGAAATGATCTGGATATTTTCAGTTGTCCCATAGGAGCCTATAAACGAAGCCTTTTTGTTCTTTTTTGATCATTTTTTTATCGGCCAGTTTATTTATTTGTTTTGTAAGTTATATGTTATTTGTTTATCTCTTTCTTTTTTTGTATACTTCTTACCTATTTGTATTTTTTTTCCCAGCTCCAATATTCTGTAGTGACTTGTGCAAACTTTGTTTGTTTTATGTTTTTCTTGTATGTATGTGTATGTTTAGCGAGATATTGTATGTTTACCTAATATAAAGAAATTAAAATAAAAAAAAGCGGAACTGCTTGAATTTCTTTTACGTATATTTCAGTAACTGTCGGACCAGATCGTGGTGGGGTAATTCTTTTAATTGCCCCACGTCTCCAGAGGGAGAGGGGTTAGAAATTGGACCATTTAAAGTTTTTCGATTTGCTCACAGACTCGTTTCCTGATACTTCGATGTTAGATTTCATGCATTAACAATATATTCTTTTAAAATGTTATCAGGTTAGACAATCTCTCATATACCTAACAATACATCATGAACAGCGGTAATAGTTCAGTTCAGTTCAGTGATTCTCGTGAGACTTCGCTTCTTATTTTGAAATTTCATGACATAATTATATAATACTAGCGACCCGCTCCCGGCTTCGTCCGGTGTTCATTTTTTTTAAAACATACCTTCCCCGTTTATTCATGTTTGTATATGTGGAAACCCAATTAAAATCGGTCTACCCATTCTCGAGTTTTTTGAAATTATTACAAACAGAGATAAAGATGAAATCCTAATACAAGGAATAGATATCGAGAGTGTATTATATCAATGTAAGTAAAATCATCAAGAAATAATATACTTATTTGAAAAAGGAATAAACAAGGGAAGAATAAAAGAAATACAAAGGTTGGAAGTGATGAGAACGTTTGTATTCTTTCTTGTCTTACATATCATACGTTGTCAAACGTTGCCCTCTACTGAAAGAATGCCTGAGAGGAATTGACACTCGACATAAAAATAAAATACAAATACAAAAAGAATATGTAAGAAATGTAAAATTTTCAAAAATCCTGTTATGCTTAAGTTATATAAAAAAAAAATCCAAATTTGAGCTTTCTAGACTTAGGTATTAGCTTTTGTATTAGTATTAGTATATGAAAGTATGACTTACTGGTTAACGAATATATTATAATTAGTCTTCTATATGCTTTGAAAACATCAAGCAGTTGCAGTTTGCAACCTCAAATTACAGTGTCCCCCTGTCCACTTTAAATAATGAAACTGTAATTACAATAAAGTTACTTCTGTAGTGAAATAGGAGAATCACAGAATAGTATGTCCACCGCCTTTGATGATTTCTCAACGTTTAAAAAAAAATTAGTTGGCTACACGAAACTATAATTGCACGTAGCGAGTGTTATAATTGCACTCGAAAAGAAGTGTTTATTTAGCACGTGGCCCGTGAGTGCGTTATCTCCCATAATCCAGCGAACCCCGGCATAATCCGGCTCATGTGTCGGTTCCATCTCGCCGCTTCGTTTGAGATCGCTCTAAATGTATAAACGACAGCTGCTCTACACAACACTCCCTTAATTAAATCTAACGCAGCACACAACGTAAGCACGCTGTATAGTTTCATGTAAGTGTAGTCAACATAATTAAAACGTGGCTGCAACTTAAGCAGAGCGAAATAACTTTAAGGCTGGCAACACAGTTACATGAAATACTTTACGTGCCCTAATCTTTCTAATATAAAAATTCTCGTGTCGCGGTGTTTGTTGCCAAACTCATTCGAAACGGCTGTACCGATTTTGATGAAATTTTGTGTGCTTATCGGGTAGGTCTGAGAATCGGCCAACATCTATTTTCCATACCCCAAAATTTTATTTTTATTTTTGGCAAAACGACGTTCAGCTAGTAATTTTATATAATGAACGAAACGAAATTTAAAAAAATCTTTCTTAGCAGAAAAAAAGCTATTTTCCAAATTTCAGCTTTATAAACTTACTAGTTTTTTAGACAGTACGCTGATAGTGAGTCAAGACGAATGATTTTATAAGTATAGGCAAATAATAAGTAGCAACTGAGTACAGGCCTTTTCTAAGTATGTTCATGCAAAAGATATTTGGATTGGCAGCATTGTTATATAAACAGATAGATTTACCCACTATACAAGTATAATGTAACTTCAAACATTTTTTGTATTAAATATATTTAATTGCTGTAAATTTTCTTATAAAGAGGTGGCCCTTACAAAATACCATCATGAAGTGTGACCTTATAGGCTGTTAAAGCTAACCTCAGCTTTAACTTATAAAGGTAGCATTTCTTAGTCACATACTTTAACATAATAGCAGACATTCTTCATATTTTACGGTGGTATTATGTAAGGGCCACCTCATACATAATACCACTTACAATAGTAGGCACTTGCACACCCTTTCTCCATTGACGTTCTAAGGCTTTATATGGGGGCGATAAATGCTACAAATGAAAAACCGGGTTTCGTGTAAGCATAATTGAGGACAGTATTAACGACAATTTAAATTTCGAATACAATTATGTTGTCTATTTTGTAGGTAAGCATCTTATTCTTCTCTGGCACAGAGTGAACAACATGCTGAGGTTTCGCGTTTCCGTCTAATTAAACAAAACTAAAGGTGTAAACAGAATGAGTCGGGAACTTCCCAAAACAAATACCATGAAAACCGCTTCCAGGGCAAACTTGTTCGAACTTGGCTATCCGGGTAATTAACTTTGTGACAAGTTAGCGCCTGGAACCGAACCCTTGATTCTTGGCTGCATTTTCGTTCAAATTTTAGTTTTACTTACACATCATCTATTTGAGACATCTGTTTTATATATTTTTAACGGTTTTCCGGTCGACTGTACGCTTCTTAGAAAATACGAGCTTATTAATAGGATGAGCTGTAACCGCTCAAATTGTTGCGAAGGAAAACTCGATACGCTGGAAAATAGTAAAAAATTACTTATTTTTTTAAGACACTAATTTACACATAAAGTAGTTTTTACTATTATTAATAAAATATGTAGTAAAAAAAACGTGTGTATTTTTTGAATCGTCAGGAAAGTACATGCTTATATACAGAGGTGTCGGTTACGGTAACAGGTCGCAAGTTCAATGGTTTTTTCCCATCTCAAAAATTGTTCTTTTTTAAATTAAAATCAGCGCCATCTCTGTTCGCATTGATGTATTATTTCAATTCAACTAGTTTTCGCAAGGATGTATTATTACGTAACATATTCTAGTTCAATGGTTTTTTTCCCATCTCAAAAATACCCAACGTGCCTAAAGACTCAATTATAAACTCAGCACAAGTGACGGTGATCTTTTGAAACGGTATTATCCTTTCTTGGATTTATTCGGTTTTTTAATTACAACAGTTAAGTAGTTTTCAAGAAATAATAAGTTTTTTTCTCTTTTCCTTAGTAACAGGTCCTTGTTTTGTTGATTGCAGAGTCATACATATACATGTGTGTACCAAGTGGGGCCTGTGGGCGCAGCCTCAAAACACGTCCAAGCCTGTCAAATAACACAATGGACGGATCGCGAACTGACGTCAAATCATCGACCTAACGAGTTCGTATTGTCCTCATAAAGATAGATCGAGTTCTGAAAGGCTGTGATGAATTCGGTATCGAGTTTCACGAGCGGACAGCATGTGTTTCAAATGTATTCATCGTATGTAAGGATCATTTTAATTTCATCTATGTGGAGAGCAGCAAAACATTTCAGTCAAAAATAAAATATTGTACCTATGTACAAGGGTCAAAAAAGGACATAGGGTACCTCTCATACAAAAAATAGTACTTACTGTTCCCGAGGAATCATCTAACACTGTAAAAACAATACAATAGAACAAAAAATTTGCTCATATACGATATTTTGTCAGGCTTTATACTTTTTTTAAAAGGGGCGTGAACAAAGCCGCGAGCACCAGCTAGTAAAATATATTGCCCGGAAGACAAAGACTATGTAAACGTAACAAAATTTTTACCTGGTCAGCAGTTAGACAAGCAGATCTGACAATTTGGCTGCAATTGGCTGCGACCAGGAACACACTGCGATCAAACATTTGTGTAACGCAGCAAATATTGGCCCAGAGGACTTGCTCATTAGAACCGTGTCCATTCCACTTCCAGCAATTGATTGTTGAAGTTATCGTTTGTCCAGCCTCGACGTGGGCGATTGAAACAACTTCACGATTAGTTTGCGATTGATCTAAATGTATAGAATTTCGCTCGGTTTGTAAAATATTGACTTCATTTGTTTTCTGTTAGCTACTGTTACAATGAAAATATATTACTAGTACAATTTAGAACATAATAACATAACCAAAAAGCCAAAACTATAGTTATGGAAAATTTAAAATTCAAGTGTAATATTTTATTTTCCTTAAAAAGCTTCATTCATCCATTCATCTTTAATTGTAATAATGTGATTTTATCGACAATTCAGTGTTGTTTTTTAAATATTATATAATACAACTTACTCTTAGTAGAAATGTCGTCAGCCATAGTAAGGATAATGGGGGGGGGGGGGGGGGGGGGATAGTGCAATGGACTTTGATATCGCTCACTCACCGAAATACAACGGCACAGCTGTTATTATTTCACGTTGGTCTTCTGTAAAGGGGCTAATTAAACAGGCTGCCGAAACCTTGACTAGCCGGGAATCTAACCCGAGACCCCTGAGAGCACTAAGGCAAAACGACCAGCGTGCTTGTCAAATTTAGAAGGATGAAGTGGATTCAATTACCCAGTTCAACGATCCGGTAATCTTCACACTCCGCTGCGACAAAGATGTCTGCCGACCGAAACTTGATTTGGCAACTTCCCGACCCCCAACGAGATTGTCTAGCGAAGGTTCCATTACCAATCCAACGGGGCTAGTGTTGTGGGGTAACTCGCTTAACTGTGTTCCAAACTTGCCGTTAAAGAGCGTATAACATGTGACCGAGATACTGGCACAGTACATAACATGACGACATTTAACAGTAGGTAAGCTTGATGACTTCTAAGTTTTGTTTACTTAGCTACATATCCATTTAAAGTTACGTCTATTAAATATGAAATTTAAATGACAGATTTACATTTTAAGTAAACATGTAAAATACCGTGGTGAATTTCCTTTTCTGCGATTGTGCTGCCATACTTACTCTATAGAAATAGACTAATTCTTTGTGCTCACATAACTCTTATGAAATAATATTTTTGATATTTTTTCTTATAAATAGGCAAAGAAAAGCATAGGTACTGCCAATAATGACGCATTTCTGCTATGTGGACCCAACCATAGTCGCACTTTTAGCACCTCTGTGATATTGATTTCTGTTACTAGTCTGAGATTCGGCATTAGAAATATATACCCTTATCTGTTATTTAATCATGGCAAAGATTATCTGGTAGATGATACTTAAATTGATAAATTACGAATGGGTTGCCTAATTAAATCCGGTGCCGATGCTGTTAAATAAAATAAATTATAATTAACTCTCGCCATCCCTTTCTGTCCCATGGAGTAGCGCGCGCAACGCTTCTCTGTCACTCTCCACGTTCGCGCCGAAAACTTAAATTTTTATTACGAGTAATTACTTATTTAATTATTTATTTTTTATTATTTATACTTACGCAATTTATCAATGTAAGTATCATCTACCAGATATACTTAGCCATAATTAAATAACAGATGAGGGTATATACTTCTAATGCCGTATCTCGTACTATATAGGACAGTAGCCACCCACCTACCATCAAGTGGGGGTCGACAGTCTGTCTGACGACCTACCAAAAAAGGAAAAAAATCAAAAGTATGTAAGATAAGAAGCAATAGTTTTTTTTAATATATTTAAATTATTTATTTTCGTAACAATTAGGTATATGGTCTATACTAAAGTTAAAAATACAAAACAAAAAAAAAGTTTATGCCCCAATGCTATTAAAGTAAAATAACTTAATATTACCTTCTGTTTCCCTTGTCTGTGGGTAAGTAATGTCTTGCGCGACCACTACGCTTCTAATTTGATTTTAAGTTACGTCTGCATGTTAAGTATATTGAAGAATAAACGTTTGTATACTCCAGTGCTATATTATTTTATAAAAAAAAGTGTACTTTACGAAAAATCTATAATACAAATTCCCACTGTTTCTATAATTTTATAGAAAATATATATTTTATGTAAAGTAGTTCTACATTTTACTTTAAATATACGTTCTTCTTTTATATTTAGACAATGACATACGTTATGGTGATGTTAGTGTTTATAGGCTATGGCAGCCAACAATCATGAAGTGGACTGTCAACTTGTCTGACAACTTTTACATAAAAATATTAGGTTATCTTTTGTGTTGAAAGAATTACGTTCTAAATTAAAAAAAAAAAAAAAAAAAAAAAAAAAAAAAAAAAAAAAAAAAAAAAAAAAAACAATAAACTAACAAAAAAATTAATATAATATTTTTAATATTTTCAATAATATTTTGCAGAATGCTATTTCCAGAAAATCCCGAAAATCCTCAATTTATAATTAAAATTTTATGGACTTACGAAACCATCTTATTATAATAGTAAATATTATATAAACCCGCTATTAAAAAACAGGTTCATGTTAGATGAATTTACTAGAAAAAAATTATGTTTTTGGTTTCTAAACGATATAATACTTAATGTTAGTAAACTTTCTATATGTGTTCATTCAGCTGACTGAATAATTAGTGTATAGCAGCTATTGCGCTGTTAACACACACACGAGTTGTGCATCGGTTTCCATAACTTGATCCGGCTCTCAATTCGGGAGCTAATTTACATTTTAACTTGAAGATGTTTATTAAACTCCAGCTACTGGAAGCACCGTGTAATCTGAGCGGAGCCGCTTTGAGCCGGATGAGGGGACTGAAACCGGATATCATTGTGCACAATCGGTTGTAACTCCTCACTTACTCACTTCCTCGCTTCTCTTTCTTGTTTCTCATTCTTTGTTATACATATTATAATATTTTATAATAACATTGTTTTAGAATAACATTGTTTTATAGCATCTAGAACATGCAATGATATTATTTTAGAATATCATCCCAAAGTAATACTTACTGGCTGGGCAAACTGCGTTTCACAGTCATTTGGGTAGTAACAGACGGGTTACTACGGCAGTAATCACCCGTTTACTGAAGACCACTGTAAAATAACAGCACGTGTGCTGTTGTGTTTCAGTGAGTGAGTAATTGATGCCAGAGCCCATTCCCCTATCCCTCCAAATCCTACTGTAGTAGCGCATTTGTACCAGCTGTGGCGTTTCTGTTAATTAGAATAAGCAATTATATTATTTTCCAAAAAGCATTCTTAAATTTTTATTTTGAATATTAAACCTAAAAATAGACACATTCAAATAGGTAATAAATTTTTGTATTGAAAAACAAAATTATCGTTTCGAAGTAATCAACTAAGGCTGCCTGTCTGGCAGTAGAAAGTACTGAAAACCAGCTCTTACTGAATAACAGCGCTATATTTCGATGAATTACTTAGTAAAGGATGCCAGGGCTCATTTCCCTATCCCTCCTAATACTTACTTTATCCTTAAACCTACTAAGACTGGCAGCATACTTGCAGTGTAGCTTGCGGTAACTCACTTTGTCTGAAATTTACATAAGTACATAATTAAAGTAACATTTTTGTAAGAAAATGTTTTATCGCTGACTTATTATTTATTATTAAAACATTTTTTTTATCTGTCTACAGTTTAAAATAGAAAATACATAGGCAATTGAAGTGTTTAAACGAAGTTTGCTTGGATATATGCATATTAGTTAAATGGCAGACGCAGGTTCGAATCCCAGCGAAGCCTTAGCCTTCAAGTGTTTTTCACATTCATTTAATTCACATAATATATTAATTAGAAATAGGCGTCAATTGCTCTAACTGCAAAGGAAAACGCTGAGTCCTAAGTAAAGCGCGGTATTCTGTTTTGAAAAAGGAAAACGCCCAAACCGCTACGCATTTCGGAGTCCGATTAATTAAACGAACCTACAATTTACAATTAGTTGAAGACTAGCTTTTGTTGGGTAACCTCACATCGTAGTTACACGCTCTACATACAGATGGCGTTACTAGTAGCATGTAATGAATTAAATTTGCAATATTCTGTTACTGTTAATGTTTTTATAAGCAACTTGTTTTATTAAACAACTTTTCTTTTCTTTTGACACGTTGTCTACATTAAAATTTTTAGATAGGACTATACGACCTTAAAAATCATATTTTGCATCTAAGTCATCTACGTAAGTTAACATGACTGGCAAAATAATCGGTAAGTAAACAATACAACAATATTATAAAAGTATACAATATAATAAAATACAAACAAAACATGAATGAACGTACCTATTGTATAAAAAGTTGTGCATTTTTGGGTCCTGATGGACTCGAGAATGCACAACTAAGTCCAACGGGACATTTGTATAAAGTTAAAGGTTTTTATTTTACTGTCATGAAAAATATCAATATAAATGAAATATATCTATGAATTTTCATATCTAAAGTGACACAATATACTTATTCGTACACCGTCATGTCAATACCGGTGTTACGAACTTCTTTGTAATCAAAATTGCTTTTTTACTTTACATATTTTTGTATAATCGATAATGAAACATAACGATAGAACATGTAATATATTTTCATTTGTAATTTTTTTAATAAATACAGTCCATTTGTCTCATTCCTCTTCAACAGGGTATCAAGTATGACAATACTCCAACAAAAGTCCATTAAAATAATGAACCTTCTGTAAATCAGACATTTCACTAGCAAATTGTCACATGCTACATCATCGCTGTCACTGCTCAAAATAATAGTTCGAATGAAGGCTGCATTATTTTAAATAAACGATTCAGTGGACACGAAACCTCCTGTTTAAAAACGTGTCATTTAATTGTGAAACTCAATTAAATCAAATTACAACTGCGGGATTTCATTAAAACATGTAGTATTTAGTTAACGCAATGGTAATTAATATATGTAGTACAGAATAATATATATATATATATATATATATATATATATATATATATATATATATATATATATATATATATAGTGTGTTAAGGTCGCCAAGCAGACTGACAGAGGTAGGCTGTATTCCTACTTCACTCGTGTACCGCTATTTTTGTACAAAGTTACATATTATACCTCCCTTACCCCGCTTGTATAGACATTGTGTATATTTGTTAGAAAATATCCAAATTATTTTGTTACAAATATCCAAATAAGGTCCAAAATATCTAGGCAAAGTGATTTATTGCAAATACAAAAATATAGATTAGAACTATAATATATAATAGAAATGTCGATGATATGGAAATTAAAGCAACAAACTACAAAATATTAAAGGTAATTCAAAAATAATATATTTTGACTATTTATATTCAAAACTAGTGGCCCGCTCCCGGCTTCGTCCGGGGTGTATTTTTTCTAAAATAAACGTAGCCTAAGTTACTCCTTATTACCTCAGCTACCTGCCAATAAAAGTGCCGTCAAAATCGGTCCAGCCATTTCAGAGATTAGCCGGAACAAACAGACAGACAGAGAGACAGACAAAAATTGTAAAAAATGTTATTTTGTTGTATGTACTGTATACATATACTATATTCATATGCATGTAGTAAAAAACGGTTATTTCAATATTACAAACATACACTCCAATTTTATTTATATGTATAGATAATATAAAGAGATGTTATTAGACTTTTTTGTAAAGGTTCTCAGATGGGTTGACGATCCACTTGATGCTAGTTTGTTCGACTCAGAGGAAACCAACAGGTTTAGTCGGTAGGTCTACCCCAATACCATCTCGGGGCAGTAGTCCTACATAACCCACCGGTCAGTCTCCAAGCTGGTGGGTATCCATGATGGATTCCTCTTGTAAAAAAAAGGGGCTATCGTTGCCTCTCAATAACACAAGCAACGTCACAGGTGCTGCAAGTAAGGATAAGTATAAAGGGATAGAGAAATGTGCTGGCATCCCTTACTCACTCATCAAAAAACAGATACACACTTGGTTGTCTTTTGTAAGGAGGTGGTTACTGCAGCCGACTACTGCTACTGGTTCTCCGTTTGGTCCGTTGACGACACGTTTGGTCTAGTGGCTAGTAAACCTAGCTGTTAACCAAACGGTCGCGGGTTCGAATCCCGCTAGGGGCAAATGTTTATGTGTTAACATTTTACATTTGTACTTGAGTCATGGATGTTTTGTATTTATAATATGTATGTATTTACAAAAAAAAAGTAATCTATGTAGTATATCAACTGTCTGGTATCCATAATACAAACATTAGTTGCTTACTTTGGAACTAGATGGTGCTGTGTGGAATGTGTGAAGATATTATTTATTTATTTAATGCCACTACTCACACAGTATAGCATATAGAATATAATATATTAATGGAAAATATTTCTTGTTTAACTTAATTTAATAAATTGCATCGACAGCGCAGAATATGACAGGAAACAACAGATGCGTTCCACTTGGTGCACTGTAGTCAACTTAGTTGGAGTTTATTTGTAGCAATAGCATATTGTGGGGTGATTTCCTCTGTGTTTAATTAAAACTCGGTGTTTCTTAGCATAGTGATAACCCGGATACACTCTATTGTATATCTTCGCCTTTTTATTTATTTAACTGTGAAATTAAATGTACGAATTTAATTTGTTGCTCTAATTTCAAGTTTTTCTTAAAAATTTAGGTAAGACTTTGTTTTTGGTTAGATGAAATCAAAATTTGAAAGAAAACAAGGAATATATTCGAGTTTTTTCATACATCAAACTAATTATATGTACTATTATTCTTTTGTTTTGTATGGTTTGGTTTTTTTTTAGTTTTCTTTTTATTAGTTTTATTTTGTAAAAAAAAAAAAAAAACAGAAAATATCTTTTGTTCGTTTTTAATGCATGCTGAGTTAGCCTATAAGTGGAGTATACAATATTATAAAAGTTTGTTTAAATGTGAATAAGTGTATGTATTGTTGTATACTGTGTTGGCTTCCTAATAAATAAAATAAAATAAAATAAAAATAAAATAAAATTCGAATAATATTATTATCTAGCGGTATAATTAAATTTTGAGTGTAGGTGATAGATATGTATTATCTATAATATCAAACTGTATCCCCTGATGTTTCTCCATATTCATATCACAGTTTTTTGGATTGCGTTCCACTATGGAAGCAAATTTAAAGACGTATTCAAGTCAATCAAATTCGATTTCATATATCTTACATCAATACTGTAATACATTACTATGGGTAATTTAGTAGTGAAATGAATGACTGCGAAATACTGTGCCATAAATTAAGCAGCCCGTCTGGCAGCAGTAACCACCCTTTAAGCGGATCATCCACCGCCAACTAAACTAACTGGAAACTAAGCTCACTGAACTAAACTAAGCTAACCAGCAAATATGTTGTCCGTCCACCGAAAAATAAGTGTACAAACATGTTCAAACAAAACACTAGCGACAGGCGCCAGAAGGGTAAGGTAAGGGGTAAGAGGCGCACAACTAAGTTAGTGCGACTTAAATAAATAAATAATAAATAAATAAATATCTCCACACATTCCACACAGCGCCATCTAGTTCCACACTAAGCAACTTAATGCTTGTATTATGGATACCAGACAGTTGATATAATACATAGTTTACTTTCTTTTTTTTTTGTAAATACATACATATTATAAATACAAACATCCATGACTCTGGTACAAAGGTAAATGTTAAAAACATTTGTCCCTAGCGGGATTCGAACCCGCGACCGTTTGGTTAACAGCTAGGGTTACTAGCCACTAGACCAAACGTGTCGTTAGTAGGGCTATTTTACGTAGCTTAGCTGACATAGTCTACGGTGGACATGTATGACACATGTATGAAAAATTTGGCTCAACTATGCGAGCTAAGCTAAACTAAGTTAGTTTAGTTGGCGGTGGACGATCAAAAAGTAAAGTGAGTGAATAAGGTTAACAGAGCCTATTTCCTCTCCCTTCTAATCTCTTATCCTTAATTCACGCAATGTTGCTTGTGTTAATAGATTAATAAAATTCTAAATTATGTACCTACTAGCATTTTCTGTCTTAATGAAAAATTACCAAATATACACAAAGTGTTTTTTTAAATTTTATTATAATTATTTATTATAAATATATGTTATAATTTTTCAATACATGCCTTGGTTTTTTTTTATTAGTACACCTTGATATAAGACGGAATTAATCCACATTTTTAATCTCCCATCAACCCCTAAAACAAATTAGTTTCAAATGAACATTCTCACTCGTTATCTTCGACGAAGCAGTAA
The DNA here is from genome assembly GCA_936446665.2 of Synanthedon andrenaeformis. Classification (NCBI taxonomy): domain Eukaryota; kingdom Metazoa; phylum Arthropoda; class Insecta; order Lepidoptera; family Sesiidae; genus Synanthedon; species Synanthedon andrenaeformis. The sequence continues at coordinate 515,610 of OW387793.2, forward strand.
ATCGAGTAAACTTTTTAACGAGAAAACACTTTTCGAACGAACCCTCCATTATACATACCTCACACACTGAAACGGCGCCACAGAACAAATAATTTACCAACCAAACAAAGCGAGCACTGGCAATATTATCTGGAGCACGCAAATATATTTTTTCCTCTGTGGACTTTTAGTGGCGTAATGTGAACTCTTCCAAGAAACGACTGAAAGTGGGAGCATTTGTAACTAATTACAACTTTTTCTTTTTATGTGGGCTTTTACAGCTGCTGGCAAACTCTGGAGATAATGCATCGATGTTTTTACGTTTGTAATAGTATTAATAGATATATAAAGTTTAAGAATTTCCCAGAAAAAAAATGTTAAATATTTTTGGCAGCATACAAAACCAATTCAACTGCGAAGAGGAGTTCGATAGGGGGATGTAATATCCCTGAAACTGTTTTCCAATGCGTTGGACTGGGGAACAGTTTAAGATTTTAATTGTATTAATTTTGTAAATATTAATGATATTGTCATCACAACTACATCATCATATTACAGGGAATTCTAGACATAGGCCTTGCATATAATTTTTCAGTCTTGTTAATAAGTATTACTTATTAAAATAAATTAATTCTATTTCTAGACCAATCTTGTTTTGTGTACCGAATCTATCTTTCTAATATATAAAATTATCGTGTCACGGCTGGACCGATTTTGATGAAATTTTGTGTGCTTATCGGGTAGGTCTAAGAATAAGGGTGGTCCACCCCATTTTTTTTTGTTGCCAAAACAACGTTTGCCGGGTCAACTAGTATATATGTATATATAAAATTCTCGTCAGTGTTTTGTAACAAAACTCCTCAGAAACGGCTCGACCGATTTTTATGAATTTTTTTGTGTATATTCTGTAGGTCTGAGAATAGGTTGTAAACGATTATTTATACCCCTAAGTGATAAGGAAGGTAAATATACATATTTTTATCTAATTGTCTCTGTAAAACAAGTGTTAAAACGGTACAGCATAAAAAAATAACAAACACTTGTCAAGAGAGTACCTGTAGAGAAAAATTAAAATATTTTTATTTCCTTCCCCTATTTTTATGAAGCATTTTCGCGTGATTGTCGCGCAGTATTTGTTTTAGTAAGTTTAGTCGCGTCCTGAACAATAATATAATTAAAACGAAGTGTTGGTTCAGTCCTCTTGATGCGGACTTTAACTCGACCAACTTTAATCCAGTTTACTTTAAAGACATTTTGTTAATTCGATAACTAGGTTGCAGCGGAGCTGAAACAACGACAGGAGTTTTGAAATCTATTTTTGCTTTTTTACATTAAATAATTAATGGTTGTCAGACAAGCTTGACGGTCCAGTTGATGATAATAAAATTGATTTCAAAAAAATTCTGCTTTTGGAGGACTTGCTGTTGACTTGCAATATAAATATTATCAAACAACAATATTTATACTGCAAAAAAGGTCATTTCAAGCGATTATACGAGACAATCACTCGTATATTGATTGTAGAATAATGGCTGATTATTTGTTTTAAGTTGAAGCACCAATTTTTCCTCTTAAAATAAGTATTCCGAACTAGTGATGAATGCAAAAGAATTGATTATTTTTAAATATTGTTACCCATAAGCAATATAGAACATTTTCATACTTCACCCCATTCACTCCATAAACATAAAATTGACAATGAAATACTTTTTACAAATACGTATCCTGTTATTCTTAACAGTAACATACTTTTTTTATATGAGCACAAATATCAGTGAAACGATCCCGAAGTATTAATTATAATAAACTTCACAACCTATTGTGGATAACGAATATTTTGTTAGTGTACAAAAACTACGAACTTATATGAAACGAAATTTCAATTCTTTCAAGTTCTGTTGTGATATATTTTACTAGCGAACCTATTTTATTAACGAATGCTTACGTTATAAGATAAAACTATGTTCCAAATTTCAGTATTCTGGACTTAGTAGTTTGGGCTGTGAGTTTGTATTGAAATCGTAGTCTATTTGGGTAGTTAATTTTATTTTGTTTGATTTTCGATACCTTTCCAAATAATGGTATGCTTCAATAAATAAAAAAATAAATAAAAACAACAGTAAAGTTGTTTTTTCTTTTTTTTCGGTTGTTAGGGAGAGTTTTAGCACCAATGAAATTTTTTAAAATTTTTTGTAATTTTATTGAAACAAGAAGAAATAACTTTAATCTAATAAACTGTATCTTATTTTCAAATATGTATAGATTGCCCTTATGTATAAGTTGTCTCTATACAGAAACCGGATTTTACAAACTAGTTGGAATCTATGGAACTTCGATATTGCGATATCATTCCTAGGAAAATTCCTTGGGGGACAGTTAGGTTCATAGTTTTCGTGTAACAGACAAAATTATTATTGCCAAAATAATTACGTGTACCGAAGCGAAATAATGTTTCGGTAAGCCCTGTATTGGTACACTCGAATTGACACACAAATTAATGTGTATATCGTTGTACCATCTCTTAGTTAGACGAACACAAATTCAATTAAGACATTACAAATGAGACCTTAGCGGTATAACCTGAGTAATCAAATCAGATTTATCTACCGTTAATTAACTTCACTCTTATGTGTTTCAGGGATCCGTATTTCAGAAGGAAAGTGAATTTATTTGGTGAATAATCCTCTATTGAATTCTTTTACGGTATAATTCAAAGGATGGTTAAGAGCTACGAGTTGCGCTTAGCAATGCAGACAGGATGGCGGTCTACTTGATGATAGGTGGCTACCGTCGCCTATAACAAAAGCAACTCCATTGTTGCTGCATGTGCGCTTATATTTACTGATTGATAAATTGATATCAAAACTGGAGTTAAGTATGCATTAGGATCCATAGTAGAGACTACAGACCAGCAAACGCAGATTAGGACAGACGACCTGGAAATATAAAATAAAGATTTTTAGGATTAAAAGTAGTTCATTGTAACACACTCCATTTGAGGCCTTGACCAATGACATATCTTATTTCTATTAAAAAGAATATAACCATAAAAAAGCGTAGCTTAGAGGCTAAATATGAATTTTATAACAAAATGTTTCTATATTGTTAAAAGCTCCATATTTACATCCAAAAGCAATATTGTTAATTTTAGTAGCTAACGCAATCAGGGCCCAAAGTGATACACAAAGAGGACGCGTCAGTGCTGGGTCAGTTATTGCTGCAATGTAATATTTTTCAGTAGAATTCGATCACGAAATACCATCGTGTAACAAGAGAGACTGACTCGTAGTTTCACACGTGTAAGATCTATTTTCGAATGGCAGGCTCGCCGTAGACAAATGACAGTGATATTGGCAGTTAAACCGACTGGAGTTTAGTTGTCTTTTTTCGAGGCGTTATACGTTCGTAGTGTGCGATACGGCGCGGTCGTAAGTGCTGTGTTCATTTTATTGGTTGGCCATATTTAATTTTTACTGCACAACCTGCACTGTTTTATCACGTGACACTTTTTTTATAAATATTCCACACTGACACAACGCGCAGCTACGATAAAATCGAATGAATTCAAATATTTATTGCGTTTTATTTGTAACGCTGAAACTGAAAATTATTTTTTTTATGTTTTGCAGTTTTAAATAATATTGTATTTAGTTATAACTTGACAAACTAAAAGAGAGTAGCCGCATTCTACGTGTCTAGCGAGGCCATTTTCCATCACCACTTGTATTCTATTTACATCATAGTTTAAATATTATGGTACACATAATATCATGGTATATGTATATGTTTAGGTGATATATTTTCAGTATACCTATTTAAATTGTCGTATTATTTTTTATTATTGCAATGGATTCTATGAAATGCAACTACGTTTGCAACTTTGCACATAAATCAGCCCGAGTCATGTAATTTACGCATAGTATAAACCCGGTCTAACCTGGATCTAGCTTTAATCCAGAGAGCATTCATATGTAGATGTACACTCGAGGAAAAAAATATAGAATTACTAGCTGGTCCCCACGACTTCGTCCGCGTTGAAAAATATTAAGTAGCCTATCCTGTGTCCCGTACGTCCAAATGTTTATCTACCAAGTTTCATGAAAATCAGTTAATTCATTTCAGAGTTATGAAGGAACATACATACATACAGAAAAAAATTCTAAAAATCGTCAATTTAGTTTCAGTATCATGTATAGAGCCTATAAACACGATATCTCTGAAAACAAAGTAAGTACTCCATGACCGATCCTTACAGATTTATTATTAGTATTGATTTAACCGTCTTAATTCAGTGTGTTTAGATTTAACAATCTAATTTGATCTGGACCGACGGTGTTTTTATACATTTGTAAGTGGTATAAAAACTGCATTTATACCGCAAAGAATTTAATGCAGTAAGTAAGGTATAATTACCGCCAAATCCTAACTATTATTAAGTAAATATAATATAGAATTAATATAAGTGATAAATGTTAATAACATAATATCGCCATCAAAAATTTCCAATAGATCAGAAAAAGTCAGAGTAGTCAGCGTCGACTCACAGCTTTTATCCGTACTACTATTATAAACGCGAAATATTTCAAATAAGTTTGAATTAAGTTTTCTTCCCTAATATTTAAAGAAAAAAGTAATTAATAAATAATTAATTTGATTGTGAATATCATCGGTTTCCCTGAGTGTACAAAATGTAGGCGAAGAGAACAATAAGCGCTGCTCTTGTAAACCGCCACGTAATTCATTTTAATGACCTTTTACAAGACAAGTGTATATGGCTCTAAGCGGATATTTACATATATCCGCAACCGCATATATTATATACAATATGCAAAATTAACGAGCACATATTTTCATTTAGAATAAGAACAAGTTTCCCCAGAATATACACAGAACTAAATTAAGTTTTGCGCAATCTTTGGGTCTAACTATAGGTTTCCAAATCGTTTAAAATTTTCGACCTTATATGGCAAAAAGTTTGGTCGACATCTCTGGCGATCCCAGTACTGATAGTTAATAACTCGGTCTACGAATTAACCTTTTGGAGCGGACAAAGTCGCGGCTAAAAGCTAGTATTGAATATAGGACACGTCATAAAACAAGTTAACATGAGTTGACACAATAGTTTTTCCGTCATCACTCATGGCAAGTGCAAAATGCAAATATCTCCTGTTACATTGTTACAATGAGCTATGATGATAATTATGTGTTGTATAATTAAGATCCACATCTTATATATATATAAAAATCTCGTGTCACGATGTATGTTCGCGATAAACTCTGAAACTACTGAACCGACTTTGATCAAACTTCATAAGTATCTGTTATTTGGTCCAACTTAAAAGATAGGATAGTTTATATCTCATTTTGTTTATTATTTTTTTGCAAATTATATAATATTATTAACACAGCGCCATCTGTTGATACCTATTCAATTCAGCAATTATTTATCTGTTAGTTCCGAAAGAAACTAATAGATGGCGATGTAAGGTAATTTTATCAGCTGGATTGAGTAAAAAATTGCATCCGTGCGAAGCCGGGAGCGGGCCACTAGTACAGTGTAAAGATTAACTTCACTTCTTTATAACATATTAAAGTAACTGTGAAATAGATTTTTCTCATGGTACGTGGCTACCGTCGCCTATAACACAAGTAACGCTACAGCACTTGCAGCAAGCAAGTGCGCTGCTGAATATAGTAGAATTAATACCAAAGAGATTAGGAAGGAATAGGCATGTGGGATCTGATATAGTTTACTCATTAACCGAAACACAACAGCACACATGCTGTTATTCCACGGTGGTCTGCTGTAAGGGGGTGTTATGGTGCTTTGACATCCCTCATTCCTTTATTAGATTAATAAACTATTAATATTAAAAATAATTTACTATTATAAATTAAAAATAACTATTAATATTTTTATTTTTTTAATAATTAAGCTTTAACAGCTTTTAGAGCGACTATATTTTTCTAAATTGTTAATTGACTTTTAAAATAAAATATAATTAAACGTTAAAGCGTATCAGCGAAGTGTTTTAAATTAACTTTGGAAGTTAACTGTAGAAAATGTTGAGTTTATAAATTCCAAATCGTATATATGCCAAGTACAGCAGAAGCAGTCGGTTCGTTCGCTCGTATGAAAAGATCGAATTGAGCTCGTTATTTATCGGCAAACAGGTCATTATGAGCGGTAAATTTGTCGGTTTGGCTCGAAGGCAAATCGTGGTATAAATCACCATGATATGTCAACACATATCCATGTATTATACGATTATACGTTAGCAAATATTTGCTAGTTTCACAAGTTTTAATATTGAAAATAGAATATAGCAGTGATCTGAGAGATTTCCATTTATTGTGTAAAGAAGTAATTAACACTCGCTCAAGCAACGAAGGAAAATGTCGCCAGAAAATGCAAGTGTTCTAAGATGCCACTAATTTTTCAAAAACATGAAAGGGCACGCTTCGTTTCTCAGTCATAAATTGGACCGCCCATTTATGGCAGCAGTAACCACCCCCTACTACTAGATCGGCAGCGCATTCGTAGTCCCGTTGGCTACCGTAGGTGGCTACCGATAGTCACAGTAGGTGTCGTCAAGTTGACCTCAGCCTGTCCAACAAACTTTACATAAAAAAAAAATTCTGCCAATCCATAGAAGGCTGCAAGAGCTACAAAAATATCAAAAATATTCTTTCCTAATTCTTTCTGAACTTATGAAAAATTAATATTTTCATTTTGTTGTTTTTGACAATCTAAATAAATATTTAGTTGTAAAAGTTTAAATAGATAAATATATTTGTATAATATAAATTACTGATTTTACTAATATAATATTACAATACCCTCCACTATAACTATTCTTCTGAAATTCGACGACAGTTGAAAAATTCTATTACTAAATTTTAGAAATTTGTAACATTGAGGTAGGCACCAACTAAACTGAAAATAAAATGCTAATGATGGCCAGAAAAAAATTGTCTTATAAATATCTAATAAAATGTAAAAATTGCCAATTCACGTTATTTCCACTTTCTTCATAAAAACACCGGATAATATGCAGAATAAATGTGATGTCCGGTTTGTTTATATCACCCATAAAATAAGGGAGTTTAAAACATTTTTCTCTCTAATATTTCCAACATGATATACGCATGTGTGTTTTGAAAAATGACGAGCTAGAAGATATTTATATGTTACGAACTTTATTCAAAGTATTTTTTACTACGAGTATGATAGAAATGAGTGGTGTGTAATACACCACTTAAAATAGGTTCTTTTTTAAAACATATCCCTCAGATTAGCTTTAAGCTAAATACATTTCACTGAGCTTTACCAAATTGTTCTTCATAACTTCATTAAAAAATAACTTTAAGCTCAAAAAAATACTCAGTTATAAGTAAAATTTGTTTTTATTTAGTAACAGTCCAGTTGAATAAACGACCACATGCAACCAGTATGCTAAATGTTTATTGTGAAGAAAAACTTTGCAAGGAAATTTGCCTCATGAGATTTTTGTGAAATCGCACAGTGGGATACTGTGGTAGCCTACAAATCACAGTTTTTGCCTACCAAAAGAGGGACCGACACAGACAAAGGCTATGGCTATAAGAAGCAAAAAAACAATAAAATAGTAAAAGTGCATATGCAAATATATATAAAAAATCAGTTCGTGTCGTAGCCGTGTCGTGACTTCTAAGCGAGAGCTTATGATGCACAACAGTTCACATGGCGTCGACCGCGGCCGCTTGATTAAGGCCAGGCCCTATGAAACTAAGGGAACTTTAAATAAATGTGCTGAGTCAACCACATATCTGATCAATGTGGAATTTACATATATATATTTTGAGACCTTTATCTGTAGATTATCAAGTCAGAAACATAATTAGGTGATTTTCATTCGATACATTTTTTGATCGAAATCGGCGCCTTTTCCGGAGAATATTACATTTTTCTACTAAACGGCTTGAGTTATATCGCCAAAAAACTGCTCGTAGCAAGGAAACATTATTTACCAGTGATTGTCAAAATAAAATAAACTTAGGTTTATTTTTACTCCTATAATTAACGAAAACAATTTTGAGACTTACGTTGTTTAGTTCCGAGCTAGTGCATACCAAATCATGCTTCAAATAATGTACGCAATATTCAACCTTACGTAAGCTGTATCTTGCGATATATTAAAAAAAATCCTAGAGAGCCGCCGAGCAACTTGTAACTCTCGGGTAGCGGGACGTGGGCGGAGCGAGCGTAGGAATTGTTTTCGTGGGGCCTGCTCTTAATAGCAGAATTACCCGCTCCGACACCTCGTATGTTCTTCGTACCGTTGACAGTTGACGGTGGTGAATACTTCGCATCCCGCTCTAACGCTATGTTACTTTGTTTTCTCTTTGTTTAGTAATATGACATTGCAATACATTTTTTACTTTTTCCTGTTAGCCTTTACGTTATTCTTGAAAAATATCATATTTCACAAAATTACGAAAGTTTTGTAAGTCATATAAGGTATGAGCCAAACTTCATTAAATTATGCGCTAGAGTCGATTTTTGCAAAGGTTTGGAAAAAAAACTAAAATGACGATCCTGAGAAGAAACCCCGAAAGAAACAGTTCTTATAATTATTCTACACAAATCACAGTATAATAAATATCAGCGATTTTATAATAACACTTCGTTATTATAAAAATAACAATAACGAAAGAAATACTAGACAGTCAAAAAACTATACCTATTACAAATAGTAATGCAGAAATTCTGGCGGAAAATAAAATTAACCGGCATCTTTTTTTGGATTTTGGTCATTGGATTTTGGACCTATGCAATAAGGAATATTTGTAATACTTCTAACCTATTCCTATACCATAAGCTGTTTTTATACGGAGCGAAGTTGAAATAAAACGTATGTATAGGTAATTGGTTAACGTAAGTAAGCAAGTGTGCGCAACGCCTGACCACGTTGCAGCGTGTAACAACGTTTAACCAGCAGTCCGCGCGGTTTGGCCAAATGACAAATCGCTGCATAAATCACACCCCGGCGAGGTCACACCTGCATTGCCTGCATTAGACCGCCAATGTAAACACTGTTTTCGGAACGTGCCATTTATAAACTGTTGGTCTACTTAACAAAGTCCTGACATCGTCACATACATGTCTGTCACTATGCCAATCGTCCCAAGTAATTAGAACTATTCAAATTTTTTCTATAGTTTTCTATAGTGCGACTTAGTTGGTGTTGAAAAATGAAAAATATAATAACTAAATATCGCCTGGCATCGCTGTGACGACGGTGGTGCCCTTTTTTAAATATTTTTAGACAATTCCACGGGATAAAGATTTTTTCCAGCATAAAAAGTATCCTATATGTTAATCATGTTTTTACAAGAAAGAGTTCAGTAGTTTTTACATGAAAGAGTAACATCGATTTATCTTCAAAAACTTTTGCATTAATAATATTAGTAGGATTCTTCTTTAACAGAAAAGGCAAAAACTTGTCTTCTTATTTCCGTAGCATCTACAGGAGGTTGGCGATCATCGTCGCAGTTTTAACATATTTGTCATTTGTCTTCGGACATCTGGCTTTAAGGGGAATCTTGTTTTTTATTACAATCTAACTGATTGATTACACCGATTTACTTGTTTGAGAAATTAAATGTATGTTAGTTTTTATTATTATTTAAAAGTTGTTACAGTTTCCACTATAAATTTGTTATAGCCTGTGATGTTCTAAATGTTATGCGAATTTAATGCACACGTCTCAAACAGCAGTCGAGTTGGTTTGAAATATTCAGAAAAGTTCCAAACGAAATCCTGTGAAATATTCTGGACCGTGTTGTTATCGCTGTCTGTCGGGGACATATTCCGACATTTCTACTGTCCATACCTATACGTACCTACACCGAGTACTGAAACTGAAATGTTTTAGCGGAAGTACATAGCCATCAAAATTTACAAAGTGAATTTGCAATTTGTTATTTGCAATATTCTATCCATTAGATGGGTTTCAAGAAAATGCTCTTACTCTAAATTTATTTTAAATTGTTAATTTTTACAGACTGACGATCTGACAGTGGATCCAGGCTGATTCTGACAGGATTCTTTTGGAAAATTATGTGGGAGGCAGTGGAGTAGATGGCTTTAAGTATTTGTTTTTTATTGTCTTTAAGTACTAAAGTCAACACTTATACTACACAGTTACCTATCTTAAAAATATATTCTGTCACATTTAACACACGCCAAGAGAAGGTTGATCTTGAAGCGGCTAGCTTAAGCTAAACTCGTAGTACTGAGCGAAGCGTTTTTTTTTTTAAATATTTTGGCCACGTGCTTACACACGACCGAAATCTTAGATGGGTAAGGTGGAAAGAAAGAGATGCGCTGGTTTTAGGAGAAAGTCGTGGTTAAGAAACTTCGTAACCACGATTAGCTTCAGTCGAGCATATAGTTGGCTCTCGACAGAGACAGGTTTAGTGAGCTTACGGCCAACCTTCAGGACTGAAGAGGCACTGAGAGAGATAGAGAATTTTATGACCATAATCTACGTAATAAAATTTGAAAGTTATTAAATCTATATATAGAAAATTCTTCGTATTCTTCGTCTTCTCAAAATGAGCAGAGTACTTGCATCTTTTCTTCTGTAGACAACGGTTGTCTCTTACCATCAAGTCGCCCATCAGTTTGCCCCTCTTAGTATAAAGAAATAAGTTTTAATGTAAGGCTTAAAATGAAGATTGTGTTCTATAGAGAATCTACAATGAAAATACAATAAAAATATTATTGAAAATTTTTGTACTTTTTTTTTAATAATAGCATAAGAATTTATATTCAGAAATTACCGAGTATTTTACGTAATGTGTTGAAGTTGTATAAAAATTGATCGATTCAAAGTCAAGTGCGAAAATGCAGTTAAAAATCTCTTTAAAAATCCCCGAACAATACAATTTTGGGATTGTCAACGTCAATCAATGTTGGTTTAAACTTTTGAATTGAATTCTCAGTTGCGAGGGGCCTGTGCAAACTATATTTGAATTTCATTTTCACGTAGCCTCGATTACATTCGGTGACATCTATTTGTGCTATGAGGACAGACAACTTTTGACTTTTTACAAATTCAAAAAACCAATTCGCTGTCACTTTAAACCCTTTAAGCGATATCAGATTCTATAAATGGTTGAAAATTATTATGAAGTTATATTTTTATGGAATTCAAATACTAGAAGTATTGTTAAAACATATTGTGTACCTATAACACCGAAAAAATCTAATATTTAATAGTATATTGTTTATTATCATCGTCACACCGAATTCATCAAGCAAGGCTTAGTGCTAGCTTAGACTTAACTCATAGCCTCGTCTACGTCAATGCCTATCTGCTGCACAATAGATATATCTCATTGCTCAGGACGAGCTTGCCTTAAAGCTCTGTTTCAGGGGTCCAGGGTTAGATTCCAGGCAGGGCTGAATTTGGAAATGAACTTTTCAAAGTTGACTCGTCTTTTCAAAGAGACATCGATTCTCCCAAGGATCTTCTCATTTTGGATTGTATCCCTCAGAGAAATGTGGATAATTATCCTCATAATTTTCTTTTATGATGTACTTAAAAGCTACTACACTTAAAGATATCATTAAATTTGTCTGTTGTGGAACAAAAAGAAAACTTTACATTTTGGAGGTTAAGTACTCAACCGATTATGAAATTTTACATACATCAAGGATATAGAAAAGCACATAGCACATAGGTTACCTTTCATCCAGAAAAGTATTGCTCCCATCATAAATATAAAAATAACAATCCAACATCTGGCAAATTGTATATTTCATTAGGCGTTAATTTTTTTAATATTTTTCAAGCACCAGCTAGTATAATATAAACGCACAAAGGTATTAAATACATGACTGCCCCTACAGTAATATAAGAGATTAAATGCTTGTCTTTGTAAACTGAAGCTTAATTTAAGTGAACACAAGTTCATCGTGTGACTGTTTGACTTCCTCTCCTTTAATTAATAATTCAGTCTTGGCAACGTGGTGTCGGTTAATCCGGCACTCGTCCGGCACAAAGTGACGCGTCCGGTTGTCATCCGGCGGTCTGCCTTCATTTGTCACCGGATGAAACGGCTGTTAATTACTGAATACTTGATTGCGATGCTTTGTTATTGCATTTTCAATTAGTACGCGAGTTGTTTAGGCCGAAATTGCTCTTTGCGAACGAGTATTCGTTGCTAATAAGTCAATGGTGCCTTGCTCGAAGCCTCATCTACAATTTATAGAGTATTAATTTCAATTTTACTCATAGATAATTACTTTCGCACGAATTACTTCTTATATGTTATTTGGTTGCCAAAAAGTCCTTAAAATAAATATTTTAAACTCTCTCTTAATCCCAAAAAGAAAAACAAAATGAAACCATAAGCACAGTTATTTTAAAATAGCCAAGCTCTCACAAAACAAGCAATCTCACCCACTTTCCCGCTGATTCAAGCGTTTGTTGACTTTTTTGGTCAAGTCCATGGTACATTCATCTTGTTGGCGTAAATGTAGTTGCGGTTCTTTGTGCGGTCTTCATAGAATAGCTGTTTGGATGCCCGCGATCTTGTCAGACGGGCGTTCGATCGCCACATTATTTTCAACAATTAATAAATTTATAAATACAAAATATAGTAATTTGTATGACATATAAATATATAATTAAGAGCTTCGCTATAGCGTGGTAAAATATGTTGATATGAAAAATGCATGGTCAAATAAATTATTTTAGATTCATTTGAAAATTGCTACGCAGGTTTGTTGCTGGTTAACTCACCGAAGATACAGCTGAAACCGGTTTTTTATTTACCGACACAACATATATATGAAATAAATTATTACAATGAAATATATCTTAAAGGAATATATAACTAGGTAAGTAATTGAAGTATATTTGCTAAAGTTAGTCAGCACGTTTGACTTTCATGCGAGATTTAGTTACGTTGTTAGAAGCTTTTCGGATTACGCCAAAGAGCAAGATTTTATTGCCATAATTTTGTTTTGTTATTTATTTTAATACGCCACAAACTTGTTAAATATTTGACTGCATCCACTCTTGTTATTTTTTTTATTACCACTCTTGTCATTTTGTTATAATGCCAATTATACTAGTTAGAGTCGTACCCACTTAAAAACTTACAGATATAAGGAATATTTTATAATGTGAATTCAAATATTATATTACTCAGATAACAGAAATGAAGCCAAAGATTTAATTATTTAATAGATAATTTAGTGTGTGAAATTTCAAAAAACGCACAGATTTTTTGGCGCGTTTAAAACGCTCGTCTGATAACCTCCAGTTCTTGTGTATTTTTAATTACTCATTCCACGTTTGTTTGTTCCGTTGCCGAGGGGCGTTTAATTTAGCATTATGTGTTATGCCTGAAAATCTATTTGAATTGAAATAAGAAATTTAGAAGACCTACATTTCTTATTAAACCTAAATCCGTTTAGGCTAATTAAAGTATTTGTTGATTTTGTTATTATTATTATTTCTTGTGAAACGTTTCAGAAAAGTATATTATGAAACTTTTTTTTTGATTAAAAAAATTTTTATCATAATTTTTTTTTATTAAAAAATTTTATCATAATTTTTTTTATTAAAAATTTTTTATCATAATTTTTTTTATAATTGTGGATTAATGATTATAAAATATGTAGGTACCTATAATGTTATAACATAATACATATTATGAACAGTTATAATTAAGATAAGAAAGATAAAATATAACAGTAATAAATTATTGAATAGGCTCAGTTCATTCATTAGTTCTGTTCAGATCTCGAAAAGCGCGTGGAACAAAAATATCGTAATGTAGTGACCCGTTAAGTGCACAAAACGGGAAGTATGGGAGGAAAATGCGAGCTATAAATTCAGGCGGGCGCAACTAGCGCAGCATTGGTATCGCTTTAAGCAGGTCACACACGGCCCTTACGATGAACCAACATTATGGTCTCCATCTACAATGATGATGGATACTATATCTACAACGATGATTAATTTTTTTTTATTTTGAGAAGCCAACCCGTTTCTTTTAGGAAAGTTTAATATATTTTTTAACTTATGACACACAATGGCATACCCGACGTTTCATTTTCATTACTCATGCTCTTCTGGGTGTCAAGAAGTAATTAAATACAAATGGGGGAATTGAATTTTAATTTAATTTAATTTAAATTAATTAATGAAATTTATTGTAAAATAAATTTAATTTAATTTTAATTTCTTCAAGATGTTTTGAAATAGATTTTTTCCTAATCGGACAACTGTAGCTTAACCAAAAACAACATTGTGCGGAAATTGAAATATCTTAGAATCATTTAAATTTACACACACAGTATTGCACGCTTTATAATAATGTTCGCATTTCTTCGTGACCGTATGTCAGGTTACAACGAAATGTGTATTTTGCAGCTGTAATTAATGTAAACGCTCCCGGTTTTTATCCATTGTTGAATAGCTATTGCTGGCTTTTGTTCAACACTACTTAACTTACATTAAAGTACGTACCTACTTAGGTATACATTTGGCACAAATTCTTGAACGTGTCGTAGCGGGTGCTACGTTCACTCTACGGTTGCTACGAATGCCTACGAGACTCGTAACGAAGCTTTATAGCGACGAGTCCTAACTAGGAATTTAGTTATTTTGACTTTTTATACCAAACGCTACTACCATCGGTGGCCAAATTATTAGGGACAGTGCTCATGTAATTTTTAGTTTATAATATTTGTTTGAGTAGGTAAATGATGTGGTTTTTAAATAGTTATTTTATTTGATATTGCTACTGGTGATCGTATTATTTGTCTTTGTTAAATGGCAACACAATATACGTGCGCCATTTGTCAATCATGTAGGTCAAAAAGCGTCAAAAAGCGCGGTTTGCAGTGTTGTCGATTGTTATATTTTCTATTCGTTTTTCATTAGTTTTTAACCGACTTTTATGTCTAAAATAATCAAAAGGTAAGTAATGCTTCTTATAACAATACTTTTGCTGTGTTTTGTTTATGAATTTACATTTTATTAATAGTTCGACGCTATAATCCTAAATTTTTGTAAAAGTAGCTATATAACATTTTCTTTTAAATTTTTAATCATTACTTATCTGCAGAACGTCTACACTACATACCCTTACAAGATTGATCGAGACAGGTCTTTTTGAATCCACAACTCATAAGTACTTTTTCACGTCGCGATAAATAAAATACGTGCGTAGAAATACAAGTTAAGAATTTAGAATGTTTCGCAAAAGATTACAAAAGATTGCTTTTAAATTTTTTTGTTATAATTGAATTATGAATTTTTTCTACGGGAATGGTTTCTACTGAAATCATTCAACCGAGTATCATGAAATTTTGTATGCACGTTGAAAGGGCATACCTTTCATCCAGGAAAAAGTCTGTTACCGAGGAATCATCTAAAAATATAAAAAAATGTGGCGGTGCCACGGTCGTCAATAAAGTTGTCACAACAATAAAAAGATGTCTTGAAGTCTTTTTATTTTTTTTTGTTTTAATGTATTGAGATGCATTTTAATTGTTGTTTTAATAAGGTACATGTTAAAGACGTTTTATTTGGTGATTATATAAGAAAATTAAGGCCTTAATGAAAAGTACTACCCACGAATTTTAATTAAAGGTTCTTGTGAATGATCGGAAGGAAATTCTATACCCACATTGTCTTCATCAAATTTAGATCCCTGTGGCGTTACTCGTGCCACAGTAATTATAAATTTTTAAGTGGCTTGTTACATCCGGCCTCTACATAAATCAACCTAGCTGGCGGTCCCGACTTCGTCCTACTTGAAAAAATAAATTAAGGCATGAAAAATATATGAACAATAAAATTTATTCAATCGTTATTGCTGTTATAGTTTTGCCAGACGTTAGATTTTTATTTTTATGTGAACCCCCCTATGCGATCCCCCTTTTTGAAAGCACATATGAAAAGCACCATATGTCCTTTCCGTGTATGCAAAATTTCATGATAATTGGTTGAGTAGTTAAGACGTGAAAAAGTAACAGACAATAATACGCTTCTAATAAAATTCACGCTTTCTAATAAAATTCAAATGAAAGCTACGGCCAAAACTTAATGAGTTAGTCTTATGTCTAAATTTCCCTTTACTCGTAATCTACCGCACCAATGCAAAGCCTGGGCGGGTCGCTAGTATTTTATAATAAATTTCAGGATTGGCTGTAATGGTTGGAGTCGCGTGCAACATGGCCTCCACAGTATTAGGTCAAACATACATCAATACGCGATAAAAGATCGCTTATCTGACCGCGGTCGGATGTGCTGCTTCGTATTCAGTTCGCGGCTCTCCCTTGAAATAACACCGCAGGATAACCACAGCAGTAACCAGAGACGCTGCTCATCACTAGTGAGCCACTAGGTCAATATAGTGGCACTATTATAATGGTAAAATAAAAACATTATGCTTAAATCAAAATATTCTTGCATGCAAAAGTTTTCGATACTTACTTTCGATCAAGCAGTGTACCCGTATAGGGGTGAAGGGGTAAAGGACGTATAGGACGCTACCTAAAATAACTTCGTCTATTTATAAATTTTACTTCATATGTTACTATATTATTAGAAGCCAGAATATTACTCAAAACTCAATTAGAGCAATTTATAAGTAGAGTATTTTATAAGTAGCAAACCTACATGTAATTTTTACTTAATAAAATAACTAACGTCATTAAAAAGAGTGAATATATCCTGCGCGTTAATCTACAACGACATCTATCTGTGTGACAAGTTTTATTCAAATCCGCCACAAGGTTTTAATTGAATAACAAATACTCAGACATTCATTCATACAAATATTTTGCCAACTTGAACATTAATATGTTACATATTTAGGAAGTGCACTTTTTGGAACTGAAATGCCATAGATATGCGGAAATATAATCTAACAATGAAATTTGTTAGATCACTGACGATTGCCAGGTCTTCACAGCTGGTATTTTTGAATTTCTAGATAAGTTATTCCACTAGTTCTAATCGAACTATGAAATCGAAATGGCAGATTTGCACCTAAACGTTCGACTTAATTAAGCATTGCACTGGGCCACGTCACGAGATGAAATTTAAAATGAAAATCTCTTGTTAAACTGTTGTATAACTCTACTGCTAATTAGTTAGACTGTGGTCGCAGCAATCCCACAGCGTGGCAAATGAAACTGCTCCTAATCCGTCCATTCGTCTGGATCCCACCTCGATCGAAAGGTGCACCTTTATCGCTCAATTGGAATTTATTTGTTTGTATTCTTGGATACAAAACAAATTGTGCCGATTGGCGCGTTGATTCGGCGTCGGCAGGGGGGTCGAATAGCTCATTTGCTTTGCAAATCTATTTTCAATTGGATGAAAGGGAGCGCGATCGGGGTGTCAGGTCAGTTACGAGGGGGGCCAGGGGGCTGGTTCATTTGATTTAGAGCGCGGTAGCCACTGTCTGAATACATTTGCAATTGGATACTACCGCTGTAACACTTTAATAAAAAAAAAATTACAAAAAAGTTACGGATTCGACTCGTTGGAAGGAAATGCTATTAGTATTTAGACAAAATCGAGTATATTTACTTTTTACTGTAATATCTAATATATAAAATTTTCGTGTCGCGGCGTTTGTTGCCAACCTCCTCCGAAAAGGCTAGAACGATTTTGAGAAAATTTTGTGTGCTTATCGAGTAGGTCTGAGAATCGGCCAACATCTATTTTCCATTCCCCTAAATGTTAAGGGTGGTCCACCCCAAAAATTTTTTTTTTTTAAAAACAACGTTTGCCGGGTCAGCTAGCTATAAAATAGGTTTTTGATTTAAGTATATAAAATACGAATTTTAGTGATATAAATATATATTTTTTATGCCTAAGGACACAGTTTACAAAGGTACTAGATAACGAGATAAATAGAATATCACACCGCTTTTGATGAGAGAAGATTGTAAATTAATGAATAATAATTAGAGCTAAAATAGAACCTGCTAAGTTCTATTTAAGTGCTTAAATATATACTATTTTTACATGTTTACCCAAAGTACGTATTGGCGTAAATTATTGACATTAAAAGTCGAATATATTATGTTACGAACTGCTAGACACACAATTGCCTATATTATTAACTAATCGATTATAACTACAGCATTAATACCAATGCAAAGTTAATTGAGTAGTATAATAAAGCTAAAATGACGAAAAAGGTTTCGGTTTCTGTAATGATTGCCTTGCCCATAAAACAGCATTCGTTTCATAATTGTAAGATTGTCTACCGTATTATAAAGATATTGATATCATCAGTATCATCATGAGTTTAGCCATTTTCATTGAACTCCATAACACTTGATCCTCTGCTATTCGCAGTTCTATTGCTACCAGTTCTGTTGTAGTCATCAGTCCAGCGAACAGATAACTCATTGAACTATGTAGACAACCTATGTTCTCCAACGGTTCCCTCAAAAATATGCAAAGCACAGCCCTCTTCAATATATTGTTGATATTGTTAAAATTCTCGCCACGTATTTCGAAATAGAATAACATTCCTATTCGACGGAACAACTAGGGGCCCTAGCCTAGAGCAAACGTACAGTCGTAAACGCTAAGCTCAGGCTACGCTACGTGCGTGCAAGACCTGATCACAATGTAATGCCCTGCACTAAACCTAACCCTTATTATCGTTCTAATAATAGAATAACACAATTTTATTCTCTTATTTATATTAAAAATAAATTATCTAACAATAAGAATTGTTATAATTTACAAAGATAATATTTAAAAAAAATAACAGCCAAATGTATAGATGAGCATTTAGAAGAGAAATAGTAGAGTCATTAAGTAGAATGCGGTAAGGGTCACAATAATACCACCTTCATAAAAATACTAACGGTGGTAGAGTTTTTAGAGTCTTCTTAATGTTACAGTAGTTTACCAATAAAGATTCGGTTCGGACGTTTCACGGCGAATCGTGGCGTAACGTCCAATCGTAAATAAAAGCCGTCAGTGTTAGACGTGATACCAGACCGTTTTATCGTAACTGCCCTTTTCAGTTTACTCTTTTCAGACATGTCTGCGAGGTTACTCGGATGAAACGGGCCAAGAAATATACTGTTTTTAAAGATATTTTTGCAGATATTAGGAAGGATATATATTTTGGAATACTTCCTTGATTGACACTTCCTGTAAGGGTCGGTCATGGAGTAAGTTACTTTGTTTTCAGAGATATCGTGTTTATAGGCTCTATACATGATACTGAAACTAAATTGACGATTTTTAGATTTTTTTTCTGTATGTGTGTATGTTCCTCCATAACTCTGAAACGAATTAACTGATTTTCATGAAACTTGGTAGATAAACATTTGGACGTACGGGACACAGGATAGGCTACTTAATATTTTTCAACGCGACGAAGTCTGGGCACCAGCTAGAAGTGTCATATTTTTATATTGTAAACATTTTATATTGTAAATACGTTTGCGGAAAAAATATAGTGAGTGTGGCCGGCAGACATGTGGTTGCCTGTCACTCTCAGACAACACTAGTGTGACAAACTAAGTTTTGGGTGTGTTATGTTATAAACTCCCACAGGCAAACGGTGTAACAACATGAAGAGGTCACGGGCCATGCCGACGGGGGTTTATGAAATGAGAGTGTTTTCAGAATCTTGCTCATGGTGAGAAAAACTGATATTCCGTCGGCGTGAGAAGAAAACACCTTGGGTTCTTAGTAAGTAAAAAATATCATATACGGTTATAAAAAAAAAACGGTAACGTAAGATAGATAGTCGTCCTGTTTGACACGCTTTTAACATTATAATTAAGAAAATATAGACCTTAATTTAATTATAAAGTGACTCGTATTATGAATCAGAGATTAACACATCCCTGATGACTTATTACTTTGACTAACTTCTGAGGCCGTAATTCATTTTTTAAGATTCAAATCGTTCGTCCTTCGGAACGGGCACGTCTGGACGACATTAGAGATGTACGTGGCCACGTGACGGGTGTTGTCACGTCCCACGACGTTGATATAAACGCGGTACGTACGTGAAGTCGAGAGGTACGAGATAACACGTCAAATTTTATTGTGATAAAGAGTGTATTAAGAGGTGCTGGTTCGCCGCGAAAATCTCTTTTAGTTTTTCTTGTATTTGATCCTATTCGTATTAGCCACACAACATATTATTATTTGATCTTTAAAAAAGTATGTAAGTTAAGTATCCGATTGACTGCCGCAAGGACACACACATCTTTTACCTGTATAATAATTTCTGTTTTGTGGTTTCTGTATTATGTTTGTGTCTTTGTGTTGCGTGAATAAAATTCTTTCTTTCTTTCTTTTAAGCTCATTGAGTAAACTTATCTGGAGAGTCGGTGTATGAGGGTTAACATAGATTAAGGGATAAAATGTATAATCATTTGCCTGTGTCCCTCCACTGCTAGATGTAGGTCTCTTCTAATACTCGCCACCACGCATGTCTTCTGTTCACCGCTCTGCAACGGATGTGACCGGCCCATTGCTATTACAACTTGCTAATTCTCTTGTCTATGTTGCAACTTTGGTTTTTCGCTCAATTTCAGAATTTCTAATACAAGGCTCTGAGAGCCATAGCCAATAGCTCTCTGAGCGATTTTTAACCACACGTCACTATACTGTCGGCAAAGTCGCAGGAGTATCTCCGACTACTCCGCGGTCGAACTTATTACCTCTTTTAAATTCCCTGTATCAGTATTTCTATGTATGTTTCTTGCATTAAAAGTATTAAAAAATTGTGTATGCCACTTCTATTGTGGCATCCACTATTTTAAAGGCATTTTGTATGTTTCACCGGTTAAGCCCGGATATCCCTTCCCTCTTTCCACCGACCGCTACAGTGTAGACACGCTTGATTAATCTCGCGCATCCAACGTGTTTTACGGCCGCATTACCACCTGACTTATGACCGTACGGACGCAATTGCACAACACTCACACACACACACACATACACATTTTGACATGAACATGCACTTTACACCAGAACACTAGACTTCTCACGCGGCTGTGCCTGTTTACAGTGGTAAACAAGGTTTTCTTGTATCGCAACGGATTTGTAGAACGACTACCCGCTTATAGATAGGCTGCTGGATGCAATTTTCCAATAATTTTTGACCTATGATGATGTGAAAATATTTCTTTGGTGATAATTAGCGGAAGACATCCCTTACTCACTCACTGAAACAGAACAGCACACATGCTATTATAATTTCACACGGTAGTCTTCTGTAAAGGATTGATTATCTTACTGTCTTCAGACGGGCTGATCAAATGACTGAAAAACTATTTGTGCCCTGCTACTACTTTCCAGAGACAACTTTGAAAAGTAAATTTCCAAAGTTGTACCCTGCCGGGAATCGAACCCGGCTCTGGTATCCCTCGCTTACGCGTTGAAACACGTCTGCTGCATATGTGCTTGTTATATCACGTTGCATTCTTACAAAAAAGTGATTTACAATGTGTCTTCCCAGTCAGTACTAATTGTACTAAAAAAAATTTGTCCTCCAACTAATAATTTAGTTTATTCTTGATTATCTAGCAGCGAAATGTGTATGAATCAAACGTGCTACAAACATCGATTATTATCATCCACTTTAATATATTACGCTGACAGTAGCAATAAAAGCTACCGACACAACGAATAATTTGAACAATTATCAAAATTTCCTCGCAATATTATGTATTATTAATATGCGTTACTGCGTTAATTAAATAAAATATAAAATATGACATTTACATCTGCAATGCAGATGATGTTGCTCTTTTAATGTTTATAAGGGTAGAAAGTTATTAACAAGCATAGCGGTTTTAGGTCTATAATTTTTTTGAAGTGAAAGTTTCTTTAAGCGCGTTGGGCATTTTTTGAGGTGGGATAAAACGATTGAATTCGCGACACTGTAATGTAATGTAATGCAATGCAATGCAATGTAATGAATTACAGTGTCGCGAGTTCAATGGTTTTTTAATAATAATTTGTAAATATTTCCTGGAAAAGAGGATTGATGTAATTTAATACCTAATGTATTTAATTTCATGTTTTGCAAGTAGATTCCAAGTTGTTTTAAACATAATATTTTTCTGCAATATCTTCATTAAAGCGTAAAATTTGTACATCCGCTTCCTCCTATGAATGAATGATCTATCTAATTGTTCCCATCCAATGTAGTATCGTTCTGGCTGAATTACCGAGTAGCCGGGACCCGCTAATTGCTCTCTGGACTTTTAAAATTTCATGTTAATGCAAAGTTCATTTACACTCAAGATTTTTATTGCCATCTTCAAATCCAATTTTATTATCGATTACACAAACTTTTTAATAGTTTTAATGTAAATAAAAAAAATATGTAAGTAATTTTATAATTGAGCTATGCTAAAATCTCTCTTAGTGAAAATTTTTTAAACAACATTGTTTCTTATAAAGTAAAACAAAGTACAACAAGTAAACAAGTACTTTATAAAAGTAAAACAAGTGGTTTTTGAAATATATACTATTATTGAAGTTTTATTATAAACTAGCGGCCCGCTCTCGGCTTCGCCCGGGGTGTATTTTTTCTAATAAAAGATTTTTTCTAAAATAAACGTAGCCTAAGTTACTCCTTATTACATCAGCTACCTGCCAATAAAAGTCCCGTCAAAATCGGTCCAGCCATTTCAGAGATTAGCCGGAACAAACAGACAGACAGACAGACAAAAATTGTAAAAAATGTTATTTTTGTGTATGTATTGTATATATATTCATATGCATGTAGTAAAAACGGTTTTTTCTATATTACAAACAGACACTCCAATTTTATTTATATGTATAGATTTATCATTTATTATGCAGTTATGGAAACCCTTACTCTGGGTAATTTCACAAAAAAAAACTGCCAATTATATAAAACCTTTCACATAATTGACTTTACATTTTACATAGTAGGTACCCATATTAATTTTACATTTTACGTAGTACTATACTATGAAATTTAAATCACAATCATACCCGTGATGTTGCGTCTAATATTAATCTTATAGGATTTTTAAAATGAATATTTTTTTATTTCATAAGTTGAAAATACTATCATCTAAATAAACATAAAAATAATTAAATTATTTAAATTGTAATTGACAATCCCATAGTGCATAAAAAGTGAAGCGTAAACTCCGCTAATTAGAATAAACTACTTTACAAGATTTTTCACTTGACGCTGCTTCAATTAAACCAAAGCGGGACACAAGAGTCGGCCATTTTTGCTAACAAGTGTCACTCGTCTCTGACACGGTTCCTTCTTGGTACTGGTTTATTTACGAAGTTGCGCCTTACAAAACCTGTTTGAAAAATTGCGGAATTGCAATAATTTTTTTATGCTTTAAGTAGTTTTTTTTAACATAAAATTGTCATATTAAACTTTTAACTTTAAATATGAAGTAACCTTCAAGGGGAAGTACCATTCTTTAAGGCTTTTCTTTAATAATTTTGGCAACTAACACCGATTACTCCTGACATTAAATGGCGAGACTAAAAATATAATAAAAAAAACTTATTATCAATACTAATAATAAATCTGCAAGGGTCGGTCATGGAGTAAGTTACTTTGTTTTCAGAGATATATATTTTATATATATGTTTATAGGCTCTATACATGATATTGAAACTAAATTGACGATTTTTAGAATTTTTTTCTCTATGTATGTGTGTATGTTCCTCCATAACTCTGAAACGAATTATCTGATTTTCATGAAACTTGGTAGATAAATATTTGGACGTACGGGACACAGGATAGGTTACTTAATATTTTTCAACGCGGACGAAGTCGTGGGTACCAGCTAGTTGATAATAAAAAGGGACATTATACTTTACTTCATATAAGCACAGCAAATCGCTATGCGGCTGCCCGCCATTTCTGTGACGTAATCTTCTAACACACTCAGTCAGTACTCAGTAGCATCTCTTTATTTATTTTTTTGTATATTAATTTTTCACCATGACAAGCTATGCCCACGCTCCACCCATTTCATAGGCTTACGTCTACACTAATCTGTTGTCTAATTAAAAAAAATAGACATGGAACTCAACACAATTTACTCAACATCCGCATGTCGTCACATTGTAACAGTTTAAATGCGAAAACAAAAAATAGCTTCAACAGCACCGCAGACAAATTTCATTATTTTAAAAAGTACAAAATGAAACGCCCCACTACGAGTTCACGTCAAGTGGGTAGTTTCAGCGATTACTCTCACAAGCGCTCTCTAGCTGTATTGTAGACTGTTGACACTTAGTCGGCACACATTATCACAACATTAACGGTATGGAATCTTTTATAGTATCAACGCACAGCCAAAATATCAATCTAATCTTATCACATAGTTAACAGTTATACCATCAGGATCTATTTATAGATTTTATCAGACTATATTAGGTATTTATATACTATGAAAACAGTAACATATATATTGTGCAAATTGATTCTGCTCAGCTTTTGACAGCTGTCACAAATTGCTGTGGCATTTCCAGCACTCCACTTTATAACTTAGTGTTCATAGTTTCATTGTTTAGTGAAACTTTACGTTTATTTTTTATATTAAGGTCGACAGAGAGGCTGACGGTTCACTTGATGGTATGTGGCTACCGTCGCCTGTATGTGATGTAAGTGCGCTGCGGACCATTAAGGTTTAAGGATATGGTATTAGAAAGTGATACGGTTGTATGCTTTGGCCCATTTGTCCCTTTTGCAAGTTAATTTTTTTTGTTAGTATTTAAACTACCAGACGGTCTCTTCTTTATACCGTGCCCTCTTTCCAAACTCTATTGTATAATTATGAACGTAACCTCAATAGGGAGTTTTATTTTTAGCGGCCATTGTGCTGGTTTACGTGCAAATTGTACAGTTTGCAGTTAGGGCCGTTTTGAGAGTTACATTTAATATGTATTTTTGTTACGTTATTGTTTACATTTATCTGTATTTCAGGAAATGCCATGCCCTGAGGTACAAAAGCTCGGCTCACTTCGGTAGACATAGTTTTATAAGAAAATATTGAAAGAATATGTAAATTCTGTTTTGGAAGACGTGTAGTCATGCCATTTCAGATTGGACTAGCGAGGTGGACTGTAACTGTATATTCGAGTATATATTCCCTTTTCAATGCCTTATCCTTTACTGTAGTAGGCATTGCACATGCAGCGCCTTGTGGCGTTCACACTACTAAGTAACAATATTACTTGGTAGTGTGAACCAAGGCTGTAAAGTATCTTAGTACTGTCTACTTTGTGACCAGTACTACAGTTTCATTGTTTTTAACAATAATAGGGTCTTTGGCTAGGTTTAATTTGCAAAATTGCTAATCTTAATTCTTTGTATTATATAATTTGGACACACCTAAATGTTAATAGAAAATATTTTCACGATAATTACAATTTTTCAAACTCATATTGGTTCAAACAAATTCAAGCTTATTCTGCTAGAGCACACTAATTAATTATTAATTAATAAATTATATGATAACTTGCTAGCTGGTGCTCACGACTTCGTTCGCGTTGAAAAATATTAAGTAGTCTATCATGTGTCCCGTACGTCATACATATGACATATTCCTGTGAACATACATACATACAGAAAAAATTCTAAAAATTGTGAATTTAGTTTCAGTATCATGTATAGAGCCTATAAACACGATATCTCTGAAAACAAAGTAACTTACTCCATGACCGACCCTTACAGATTTATTATTAGTATTGATTGAGTATTGATGAGTTACTTAGACTTCTATTATTTTTAAGTGGCTTTCGTTACACACAGAGACGAGCTTATAAAGACACTAACACTTTTATGTGATGATAATATTACTTAATAAGTACCTAGGTAATAGCTTTTTGACCGCATTGCATATTATAACACTAAATTATGACTTACTGTGGATGCATCAGTTATTTTGTCTACATTTAGATGCAATCCGAGAATGTTCCAACAAGTGATCCTGTGCGTAGGTATATCTAGTGCAGTAAATTTAAAAAATATGTATTGTCCCTGTGAGTTTCCATTAGGTACGAATGAATATTAGACGAAATGAATCACCGCGCATGCTCGTCTAAATTTGCTTGCTTTGTACGATATCATGTTGTTGAATAAAAATAAGCCTTCTGTTATTCGTAAGTACACTCCAGTATGAATGATTTAAAAGACAACTTGAACAGACAAAGAAATAATTGGGTTTCTCAAGAACCCCCCAGGTATGGCCCTAAAAACTTGTGAAGGTATTCAAAAGGCCGAACTTTCTAGAATTTACGATTATTCGAGAAGTAATAGAGCCCTGCCTTTGGGTTTAACAAGAACAGTTTCTAGTTATCCCTCCCAGGAGTACCGCCCGGCACAAATAATCGAGAGGTACGTAACATTTTCGGAGGAATTTACGATTCAACTTTCTATGCACACGTCGGACCACTCATAAAACTGATATATTTCTATGCGAAAACTATAGAAATTGCAGACAATAATAATAACCTGGATATTTATGGCTCCATGGGCTCACATAAATGAGATTTTTCCAGTGAAGTTTCATTTTATTAAAGGCTTTTCGTAATAAAATGTTATAGGCGGGCTGATGCCACTAGCAATACTACCGACTCTAATAGGATACAATAATGGAGACAAGATTAAATTTTTCTCACTCACCGATACACATTTTGTTGTACGGACCGGAAAGAGCAGTGCAGGATGTCCCCACACAGGTCTGACTACCTGTTAAGGTCGATGGTGGATCCAGGCTGCTTCTAACAGGTCTTATTGGAAAATTATGGACGAGGCCTATGTCCAGCAGTGGCGGCTGAGATAATGTATATCATGTATTTTGAGGCCTGTTATGTTAACCTGACTATGATAACTACCTAGCTATGTTCTGCAATTAAAATGTTTTCAAACTTTTAGTTAATATTATATAGTTCTTTATGCATTTGTTTGTAAGATTATGCTTGTAAGATTTTTGCAATAAATATTTTTCTTTAATGGTGAAGAAATAATACTTTTAAAGACGTTAGATTGCTTTCATATTACAAGTAATTCCTTATTTTGTATAGAGTACTAGCTGACCCAGCAAACTTTGTTTTGCCATACAAAAAAATATCACTTAGGGGTATGGAAAATAGATGTTGGCCGATGCTCAGACTTACCCGATAAGCACACAAAATATCATCAAAATCGGTCCAGCAGTTTCGGAGGAGTTTGGCAACAAACACCGCGATACGAGAATTTTATATATTAGATTTAAAAATTTAAAACAAATATTGAATATATAATGTTCAAGAAATTAACATTTTTTTTTTCATTTAAGCTCCATTTTCCTGAATTTATCGAGAAAATTGTGAATAATTATCGAATATTTGTCTCGGACGCGTCACAGTTTAAAATTGGTGAATGCCAGAAGAAGCGGAAAAAAAGGCTGAAGCAATAATTTTTGTGGAAGGCTCTTCGTACCTTTATGTAATATTAAATTTCTTGGAATTCGACTGTTGAATATGTAATAGGGCGGAATGAAAATTATAACACGGTTTGAAGTGGTTTTTACATACAAAAATCATTTTAGTGATGTTTTTCATTGAATAAAACTGAAATGAAAATATAAATAAATTTCACATTTTTTCGGCTATTGTTTTGTTTAAATACCAAGAAATATGGATTTACATATATTACATATTGAAATCATAGTTTGCACTTAAAAAAAAAAAGTTGCATTGCATAAGAAAATGTCTTGCAGTACCTACTTGTCGTTGCTTTTAAGCGACAGTAGCCAATTAAGCATAATCAAATGAACCATTAGTCTGCCTACCGACCTTTTCTTAAAAAAAATCACTTCCAAACGAAATCCTTTTCTCAAGTTGTACTTAATATTATACCCAATTATACGGTTTTATTCAACTTAATCATTTAGCGAAAAATGAAACACAAGAAAATTCAAATTAAAAAAAAAGATTTTGTTTACTACTACTTTTCATAAATAGACAAAGAGTAAAATTAATAGATTCTATCACTGCACAAAATTACATTAAATAAACCACAAGAAACTCGGTGAAATAACCCGTTACGTTTTGTAAAATACGACCAAGTTTTGGAGCAAAGGTCGCGACTTCGCAGCCAGGCTTAGGAGGTGAAATAATAAGCATTTTAAAAAGGTTATTTTTCCGCCACGCTCTCAGTTGTAAAATTGCCTCCGTTGAAACGCGGACGCTTCTAAAATTACTTTGTAAACAAGTTTATCCTGATTTATGAAAGAAGTTTGATATGTATAAATTTTTAGGGGCAAAAGTTAGTAGTCCGCAGGTGTCCTTTAATATTTTTTTATGAAACGACAGCCGCCTAATGCAATTATGTAAATTGCAAGCGTCTAAAGCAACGTTTTGATGTCATATTTTGGTCAATCGCGTGAATACAGCTTTACTATCATTCAAATAAGAACTCATTTTTTAATAATATAAAGCTCAGACTTCTATAAAATGAAAGGTGACGGTTACTGCCTACATATATGCAGCCCAATACGTATATGAAAGCGAAAGCTGTCATGCTCTGACTGCGCAATGACTGTGAAGCGAAGTGTGCCCTTTTTGGTTATTTTTATTTAATTGCATATCATGTCCTTGTTATTTTATTAAAAATCATAACATGATTATGTTCAGGGGTCGGAATCAAATCATATCTATATATATAAAAATCTCGTGTCACGATGTATGTTCGCGATAAACTCTGAAACTACTGAACCGACTTTGATCAAACTTCATAAGTATCTGTTATTTGGTCCAACTTAAAAGATAGGATAGTTTATATCTCATTTTGTTTATTTTTTTTTAATTATATGTCGTCCGATGGCCTGTGTGGGCGTCTATATCTATCAGTTACATCGTGGGTTGCGAACAAAGCGTAGAACAGCTGAGCAGAAGCAATTCGACAGTCTTAATCACTAATACAATCGAAATAACAGTAGGTGAAAACTAAAAGTCGAGACACGACGATCCGTCGGGGCAAACGACACAGCTACGGCAGGTGCGTGCGCTAGACTGCCGGGCCGCCCGCGCAGCCCGAGAGCGAGCACCGAGCCCTACCGCCCGACGTTCCGTTACACGCGACGATAGCGCCCTCTCGCGTGTTGCGCCTCAACCAGAGAACAATAATTATACCGACATATATAATATTATTAACATAGCGCCATCTGTTGATACTTATTCAATACAGCAATTATTTGTTTAAATATGTGTGAGTTCCATGACAATCTAACATGGCAGTGTAAGACAATCTAACAGATTGCACCCGTGCGAAGCCGGGAGCTGGCCACTAGTTTATAGATAAAAAATAATAATTCAGCTTCAACTTTCAACTTCAGCAGTAAATAAACATGAAACATGTTAAAGTTAAATGCAGTTTATCTTCACTATTTAGCGAGATACCATCGCGTTGAACTATTTGGTTTGTTTTATGTAAATGCTAAACGCGCTGGGAAAAGTGAAATAGAATGAATTACTTAACCGTTCCAGGCAAAGGCCAACGAAATAACACACTGGTCAAATAAGTAACGAATTAAAATAACTCAAAGATTAATTTATTCTGTAAGGGTTGGCAGAATATCGTTATGGCTTGTGTACCAGCTATATATATGTACTACTATATATGGGGTGGGTTGTCAGCCTCCCTAAATCTAATAGCCATTTCATATATATAAATACATAATATGTAAGTACATATGTAATATAATTATGTAAGTAGTGGCAGGGTACACTGCGTTTACAGAACACCAATGTGACCCTTATAGAACCCTTATAGAAGACCAATGTGAAATAACATGCGTGCTGTTGTGTTTATATGAGTGAGTAAGGGATCCCTTATTAATTCTGCTATGGTCAGTAGCATACTAGCAGTATCTGTGGCGTTGCTTGTGTTATAGGCGACGGTAGCCACCATCAAGTGGACCGTCAGCCAGTCTGTCGACTTTAACATAAATAAATACCGAACTCTGTTTTGTGCTTACTGTACCAATTGAAATATAAATTCTCTAAACTAATTTCATCTCGATTATTCAATTTAAACATTTTAATATTGTTTTAAGGAAGATATAATATAACAAAAAAAAATTGTATGTCAGCTCCGACACACGACTGGAGTTTACTCCTAACGAACGATTATACGAACACGCCGAAAGAACAACATTGTTTTTTTTTTTAAATAATATTGTCTAGATGGCGCAATATCTCTGAAACTTCAGATATTCTAAAATATTCAAAAAAAATAGAACGTAACTATAATGCATAACATAACGCATTCCTACTCGCATTCGTGTGACAATTTTGATTTTACTCCATGGAGCTATTATTACTACGTAGTAATAATAGCTCAATGTTTTACTCCCATAAATTTTCATACCATGGGCTTATATATATATATATATGCAAATCGATTCTTAAGGAGTAAACTCCAAAAATATAAATAAAAAATCACTTAGCCCGTGTTGTAAAACGAAATTCGGAAGAGGGAATTTCGGCAGGTCATCTTGACAGCTCGATGGGAACGTTCACATAATAAATGTTCCTACAACTGAATTGAGTTGAACTGAACTGAATTGAAATTCTGCATCCGAATTGATGAATCTTGGAAGAAGGTTAGTTTGGAATGAGTCTCAAGATACATTCAAAGTCTTGTCCTCATGTCATCCAACATACCACGCACTGAACAAACGTCCAGGGGGCCTACTATCAACTCTTAAGGCTTATCCTTCCAAAAAATTAAATTTTTGCAACATTTTGTAACAGTATTATTCATTATATATACGCCTTTTCTTCAGCGAAAAAAAAAATGTTTATCTACAAGATATGAGGAATGATTTGTTGGGATTAAAAATTTTATTTTATTGAAATTGATTCAGGAAAAAAATTCTAAACTCACCCCTTTTATTTTCAGTTATAACAATCTCACTTCTACAATATTTATCAAAAGATTATGAAATTTTGTACACTTATGAAGATAACAATGTAGCATGATTTGTTGAAAGCGCTTTTTGAAAATTCGTAAAATTGAATTTTATATAATGTTTTTATCAAAAATATTTCCCCACTTACTCAGCGCTAGCCCGTTCTCGTCCATAAAATCAGTGCGGGGCGAGTCGTGATGCTAGACGGACCTGTGCTGCGTTGCACCTCATCAAATTATTAATTTTTACGTAATAAACAAAGAATAAACATTTTAGTGGCAGAACAGACAGTGCATGATAGTGTATATAATACTTTAATAGGTTTTCTTTTTTGTCTTTTTAATTAAATCTTTAAAAAACTAAATATAAATTATGTTGTAATATAATATTCAATTTATTAATAATCTGAAATATTCAATTTGAATATACAATTAATAATTCATCTGTATATATACTTGTTATCTAAATTTAATAAAGATAGGAAGTAAGCAAAGGAGGCAAAAGCGTAATATATTAAAAATAAACCAAACGAGGAAGGAAAGTTTTCATGAATTTTAATTAATTAATTAAATTAATTAATATTAATAATTCTTAATTATTAATTAATACATATAAATTAATAAGCCTAATAAATAAATAATAAAGCCACTATAAAGCCGGATTCCCACTCACGTATCTAGTGACTCATCGAATTGTTCTCCTAGAAGGAGCGGTGGGGGTTTCCCTATTGTAGGTGGTCGCGTAGGGGACGCCCCCGTGACCTCCAGAAAAATCCGATATCCTCGGTACACCGTTCTGGTAAAAAGTTGGTGAGCGGTTCTCGGAAACTATGAGGGATAGAAGGGTGGCGTTTGCAGAAGGTCATAGAGGGTGATCGGTAGTCACCAAGGAAAGTGTCATCCGGTCTACCGGGGCACCAAAAAAAAAGCCCCCTGACCATAACTCGGAAACGGCGCGTCACAGCCGTGTCGTGTTTGGGCTCATCGGGGACGTCTGGACGAGATAAAAAATTTGGCGCTCCCCTCGGACCCCCCGACCGTAACTCGGAAACGGCGCGTCACAGCCGTGCCGTGTTTGGGCTCATCGGGGACGTCTCGACGAGATAAAAAATTTGACACCCCCTCGAACTCCCCCGACCGTAACTCGGAAACGGCGCGTCACAGCCGGGTCGTGTTTGGGCTCATCGGGGATGTCTGGACGAGATAAAAAATTTGGCGCCCCCCTCGGACCCCCCGACCGTAACTCGGAAACGGCGCGTCACAGCCGTGTAGTGTTTGGGCTCATCGGGGACGTCTCGACGAGATAAAAAATTTGACACCCCAGCGGTTCCCCCGACCGTAACTCGGAAACGGCGCGTCACAGTCGGGTCGTGTTTGGGTTCATCGAGGACGTCTCGACGAGATAAAAAATTTGACGGCCCCCTCGGATCCCTCCGGCCGAAACTCGGAAATGGCGCGTCACAGCCGGATCGTATTTGGGCTCATCGGGGACGTCTCGACGAGATAAAAAAATTTGACGTAACCATGGTCAACGGTTACAAATAGCCCCCCCATGTTAGGTATCATTTGAAAGGATGAGGGTAATCTACCAACACCATCCTCCCAGCCTCCCTCCGCTCCCCCTTACTCCCCCCCCCCCTCCTTTAAAATTACACAATTAATAATAATAAGACCCAAAACCAAACCAAAACAATTAGACATGGCAAAAGACAAGACAAAACGAAAACAAAATGAAAACGTGAATAAATTTTCTACAAGCATTTTTTTTTTAATTCTATTGACATGAATTTTAAAAATTATAAAAAGGGCTTTTGATAGCTTTTAGAAAAATCAAGCGCTGAATCAAAAATATGGAGAAAATAATAAATGTTAAGTGTGCCTTTTACAGTTCAATATACCCTAAAAAGCCCCACAGAGTTTCCATTTAATCCACTCAG
The DNA here is from genome assembly GCA_936446665.2 of Synanthedon andrenaeformis. Taxonomy (NCBI): domain Eukaryota; kingdom Metazoa; phylum Arthropoda; class Insecta; order Lepidoptera; family Sesiidae; genus Synanthedon; species Synanthedon andrenaeformis. Next base: position 548,507 of record OW387793.2, read on the forward strand.
CCGCTTTTTTGTCCCACTCGATAGATTTTTTGAAAAAATTGAAGAAGCAAGATTCTCGCTCTAAAAAGTTCGTAATCTTTATCAAAATGAAAAAAAAGAAACCACTTTTTGTCTCAATTTATTGTCACTTCACTCACTTGGTGAATTTAAAAAAAAAATATCAAAATTAAAAACAAAAATTATTACCGCCGGCATTAGCGTTCCTGAAACAAAACATACCACGCGAAGTTTGCACGGTTGGTGCAAAAACTCAATTGTTTTTACTGAAAATTAAAAAATTTGTTAGTTTTGATAAAAACTGTTGTTTGGCTCTTTTACCATATATTTTATATTCGTATAAAGAAATATACATACATCTATACATATAAATAAAATTGGAGTGTCTGTTTGTAATATTGAAATAACCGTTTTTTACTACATGCATATGAATATATATACGTACATACACCATATATGAGTACATACACCAAAATAAACCAACCACATAACCAAACCAAATTTTTGTCTGTCTGGGTGTCTGTTTGTTCCGGCTAATCTCTGAAATGGCTGAACCGATTTTGACGGGACTTTTATTGGCAGGTAGCTGATTTAATAAGGAGTAACTTAGGCTACGTTTATTTTAGAAAAAATCCAAAATAACATTTTTTACGTTTTTTGTGTGTCTGTCTGTTTGTTTGTTCCGGCTAATCTCTGAAATGGCTGGACCGATTTTGACGGGACCTTTATTGGCAGGTAGCTGATGTAATAAGGAGTAACTTAGGCTACGTTTATTTTAGAAAAAATACACCCCGGGCCAAGCCGGGAGCGCGCCGCTATACACTCTAAAAACATAACCCTCGTTGTGGCGCAGACGGGTAAAAATTTTTACTAGGTAACATAATTTACTACCTAAATAACAAAACACGCTTCATTGTTACTGTTTACTGAATTATCCCTCTACATTCTACTCATAAATTTGTAGTATGTATTTGCAGTAAAGTAGGCTCAGTCGACTATGTCGTGCCTTTGTCGTCTAGTCTCCATACTACTCTTTGCCATCTCTGTGCGGTCGATCTCTTGTAGAGGGTGGCGCGGGGAAATCAGCCTAATAATTCAAGGCCAAATCGGCGTTATACACCTTAATACGATTTAATTTAGGACCTAAACTGAATTGCATTCTTCGTTTTACGATTCAATTTAGGTCGACACCTAAACATAATCGCATTCCAATATCATTCACTCTTTTAAAGGTAAATTCGTACCATCACCTTACTTTCTTTCAGAGACAAATGTGGTTTTTTTTACGATTTCAATCATTCTTTTAGGTTCTTTAGCGATTCAAATGAGGCGCTGTTTTACTAAGGTGATGGTACGAATGTTAGCGATTTTGTTTAGGAACCTAAATTGAACTGAATCGTCTTTTAAAAGTTGATAGTAGGCCCCCAGGTAACTTCTTAATCTCTCTAAGAGAACCGTCTTCATATTTTTTTCCACTGCAACAAACCATAAATTTCCTTCCAAGTGTATACGCGTTTATTAGGACACGGTATTTGTTTTTATTTCGCGAACAACTCCTAGATACCGGTCTCTTGTCGACTCAGAAGAGAAATGGCCGCTACGTGACGAGTTAATCTAACTGAAGTCGAGTTGCCAACGAAATGAGCACCTAAATAATTTTTATATACTGCTCGAGGAATGTTGGAAAAAGATAGCCTATTTTTAGTTTCCAATTGATCTTAATAAGACCTTCCGTATGGAAATTATGCTCACCTAACGCTCAATATGACATATTTTGTGTTTCCGACAATGAATAAACTTTTATCGTCTACATAGACACTTAATACAGATGATTTTAAATTAATAAAATTAAATTAAAGATTTAAAAAAATAACAATTTCTAAATTTTTGTCATTTAAATATAGCCCAATGTTACTCGCTGATAACGTAACTTTCTGTGGGTGAAAGAATTTTTAAAATCGATTCAGTATTTTTTGAGTTTATTCATTACAAACACAAATACAAATATTTTCTCTATAATATGTATAGATATATTTTATAACATATTATGTTATAGACTCACCTTTATTAAGTTAAATCATTTTTGCGCTAACTTAAGTATTAATTGGAAAAGACATAAGTACCTACCTAATTTATTGAAATGAGGTATGTCTTTTCAAATTTAAACTTTATTCCATAACATTATAAACCGTTAAATTTGAATAATGTTCGGTTCTGTTGCTCGTTTTATACGGTAATTGCTATTGGAATATTGGCATTGTAGAATATCGTTAAGTTTGAAAGTTTAATAAGAGAACCTATCGAACTGTGCCGATATCGACACGAGAATTCATTAAGGGGAATCCCTCTATTATTTTTTACTCTGAATTTAAGCCTCTTTTTGAAGAGAAAAATTTAATTATAATTATAAAATATATTAGAATCTACGATGTTCGTTTACTGCTTTTCGGTGGATCTAAGAATCTAATTATATTATATATTTTTTATACTTTTCCAATACGAAGAAATTACTTATCTGACAGTTTTCAGAGAGAACACCCAACCAATTACGTTCTAACTAGAAATCAGATGGGTAAATTTTATATTACTTAGGTGAGTATTTTATAAAACCGACTTTACATAGGTAATTGGCCTGCCAGATGCCTGCCAATTAACTCATTTTGTAGTTACAATTGAGGAGCTTTAGTAAAACTTTGTATAGTAAAACTATACAAGATTGTATCAGTTTTTCTTGCCATTTCGTTCTGTGGTTTACACAGCAAATGAGTATTCCCATTAGGAAAATAACTAAATTATTTGAAAGCAAAAATGGTAAGCTTGACCTTAATACCGATACGGGAAAGGCTGCTTCTACTGGCACATTAAAAACATTTCTCCTCGAAACTAACTCATTTCTTTAGAGGATTAAAATAATCCTTGTAGATACTTCGTTTTAATTTGCTATAATAACATTTCCAGTTGTTCTAGAATATTTGCCCCAAGTTTGTTTTCAGAAAATAGTTAAAATTATTTATTAAATAGTTAATATTTTTGATTTATTCATTCAAAAGAAGATTTAGACTTGAAATTTCCAGACTGCTAGTTCTATTGATTATTTTATATAATTAAGAATTTTTATTGTCATGACAACATAATATTTAAAGAGATAGATAACATTACAAATCAAGCAAGAGATTCTGTATGACAATTATGATTTCACGCTTTTGTCTTACCTTGCCAAAACACATCAATGTCTTATCATGGCATTTATATGTATGTAAGAGAATAACTTTTTAGCAGATGTCGTAACAATTTAAGGGATTATTGTGGTTTTGAAGTAAGGAATCGCTAAATGGCGTTAGAGAATTAGGGCCCTGCACAATTGTATAATCAATCATCAATCAATACTAATAATAAATCTGTAAGTATTCTGTAGGTATTGTATGTATGTATGTTCCTCCATAACTCTGAAACGAATTAACTGATTTTCATGAAACTTGGTACATAAACATTTGGACGTATGGGACACAGGATAGGCTACTTAATATTTTTCAATGCGGACGAAGTCGTGGGCACCAGCTAGTCTAGTATATTATTGAAACAAGTATCATAATTATGTTCGTAATTATACCACGCGATGACTTAATTATTTCAATTATGACATCGTATTTTTATTTTTTTTTCTTCTTTTTTTTTATTTTTTTTTTTAAATAGAGATGGGTTTGCTCTTGGCCAATATCCAGGTGTGTAGCGAAGATGAGGCCTATGATGGAGCGATCTCACCCAGAAGGTGCCTATTCACTCGAACTTTGAACTATGTATGTATTATGTACTTTGGCCTATTTGGACTAATAGTTATTTTTGTCAGACACAAAACGCAACACAACTAGTTCTAATCTTACGTGAGGTTATAATTGAGGAAGTAAATAACTGCATACAATAGTTATTATAATAGCGCGTGCGCATGTTTCGATGAACGAGGTAAGAATGTCAGAGCCAATATCCTATTCTCCAATTTATTATTGCTACCAAGGCCGGCAGTTAAGATTCAATCCTATAGATTCCATTAATTGGCGACCGCAGCCACCTATTGTAAGGTAGCTAGTAGCTTTAGGGGCACAGCCAACCTTAACAAAATAAATGAATGATGAGGTTAGTTTTTAAATGGATGCATTCAACGGCATGTATACAACACTTTTAGATACAATAAATGTCAGAGTAACTGTCTGTCTGTCTGTTACTCTTTCACGCTCTAACTACTCAACCAATAATCATGAAATTTTTCATACACGTTGTCATATAGGGCTAATTTTCATCCAGAAATAAAGTACTAGGGATCAATTGATAATATAAAAAAATGTCAATTTAATATTCGTTAGTAATGACAATATTTTATTATTTTTCTGCTGCCTTTTTTAGCTGCCTATTGCAAGTCTATGGCGTTGCACTGTTTTGCAGACCACAACCCATCCATTGGGAATGTCTGCCTGTCTTTCACTCGTTGACATTTAAAAAAAATGAAAGCTCCAGAACTCCAGTGTATGCGGTTATATCAGATCGCGACAAGAAAACCTTCAAAATCGGTTGTCAAAAGTCTCATCCGCCCAAACAAATGTCTGTAGGGAGGTTTCCATTTTGAGCTAACAATTTGTGCAAAAGGGACCTATTTCGCAATTTGCACAAACATGCCTTTCAGAGTCTAAACACGCTGCGAGCGCAAAGGAGTTATTCGGCTAAGTCCCTATGCGTTCTATTGAGAGGCCTCGTGTGAGGTAGGCTAAGGAAAAATCGGGCCCCCTTTTTTCTTTCAGGCCCTTTTCAAGCTTATATGAAAGGAGGTTGTCAATATTTTGAGCGGTATGAATGGACCTGTGTAGTAGATGTCAATGAAGGCTTAAGTGCATGCGGTCGTTTTCCATTGGTTCAAATTGATTCAAAAAAAAATTACATCCACTTTCTTAAATCTGTGTCTCCGCAAAGCGTAGAATAAGAAATAGTTGATTTGTAAGACATTGGTTGTTGAAGAAATTTCTACAGTGTTGTTTCTAATATATGATGTTTTTTATTGTCTTATTATTACTAGCGTTTGCCCGAGCCCCTTTGTTTTAGTTGTTTAAACATTTGTTCGATCTTTATTGCTCATACATTTTTGTCAGGAGTTGTTTTTTATTTTATTTTTAAATGATCTCTCGGTATAATACTTTTTACTGAATAAAAGGTGCCCTATGTCTTTTTTCTGAATCTCTGACAATGTTTGAATAAAATTTCATGATGATCGTTTGAATAGTTAAGGCGTGAAAAGGTAACAGAGTTACTTTCACATCAATATACTAATAATTAATCTGTAAGGGTCGGCCATGGAGTAAGTTACTTTGTTTTCAGAGATATCGTGTTTATAGGCTCTATACATGATACTGAAACTAAATTGACGATTTTTAGAATTTTTTTCTGTATGTATGTATGTATGTATGTATGTTTGTCCATATCTCTGAAACGAATTAACTGATTTTCATGAAACTTAGTAGATAAACATTTGGACGTACGGGACACAGGATAGGCTACTTAATATTTTTCAACGAGGACGAAGTAGTTTATAATATTAGTGTGGATACATTGGATTTCAGAGAAGATCACGTATATAATATGTCGACGGCTCGTAGGAACCCAGTGGAAAGGCGCCCGTATCACGCCTAGACCGCTTTTGAGATAGCTCAAAGCCAATTAGATGCTGCGACAACGCAAGATAGCTACGTGAAAAACATGAATGGGGTTTTCATACGCGAGCCTTCAGTCTTATTCTTTAGAAAACTTTGTTACTTGATTCACTTAAGTGATACCTTTTCAGCGATATAAATTCACTGCGGCACACTTCAATGTGGAATTTGAGAAATACATATTTTTAATATTTTACCCTTGGTATTTTGCTATTCGGTATATATTTTTTCTTTGTTAACAGACACTAAATGTTACGGGAAAATTGCTACAATATTTACATCAGTGAAAACTACATTTAAATGTTCAGATAAACAGACAAAAAAAATCTAAAAATTGTTTTTTTTAGCATAAGTACAATGTTCTACGAGTAATATAAATATGAGTTTAATTGTGGCTGTTTTTATTTTTTGCAAAATATAAACAAAGAAACATTTTAAAATTTAAGTAGCCATTTCGAAAGAGTTCGAAAACTTTAACAAAGTATATCGAACGCTGTTCATCATTAAAAGGAAACTAGTACACGACAATAGACATCGCTATCTATGCACCATCGAAGTCGATGAGAGAGGGTTATGTCATACTATAAGCGCTAGCGGGGAAATCAGCGTTTTTTTTTAATTAAAAAGAAAGGATAAGTATAATCCTTCATTTAATTTTCTAGGCCTATATATAACCTGAAGGATAATTAGTCTATGCTTATGAAAAAAATAATTAAAGATAACTTGTAAATTAAATAGACGTAATTTACATTCTATGTTGAATTATGAATACAACTGGCCAATATTTTTCTTATATACTAACATAAAGTCCGCTAAGTAAATCTCTCATAGTTGTCTCTTGAGCAATGTGTCCACACCTTTAGGTAATTTAACGAACATAGCGTCAGGTGCGCTAGACGAGTGCAGTGCTACAGAGGATTCGCGATAGATACGCCAATGTTTCAATGTTGTTTCCAACAAAATACATTCAGATCTTCACTAATATTATGAAGAGGTAAAGTTTGTATATATGATGTAATTTACGTAACTGATCATCCGATTTCGAAAACTCTTTCATTGGTGGTTTTATTTATAAAACACTACATAATATCAACAAGTGCAAGCTCCTCGAAATACCTATACGACGCCGTAGTAGGTACAAAAATACAACGAACCAACCGAAGGAACATCTAGTGCATTATTGATCGATCGATATTACATATATTCTAGAAACTTATACAGGGTGTGGCCTGTAATAAGAGCAATAAATTTAAACGATGATTCTATAGAGTATACGCAGTTACCTTAACCTAATGCTCCAAAGTGCTTATACTCAGAGATATAGCAATCCAGTTTCAATAATAATCAATGAATTTCATGATAGCTAAATTGTCGGTTATCAGTCGTTAGATGTCTTGGTACAGTGTACTGGGGCAAGAACGTAGTACTCCGACTGGACACATTATGTCTGTAGTAGTACATTACTGGCTGGATTAATTTTGTTAGATAATACCAGTAAATTTGTTTTTCATTTTAATTAATTGAAACCATTTGGAATTAATTACTGATTCGTTAAAGAGTCTATCTATATTTTAATTTATTGCTCTTATTACAGGCTACACCCTGTATAAAAAAATCCCCAAGGGATCTCAAATTATGATTTGCAAGTAAATTTTACTACACGTATTTTTATTGCACAATTTTATTGCAACCAAAATACACAATTTAAGGGATTAGAAGGAATATGAAAATATCAGAGAATTAGTTAGAATGCTCTCGAATATATTACCTATATAATATCAGATAAATGAAGCAAACAGTCTATAGTTCACCTTTTAAAAGTAACCTCACCGTGTTAACCGCAATTTTATATTCGTAGATACTATCTGGAATAATGAACGTTGTTTCCGGCTGACGCTTTATTTATTATTCCGTAAAGATTATCTAACAGTAAATACTGTAATTGCAATATTGCTGTTAAGAGGATTAAAGAATTTCAGTCAGCTATACTAAAGTATTTTACATCTATGTATATATTATTTTTAGTCTTTCTTTTTCTGACTTTTGTATAGAGCAGATAAATCCATAACATCTCTGCATACACATCGTCAATGTCGATAACATTTCTTAGAATCCGTATTACTCATTACTGATTTTACTAATTTACTTAATATTAAATTTTATATAAGAAAATATTTTTTATCTTATACCAATATCTTATACTTATATAATAAATGTAAAATTAAATGTGTAGGTATATTTGTTATATTCGACAATGAACCAATTTTGATGAAGCAAAATAATGTACAAGTGAAGAAGCCTTCACAGAGGGAAAAACATACTTTCAAATATATTAAATATTTTCCTAAAAAGTAAGTTAATAACAGTACATAAGAAAACAATATTGTACGTTTCTCATACATTTCTAAGCGTCTTAATGACGATGTAACTTTTATAGCCTTAACAATAAAACATTGTATTAGAAGGCGTATTTCAACTAGGAATCTTAAGATCGTAAAGTCCTTGATAATAGTTCAGGAATCCGCGTGGGATGAAAGTTATTTGGGACGCGAGTGAACATAATCCTAAACAGTTTTCCTGTTAAAGGATAGTGATGTAAGTAAAATATTTTTTTTGTCTTCATGGTGGGTGGCTACCGTCGCCCTATACACGAGCAACGCCGTAGGTGCTGCAAGTGGGCTGCCGACGATAAAGCATAAGGACCCTGATGCGCTATAACTGAAATAAAAGCCATTACGTGACACGAAACATTGAAATTTATAACTTATTTCCTTGTAGCAGAAACGGTTTTCGTATGCAGTTTAGTTGCGATAAGTGAAGCGTAATCGTCACGTAGCCAAGCGTCGGTTATAAGCCGTGCTGTCACTCGGTCCCAATAAGAATTTGCAAACAAGAAACTCGATCTTTTGGGCAGGTGTCGGACAACAAAAAGCCCCAATCCCCGGAGGCGGTCTTCGCTGCGTCAGCAATTTATTGTATAACAAACCGTTCACAGGCAAAGAGCGAATTAGCACAATTAAAATACTTTCAAAGAAATCGAAGAAAATTTATTTAAAGAAAAATAAGATATTATATCTATATATGATTTTGTTATTTTATGTCATTTTATTATTAACTAGCTGGCGCCCACGACTTCGTCCGAGTTGAAAAATATTAAATAGCCTATCCTGTGTCCCGTACGTCCAAATGTTTATCCACCAAGTTTCATGAAAATAAGTTAATTCGTTTAAGAGTTATGGAGGAACATACATACATACAGAAAAAACATCTAAAAATCGTCAATTTAGTTTCAGTATCATGTATAGAGCCTATAAACACGATATCTCAGAAAACAAAGTAACTCAATGACCGACCCTTACAGATTTATTATTAGTATTGATTACATAAATCAATACTAATAATAAATTTGCATGAAGCTTACAATTCACGCATGATTAAAGACAGGCTGAAATTCGCACTAAGAAGCTGGGACTTACTGTTGTAAAATTACTATTCGATAGATTTGCGTCCGTGCGTGTGCAATCGTGTGTCAGCCTTACCTCTCGCAATAATCAACTAGATTTTATTATAATAAAGTCGTCCAGACAGGCTGAAATTCTACTTGATGTTAGGTGACTGATAGTAGGTTTTTTAACGGTGGTCTTAAACAATAGAACAACATGTATGAGTAACTATAAAAGCATGTACTCAAAACAAGAAACTGTGCGAGTACGGCAATGTTCTTCTATAACCGCCGTCGGTTATTTGATTTTATTAAATATTATAAAATATTTCATTATATTAAAGCTATTAAGCGATAGTAGTTTTATTAATGTATAGTATTAAATGTTCTATGTTTATAGCTATTATACTTTTATAGTAAAAAAAAAAGTCCGTTATTGGCATTACGATTCAAACATATATTATGTATTTATTCTTATATTGTTCTTGTATTGAGTGCTGTGTGACTATGTTTCAATAATATAAAGAAAAATAGATTTAAGGTCTTCTCAGGCACAAACTTTTTCAACGAGCTAATAAACTTTATAAGAATAAAAAATAATAACCTAAAAATAAATTAACTTTAAAAAAAAAACGAAAGCAACCTCTTAATAAGTTCGCAACAAAATTGAATGGATTTCAATTCGCTATTTTTTATGATATTGAGCCACAATGAAATTGTGACAAATTGAATCTTTCTCGTCCGCTTCGGGCGAAACAAAAGGGTCGATTCGCATTTTATTTGGCATCTGATTCGTGCGCCGGGGGGCACTTATTTTCAACGATCATAGATTTGCTATTACCCCTGTACTTATTTTTCTGTATTAATAACGAACATTCAATAGGACTGTACACAAGACTACTCTCCTATATCTCCTATATCCTCAGCATCAGCACCAACAATTTAATCAGAACTTAATTTAATAATTTAATTTAATCAGAAATGCACTCAGATTTCTTCCATCATCCATAAGCCATTATATTACATTGTCTGTCTCGTAAATGATTTTTATATAATCTGGTTATTTTATTATTTAAGCCGCGGTTAATAATTCACATACTAGTGTGTAAAAATGTTTGTCTATCTGTTACTCAATTCTAAACTGTTGGATGTATTTAGATGAATTAAAACATAAAATGACTAGCAGCTGTCCGCGGCTTTGTCCGCGTTGTAAAATGAAAAATAAAACACCAGAAAAAAATATCTAACATCTTTATCGCTGTGATTTTACGACGGTGACTGGTGAATTTAACATTTTTCTATAATAAAAAGTATCCTAAATGTTAATCTAGGTAATAAATTATAAGTGTGTCAAATTTCATTAACATCGGTTCAGCCATTTTTGCATGATTGTGTAACAAACATCCATACGCAAATTTTCGCATTTATAATTTTCATCCCGGTACAAAATATCGATCCGATAATATTACTATATTAAATCCTTAGTATTAGAAACTTAGTTCTCTAATATTGAACTAGATAGCACCATTCGTGTATTTAAATTGTATTTTCGAAGTTCTAATGACTTAATAACCGACAAAGCCGCAGTTACAGTTAGTTAATTAATACCATTTAGTTGGAGATACAAACTTAGTTAAGATACTGTTGCCTTTTAATTAAGGTTAATAATTTTAAGTAAGTACAGTCGATTCTCGTTAATTCCAACCTGCGATAATTCGAATCTCTCTATAATTTAAAGTTATCACGAGTTCCCTACAAAATCTCTTTATATTTCGAACTAAATCAATACATTTTTATGCACTTGGTATTTCGAACGAAAAAAATCATTGCCACGTAACAAAACGACGCGTTAATTCGAACTCATCGGCGTCAAACACTCGACAATTCAAAGTTGCAGAGAGAAAGAGACAAAAAGCTTAAGTACATTTTGAGGCAAGTTCAAACTTGTATCATCGTACGCGAAGACTTTGTTTAATTAATTCAAAGATTAATTAATTCACATTATGAATATGTACACGAATGTACCTTTAAACTTTTGCCATTGTTAAAGAATAGCTTTTAATAAATAATAATTGATCAACACTTAATAATTCGAAGTTTTATTTATTTTCTCTCAAAAATTTCGAACCATTTGATATTTCAAACATTCGATAATTCGTAATATTTTAAGTCCCTCGAGTTTCGAATTAACGAGAGTCGACTGTATCTGGCTTAATTGTCATAATAACTAAACGTGTATTTTTAATATGGTTAGATGTTTTTATATACACTTCATTTATCTATAATATAAAAATGAATCCCTAAATGTGTTGCTAAGCGCAAAAGTCGAGAACGGCTGGGCCGATTTTAATTCTGTCTTCACTCATGGATAGAGGGATAATCAGGGAAGGTTTTTACGTAAAAAAATGCACCCGGGCGAAGCCGGGAACGAGTCGCTAGTTACTAATATTATAGACATTTATATAAAATTTTTGTAAAGAAATTATTTGCCAGTAACATCGGCTCTATTTTATAGTTACGTGTAAGAACTAGTTTATAATATTTAATATTAATTGTATTTTATAAATTTGTATTAAAAACAGTTTTTATTTTTTGAATTATTATTTAAATCAATTGACACCACTGTTAAAGAATTCTTCGTGTGTAATTTTCTTGGTAATGTATATTTCACCTCTGCAATACTACCTTAACTTCAAAATGAATCCTATGCGGATAGAAATAGAGTGTATATTTCAGAAGAAACGTATCACGCAGCACTTCGTAAGTCATCTCTCTTCTCATAACATGCAAATTTAATGTTTCACGAAAAAAATATTCGTCTAAATGAAATATTCAGTAGGCTGGTTTCTACCGAGGTTATATCACAAGTTCAGTAGGTACATTAAGCTACGAATTTTAAGTATTTAAGTATCTAAAGCTACGAACTAACAATAAGAGTATATGTTTTAAGTATTTAACTATTACTAACTGATCCGACAGTCGTTGCTATTTCTAATTCATAAAAGAATACGATCCCAATTCTAAAATCATGTCAATGATAATTTTGACACTATTCAGTAACTTAAAGCGTTTATTGACTAACTTATTTCTTTACTGAATATTAATTACCTATTCAATAAGGTCCCTAAATATAGCTATTTATTAGTATAATATCTTGGTATTAAATTAATACCTATCTACTAGTTTTAAATAAAAAATCTCATTTAACAAATACTAATAAAAAGCAAAATTCAAAAACCGCTTGAACTGTTAACAATCTTTATTAGTTGAAGTTGTCGTACAAAGTAATGTTCATAACTCAATGGTCTTATATGTATGAAAACTTACTAACTCTCGCCATTCCTCAAGAGTACAGCCGACGACTTCCTCTTTTACTAACAATACTATCGTTCAAACAGTAACTAAGGTACTGAAAACTAAACTATTAACAACGCGGACTTATGTACGTACTTGCTTTAAATAACTTAGACAAACACATATATAAATTTCAACTTTACAGAATAAAGTTTATTTTAATTTATATTTTAAACACCTTTCGGTTCACCTGTCAGGTACTTGTGCTCATCGAAAACGCCTGTCAATTTTTTTTTAAACTTCTCAATGAATGAACAAAATCGTATAAAAATTTCAAGCTTACAGCAATTTAGTTTTTTATTTTTATTTTATCTACACTTTCAAAAATGTAGAGGTTAATGGTTACCGTACTTTGCATGTTATGACTCATCACTATAGCCTAGCCTTACTATGTCTATACCGTTACTAGGATGGTTCACTAGCTCTCCTACTATTAGTACAAATAGTAAAATGTTAATCTTCTTAAAAATGAAACCAATCTTAGCTCTATTCCCGCTCTGTCCCAAATAAAAAAATCTCATGCAATTCTGGTAATCCACTTTTTTTAAAATTCTCTACCCTATCACGGTTTCTGCCATTTTTACAAATATCGATATTTTAAAATTTGTTTCCTGATTAATATCCACTCATTCTACGTTTGGACAATGTAAAAAGAAAATTCATTATGTCATAATTATCAGATCATAAGCGGCAATGTTGGACATAGACCTTTTCTATTGAGCTAAACCACATTCGATACTTCGCCCTTCACATCCAAACACTGTCAACCGTTCTCATGAAGCCATGGGTTAGATCTCGGGGCTTTCCGACCGTGATCTCCACCCAAGACTCCTCTACCCCACACGACGACTATGTCCTGTCATTTGAAAAGAGAAAATTTATCTTCATCGTCATCTCAGCCGTGTGGTCTTGGGGGAGACTGCCGCCCGTCGTATGGTCTGCCGAAATGGGCGGCGTACCTCTTTCGGGTACGTCGAGGTACGCTACGCGTAGCCCTCCCCGCGCTGGATAGCGCTGGGGCACCGAAGTCGTGTCATAACGTCCCAGCGGAATCTCCCAACGTTAAAAAAGGACTTCCACTGCTGGACATATGCCTCTACCATAATTCTCACATACAATTTTAGGTTTTACTATAAAAGTCTTTTAGTGCCCGTTTTCCTTAAAAAGTATTAAAAACATGTATCAGAAAATCATTTTAAACATATTGTTGTCTTAAAAAAAAATTAATTAATAAAGTAATTTATATTTCTTACATTACTGGAACGCAATTTACTGCATTTGTTATCAGCGTCATACACTCCGTCGGGTTAACTAAGTTTTTATACTGGTTCACTTTCTGGAAATTCACAAACGGCTGAAAATTGTAATAGATGTACAGTCAGTTGCAAGAAAGAAATCATTAAACCGACATTTTCTAATGCCTAATTAAATTTAAAGCCACCATTAAATTAATGGCCATTGCAGGAACGTTCATTAGCTCAATGGTAGGTTTTCATTTAATAATGAAAGCATTAGGACAAAAGTGTGAATGATCTCAAAATATAATTGTATATTAGAATAATTGAATTGATTTTTCTTTATTTAAAAATAGGAAATTTTAACAATATTCCATATGTCAATTATCTTAAGAAAAACTGTACTAAACAATAAAATACAAAGCAAGTAATTGAAATGGCTGATTAATATTAATATGTTTTTAGGGTAAACAAAGAGCTTTGGAATTTTGCAAAAAATCAACCAAACCATACCATAATACTATTAATACTGAACTATTAACTAAAAACAGTATTAACCAATGATGTTCGCACTGAAAAATCTTGTTGGCCATCACTTCTGCTACTTCGGGTATATCAAATCCGATATTGAGGTTTAACATTAGTTCTTCTTCTTCCAGTTCAATAGCAATATTATGCAATACAGCTGTTGCTACAATCACTTTCAAAATGGTGTCCATTTTCCTCAGTGTTATGCCCTTATGTATACAGGGAAACCAACGTTTCCATACACCTATACACCTTTCCACTGTATTCCTAGTAGAGATGTGACTTTTGTTATAGTTTTCTTCTCCTATTGTTTGAGGGTTGAAAATTGGAGTCAACAAGAACCTTTTACAAAAGTAACCACTATCTCCTAGTAAGTAAAAATTTTGGTATAGGCCATTTTCTAATTCAGCACACAGCGGAGAGTTGTTAAATATGGTGCTGTCATGAACTGATCCCGGCCAACGCGCTATAATATTTCTTATTTTCAATTTAGAATCTGCCACAATTTGCACATTCATGGAAAAGAAACCTTTGCGACATCTAAAACACTCTGCTAAACGTCCTCCAGGAGAATTAACCTTTATGTGAGTGCCGTCTACTGTACCAATTACTCTCGGAAACCCTGCTAACTCATAAAACTTTCCACTCATGGTGTCCACTGTCCGTTTAGGAAATTTAAACCTGGCTCGAAATTCTTCATCGTCATATTTGTTCCAAAAATTAATTCTGTCAGGAATGTTTCTATGCACTGGTTCTTCATCAGATAGTGGCGACAGAGATGACATAGACATGATTGCACAAAAAGTTGTTGTTAAATATATATATTTTTGCGTTCACAAAGCAATCGCATCTAGAACTTTTTAGAGAAAACTATTCTAAAACACGTGTAAACAGTTTAAGCGTAAACTTAATTGGCCGATAATGACATGTGTACGGCTCATTAAAAATAATCAATGAAATGTCAAATTAAACCCTCCATTAGCTATGAAAATTGTTTCTTGCAACAAATACTGCGAATAATGATGACTTTTGACAGTTAAAAAATTATTTTTTAATGAACATTAAATCTTAGCATAGATCAGAATTGCTGCAATAGAAAACGTAAATTAATGGAACATTACAAATTTAATGACACTTTAAAATTAAATGATAGCTTCTTGCAACTGACTGGTAGTGACAAAAATGTACGACATTTATTAAAAAAATAGGAAATATTTTTAGTTATTAATAAATATTATTTTTTTATATAAATTAAGCTTACGTATGTTTGTGTCAACAAGACTCGAAAACTAGCCGATTGACTTGAAATATTTTACTGAATTTGACAGAAAAGTATTTCTCTAATACATTTTAGACATAGCGAAGCGTGACTGGGTTTAACGAGTTTAGCTGCCATCTATCATCAATACTAATAATAAATCTGTAAGTGTAGGTATTGTATGTATGATAATAATAATAATAATAATTTATTTGTTGATCATATGTACATAGTAATCATACATAATGTGTAAATATATTTAACTTAGGATTATAATATAATATGTTAGTTGATTATGCAATGATTCACGTTGTCTCAGTCCATAATTATTCTTGAGCATTATGATTTATTTTATCCCAAACGTAAAATATTATGTTAGGTACAAACATTATTCTCATAGTAGGTATTTTAATAACATAATATATTGGATCTATATGACCTACCATTGCTGGCATACAAAAATCTTTATCTTAAATCTAATTTTGAAATGTATGAGTATTATTAAGTTATAGTATTTAATATCAGCATCATTGTCAAGTATATAATCTTTAATACTAAATTTTGTCATTAAAGAAGTCATGAATGGTGTAGTAAACCCTTTCGACCAACACTGTCTTCAGTTTATTTTTAAAATCTACTATATCCTTGTTCCTTAATTCTATTGATAAATTATTATATATTTTGGACGCCATACCCAATATGCCCTTTCTTAGAAGAGCTGTTTGTCCACATACAACATCTATATTATGTTTCAATCGCACGCTTTTACTGTCAGTTTTTGTTTTGAAAAGAGGTAAGTTTGAGTGTATGAATGTTGCAACTTAAAAGATGTACAGACTAGGAAGTGTTAATATTTCGTGTTTTTTGAAATAATTTTTACAGCTGTCTGTAGGTCGCAAGCCAAATATGGCCCTTATACACTTCTTTTGTGTTTTAAATAGAGTTTGTTTGTCCGAACAGTTTCCCCAGAAGACTATACCGTACCTCAATATAGAAGCAACAAATGCGTTATAGGCTATTATTGCGGTTTTATAGTCAGTTATTTTAGAAAGCCTCTTTAGGGCAAATACGTAGCTGTTTATACGTTTATTTATAGTCTGAGCATGCGATTTCCATTTAGTATCTGTGTCTATCTCCAAACCTAAAAATTTTGTGACAGCAATTTTACTGATTGGTGTTCCCTGGTAATGTATGTTTAAAGTTAGTGGTTTGGTCTTACTTTGGTGAAACTGCATGTAAGTAGTTTTTGCCAAATTGATTTTTAATTCATTTACCGTAAGCCAATTAATCATGTCCGCTAGTGCTTTATTTTTGTCATTTTCATGGTTTTGTTCGTTTTTATTTTTATTGTTGATTATTATAGTACTGTCATCGGCAAATAATATCATTGGATGTTCAATGTTTCTTGGCAAATCATTTATATATATCAAAAACAGAAGCGGACCAAGGATGCTTCCTTGTGGAACACCCCTAGATATCGTTCTGCACTTAGAAATACATGTCCGCTCCATCCTTGATTTTGTACATATATGCGTTATCTGAATACACTGCTTCCTATTGGACAGATATGACCTCAGCAGCTCCAAAGGGGCTCCCCTGATACCTGATAATTCTACTTTATCTAGTAATCGGTCATGACTTACGAGATCAAAAGCTTTTGTCATGTCTGTGAATAGCGCACATACTGGAATGTGTTTGTCTATATTTATTGTTATGTTTTTTACAAAATCATATATGGCCAAGGAGATTGACTTTTTTTACGGAACCCATTTTGTTCTTTTACGAGGATGTTATGTTGTTCAAAGAAAGTATAAAGTCTGCTATACATTATTTTCTCGACTATCTTTGAAAATACTGGTAATAGAGCTATTGGTCTATAGTTTTCTATAGTGTGCTTATCCCCCTTTTTATGCAACGGTTTTACTATAGATTTCTTTAGGTTATCTGGGAAAATACTATTTTCGATAATAAGATTAACAATAAACGTCAAGGGGTGTACTAATTCCTCTGCACAGAATTTTATCTCTCTTGAGCCTATTTCATCATAACCAACACTATTTGTATTTTTTAATTTTTTTATAGTTTTAAAAATTTCATGAGGTGTAGTGGGTGTAATAAATATCGAGCCAATTGGAGTAGGATTGGTTAAGTCAGACGAGTGCTTTTCAATGTCGTTACTAAAATTTACATTCGTTTGTTCTATAAAAAAGTCATTTATTTTATTTGATAAGTCAATAGGTTCAGTGATGACAGTACTATCATCCAAAATAATTTTCTTAATACTGTCTTTAGGTTTTGTTTGTTTGTTGTTATTTATTATTTTCCACGTTACTCGGCATTTGTTACTTGATTTGCTTATGAAATTACTGTTGTGGGCTCTTTGTGTAAGCAAAGTATGTATATGTATGTATGTTCCTCCATAACTCTGAAACTAATTAACTGATTTTCATGAAACTTGGTAGATAAACATTTGGACGTACGGGACACAGGATAGGCTACTTAATATTTTTCAACGCGGACGAAGTCGTGGGCACCAGCTAGTTGTATAATAAAAAGCATATTATTATGCCATTGTCTTTTATCGCCAAACTATTTATTGATAGAGGAAAAACCGCGCTAATGTATGAACTAAGTATGTTTCTAAAAATTATTTTTGTGGTCACATTTATCTTACAAAAACTGACTCGTTTTTATGCATATATATATATAAATCCTTTGTGTAATGTTAAAAAATAACAAATTTAATCTTAAACAAATCCAGATTAAATGAAATTGGCAAATGTCCTCTCGGTCAATTTACTCTCAGCACTCCCATTCATCCACCATTACCGACTGTGTAAACAAAAAAATGGAGGCAAATAAACAAAAATAAAAAGCGGGTCACGAGATTTAGCAAGCCATTAATTCCCGTTCCTTTTAAAAGGAGAATTAACATTTAATGTTGAACGTATCTCTGACCGGATAGGGCTATGAATATTAATAAGTATTAATCAATATAAATCGGGTGAGACGAGCCGAGGGAACGTGGCCTAGAGCGGCCGCATATCACACCGTACACGTTTGAAGCAATTAAAATTAATATAAAATCTGCGTGATACCTGTTTTTGCATACTTAATTAAGTAAAGCAGTTTTAATACCTATGTTTTCCCAGTACTTCCAATGTCCGACCGATATATCAGAACTACAATTCCAACTATAAGATGTGCGGACACACGATGAGGACATCTCTTCGTTCGTTAAAATGTCTGATACCTTTTTAATGTCAATGAATGAATCTGAATGAATGAGCACCTCTTTTTGCAACGTCACAGAGCACTTTTTACCACTACACTATATGTCTTTGTGATTCAAATTCAGTCGACATAAATATCAGACGCTATCACAATCTATACTAATATTATAATGCTGAAGAGTTTGTTTGTTTGGTTGAACGCGTTAATGTCAGGAACTACTGGTTCGAATTGAAAAATTCTTTTTGTGTTGGATAGTCCATTTATCGAGGAAGGCTTTAGGCTATATAACATCACGCGGACGAAGTCGCGGGCACTAGTAAGTGTTACAATAAAGTTAAATGAATCTTAAATTTATAGATTTGGTTTATACGCATTCGGTTTTTTAATTGATTACAATTTTACTTTTTTTCATATCTGTGTGATTGAGGTCTGCGCAGGGTCTGCGTCACCTTCACTCACCAAGGTCCTGCAATTTCGAAATTTCAATTGAAACCAAACATATTAATGATTAATTTGAACCAAATACCCAACCTGTTTTGGGAAACATTATACTGACCCTCTGCATCAAATATTTATTTCAAGTGGTAATTCTGAATACTATTCTTAGAACACTGAAATACAGAATAGTGATTGGCATTTTCTTTATCAAGGTTTTTTTAAAGTTAAAGTGTATTAACAGACAGATCAGATGGGAATTTTTTAAATTTCGCTAAGTACATATATGAAAAAAATACATAAATTTGTCGTCGGCTCTCCGTACTATGTGTCCTGCCCACTGCCACTGCAACTTACCTATCCGCTGGCTTATGTCGGTGACTGTCGTACGTCTACGGATCTCCTCATTTCTGATTCGATCTCACAGTGTAACCCAAGCATAGCCCTCTCCATAGCTCCTTGAGCGACGTTGAGCTTTCATACGAGGCTCATAGTTAGAGACCACGTTTCGGCGCCATATATCATCACTGGCAACACACATTGTTTGAAAACTTGTTTTGAGACACCGAGGAATTTTGAACCAAAAGAGCTTAGCTATACTTTTGTAAAACTATTAAAAAAAACAGTGGCACTCCGGGAGTGCCGACAGAAGTGAAAACTTGAACAATTACGTGAGTATTTTTTGAATCGTCAGGAAAGTACATACTTATATACAGAGGTGTCGGTTACGGTAACAGTGTCGCGAGTTTAATGATTTTTTCCCATCTCAAAAATTGATCTTTTTGAAAATAATATCAGCGCTATCTTTTCGCATTCATATATTATTTCAATTCAATTAGTTTTCGCAAAGATGTATTATTAAGTAAAATATTCTAGTTTCAGTGGTATTGTGTAGATGGCGCAATATCTGAAAATATACAGAGGTGTCGGTTACACGGCTACGTTACGGTAACAGGTCGCGAGTTCAATGGTTTTTTCCCATCTCAAAAATGCCCAACGCGCCTAAAGAAGTTTTCACTTCAAAAATCATTTCCAAATATATAGTGCTGTACCTAGGTTCATTGTCAATATGAAAATAATAAAAAGACATTTATTGGCCTAGCCTATATGTATAATTCAGTTATGTTAGGTTTGATGCGGTGCTGCTATATTTCGTTTTATCTTTACTGACGACGCTACATAATTCCCATAATACATACGCTTAAAAGCATTATTCTTGTTTGCATTTTTCTCACAACAAGTTATCATAAATATTCGTCTCTTTTTACCAGAATCTCTTATTATGGTACCCTTTAATTTAGTGTTAAGAACAAATTGGACATCGTCAGTGGAGATAACGACACGATCGGGCGACGATTCAAGCAAATTGCCGCCAATAAAGTGTGATCAGCGTGCAACAGGTTTTGATAAAAAATACAGGACGCTCGGCAAAAAGGTGTGCGAGTTTTGCAATGGATCAATCCCCTTAGAGAAGACCTTGAAATATTAAGGGATAAGAATCCCAAAGCTAGTTTCCCTCTTAATGAGCGTTATCTATAATTTAAGACCTATAAACATGAAACACTTGTTTACTTTTAATTGTCAATTTACCTTGCTTATAAAATTTTTGTTATCAGGTACAATTCGTGTTTAGACAACAAAATTTAATTACTTTGCATTTAAAATACAGGCTCGGCCTAGTTTAGATTTAAGAATTGATTTAAATCTCACAAAATAATTAAGTAAAAACATGTAACTTACTTATGTAATTAGTTGGCACAAATAAATATTTTATTTTATTATTAAAAATGAAATCAAAAAGAAACCCTGTACGAAAGGTTATTTATAGAATGACGACAGTGAAGCCTAGATTCAGTGTTCAGTGTTTTTATCATATTATATGATAAAATAAAAATATTCTAAGTTTCTCTCGGGGCTTCATCTCAGGATCTTCATTATCTTGGCTATTTTGGAACAACAGCAGGTGTGCTGTTATTTTTCGATGAGTGAGAAAGGGATGCCAGAGCTATTTTTCTTATTCCGTTCTAGTTAACGATGGCGTTAATCTGTGGCGTTGTTACTTACCTACTCAACATAGTTATTAGCCATCGGAGCTCAGGACTATAAAATTGTAGTCATTTTAGCAATATCGCGTATCAGCGACCATTCACATCAAGATCATGCGCACTAATGACTCGTTTTTTAATATTTATAATAGGTAGGTACACAAAACTATTGTTATTATTTTAAATAACTTTTGTTTTATTATTTAATAAATGTATTTATTTATTATTTATTTAAAAAAATATTTTTAATTTTATAAATAGTTATTTAGACTCATTAAGATTTTTGATTAACGAACTGGTAGTAGCAATAAGTTCGTTTTCGGAAGTTTAATTTGACTCTGTTTTAATATGTTTCGTATTAAAACTGGTATTTCGTATCATTAGTAAGTGAAAATATATTATATAATAATATAACACACTATTTATTACACACAGATACCTGAAAATTAGCACACAGAAAATTAGCACTCAAAAAAAAGGAAACCGTTCTCTGAAGTCTAATTTAAGAGCATTCATCAATTAGAATCTTTTTTCTTGAATGAAAATTTACATATACTATGTTTTTTTTCAGCCATGTACTATTAAATTATATGAATTTTTGAAAATCAATATTTCTATAAGTTTGTCGCATATAATTTTACTAATATCTCGCTTCTGCGTAGACCGTCGACCGCTAGTTTCAAAAAAGGGCTCTTTAAAAACTGATCTAATGAGAAAATTATTCCAATATTTTAAAATATTTTTCACACATTTACTAGATTATAAAACTATGAATAATATGACGTTAATCTGCAAACCAAACACATCATGGCATTATGATCCGCCGGGAATCATAAATTTCTGATTTATGATGTAACGCTCTTAAGTCTTATATATAAGGCGCAAGTTCGATCTTGCATGGAGTATTGCTCCCACCTTTGGGATGGTTCAGACAAATACCAACTTGCCGCACTCGACTCGGTGGAACGCAGAGCTAGGAGACTCATTGGCGACAGTACGTTTTTAAAAACTAAGATGCAGAGCCTGGCACATAGACGCAAAATTGCCAGTCTATGTGTCTTTTATAAGATGTACTTCGGAGAGTGTGCTCAGGAGCTGCATGAACTCATACCGCCTTCCCCTTTCTTCCATCGGTCATACAGACATACGGCTGGTTACCATCCTCATCTTGTCGATATCTCTCTATTTCGGACTAAGCGCTTTAAAACATCCTTTATAATGCGCACTGCCAAGGTTTGGAACTCCCTGCCGGCGTCTGTATTTCCGAGCACATATAACCTGAATCTATTCAAAGTTCGAGTGAATAGGCACCTTCTGGGTGAGCTCGCTCCATCATAGGCCTCATCTTCGCTACACACCTGGATGTTGGCCAAGAGCAAACCCATGATGTACTTAAAAAAAAAAGTCAAATATCGACAATAATGAAATGTGTAACATATGTTTACAGCGTGTGAATAATAATAATAATTAGGATCGCAGGCTACTATTATTGTGTCGAGGTGTGAACCGGGAGTACTAGTTAGCAATAAACGTTGTGTTCACATCGTTTTGCTGCCAATTAGCAGTCATTAGGTACAGGTTCGAATGGGCTTCCAATCGATTTACTCAGCGGGATTGCCGATGCTTGCATTAGATTATTAAGTATTCTATAGATAAACATATTTCACGTTATGACTTAATTAAAAACTCAAACATTAGTAAACTAAAGACTTAAAAGAATGTTTATATAATTGCAGAGAAAATTTATTGTAATATATGCATGATTTTTTTTAGTTTTTTTTTTAAACAAAGACCAAAACATCTCAAATGAACACCAATATAATTATATCAGCTTTTGTTATACCATAACAAAGCTGGTATAACAAAACCTGGTATATTGGTATTTATTTACGTTCATATTACAAACTTTGTTCATTTTGTACCTTCATGTTTACAGTAATAGGCAATATACGATTTTAAGTATTATTTTCTTTCACACAAACTAACACACACTCGAATTTATAATATTAGTTAGGATATTAGTGTGATCAGCGTGTATTGCAGTGTGTAGGTATGACAAACGGTCTTGTAGTAGAAATAATATTTAGTTTTTATATTTAAAAAAAAAAAAACTCATTTTCCGCGTAATGAAATAACAAATCAAAGTTAATCAGTGGAAAAATGTGAAACATTAATGACGTCGCATTAAGCTCCGCATTTTAAATAACTAATTGTAATTTCCTTCGTTCAGTCCACGAACGCAGTATAAAAAGAACTGGTACTCACTACTTTGTTATTTAGACATTTTTTTTAAATAATTAATAAGAGTATTTAAGGCATTAAGTGTAACCTAAATATAATTGTGTAATTTCTTAACTAATACAAATATCAGAAATCCAGTATTCAAAATCTGTTCAGTAGTTTTTGTATGAAATAATAACAAGGAAACGTCCATCCTCATAAACTCTGCTATTGATAGTATTATAACGTTTAATTTAGCTGTCAATGTAAATCTGTTTGTTGTACTTAACTTGTACTTGGCGATCTTATGTAAAATTTGAAAAAGAAAAAGTAAAGATGCGACGAGATTTGAACCATTGGACTGTATTTGAGAAATTTGTACCGATTTTGAGAAACAAGATCTGCTAAGCATTATGTGCTTCAAGATTTAATGGTCTTAACTGACAAGTAGGATTTCTCACAATAATTCTTATTAATTTCTCAATATAAAATTATTATATTTCTTGTTTTCTTTATAACTTTAATAGCTTCATTGCCAGACAGTTTTTATATTGGACCTCACCAAACAAACTGGTATATTATGTTCTGTACATTATGTGAAGAAGAAAACGTAGAAAAGAAAAAAACATTAATTCTTGAGGAATGTTTTGTAATAGCCTGTTTGAAAAATAACATAGATAACACTAAATTCCAAGCTCGCTGTCACTGTCACTACTCGCGTGTCATCACTTGACAGCTCGCTTCTATAAATCTGTCACAGAGTAAACATATAATAATTAGTTGCCGCAATAAATAGTCATACTCTATGTACAAATAAACAAAAATGATATTACCTAGTAGGCATTTATAAGAATTCATAAAGCAGTTTTTTGCACCTTCTGTCTTATTATGAAAATAAACCTTAGATACTCTTCAAGTTCTAAACTGTATTTTTGTTTAGTTATAATCGCCATTGTATTGTCTTGGATTTTAAAGAATTTCTCTTAGAAATAGAAGAACACTCACTGCCGTTTTATGTTTTACGTGTAATGAAGTCCGTTATCTTAATTTGAAGTCGGATCCATTTGCATTTGATTTGTTTGCCGGCGTATTTTATTTATTCCGTACCTAACGTCAAGGTTTATTGTTTTCTATTAAATTTACTGCATTTACTTACTTCATGAACTATTTTTCGTACCAATTTATTAATAATTACTACTTAATGGGTTAAACTGTTTTCATTTATTACCTATATTCCGTTCATTCCACCTATCACTAGTAGGGATATATTTATTTTTATTTATCCTATCGGTGAGGATACTCTTCTACATATCTCAGTTTAATAACAATAATCTGGTTAATTTTTCTTATTGTATAATCCTGTTTTTAAGCTTTGAAAAATTATCAGTTTTATTTGCCCTATGTGCATGTAAAATGTATCATACTGTTAGATTCCCTTCATCCACATTCATAACCATCTTTCATAACCAGCTACCAAAAGTCGCTTAAAAGAAAGAAATAAATAAATAAATATAACATATCTTGGAAATTCAATGAAATGCTTAAAATCCTTTTCACTTAAATAAACCGTGTGTTAAGAGTTCGTATTTAGCAGCAACAAAATATTGCAGAAGCATTTGTTGCTCGTTCATTTACTTGGCGCTCCCCAACGAAAAGGAAGGAAGTGTAATTTCTCGATAGCGATCTCGGAAGCAGCATTGGCGAGTTGAATGTCCTAAACAAATTGCCATTATAAGAGAAAAAAAATGGTGTTCAAGGAACACGTCTGAAAATACAAGTGCTCGGAGTGTATTATGGCCAAAATTAAACTCTCCAGTTTGTTGATAAAGGATAAGTAATTTTAATTGCTGATGGCCGAAATCATGATAGATCTAGAAATCGTAACACAACATTGGTGTTAATTAATATTCGTTTATACTGGCTATCTATAGGAACTGCCGCCTTGTTTTTAATCTCAGTTAGGTCCACGTCTGTTGAATATTTTCAATTCGAAGACTAAGCATTAGCGATTCGAAGATATAGTTAAATGAAATCGTGCTGAAATTGCCACCTCACAGACAGCAGAGATTTTTGCCCAGAAGTAAGACTTAATATGTGTATAATAATTATATTAATACTAGTGGCCCGCTCCCGGCTTCGCCCGGGGTGCTTTTTTGCAATCCAGCCGAAAAATTACTTTAAACCGCCATCTGTGAGAACCTTATGGAACTCACAGATAAATAATTGCTGTATTGAATAAGTATCAACAGATGGCGCTATGTTAATAATATTATATAATTTGCAAAAAAATAATAAACAAAATGTAATATAAACTATCTTATCTTTTAAGTTGGACCAAATAACAGATACTTATGAAGTTTGATCAAAGTCGGTTCAGTAGTTTCAGAGTTTATCGCGAACATACATCGTGACACGAGATTTTTTTATATATACAGATAGGCTTATATAACATAAACCTCTTGTTTCTAGTAACCGATAATAGCATGATTCGTAATATTTACCACCAATCATACTAAGGCTGAAGTCACTTTGAAATTTCACTCAAAAAGATTTATTATTGCTGGAGTGAATCATGACTAAATATAATCGCGGTTTATGACTAGTTCATAGATATTTCAGTTGATCAGAGTGAGCTAGCTTATGCGGTTCTGATCTCATGATCATCAATACTAATAATAAATCTGTAAGTGTAGGTATTGTATGTATGTATGTTCCTCCATAACTCTGAAACTGATTTTCAGTTAATTCGTTTCAGATCAAACTTGGTAGATAAACATTTAGACGTATAGGACACAGCATAGGCTACTTTTTTGCTTATGAACACACAATGAACTTTAGCATTATGAAATTTCGTCATATAAAATCCACTTATGAATGTATATTTTAATTTTTCACTTCTAACCTTATTTTTTACACGCTAAAGCATAAGTGTGAAGTTTGAACAAGTACTAAAGTCAGATTTTTTTTGTTTTCTCTTAAGTGCTTTCAAGTTTTTTTTATTGTTTTACTTGTCTGAATTCTGTTTTCCAGTAAAAGTTTTTTGGCTGCAGCTCAAAAAGTAATATGATCAAGTGCGATACATTGTTCCAAATGATATCATTTTGTGTTTCAATATCAGTAAATATGAATAAATGGTTATTAAATAAATGTGCTGTTAATTACTCGTAAACAAGTTCGTTATAATTTGTAAGGCAAATCATGAGACACTGTATTAGCTCTCACTTTTTCATACCACAAGAAATCTAATTAAGTTTTGATAGTTCTAAGTAATTCTATTTATAATTAACTTGCTGTTTGTAAAGACTAAGCGGTCCATACTTTCATGAAACTATCGCTATGAGTTTTTTATAGAATAAATATTGGACATGAAACACCCAAAAAGATCTCACCAAAGCTCAGAGATCCGTTAGCCAATAAAATGGTCAGGGTTTCATAGGATACCTCAATAATTCATGTGATTAACTAAGAGCTGGTACATCAATAGTAGATTCAGATCAAACACTTTGGGAGGGGCAATCGTGATAAAACATTCAGGGTACCAGAAATGCCTTTTACACTGTCAGACGATTGCAATAACAAGCTTTTCTAGTAAAAATATTATAATTTTACTAGTTGGTGCCAGCTACTTTATCTGCGTAAAATGAGTAAGAAATTCGAATAACCTTTCATCAATCTTCACAATGAATAAATTAAAAAAGATCTTATCTGCCACTTCTGTTCCATTTGATTACGTGTCAATTTCACAGTTATTTGCACAGCCCATGTGCGGCACTGTGAAATAATGTGTTTGTGTGCGTGTGTGTGTATATGTTTGCGTGCATGCGTGCGTGCGTGTCTATGGCGTTGCTTGTGTTTATCGGCTACGGTAGCACGATACCATCAAATCACAGATGGAGTTATCGGTGCATCAAATGGTCCGCCAATCTGGCTACGCTTTTCATATAAAAAATGTATACATATATCTATACTATATACTATACTATATCTATCTATCTATACTCTATCTATACTATATCTATCTATACTCTATCTATACTATACTATATCTATCTATCTATACTCTATACTATTATATAAAGCTGAAGAGTTTGTTTGGTTGAACGCTTTAATCTCAGGAACGAATTGAAAAATTCTTTTTGTGTTGGATAGTCCATTTATCGAGAAAGGCTTTAGTTTAGGCTATATAACATTTAGAATTCGGACGAAGACGGGGGCACCAGCTAGTATTTTATATGTCGTGTTCGCATCGTACTCATTAAATGTTAACAAAGTCATTCATTTTTGCTTCACTGATGTTCAATTACGGCTCTCCTTTTCATCTTCTATATATTTTATTAGATAGTAACAATATTAGTTGCAATAGGCGTAGTGGAATAGGAATGCGAAAGTGGAATAGGACTTACAGAAAAGGACATTAATAAAGGGTACCTTTCATCCTTTTTTCTAAGAAAAAGAGGCGCGGTTGAATTTACTGGCAAAAGCTACTGGCAAATGAAAATTCGTGTTCCTCTCGATTTTAGTTTATAGTTTGCGAGGGAGATGTATATTATAATATATGCTTGAGCGAAAGATATGTATAATCACATGACAGCTGTTAGATTAGACCAAAATATGCAGTGTATATTTCAACATCACTCGTTTTAGTTCTGGTACAGGCATTGACACATCATCTGTCCCTGTCTGAAACTGAATATGAAACTCCAAGAATAGCTAAGCGAATTTGAACCTTCACTAGTCCAACAATTGGACATAGGCCATCCCTGTACAGATTTATTGTACCACTAGCGACTCGTTCCCGGCTTCGCCCGGGTGCAACAATTTACATAAACAAAAAGTAGCCTATGTTACTCCTGACGACCCCCTCTTCATGTCTGCAAAGTTTCATCGAAATCACTTCAGCCGTTTCTGAGATTACCCCGGACAGACAGACACACAGACAGACAGACAAAAATTCTAAAAAAAGTTATTTACGTTTTAACAGCATGCGAATGACTCTCTAAGCTTAGTTTGAGGCAGTTTTTCGCAAATCACAGACAGACACTCTGATTTTATTTATATAGATAAGTTACTTCGTAACACTGAATACTGCCATATCGAGATGGATTCTCGAGGCATAAAATGTTATAAACTCGACAAATCCTAAAATAATACTTCCAACTAAAAGTGGCACGACATTATCATAGACCCCAATTGAACGACGTTCATTTCGTTTAATAAAAAAAATTTTATATTCACATTAATTCCCAATGTATTTCAAAAACCTTTTAGTTAATTTAACTAATAACAAACGATGCCAAAATTTCTTAATCACAGCTGACAGTTTAACAGTGCCTAAACTCATGTCTGAGACCCAAACTGAACCCGATCTCGTCGACCCCATAAAACTAGTGAAGTAGTTAATCAAATACATAGTTTTGGGTCACTGTAATCGAGTCCAGAATCCTTTGTTAATAACAACAAAAACACGCCTTCGTCTACTATGTCACAGCATAACGAGGAAAGTAATCAAACTCACTCAATCATCAAATTTTTAAAATTTTTTGAAGTGAAAACTTCGTTTGTTGCGTTGGACATGGGCACTGCGTTTTTTTAAATCTTTATTTAAGGCTTTTCCCTTAGGGACATGTCGCCTGCGCACTGCGTTGCGCAGTCATTTGGCATACTTATAAAAATAAACTAATCATCTTCTTAGCATCGTATTAACTAATCACTACTTATCTTCTTAAGTAGTGTTTGACAGTTCATTAAGACATTGCTAAGCAACAAATTAAAGTTAACGTTTATAAGTAAAAAAATTTCTTAAGTGGTTTCTAAGTATTACTTAAAATTTAAGTAACGTTTATAGGTAAGGCTGATTAAATTTAACTTAACCACTAAGGGGCAGTTTTATAAACGACATACCTTTTTCCCGTTCGTTACAGTGCTGGTAACGAACGGTTAACGGTCCGTCAATAACGTTTACTGACGGTGGTTCTATAAAAGAAATTAAACATTCGGTAGCTATCCGTAAAAATACGCCGAAGTTTATGAGTATTGTCGATGGTTTCGTTCTAGTCTGTCAAGAACTGTCAAGTGTCGCGTCACAAACACATTTAGGGCCAGTTTTACAACAATCCGTTAGTTAAATTTTATATCAAATAGACGAAAAAATGATCTAATAGTATAATATAGTGTATTATAACAATATATTCGTAAGTCAACAGTATAATTTGACAGCTAGCGTTTACTGGCTCGTTACTGACTATGATAGGGTTGGTTTAGTTACGTATCGTTTATTTTGTTATATTTGTAAATAAATGTGTTTGCGACGCGAATCTATTTTTGAAACGAGAAAACCTGCCGTCAAATATATCAAAACCGAAAAAGGGTTAAATACACTAAAATATGTTCGCTGCAAGTTGAAAAAATCCTTAAAAAGTTTTTATTTCTATATAACTTATATTTTTTAATTATAATAATGTTCAAAAGCGTGGATTCATTACGTTTCATTAATAATTCTTGCCACTCCTTTCCTGGCGCTAACATCATCTTTATCTTCAGCCCATAAGCCCTGTTGGACATAGGTCTTTTAAAGTCTAAGGTCCAGCCAACAGATGGTCAGCCCAAGAATTATAAGAGTTTAAGTATTTGTTATACCATGTGTATCACCATACTTTGTACTAATTGATTTAAGCGTGGTATAACATTGAACATAAGGCTGAATGCTGAAGTCACTTTGACATACTAAGACTGAAGTCACTTTGAAATTTCACTCAAAAAGATTTATTATTGCTGGAGTGAATCATGACTAAATATAATCGCGGTTTATGACTAGTTCATAGATATTTCAGTTGATCAGAGTGAGCTAGCTTATGCGGTTCTGATCTCATGATCATCAATACTAATAATAAATCTGTAAGTGTAGGTATTGTATGTATGTATGTATGTATGTATGTATGTATGTATGTATGTATGTATGTATGTATGTATGTATGTATGTATGTTCCTCCATAACTCTTAAACGAATTAACTGATTTTCATTAAACTTGCTAGATAAACATTTGGACGTACGGGACACAGGATAGGCTACTTATTATTTTTCAACGTTGACGAAGTCGCGGGCACCAGCTAGTTATTAATATTTCCATTTTTGTAAGGCATAATGCGCTTCTCAGTCAAAAATTGTGCATTGTCTTTTGGTGAGTGAATAAGGAATGCCTGAATCTACTTCCCTATGCCCTTGTAGTCTCTTATACCTTACCCTACTAAGGTCGGCAGCGTTACTAACTTTCAGCATATGGCGTTGCTTGTGTTAATAGGCCACTGTCCTACCGTCAAATTAACCATAACCCTGCCTATTGAAAAAATACAAAAAAAATATTTAATAGATGTCAATAGAAACTCTCTTCAATACTAATAATAAATCTGTAAGGGTCGGTCATGGAGTAAGTTACTTTGTTTTCAGATATATCGTGTTTATAGGCTCTATACATGATACTGTAACTAAATTGACGATTTTTAGAATTTTTTCTGTATGTATGTATGTATGTTCCTCCATAACTCTGAAACGAATTAACTGATTTTCATAAAACTTGGTAGATAAACATTTGGACGTACGGGACACAGGATAGGCTACTTAATATTTTTCAACGCGGACGAAGTCGTGGGCACCAGCTAGTTATAAATAAATTAAGCCGGAAAAACGACTTAATCGTAACTGAAGTGGCATTCGTAAGTTCACAGGTAATATAAACAATGGTCCCAAATCTCTTGAAGAACCCCAAGAGACCAAATAATTGATAAGGTTCACAGAACGTGTAGCCGTAAGTTTCGAAGTTATGTGGGGGACAGACAAGCAAGAAGTGTGAACTTCCACGCGTTCCTACTGATAGGACTCCTTAACTTATGGGGCTGAAATCATGGGATGAATATCCGATCAGACTACAGTATAGTATGTGTTGTTTAATTTGGTCGTGTTTCAAAATTGTCAAAACCGTAAATGAGGTTTCATAATGCTGTTTACATAACCTTTCAAATGAATAAGCAGTTTAGAAATATTACTTAATTTACCTATTATTATGAAGTAGAAGGTGGAATTATGTACCTATCTAAGAAGGCTAAGCCCAATCTATTAGGCTTATGATTTCTTACTATGATATAAAACATATTTATTTTAATTTTCTAGTTATAATAATAAGGAAATCGTTTACTAATATTTTTTCTTCTGTATATGGATGTCATATACAGAATATTTATTTCTGTGTTTTCCTGAAATTTAAGTTATATTTAGACAAAAATTCATTAAAATCGGTTCTTTAATAGTGGATAGAATTAATCCTTTGATTGGAGCAAAAACATTTGTCTAAATAACATCGCAATTGTATCCCAAAGTTCATATAAAGAGATTGCGATGTTGCCAATTCTATTCAGCAGTATTATTAACTCAGAAACAGGTCATTAGGTAACTATATGTTAGGCAAAGAGGGTAACAACTTCAGTTTTATTGCACTTGTGACTTCCAATTGTGGATATTCGAACCAATGTGCATATTGTATATCAGTACTCTTATTTGAATAGAACAGAAGTAGCAATACGACAACCTTTTTAAAAGTATTCGAAACATTAGGAGGTAATACAAGAAAACGTGTAACATCTGTTTTAAAATATGCAAATATTTGCAGATTATAGAAAGAAAATGATATTTTTTTTAATGTTAAGGTCGATAACAGGCACACCGCTAAGAACATATAACACAAGCAACTTCACATGTAGGAAATAAGGGTAAGGTATAGGGAATTAGGATGGATAGCATAATATATAAGTAATTATAACATTTATTTTTAAAATTATTTTCGAAAAATTGTAATAATTCATTGTAGAAAAAAAAAATAAACTGACATCGTTAACTGTTATGTAAAGAAGTCTTGCTAAACTTCTTGCTGATTTATCAATTTATGTTTGTTACGCGATCACGTAAATAACGGTTGAACGATTTTGTATGAAATTTGGCACACAATTTATTACCGGGATTAACATAGGATACTTTTTTTTATCGAGGAGAAATCCTTTTATTGATCCCCTGCCGCTTGCTAGGCGACAGGGGTATGTGGAGGTCGACCAGCATACTCCGCGTGCTCACGTAGCAGGCAGAACTGGCCCCTACCGACTAAAACTCCCCGGTGTCTCCTTGCCCATGCTCGGGCGGCCTAGCCATTGCTGGCTAGGCTGACGCCAACAGGGGGATTGCCCGGAGACACCCGAGCAATCCCCAGACGGAGGGGACCCGTGCAGGCACACACAGCTAGCAACTGTGTGCGCAGGTCCCCGAGGGCATTTGAAGACGTGCTGGTGCCCGCCTTCTTCTGCCCGGCCGTCTGCAAGATGTTAATGGGGAACTCAATGGACACCGCGATGTCCATTGAAACCCCCACCTCCAATGTGGGCGGGACAAGTCCCGCCCGACCGCCAAATAGAGCAGGGGACCAGGGACAACCCTCCAGGCCTTCCTGTTCCCTTGAACAGGATACTTTTTATCCTGGAAAAATGTTAGGTTCCCGAGGGATTGTCAGAAAGCGAACTAAAGCGCGTACGAAATTGCGTTAACAGCTAGTGGGTTATAATATCTAAAAAAGTAAACCTAGAATCTAGTTACAACCGTATTAGTTCCAGGGATATACAAAAGTTTGTGTTTAGTTTACAAATACTTTCTTAAATATCCTTAAGGTTACTTTGATTATTTCGATTCACTATTTTATCCACTATAACAATAATTCTCGACGATCGGATGTCAAGACTGGCGGCCATGTGTTCCAGGCACAACATTTTTTCTCCCCGGAAACCGGAAGTAGGCTCGCCACCCGCCTAATGGATTGAGAGGGACGATAAATATCAGGGAGATATTGAAAGTTTCTTATTATGAGCCTCTTGTTATATTTATGATATGGCGTTATTTCTTAAGGGTCAATGCTCTTTCTAGTAAATCATTTCATGGAGAATTCCATTCAGAAAATTGAAATGACTTCATACATAATGCATAGTAGATAGTGCATTTGTAAAAACGTAAGAAAAATGTAGTGGCTAAAAATATGAGAGTGGCCTGGGATAGCTAACGCAGTTGAGCTGTTCCTATACTTCCTATACTTAAAATAACAACAAGGAAATATCACAGTTAATTTAATATTTAAACACTGCATAATTCAAAAGCATTCAATCGAATTTGAAATGAATGAATTAAATTTGAATTGTCGAAATTTTAAGTTGCTTAATTTTTGCAATTTTTTTTTAACTTTATATTAAGTAGTGGCTGTTCGCACCATATATTTAATTAATTAGTTATTAAACTGGAACTATTATTCAAAATTATGAACCAAACTCATTCAATTGTATACACTCGATGGTGTAACAAACATTTTTCATGTGTGCTTAATTATATTTTGTGTAACAACATAATTATTAGTAGTGTGTTATTGGCTTCTGTAGCCAATAAACACAGGAAACACTAAAAACTCCAGGTATACAAGCGTGCTGTATAACAATGTATAATAAAGTGTAAGATTAAGTGAGGTTGGGGTTTATGGCTCAGTTATTCCTCATACACACACTTTGATAGAGGGGTATGCCAAAAGTTTATAGAAACTCTTTACTTTATTATTTTATACTGTCAAATTCTACACCAGCGTAAACACTGACTATTTAATGATAAATTAAAAATAGGAAAATATTTGTATTCAATTAAATTTTTCTTTAAAATGCATATTTTTGTAAGATAAGAATCTGGAGGGAATTTTCTTGCAACAATGGAACTTAGTCGACGTGAATTTCGCGCTATGATTTATTATGATTCCAAAAAGGTCTAAAACACTATCATACTTCATAGATTATTTGGTGTGACTAGTATCAAATTAATTTAATTAATGGTATTATTAAATGTAAATATTATTAAAATATGTTGTTATAAATGTAACACCTAGTGCACTATTTAAAATTACTGTCATAATCAGATCAGTATATATATATATATATATATACTGATCTGATTATTGTCTCATTTTGTTTATTATTTTGTTTATTTTTTTTTAATTATATAATATTATTAACATAGCGTCATCTGTTGATACTTATTCAATACAGAAATTATTTATCTGCGAGTTCCATAAGGTTCTCACAGATGGCGGTTTAAAGTAATTTATCGGCTGGATTGCAAAAAAGCACCCCGGGTGAAGCCGGGAGCGGGCCACCAGTGTATTTATAAAAATCACTGGTCATGATATCTGATGTAATTCTTAAAGTAAGATTACGATGTGTGATGTGTGGCTTAGAACTAATTTCCGTAAAAGGGGCACAAAATTCATTTATATCCAACAAACGTGTACACAAAGACGAGTGATGACGGTCTTGGAATTCTTGTGTGTCCACATTAGGGGCTTAGACTAAGTTTACCCCTACTAATATGTTGTTAACCTGTCCTAATTAAACCTTATTATATTATGTCGGACTAAATAACGACATAGATTCCACAACACAAAACATGAGGTCTCAAAATGTCAATGTCTCAAAATGCGTAGGAGGCTTCAGAGTAAGGATATAACAGGTTTGGATTCTCAATAAAATTTAAAATTTAAAATAAAATTTAAAATTTATAAAATTTAAAGTGGAATTAAATAAAAGTCGAATAAAAATAATGTCGTCTTTTGTGTTCGTTTTTAATGCATGCTGAGATATTATAAAAGATTGTTTAAATGTGAATAAGTGTATGGATTGTTGTATACGGTGTTGACTTTCTAATAAATGAAATAAAAATATAATAAAAAAAAAATTAAAAAAATCCTCATTGTCTCAAAACAAAAGTTTTCAACCAATGTGTGTTGCCAGTGACGACATAATGGCGCTGAAACGTAGTCTCTTAACTATGGGCATCGTAAGAAAACACTTAACCATTTTCCTCATTTCAATTAACTATGTGACATGTTTCTTTTTGCTTATGTGAAACTAGCGACCCGCTCCTGACTTCGCTCTGGGTCCAATTATTTATATACACAAACCTTCCTCACCCTCACACAACCTCCTTTGAGTGGTTTAAGAAGAAAGCTACTTCAAATTATACTATGTAGAGATAAATAAATTAGAATAAATGAAAGTCATCCTTATATATATAAAAATTACGTGTCACATGTTTGTCGGCGATGAACTCCCAAACTACTGAACCGATTTTGATAAAATTTCGTAACTATATGTAATTTGTCCAACTTAAAAGACAGGACAGTTTATATCTCATTTGGTTTATTATTTTTTTGCAAATTATATAATATTATTAACATAGCGCCATCTGTTGATACCTATTCAATCCAGCAATTATCTATTTGTGAGTTCCAAAAGATTCTAACAGATGGCGATGTAAGGTAATTTTATCAGATGGATTGAGTAAAAAATTACACCCGTACGAAGCCGGGAGCGGGCTACTAGTAATTATATATTTTTTTATAACGTATTATTAAAAAAAAAAAAAAAAAATTCTCAAAATATTTTTCAAAAATACAATTTCCTGAATTTGTAACGAATAGAGAAACGAAAGCAGGTATTTGTAGTAGTGGTAAAACAAATCAAAGGCCACCCACGTAGCGATGCACGATCCGCGATATTTCTCCTCTCTTCGCATAAATTTGTTAATACATTTTGCCTCACGACTTATTACGCCTTCATGTAACCTAGCATTAGCCTCTTCTGATTAATTGAAATCCATTGCGTTATTTATTGTTAACTTAACCATAAATAACCAGGTTTAACAATAATTAATATGTCCACTCTCTTACGCAGCTACTCGCGGAGTCGTAAATTTTATATGTCATAATGTCTGTATGACATTTATTGTAGTTTAAATAATTTCATGTAAATTGATTTTTATTTTATGCAAAATATATATAACTGTTTTTTTTTGTGGTGGAATTTGAATTATCAAGTCTTTAGTAATATCGCTCCCGGCTTCGCCCGGGGTGCATTTTTTTACGTAAAAACCTTCCCTGATTATCCCTCTATCCATGAGTGAAGACAGAATTAAAATCGGCCCAGCCGTTCTCGTATAGATAAAGCTATAAAGAGCCCTGAACTTTGAATGCTCGAAGCTCTTAAAATAGGTAAATAGCCATTTGCTTGCGGATTCTCAAATAATTAAAACGAGAAATAAAAAAAATGTTTTGTTACGTTTTGTATTTTTACTGAATTTGGATATCCTCTTGGAATCTGGCATCTTAAGTGTGAACTTAATTTTTTTTTAAATTATACCTTCGGTAGCTGCCTCACTTATGTTTGTGGGACAACATAATAATGTATCATTATCACTTAAAAAAAATCTAATAATTATTAAACTGCTTATAGATCTTAAATAAATAAGTAAAATCGAAATAAAATGTATTATGGCAACTTAAAAAATAAGACATTTCTAAGGTTGGACGGTTTTTAAAGGGGGCAGTAACACTTCTTTAATCTTTGCCCTCTCAAGTTATCACTTATCCTACTAAGTTAGGAAGCATATATTTAAGTACCGTCAAACACTGGATGTCTGAATTTCAATGCTCATCGAGAATTACTGAACTGTCGTTAAGCTATCACTCTTATCCACAGATGTAATCTGGTTAGAAAACAACATTAAAACTACTCTGTCTATCGAATTATGAAATTTCATCGAAATCGGTTCAATATTATTGTTATGTTAAGGCGTAAATATATTAAA
The DNA here is from genome assembly GCA_936446665.2 of Synanthedon andrenaeformis. NCBI lineage: Eukaryota > Metazoa > Arthropoda > Insecta > Lepidoptera > Sesiidae > Synanthedon > Synanthedon andrenaeformis. Next base: position 585,653 of record OW387793.2, read on the forward strand.
CAACTTCTTAAACACATGTATCGAACAAAAAGTTAGTAACTGCCTCAGCATCCATTGTTAGATAATAACTCTTTTTAATATTTCGAAATGAAACGTTCCATACGTGTTACAAATTGACTTTTTCCATTTATGTGTCTAATTAAAAACGGTTTAATTATTTTCGAATTTCCTTTAAATCCAGCAGTTAATTCTCCATCGGTCCCTCGAAACGTACAAACGATACCCCGACTTTAGCCAAATTACCGAAACATAATTCGAAAAGAACGAGTTCCATATTAATCTGTGCTTTGTGTGACGAGAGACAGCGATTATTGACTTAATATTATAATTATTGATTTTGTTACACTTTTCACTAACACTTCACTACACTGACAAAGATAAATGCGTTTTTGCTAGCCCATAGTACAGCAACTGGTAATTCTTTAAGAATACTCTAAGTACCTCTTAGCCGTGAGTATCATGAAATATATAGTTTAAAAATAAAAGTATATTTTCTATATCTCTATATCACTGGGTAAGCCCTTTAAATAATCACTCTGTATTGTGAACTTTAGTCGAACGAAGTCGCGAAGCATTATCAGTAATACCACAAAACAGTTGTATAAGTCAGCATTAAATTCTCTTTTGACTTTACTAAGAGCGTGCCCTTAGGGTCGACCTTTGTCGGATACTAAAATAATATCATTAGCTCGGATGATTATCCCTTCACAGCAATGTGCGGTTACCAATTAGTGAATTAAAATTATTATAAAATAGCGTTTTAATGTGTGTCTCATCGAATTTCGGGCATCTGGCGCGACTACATTCTCTGATTAACTTTGTAACATTTACATGAGACGATTCGGTTCGTATCGTAACGTAGTCGTCTCTGTTCTTGACGTATTAACAGGATTTTTTTCAATTTGAAATCAATATATAATTAGCATTTTTATTTGAAAAACTATTTTTTTTGCACATTATTAAGTACATATATTATATTAATCTGTGACCATAAATTAATTTCATGTCTTTAAAGAAAGTCGAAAATGTAGTTGGTATTTTGTTTGAAATTTATAGGGCTAAGACTGATGTTAATTTTGGATATTTTTAATGGAGCGCCTGCGTATTCGCATTCATTCACTGCCAACCACATTTAAGTGGCGTTTTGATCTTGGTCTCCATTCCAATATGTAATTTTGACTATGTCGACCACTTTGCCCATTCCATAACTTAGTTATTTGCAATTTGTGAATGAGACATTTCGTCAGTGCGCAGTTACTAATATATGGTTCGTAATATCACTCACTGTATTTCGTTCGTATTCCTGACATTGGCAGGTTCAGAACTAGCGATGTGAAATTAACACCGAAGCTCAACTTTCATCCCACGGGAACTGGGTTATATTTTGGCTACGAAGCCGGATAAAAAGTTTCCTTTGTGTTAATAGAGGATATAATGTACCAAGTTACTCAACACATAAGAATTAACAATATCAATCATTTCGACTTTTTTTTCACGGTGACTACAGCTGCATCAGCCTCCACTGCTGAATGTAGGCCTCCCCCAAGGTTTGCCACCACGCACGATCTTCTTGTACTTCCTACCTATCCTATCGCTTTCCGCGATGTTTTTCAGGTCGTCTGACCACCTAGCCGCAGGGCGTCCCATGCTACGTCTTCCAATTCGTATTCGTGATCCCCATTCGAGAACTCGTCTACTCGATCGATTATCCGCTCTGCGACAGATGTGACCTGCCTATTGCCACTTCAGCTTGCTGATTATTTTGGTTATGTTGACAGCTTTGGTTCTTCAGCGAATTTCAGATTTTCTGATCCTATTCACCAAAGAAACTCCGAGCATGTACCGCTCCACAGCTAGTTGAGCTGGTTCAGTCCTGTCGTGAGAGGCGACCTTTCGGCTGCATATCCGATGTTATTAAGTTGTTATAAATAGAATTATTAATTAAAGGAAATAATGATTAATATTATTTTTAGGGTAAACGTTTTCCGTCGTATCGGATACGTAAGGGACGCTAAGGATAATTAGGAGGGAAGCTCGAAATTTATTGAGGTCCCGAGCAATGTTGGAAAATTATAGATTCCAAACGACTTTATTCATGATCTTTTTGTGATAATTTATTTTTTATTGAAGTCAATTAATCATGGAATTTGTTCTCCAAAATATTAACTTAAAACTGCTAACGCCAATAGGTCGTAGTATTTAAGAATTTTTACTAATAAAGAGAATTTCTAATAAGAGAATTTGTAACTTACACCTCATATACCATATACATAGAACATACCATATATATGATCCAATATATTTACTGTAACGGCGCCAGAAGCAGTCCATTTAGGATTGGGAGGTGACTTAGAGAACACCACCATGAAATAACAGCGGGTGTGTTTCGGTGAGTTAGTAGCCCAATTCTCTAATCCCTTATCTTTTACCTTGATAAGGTAGACCGCGCATTTGTAGCACCCTGAGCCTTTTTTTTGAGGAGGGGAGTCGGCGAAGATGCCCTCCCCTAATGCCCGAAACAACCAGACGACGCCGCCTGAGCCAGACACGCGTCTTCCGCCTGGCGGTTCAACCGTTACCGTCGCCCAAAGAACCCAGACAGGGCCGGCCCTACCGGCCTGAACAGGATGCCGGGGGTTCTCGTCTCAGGACCTTCCCAGCCCCCCTGAACTCAGTACTTACGACCTCGACGACAGCTGACAGGGACAAGCCGAGTCGGAGGGACCAGCCATGCCCCAGACCGTCGTGGTCGCCCTGTCTCGGAGAGCGCTCCTCGGAGCACTCATCCTCCTATAGTGTGCTCCGCTGCGAGCTCCGCTGAACGGTGCCCGCTCGGAGCACACGGGTGTGGGTCTTCTTGGTCCCCAACAAACCAATCTGATTGGACGACCAAAGGCCGGTGTGAGGACGTTACCACCGACACCTGCGACCCCTCGGATTGTCGAGGGTAAGCCCCCCACTACGACAAGGTCATGGCCCACCTAGTTGTGCTAATTGTGCTAATACCTAGTTAATAGTCATAAATATATTTTTTTAATTATGAATCTGTACCACGGTTTATAAATACGTTTCTAAAAACAGCCTGGCTCTTGAAAATAATCCCCTGTGCATTTTCAGTGAGATCAAATACGCGGTGATTTACTAAATTACTTAAACAAGGCCGAAAGCAAAGTAGAGTACAAAGAAAATGCCCCATAAATTACAGAAAGAAAAAGCGATACAAGGAAAGACAAAAATCCTCGTCGATAATCGGAAAGAGAGCCGGTCCCCAGGTGATCGTTGAACGAATGAGTAGCGAATGAATGGGCGGAGCGGCTAATGGGCCACGTCAAGACAGCTTTGTACGATAAAACAAAATGGCCGACATTATGGTCGGAGTACATATTATTAATCATGGACCCTTTCTTGGCCAAACAGTTGCTTTTATTCCGAAACTAAGACAATTCGAACATAAATAGATTTTTTGTTGGTATTTGCTTTTTATAATATGATATAGGAAGAAATACACACCGACATCCGCTAAGACACGTGTCTAAGGCAAGTGGGATTGCAAATGCGGCTCCTACCCTGACTTTTTTTAAGTTAAGGTAATCAGACCGGCTGATGGTCCATTTGATGGTAAGTACCGTCATCTACAACACAAGCAACGCCAAGGTGCTACAAATGCACTGCCAACCACAGTAGGGTTAAGGACAAAAGATTAGGAAGGAATAGAAAAATGGTCTTTGGCATCCCCTATTCAAACCGAAACACAATAGCACACATGGTGTTATTTCAAAGTGGTCTTCTGTAAGGCGGTGGTTACTGCCGCCAGATGGGCTGCCCAGATCTTAGATATTCCCTCTATTATCAAGTGCATTAGGAACTATGACAATATCCATGTGAAGGAAAACTATACCTGGTATAGCAATGGTTTCCTCACATTAAGGACATTCATTTATATTACAGAAGGAGATCAAACAATTCCAGTTGGATTCAATCTTCGCAGCCTAGACGGTACAATTTCTGTACAATTTCTGTTTTGTAGGGGCAAATGTTCTCCCACTGGTCTAAATTATAAAAAAAGCCCACTGTTTCTAATTTTTTAACTTAAAACACAAAAGCTTCTTAACAGCTTTAAGCTTTTAATCTAAAAATAATGTTTTAAAGAATTAAACCTATTGCTTGGTAACTAGAAAATGATGCTACTATTCTTTTTCTCTATTTTCTTGCTATTTGTCATATAACGTACGAACTTATTCTTTTTGTAAACAATACGATTTCCAATATGTCAATAGCAGCTCGGGGAGGTATTCAGTTGCAAAATGGAATTTTAGACGTAACAATAACGCGTTTCTATGATAAATGATGATAGATCTAATCAATTCCTGGACACCAATACTTCTTTCTGAACTAATTTGACATTTCAGTGACAATGACGAATTGAGTGGGGATTTTTTTGCCCTTCTCTCGGATCCGCGGATTTCCACGTTACATTCTTAAGTCAATAAACTTTTGTATTGAAATCTTTACTATTATTTAATACTAGCAATCCGCTCCCGGTTGATAATTTTGTTAGGCATTTTTTTCAACTTTCTCTCCATAAAAAACTTCCTCGGAATACGAATAAAAAACAATTTGCCGAATCGGTCCAGCCGTTCTCTAGTTTACATATTTAGTGATTCATTTTTTATTATTTTTTAAATTGTTCTCAGATTATGAGACAAAAACTATGTCGAAAAGGCTGTTTTCGTGTAATGATTCAGCCAAAAATCATCTTTGTGATTATTTGAGTGACGAATCTGCGTAATTTTAACGCTTACTTTATGGTAAATGGACACAATTGCCTATTGAAACGAGAAACGCTATATTGCTACAAGTTGCTTTGACAAACTTAGTAGGATAAGGAATAAGAAATGGGTTCTGTATCACGGAAATAAAACAACATATGTTGTTATTTCACGGTAGTTTTCTTTAAGGACATGTGAAAGAGACGGCATCTGAAAAGCAATATTTTTTCAGTGTTTTTAACCGATTTTAAAACATAACTACTGACATGGTAGACGTAGGATCAAATCCCGGTCGGATTTTTAATCTTGATTAGACATAACAGAGCAGAAACAAGTATTTTTTTGTAAATATCCCAGTCCTGCCTGTCCGCAATCAGCTAACCAGTGGATATTCTCACACAATGGAGAGGTCAGCGTATGATAAAGTATATGTATTAAGTATATGTACACTCGAGAGCAATGAATCCGGGTCACTTAAAAAAACCTATAAATCTTGGAAACTAAGAATGCTAGCTTAATAAAATAAACGGTGTTTAATAGACAATATAATACCCCTTAAATGAAAGTAATAAAATTTATGAGTCACTACATTTTATTTATTAAAAATTACACAAAGAAAAAAAACTGCTGATCTCGCCTTAAAACAAAAATAGGAAATATGACATTTTTTTGTAAAACAATATGATTTTCTTGAATTTTAATACTTTGTATTGCCTCCTCGTGCTTCCATTACTGCGTTTACGCGGTTTGGCATGCTGTACACCAAGTTTCTTATACGATTTTGGCAAATATTCTCCCATTCCTCTGTGAGAGCAATTTTGAGCCCACGAAGCGTGATTGGGGGAGAGTTTCGTTGTTTTACGCATCTCCCTAGCTCGTACCATGCATGCTCGATCGGGTTGATATCCGGGCTGCGTGCTGGCCACTCCATACGAGTAATGTTCATCTCTTGTAGGTAGTCATTCACAATGAAACCTGTATGAGGTCGGGCATTGTCATGCATAAAAATAGCATCCTCACCCAAATTGACCATAAATGGCCCAACGTGTTCATTTAGGATTTCTTCCACATACCTTACGCTAGTTAAATAGCCGTTTTCTATGAACACCAGTTCTGTGCGACTCTCAGATGAAATTCCGGCCCACACAAGTACAGACTCACCACCGTAGGCTACTTTTTCTTCTATGCATGCTTGCTTGAATCTTTCCCCTGGTCTTCTATACACTCTGTGTCTTCCATCGTGCTTGTAGAGCATAAATTTTGATTCGTCGGAGAACATAACTTTCGACCAATCTTCAATAGTCCAATTTAAATGGTTCTGGGCATATCTTAGTCTTGAAATACGATCACCACGCTTCAGTTTAGGACCATTTGCAGGTCTAAGTGGTTTCAAGTTAGCTTCAGCAAGTCGTCGTCTTATTGTCCATGCGCTTGGGTTACTTCTTCCGAGGCGTCGAAACTGATTTGTAAGTTCAGTTCCTGTGAGAAAGCGATTACGAAGCATGGTGTTCACCAAGTATCGATCTTCTCGTGCTGTGGTACACCTAGTTTTGCCTGTTCCTGGTCTACGTAGGTTAGAGCCAGTTTCCTCGTAACGTCGGAGAACTCTTTGTACTGTTGACAGCGACACACCGACAGTCCTGGCTGTATCGCGCTGACTCCGGCCGGTTTCCAGCATTGTGAGGATTCTGGTGCATTCTTCAGTTGTAAGCGACATGATTACAGGTTGTAAAATAAATATTGAACACTATCAATATGGTTTATATACCCACTTAAATGACAGATTGGAAACAAAAGCAAAATCAAATGCAGTAATTTCGTAGTTCCATCTTCGAAAGTCTCCCTTTTTCAAATTTGATTTTTTTTATGACATAACCTTGCAGTAACTAAGAAGTTTTAATACCTTAATTTAAGGAGTATTTAATTGTCTACTAAACACAATTTTTTCATTAAGCTAGCGTTCTTAGTTTCCGAGATTTATAGGTTTTTTTAAGTGACCCGGATTCATTGCTCTCGAGTGTATTATGTATATGTTTACTGTTTAAATGTAATATTTATGGTGCTTGCGGCTTAACCAACGACCATTGACGATTAACTGTTATGCGTTGTTTTGTTTGCTTTTAAATGTTTTCTATATTATTTAATATTTATTGCATACTAATAAAACTAATACATTGTGAATAATATTTTTTGTTACAGGTGAAAACTTCATTCAAGATGGTTGACTTTGTTCCAGATGTTCTTGAACACCAACCACTAAACGAGAGGGATGAATGTATTCAGAAGAACATTTTCCTCAAAACTTTACTCATTGTAAAGTTTATTGCATATAGGAGTGCAAAGAGTGGCATCATGTTTTGGTACAAAGGTTTTCTAACTGGCCTAATTTCAGTATTGGGAGTCTGTATGCTATCCAGGAGGCTAATAATCGAAACTTTGTTTGAAAACAGAATATCTAATGTTTTTTAAACTTCAGCATGGCCAGATACATATGCCACTGATAACTTCTGAATAGCGTAGACATCAAACTACTTTTAAATGGGTTAACAACGTTTGTTTTTACGGCGTTATAAAAAAGACGATTGATAACATACACATCTAATTCGATATTGAATCGTTAATACTTGCCTTTTACACTTTTTAAGTACAGCCTAAAAACGACTTTGACCCTAACATCAGGCAAAAAATCGAAGGCTTTACCGCAGCGGCAAGGACAGTTACGTCACCGGAAGTGCGCGCCCCTCCCACCCGGACTAACATCCGGTGCGAGCATCGCCGGAAACCGGATGTAGTCTCCATTCGGAAAAACTACAAAAGGGGACAACATTTTTTAACTGCTTTACTTTGTATGATGGTTAAAGTGGCTCTTTGATTTTGTAACGAATTTATGACGGTGTGCAAATACATTATTTTATTAATGAAATTACTTCTAATTATAAAGCACAGCATGAGATGCGGGTCGACAATGTATCCATACTACTTCTGACCTGTCTTACTGGAAAATTATGAGCGAGGCCTGTGTAAAGTAGTGTAAATCCTTATTTTAACGTTGGGAAGTCCTCGTAGATACCCGACAGCGTAGGGGACGCTACGGGATTATGCTGGACTCGTACGGGCTAAAACCTAATGACTTTCTAGCGTGGTCACAGACAGGCGGCTGTCCAGCGCGAGAAAGATTGCGCTCGCTGTAAAAAAATCGACGTACCCGAAAGTGAAGGTACGCCGGCCATCTCGGGGGACCTCACGACGGGTACTCTGACCCTAAGACTACTAGGACTATGTCCCATTGAAGGTGACGGTCATAGACCAGCCAACTGCCATTGATGGATCGGGTAGGAGAGAGGAATCTCTTCGCGAAGCAATGTAAATCGTATTGATGATACATAATATTAAGTACTGAAGATAACGCGTGTTCAGTAATACTCTCTGAAGTGTTATTATCTAGTGTTAATTAAAAACAAGTTTGTAATCCATGAACGCTCCACACACTGGTTCATATTAGCTGACTTAATCGTCTGTAGGGAGACTTCGCACCGAATTCCCCTAGTTACGCGAAACTTGGTCGTTGTAATTGGAAACTTATTGGGTTTGTTTCGAACAAGCCCCGCTCGTGTATCGCAGTTTATTTCCTATCGAGAACTTTCTATCGATATGTCGATGTAAGTCACAACACATTTACACAATGACAAATTTAAACGGGACAACCTGAAAAAGAAAGTGTTTTATGTTTACTTACGATGGGCGAATAGAGGTTCAGGTGTGGGAAAATAGAGGTACTATTTTCTCACACCAGGTGTTTAAATAATGCACTTTGTTTATAGCTATTACTTGGTTATTTCTTGGTAAAAATTTTAATAAACTATCAAACCTCTCCCGGCTTCGCACGGAAGTCCAATTGGGACTTCCGTGCCGGAAACCTTAGTTATTGAAACCTTTTTGTGTAAAACTAGTCCATCGTTCTGCAGTATTACTGACGCTGCAGAAATTCTGGCGCGTGATGAGGGCCAACTGATACCGTATACAAGGAAAGCGTAACAGAGGCAGGAGCAGGACATCCTGGTTGAAGAATTCAAGAGACTGGTTTGGTTTAAGTACTAGTCCCCCTTTTCACACAGCAACTTCCAAGGTCAAGATATCCATAAAAATCGCCAACCTCCGCAGAGAAGTGGCACATTAAGAAGAAGAAAAAGTCCATACTGTGTGGAAAATATGAAAATATTGTGTGGAAATATATCAACGGCTGTTAGAAATCTTCGAAGAGAATGAAGTAAGTGACATCGTATTATTCTACTGACCAAGCGAAATACAAGCACAAAAGTCGCAAATACTTATATTGTGGAAAATGTCCCCAGGAAAAATAAAGCCTTCAACAATTGCTATAAAAACATAATACTTAAGTAAGTAATAAATAAACTTAACACAGTTTTTTTAACGAATTATTTTCATTTTTTTACACATTCAAAACCTAATAAAATCAGACGCTTCTTACGCCAGATTTTCTCTTTATATTCTCCGTGAAATAATAACATTACTGCATGGTATAGAAAGACTGGCGCGTTAACACAACACCTTCAATTTTTTTTTCTTTTCAGAAATAATAATCGTACTGATATGGTAATGTTGGCGTTGGATATTAGCTTACAGGCGCAATTACCACGATCGCATCCTTTGCCCTATCGCGGATCTGTGAGCTATTAAACTGGCAATTTTGCGTGTTTACGGTATTATATAAAGTCTTTTATAAGCCAGGAGTCAAAATCATATTTTTTGTTTTGCTATTTGTGGCATTAAGTTTTCAGTATGATATCAATTTTCATCTCACATCGAAAAACATAAGTACCGTCATTCCATTGGTTGATTAGTTTCTCAAAGAAGTACTTAGTTTAGTCACATAGATAAAACAGTTACACAACACGTATGGTACCTACCAATATCTAGATTATCCTAGTGACCAATGTAATAGTAGTTTAAAGCTTGAATTAATTCATTTTTAATATTAGTAACACTAATGTTAAAAATTAATTAACGATGTTAATGATAGCATCCGCACTATACATAAAAGTGCAGATGATGATATCATCATACCTGAAATTGACAATCAGATTTGAAAACTTCTTTTGTATTTAATAGCAAAATTTTTAAGTTAGGGTAACACCACACTATATCTTCTTAGAACCATCAAAATGAAAAGGACAAAACGACAGAACTTTTATAAGTATGTAAATATCGTAAAAATTTGGAACTCTATTTCTACGGGGAAGAAATCCATTAGAAACTACCGTAGGTATTCTTGTTCAAATAAGTCATATTAAAACAAGTATCAAATAATAGCGGTTTTAACTAATTGTGCTCTTAATTTCGAGTTGAGATGTTACTATAAGTTTTAAAACTTAATAGAATATTTCAACTTGGTAACTTGTCTTTATAAGTTTTTCTTAAATACATTTTTTTATTATTATCAATACTAATAATAAATCTGTAAGAATCGGTCATGGAGTAAGTTACTTTGTTTTCAGAGATATCGTGTTTATAGGCTCTATACATGATACTGAAACTAAATTGACGATTTTTAGAATTTTTTTCTGTATGTTCCTCCATAACTCTGAAACGAATTTTCATGAAACTTGGTAGATAAACATTTGGACGTACGGGACACAGGATAGGCTACTTAATATTTTTCAACGGGGACGAAGTCTGGGCACCAGCTAGTATTAAATAAAAACTGTCGACTCCTTCACTATATAAAGTGTTTACACGTGGTTTATCGCTCAAGGAATATTTATGACGTGTAATCCGACGAGGATTTCGATCGGCCAAATTACTCGGAATTATATGCCTTATTATAATAATGTTATGGCCCACCGAGTGCGTGGCTGTCAAAGTGTTGGCAATTTATCCATAAAGTATGGCGAACAGCTTTCACTTTCCATTTAACACTGTGAACAATAGTTTTAGCAGTCCACATACAACTTAGTGTAACAAACTAGTATATGAAGAAGCGCGGAGCTTACCCTATGCTGGGGTAATTTTCCACTATACCGATTATGGGAGTCGGCTCTTAATTAAACCGAGTGTGTCCCCGGCGACCGGCAAATTGGTTCCGGCGTCTCAAAGTTTTTCCATTTGAAATTGTAAGAAGATGCTTCACGCTAATTTTCTTTTGATTGTGGCCGTCCTTTGAGTTGAAAACTTCCTTGATTGGTCGACCGTTCTCCAGATAAGTAGATGCGTTTGTTTGTCCAACGGATTTTATAGCCTCTTTATAAAGTTTTTGCTTAACTTCCGATAATTTTTAATTGCACATCAAGTCACTGTTTTCAAGGAGATATTCTTCCTGATAGAAATAAGTCGTGTTTATTTTAATAAAAAATAATAAATAACATATTAACAAACATACAATGCAGACATAAATGAAGCAGAAGCAAGTGAGGATATAGTGAGAAGTTAAATAATTTTAGAATTCAGATAGTTATGATGGTAGCATGAAATGAAGACAGCAGGAAATCCGGGAATTGTTACTTGAACGGCGCTACTTTTTGTTTTATTTATATCAAACCTAAAGTTTTGATTAAAGATCTTAATGCATGCATTTCAACTGAACTTAATCCAAGTGACTCTCACTAGAGACCGTTCATATCGTCTTTGTAACGGACCTTTGGGGGAAAAAATATGTGGGACTGAATATATAAATACATAAATAAATAAGTAATAAAAAAACTAGGTTAGCTCGAGTGTAGCCACCCCTTTATAGTAGACTATTGTAAAATTAAAACCTAAATTAAAAATTAATAGCTATGCTGAATGGGCAAAGAACGCCAAATCATATTCAAATATAGTCACTATCTTTATCTATCTTTTATGCTTAAAAGTTATGTTATGCATAAAACCTGGCATTGCTTGTATTATTAAGTGACGGTACTCATCTACCATCTACTGGTATCTTAGTATTTTTAGTCAAAATATTAACCTAGGTAATATACGCAAAATATAACAAAAAAAATAAATAAAAGTAGGTAAGTATAATACTCGTATTATATTCATTGTGAATTTCAATGGCTATTTGCGGGATTCCTGTATTGCACTCGCCTAAAATAAATATATTAAATCAAGTATTCATTTGAACACTGCGAACAATAACTGAGTCCAATATCGAAATCAATTGGCAGTAACTCAATTTCAATAGTTAATGAAAGTGGGGGGTGCATAAAATAATACTTCGAGATGAAAGAAAAACTCTACAAAGAAAAATATCTTAATATTTTATAGGAAAACTAGTGGCCCGCTCCCGGCTTCGCCCGGGGTGCTTTTTTGCAATCCAGCCAATAAATTACTTTAAACCGCCATCTGTGAGAACATTGCTGTATTGAATAAGTATCAACAGATGGCGCTATGTTAATAATATTATATAATTAATAAAATAATAAACAAAATGAGATATAAACTATCCTATCTTTTAAGTTGGACCAAATAACAGATACTTATGAAGTTTGATCAAAGTCGGTTCAGTAGTTTCAGAGTTTATCGCGAACATACATCGTGACACGAGATTTTTATATATATAGATAGATAGATGGAACATGTAAGTTATTTTCCGAAACTTCTCTTACTACCAAAATAACTTATATAATTGCAAATTTTCAATGTGCAAAAGCGACAGTCGTCAACCTGTCTGCCGACCTTCGAACACAAGAAACGCCATTGGAGCTGCAAGTATATGCTGCCGCCCTTAGTATGGTGAAGGATAATAGATATAGAGAGAACTCTGGCATCTCTTACTCCTTCACCGAAACACAACTGCAAAACAGAAAGTTTAAAAAACGAGTCATTTTCCATTTTTAAAATCGCAATTTTTATTGGTATCCGAATTGACATAACTTAAAGAAAAGCGAAAGATATATCATGATATATCTAATGTGCAGCAGATTTGCGTAAAGCCTTGTCACGCCGTGACATAGACATGTTGTTAAAGTTGTCTATGCACAGGTAGCTAGTATGAGTTTATTGCATAGACCACATTGAGTTGCAAATTTTACATGTTACAAGAGGACCGAGTGTCGTGACTCAATTAAAAAAGACCTATGTCTAACATCGTGGATGATCAACTTATAACTGCGGAAGGCAGTACAATTGTTTTACTTACATAGAATCAATAAACTTTTGAATAATTAAATAGGTAGCTTTAATTCCTTGATATTCATGTACAATTACTGGTAAAGTGAAATTCCCCTTTTTCAGTAATTGTGGTCTATGTGTGGTAATTTCACATCGTCTATTTTCCGTTGAACTAAATAAATGTTAAAATTGCTCCAATTTATTCAACCTTCCATTTATGCTAAACGAAGTCCAACTATCGAACACAAAGAAAAACAAAACTGGAACTCCTTTGAACTCAGTGCCGTAATTTGAAGCGAACTAAATGGGAACCGCAAGGAATAACGAAACAACAAAGAATGCCTCCAAAATTAAAGAACTTCGAACATCTGTCTGTCCGTTTCACTTTAACCCGGGAACCTCATTCGTTTAACGCTCACCTGGGGATCTGACGAAACGAACATACGGATGGATATTCCTTTGGGTGACGCCTTATTTGATCACTTATGAAACTATGTTTAAGTTTAGACCCATGAATTTATGAATTAGATATTTTGGGTCTAAACTTAAACATAGTTTCATAAGTAATCAAATGAGTCGTCAACTAAAAATATATTGCATAATATGTTATGCATTATATTTTTACAGCTTTTGCCTATTCAGGCAAAAATACAATTGTTCAGGAGGTGAGAGAAGCTTTGTGACTTTGGACACTGCTAAAGTATTCATATGGTATGTATTCATATCATATAAACTCAAAATAACTCTTTGTCTGTTACAATTTCACAACAAAATACGGACATTTTGAAAAAAAAAATGATTACAGCTTGAACCCTAAAAGAAAACATAAAAGTTAATAAAAGGTTCCAAGTAGTTGGAATATAGGGAATGAAATATTTTTTAATTATTTTCTGTAAATATCGCAATGTAAAATTTAGATTTTTCAAAATATTTTTCTACGTGCAATCGATACTCTCATAAGTACAAATCAAAAAGAATACTTGCATTCGCTATTTTATGTAGTAGGTATACTAGCCTAAGTGTCAATTAGTGCCTTTTCATTAATATTGGTACATAAAAAACAGTTAGTAATGTTTTATTTCAATATCTTATTTAACAATACAAGCCATGTACTTGTATTATTATATATTACTCTGCCGAATAATCAATTTATTATCTTCTCATCCCTCCGAGTTAACGTCCACAAAATATCTTCGTATATTTCATTCCAATAGTACGCACCCTTCTTTGGCCTTCTTACATTAAAAGAGATTAGATTAAATGCCCGATCCTTAACAATACCAAAGGGACTCCATATTTGATGGTTACCCGATCTTTAAGAAAGATTCTCAAACTTAATTTATAGAAAGCACACAAAATTAAATGGAAGTTGAAGTTTTGTCTTTAGCCATATATTTCTGAGAAATATTTCATACTACTACTAGCACACGGCTTCGACCGCGTAACTTTATATAATATAGCCTATGTTATTCTCTGATAATATAGCTTACCAACAGTGAAAGAATTTTCCAAGTCGGTCCAGTAGTTTCGGAGCCTATTCAATGCAAACAAATAATTAAATCTTATAAAATTCCAGAAAAAAAAAATGCACCCATGCGAAGCCGTGAGCGGGTCGCTAGTTGTCAATAATATAAAAACTGTTATATATGAACCTACACGGAAAGCTACTTAAAAGGCTATCGTATACCAAGGCTTAATTATACTTTAGGGAAGTGTATAGCCTGCACTCTCTAGCGACAATAAGCACAACTTACAAGGATGTCTGAAAGTGCGTGTTTAAGGGATGACAGAAAAATCCCCTAAACTCGTATTGGCCCTATTTTTATTTCCTTCCTACGCTTTCTTCACTGGGATAGCACAAGTCAATAAGGAGACATCCCAACTAAATGATATTTTGTACATCTTTTGTATTTTGCTACTGCACCCATCCCTGAGGTTGTAATTGTCTATAAAATATCCAATTAAATGGGCCGTCTGACTAAGCCTATGTAACTAATATATTAAGTGACTTCTTCTTGCGTTAACGTTTTCAAAAGCAAGCAAGTTTGTTCTTATAACACAAGCGTAGAATAATTTCTATATTTCTCTATCGCATATCCCTAATGTTAGTGCTTATCACTTCTTTTGTGTTTCACTTAACGAGAAACACGCGAGGAACCACTTCGCACGCATTTAAAGATCACAATTCATGGTGCGATTGAAACGCGACCTTTTGCGATTTTTATAAGAAAGTAGGTATTTCTTTTTAGATTTGCATCCCTAATTTGGGATATAAATTCAGTTAGGCATTTATTTATTTATTTCCTTTTTGGCGGAATCATTATTCCTATTATATTTTCACAACAATATGCATATCAAAAGAAACGTTATTGGTTTATTAATCAGAACCTGCGCCATCATAATGTTATTTTAATACATCATGTAACCTTGCAAAGCATTTTTTATTTAATATTATTAAATAGGCCCACAAATTAGTGTTAAACATTTAATAATAATTAGTTTCATTTATTTTATTTTATATAATCTCGTTACAGTCTAGTTATAGATAATTTTATTTAATTTGATGTAATTTGTTTCTGTTTTTAATAAACTTTGTTAAGTCCTGCTCTCCTCTGAAATTTCCGAACATACCTACATGTTCACAATAATTCGATCGACTGTAACAGTCTAACAGATCGTGTTGAAAGTGGGATGAATTGGCCACCAATCGCGCAGTCGTGGCGTGAATAGCGCGTCTTATCGCCGTAACAGGAAGTGACGCGGGTCGCCGTCGGTTTCGCAGCGGCTAAGTAAACTTCCGCCGGTGCCTCGTCCGGCGGATGCGAATTCTCCCATTTGCTGGTAACAGAGAGCACTTCCTCTATTATTTTGTGCATCGTTTTGTTTCGTTCGACGCTCGTACGGTATTCAGTTTAGCTCAAATTTCCAAAATTTTTAGCAAACCAGAAATCTTCATAACTGCTGTTCTATTTTCTATAGCTATACTGAAATTTTTTTTTATGAAATTGTCGTAATTTATATTATTATTCAAATAGTTCTACGTATTATATTATTATATACTCATTCACTGTCATTTTAATAGGCGATTTAGTAAATAATTATCATTTTAAGTTTTATTTTAATCATTCTTGAAACTTGAAAAGAAAATAAGTATTTTCCCTAATTATCAATACTAATAATAAATCTGTAAGTGTAGGTATTGTATGTATGTATGTTCCTCCATAACTCTGAAACGAATTAACTGATTTTCATGAAACTTGGTAGATGAACATTTGGACGTACGGGACACAGTATAGGCTACTTAATATTTTTCAACGCGTGGGCACCAGCTATATTTTTATATATTTACTCATTGACGTTGACCTTTTACCATAAAGTGGTTTGTTAGTCTGTGGTGCATGTGCCTTGTAAAGTTACCATAAAAAAACTTCTTATTTAAAATACGTATTACATATTTAATAATAATTT
The DNA here is from genome assembly GCA_936446665.2 of Synanthedon andrenaeformis. NCBI lineage: Eukaryota > Metazoa > Arthropoda > Insecta > Lepidoptera > Sesiidae > Synanthedon > Synanthedon andrenaeformis. Next base: position 602,002 of record OW387793.2, read on the forward strand.
ATATAATTATGCAAATTAAATACCAGTAATTGTATTATTCGTAAGCGAGACCTCAATAAGATATTAACAAACGAGACATTTAACAATATAATAGAAAAATTCTTCAGTGTCAAAACTCAATATTTGCGTAATAGAAGCATTTTATCAAACCGAAGAAACTACACTGAAATTGACGGCTGGCGAACGTTCTTGAAGGGGCAATCGAGCTTCATGCGACCCACGATCGACTCCAATAACTGTCGTGGGCTTTCCACATCATTCGGCTTCACAGGCCGAATAGTGTGGGATGTGGAAAAAATATTTTTTGCCGAGCCCAAATCCATGCCACCATTTCTTTATAAACTAAGTGTAACGAGTTTTTAACGCCCTACGCTTGACGCCAATGAGGAGTGTTATAATTTTGATATGTGTCTCTGTGTATCTATTTATTTGTGTATCCGTGTATCTAGTCTGTGGCATCGTAGTTTAATTCAAATAATATAAAATGGTTTTGTACTTTTCAATCGCCTAACAATATTTGTATTATTACGCTCAAAATCTTCAACATTTTGCTTATAAAAATAACGTACTCACAACTGCTAATCAACTGTCAATAAATAGACCATCAAACTGCCTGCCGAAGTTTATTATAAAAAGAAATATAATAACCATAATTAGTAGTATCAGTGCGCACTGCGTTTTGCAGTCATTTGAGCAGTCCGTCTGGCGGCAGTATCCACTCCCTTACAGAAGACCACCATGAAATAACGGAACCATGAATAACCTGCGGAGTTTCATGTGTTATAGGCGACAGTAGCCACCTCACCAAGTGGACTGTAAGTCTAACTGACGCCCTTAACATAAAAATAAAAACATTTTATTGATTTCAATGACACCAAAGCGATAAAGAACAAATGTTAGTTCTTTGCTATCAGAAATTTCAATAATACCAGAGCAATCAAAGAACAAATGAGAACAACCAAAGAACAAAACCAAAAATTTCAGAAAAACCAATCAGTTAATCGCTAATTACCACGATCAATTCGTCTATCTATGTATGTCAATCTATCTATCTATCTATCTATGTATGTATGTCAATCAATCTATCTATCTATGTATGTCTATCTATCTATCTATGTATGTCAATCTATCTATCTATGTATGTCAATCTATCTATCTATGTATGTCAATCTATCTATGTATGTCAATCTATCTATCTATGTATGTCAAGCTATCTATCTATGTATGTCAATATATCTATCTATGTATGTCAATCTATCTATGTATGTCAATCTATCTATCTATCTATCTATGTCAATCTATCTATCTATCTATGTCAATGTCTATCTATGTGTGTGTATAAAATAGCATTAGCGACCGTGTCGCGTGAGTTGTCAAACACTCAAGTAATTCTCTATACTACCCTCAATTAGTGTCGCGAACGGGTCACGTGACGTTTTTACAGCCGCCTGAGGTCACATGTTTACAGCGCTGTTTAATATGCACCAAAAAGCAAAGGATAAAATTATAAACGTTTTACAATTTTATTATATTACGTCTAGGACACGTAGGTAGATTGTATTTAATTCCTTTTATAAGATTAAATGAAGATTTTTTATTATTGTAGAGTAGGTACTTACATTGTACCAACAACCTGTACTTACCTAATTTGTAACTATAAACGGAGCTCATCTTTACAAATTAGGTACAGCTCAAAGTACTATATTACTATAGCTAATATTTTGATTTATGTTATAATTAAAATTATCTGAAAATTTATAATTTTGCATGGCTCTTACTGTCACAGAAACTTAAAAAAGGTATGATAGTTTATTTAAAAAATAATAATAAATTACCTACCAACGTAAAATTATATAAAACAAGAAATATCATATAATATATTGTCTTAATATATGCAATATGTCTTTTTTTTTATATAAAAATATACGAATTTAAAACCGTTCCCTAATTCGTGTACCATGTTGCAGTTTGACAAGGGGCAAAACGTCCAAACACGTGTCATGTAAGGTAACGTGATTAGAATCAAATTTAGAAGCCGCAAGTTAATAATCAAATTAGGCCCAAGGGAACTTAAACACATGAAAATGTATATTTAAATACAACTTGCAATGCTCATTTACAAACATCGACTAGATAAAAGCCTCCCCAAAGAGCCTTAAGTCTTCTTATTAACTTAACACTATACTTCTGTATTAAAAACAATTAAAAAAAATCTGATTAAAAACAATTTTATAACTTAGTTTTATTTTATAACTCAGATTTTTTATGCAGTACGTAAGAAAAATATCATTTACTATTTTTTCCAAATTTTTTTTAAGACAATTAACAAAGTGTATTTGAAAACACTTAAGTACAAGAAACTAGTATAACAGACGTGAAGCATAGTGTAACTTTGTATCATTAAAATTAACACAAGACTTAAGCTTAACTACTTTGCTATTAACCTGAGTCGAGACAGAACTTTTACTTCAATGTAAAAGTTTACAATTTTTACATCTAGGAGGTAATTATCTTTGTAAAGTCGAAAGACTGGAGTCGGCGGTGTATTGTCTAAATCTACTACAGAAATTTGCAATATTTTATTTTCTTTTAAATCGCTACTCAGTACAACTTAAGATCTTATAAAATTACGGTGTATACAGTTGAAATTAGCACCTTTTCTGATATTGCCTCTGCAAATTTTATTTCAATTCCTGTCATTAAGATAGCTTGTTATTAAGACAAGCTAGGAAAATACATGAAACATATAATATACATATCTCTTAGAAATCAAGACTGATTCTATGTGTTAACCACCAAAAAAGTTCTCTATTTGATTGTGAAAACTGCATCAAATTCTGTATTATTTACATTATAACTCTTTGACATGATTCCACTCACTATCCAAGACAAAGTCGCGAGCCTGCGCTATAAAAAATACAGAGAGATGGCAAAGGTTTTGAAGTTCCGCTCGTTCATCCGGAAGTTGGGTGATCATTTGACCAACTTTTTTCATTATCTCTCGCACTGGAATACTTTAGAGTAGTCCTATTTCGTTTTATTTGCGATTCCTACTTTACTTTTTACCTTGTTACGACTACTACCTCTTACTTGATAATATTTTTTCAGACGCTATTATTTTGATTTATTGCTGTCGAAACTTTTAAGAGAGCTTTTTTTATGATTCACTACTGGATATATTTCTATTTATATCCAGTTAAATATTAATTAAACCACTTATTTTCGTTCCGTTAGGTCATAAGGTGGCAGTAGCCACCCCCGTACAGAAAACGACTGTGATTTACCATGCAACGGCAGAATATATTCCTATATCTCTATTTATAAATAGAGATAGGGTAATATGTTCTGAAAAGGTCGGCAGCTAACTTACAACCCCTATGACATTGCTTGTATCCATGGGCGACAGTGTTTCCCCTTTTTAACGTTGGGAAAAGGACACCTGACAACATAGGGGACGCTGTGGGATTATGCCGGACTCGTACCGAATAAAACCCAAAAACTTTATGGGCAGGGTCACAGGTACCTTGTGACACGACATCCGTGACCTACAACAGTCCCCTACCATCGACAGTGAGCATGTCAGTTAAACAGGTCGCCAAGCGATAATAGTCAGGTAATTTGAGAAGACCACTGTCGTGTCTTTGAACTAACGTCTACGTATAGACGGTGAACCTTCCTGATAATAAGCCACACTTTCTCTGAAAAACAAACTTTTTATCTATTCATTCTATTTGAACAAAACTCTTCATTAAAATAGAAGTTTTGATTAAATGCCTGCGACATATCAATATTGAACCTCTTGTAGGGATGAGTCCGATGTAGCCACATCCGGTGAACGGAACATGTACCGGAAGTTTACTTAAGAGTGGAGTGAGGCGTACAAAATAATGCTACGAGTATGTGAGTGAACAATGAGTCACTCACGGTATTTTTTTTTTCAATCGCCCGTTACATTTATTAATGTAATTTGAAAGAAATTTCAAATAAGATATTAATTCTGATATTACAATAAAAAAGAAATTTAGTTTTTACTAACCAGTAACCAAGGTGTAGTTCAATTTTTATTATTTTTATTTTTACTTGAAGATGTAAGTACATAAATAGTTTAGTTTATTTTGTTTAATTTATGTTAATTTTTTATGTAATTTATTATACTACAAATGGACTAATATGTCTGAAATAAATAAATTATTATCTTCTTCTAATATGTATATAAAATTGTCGTGTCGCGGTGTTTGTTGCCAAACTCCTCCGAAACGGCTTGACTGATTTTGATGAAATTTTGAGTGCTTATCGGGTAGGTCTGAGAATCGGCCATCTATTTTCCATACCCCTAAATGTTAAGGGTGGTCCACCCTAATATATATATTTTTTGGCAAAACAACTTTTGCTGGGTCAGCTAGTTATTATATATAAAAAAAAAACAATTATGTCACTGGAATCACTGGAATTACAGAGAAATTAAATTACATTTTAGAAGTGGCCTCTCTTCTTCCCCTTCCCCTCCCCCTAATTGTACTCGTAGTCGAATACATTAATTTGAAGCAAGTGTGTCACGCGATACGCTTTATTTAATCATTGAAAATGTTACACGTAAACAGAACACACACGTGCTGTTCTCTGACCTCAATTCGATGGAGTTAAGGTCAAGAAAGGGTTAAGAAAATTACGACCTTCTCACTATATAACTTTAATGACCATGTGATTGGATATAGCCTGAATAATTAACAACGAAATAGAGTACCTATAGCGTTGGACTCAAACGGGGTTTCTTTGTGGTGTATTTACAAGATCTTACCTAGGAGGCATATAGAAGGCATATAGGACATAATGAGTTTCTGTATCTTTATCGGCTAAAAAAGACTTCGCAGTAGGATAGAAAACATCAAATCACGAAGAGACAGAATACGACAAAAGTGAGGGAGATGTTTATTATGAGTTATTGCAGACACTATCGGATATTATAGGTGAGCGTACATCAGAGAATAAGATATTAAATATAATATATATGTAGTAGTATAATAAATAGTAGTATAAACCTATAATAGTATAGGTGAAATGGAAATAAACCATAGGTTATCAGAGGTTGTTAAATGTAATGAGTGACAAGAGGATTAACTTAGAAAGCAACTAACCCAAATGATACTCCTATCATTTTACTCAGCTTTTAAGAGTTTTACATATAAGTATAAGGAACTTGTAATCAAAATAACTATCTATCTATAAAACGGTTAATTACCCAAAAAAAATTTTAGTAAGAGTTTACAACGTGAGAGTAAACTTCAGAGTTGTACTCCTCTAAAGACATTAGAGGTTTGTAAAACTTTTAAAGATTTGTAAAAAGGTTTGTAATACGAGAAGAAAAAGCATTTTAGGAAGCTAAGACTACTATTGAAAGAGTGTTGGAAGTATGCAACTACACATGTTGCAGAGGCCTAAATAAAATGCATTTAATCAAATTGGAAATTCAACCCATCGAAAGGTGTCAGATCTCTACAACATTGTATTATCCACATAGTCGATCTCCAGTGGACATACACGGTAGAACCTTAATAGAGTGGCGTTAGTTCAGCTGAGAGTGGAGAGAGTTCAGTCAAGTTACTGGAAACTTCTCAAACGACCGTGCTATATTAAACTTCTCGAGATGGCTGTGTATGTGGTGTATTTAAAAAAATATTATTAAGGCTAGAGGCAGGCTAACGGTAAACTCAATGGTAAGTGGCTACCGTCGCCTAAGGACATAAACAATACCAGAGGGATACAAGTGCGCTACCGACCCTGCATTTGTTTACTTGCCTCCAGAAGTTGTATACTGCACGCTTGAAGAGGCCCATATTATAGTTAGATGGAAACACCTCAGAAGGGAGATTGATCCAGAGGTTCACGCGTCCGGGGGATAAAGTTTTTTGTACCCACGACGGACTAAGAGAAAAAAAGAGATTAAAAAAATCTGCCTCTGCTTGATACAATAGTAAAACGTGGTACGACAGAGTATTTGGATTCAAACTTGTTATAAAGTAAGGTAAGTAAGTAAGCAAGGTAGTAAGACCTCCAAAAAAAATTCTTATTTCAAGCAAAATCAAAATTCGTAGATTATTGATTTTTTAATTATAAAGAATTCTCCCTAGGTACTGATCGTTTACTGAAATTTTAGAAAAAATATCTGCATAACAATATAAAATCAACAGTTCCATCAACAACATAAAAAAAAACAACTTAATTTTAACGGCGTCAGTAATCACTCTTACGTATTTCAACTTCAAACTTATACTTAAACCAAAGTAAGGATTTCAGATTCAATTTTTAGTAAGGTTAGTCGAATTTTTTAATATTACCCTTCTACTTCTTTCTTCTTCTGTTTTAATGTCTTAGCTCCATCAGATCTTCTCCGATGATCAGTCAAGTCAAGTCTATAATTTTTCTTAGTTTTCCAAAACAGGTCCGTCAAGTCCAAAGCAGTCAAGTCAAGTCCAATATTACCCTTAAGAATAGGTTTAGGTTGAAATTTACTATTGTAAAAGTGTCGGTGTAATGTGAAAGCTCGTGGTGTCGGTTTGAGGGTGGCAGGGGGCTGACTGTGCCGACCGCACATCAACGTCTTGAGTGCGTAAAAATTGGTATCGCGTGTGCAATCAACGGCAGAATTGAATTAACATCGCCAATTACTACACCGCAACGCAGGCGATTTCAGAATTAAATTTTACTTTGAATTGGATTTGAAGAGTTACAAGAATAGAAAACAGCAAAAAAAAAATACAATTTATGTAAACTGTCATTAGGTTAAATGGTATATTTTTTAAATGTTCCAAAATCGTGCTATTTTGTTCAGTTTAGCTCTCATATTTTGTTCAGTTTTAAATAAACGTCTTTAGATCTTTTTCAGTTATAAAAGGAAAATCTGAAGGTACTCACCTTCCTTAGAAAGATGGTCTTTGAAACATTCTGGATTTATTGAATCCATATAATTCGAAATAAATTTGGGGCAAGTTTGCTTCTCACGGCATTAATACTGAAATATATTATTATGCATCGCAACCTAGTGAGAAATGGCCGGTAGATAATCGCAAGTACATGGAGTGAAGCGACCTGCCACTGTTCACTATAGAAATAAATAGTAAATAACAGAAATTTATTAGCTAGATAATTCGCGAAAACTAGAAGGTAAGTATGTACTCCGCAGTCAGAGTCCAAAGCGCTCCAAAGCTAGAAGCAATTCCGGCAACCGCGATCGTTTACCGGTCGAATCCGGATTGCGTTAGTTTAATCCAGTTACTATTTGTTTCGAGTTCGTTACGTACGAATTGGGAGGGATTTTGCATTGTTTCCTTTTTGATTGACGAATTTTATTCATGTGTTGTCGCGTAGGATTCGTTTTGAACGACTATATAAAGGAAAATGGAAAAATAAATTCGACGGATAAACGAAAAACTGTTTTTTTACTGTTTAAAAAAATTTTTTTTTATTTTTTTTTTGAACCAATTCCTTTAGATGGCCTTTTGTTCTAAATTAGACCATTAAAATGTCGAAGGAAATAATATAGGTAGGTACTGAATTGTTTTCTCTTTATATGGTACATCTAATATATAAAATTCTCGTGTCACGGTGTTTGTTGCCAAACTCCTCCGAAACGGCTGGACCGATTTTGATGATATTTTGTGTGCTTATCGGGTAGGTCTGAGAATCGGCCAACGTCTATTTTCCATACCCCTAAATGTTAAGATTGGTACACCCCAAAATTTTTATTTTTATTTTTTGGCAAAACAACGTTTGCCGGGTCAACTAGTACTTATATATAAATATTATATTGACAATAAATTTTTTAGCTTCCATGTCACGTAATATGGAAATTACTTTATTATATTGACTGAAAGTTTTTATTATATAAAAATAAATATAATATACGACCTGTGTATTAAATTATTTAAACCTCTTCTGAGATAGCCCTTATAGCAATAAATTATTTACTTATTATCGTATTTGCTACTACAAGAATCTTGGTAGTAAATTCCCATTTGATAAAATATTTTTGACTTTACTTTCCGAATTAAAACCGACTAGCAAAAGCTATTAATTACGTACTTACTTATTATTTTACTTTTTGATTTGCTAAATTTGCTGCCTCGGTCTCAATAAAATTTAAGTGGAAATAAATAACAAGCTTCTCTCTCTATTTAGTGTGTGCAACTTTAGCAGAATTAGCATTTTCCCTTCTTTGTGTCTTTCGCATATTGCGTTTGACATGTAACAAATAAAAAGAAAAGTTTGAAATAAACAATACGTATATAAAACCTTACCGGTTGTCCCGACAATTTCGGAGCGGTAACAATCGTAATTTGTCCGCATCCAGTGTCTTATCCCCCGGTATTTGTTGTCCCGATAATCCTCGTGAAATTGGTTTAGGTACAACGCGCCCGCAATATTTCCCTGCGACTGGTCATAGTGCAACTCGATGTTGGTAATCAAACTCTTTCGCTCACACAACCAGGCAACTTTGGGTAGGCAGCGCACTAGCACTCCCCTTGGTGTTGCTTGTGTCCTTAGGCGACGGTAACCACCTACCATCAAGTGGGCCGCCTGCCTGTCTGCCACCTTTATATTATAAAAAAAAAAAAAAACCAAGCGTTTCTCGTCCCGTGTCCAGTGATCACATTTACTTGTCCCGGAATTCTCGAATAAAAGGTTTTTTTATACAAATTTACGATTATGACGGCCGGCCGACTATCAAGCTAGTAATACCTAATAAATTTAATACATTTTTATCGTCCATCCTCCAGTAGTTAAAGTTAGAACTTGGACCCCCTTTGTAAGCCCAGAAATGTCCCGGAAGAGATGAACCTGTATCTGGCAACCCTAGAGAGAATCGAGATAGAGGGATTTTTCTTCATTAAAAGAAATTTTTACTTATTTTTGGAAACATCGAAATTTTTCAATGTAAAGGTTGTTAGACAGGCTGACGGTTCACTTGATGGTAAATAGATACCGTAACACTATAACACAAGCAGAGCCGCGGGTTGGCGATGGATCCAGGCTGCTTCTGACATGTCTTATTGGAAAAATCATGTAAGAGGCCATTTCTGATACATGACAAAAACAAAAATGGACATGACGGTGTATGCTGGTTCCTGTATTGCCAATAGATGGCGTTGTGTGCATAATGCTTTGACAACTGATTCAGATAATCGGTTCTTTCATTGATCAAGTTGTGCGCAGCAATATATCAGTAGATTTTTTTTTTCGACTTTTTACCAGTATATTGAACTTAATTAATAAATAATACATTTAATTCATTTGACATGTTAACACAACAGTTATTATTTTTGTAGGCAGTACGAAGTTCGCCGGGTCAGCTAGTGGTAGTTTAAGTTTCATCCCATATAATAAGGATGACACTTAGAATAAGTATTTTTTGAATATTTTGTTGTAAGCTTTCGTCTTATGTATCTAGATAAACAGAGATAGATAGAGAACATATGTTTTTTCTTACAGCTTCTCCCCCAGGGCATCGTTGTAGTACTTATACAGAAAGTAAGTAATCTTGCAAGCAAGTATGAATAGATTTTATGACTTTGTTGTGAATATTAGCTCACTTACTTGTTTTTATTGCACTGTGTCGGGGAGGGTTGGGATAAATGCGCCAATAGATATGAACAACGGTTGTGATTTCCACACATCTGTTTTTCCTTGTATTTGCTTTATTTTATTTAAAATTTATACATTTTTTTAAAAACCAAATAGTTTTTTAACAATATTTAAAAATAAATAATATTATTTGATTCTCTTACATAACGATATCTTTAGTCAGTCGCAAAAAAAATTCGTTAGAATCAATATATGTAACTTTATTTATACTGGATTTATCATAACTTTACTAATATACCAAACTTGAAATCTAACAATCAACGCGTCTCATGAAACAAGCCCTAATATTCTAGGTTACATTCAGATATTTCAGTAAGCTGATTTGCACTTTATGTATTACAAAATAGTGTGTAATATTCAATGTGTAGTTTAGTTACGCAATTAATCCATGAGACTAACACGCAAGTGATAAATTACCTCCACTTCTAAAACCATGTAGCAACAAGGCTTAAATTTGAATGTGCTATTTAGCAAAACGAAAAATATTTATGCCTCTAAATAGACTTGCTTAGAAATGGTTTTGAAATATTATTGAATAATCCTACTAATTAATCAATACTAATAATAAATCTGTAAGGGTCGGTCATGGAGTAAGTTACTTTATTTTCAGAGATATCGTGTTTATAGGCTCTATATATGATACTGAAACTAAATTGACGATTTTTAGAATTTTTTTCTGTATGTATGTATGTTCCTCCATAACTCTGAAACTAATTAACTGATTTTCATGAAACTTGGTAGATAAACATTTGGACGTACGGGACACAGGATAGGCTACTTAATATTTTTCAACGCGGACGAAGTCGTGGGCACCAGCTAGTAATGCGAATAAACAAACAGCATACGTGGTTTGTAAAGGGGTGGCTGCCGATACTGCCGCTAGACAGGCTGCTCAATTATTGACTGCGAAACCGAGACGCAGTGTACTACTATTTTCCATAACCAGACCAGTCAACTTTGATGAGTTCATTGCCAAAAGTAGCCCTGCCGGGAATCGAACCCGGGTCCCTTGAGACAGAGCGTTGAGGTGAAGCACAGGGTGAAGGAGTTGCAAGTGTTGACTAACCCTAACAAGACAAAAGTGTGGAAGGAACTTATGCCGAAGGAAGGAAGGCTGCTTATGCCGAAATCAAATCCTCATAGATATAAATAAAAATACCTAAAATACTTTCGAAACTTTGTGAATTATTTGTGAGAGAGAAAATGTTTCACTATTTTTCTTTTTGAACACCTACTAAGTAAATTTTAATTAAATTTGATTTTTCCTAATTACAAAGAGCCTTCATATTTTATTTTGTAAGAAATTTCATAATCGGGATTATCGCGGTTGTTTAAAAGCAGTAAAAGGTTTGGCAAATATTTCGCAAAAAGTTTATTAATAGCTACCGATTTAATTATAATTTATCGATGAGACGGAATCCGGCTTTTGCAGAAATAATGAGTACTGCTGTAATGAATTTTGCATTAATTATAGAGGAAAAAAGTGTCGTAAACGAGTATACTTATGTAAAATGTAAATGCACATAACAAAAAAAGACCCATTAGTCTAGTGGTTAAACTTGCTTTGCCGCTCACTCAGAGATCAGTACCTTTACCATGAGTTTACAATGACCGCACTCGCTAGCGAGAGCGTAAAACATTTATATGATAAACTGTCAGTTTGACATTGACAATTTTCCATATAAATGTTTTACGCTCTCGCTAGCAAGTGCGGTCATTATAACTCATGGTAGATGTACAGTACACGGCTTTACAATGACCGCACTCGCTAGCGAGAGCGTAAAACATTTATATGAAAAACTGTCAATTTGACATTGACAATTGACAATTTTTCATATAAATATTTTACGCTCTCGCTAGCGAGTGCGGTCATTATAACCCATGGTAGAGGTACAGTACCACGGCTTTACAATGACCGCACCCACTAGCGAGAGTGTAAAACATTTATATGAAAAACTTTCAATTTGACATTGACAATTGACAATTTTTCATATAAATATTTTACGCTTTCGCTAGCGAGTGCGGTCATTATAACTCACGGTAGACGTACAGGGGTCCTAATCACATACTTTCATTGTCACTATTAATTGGGAGTTAATATTCTGTTTTGTAATCTTCAATATTGTATTTTACTTGTTAAGTTATGAATAAGCGGGCAAGTTCAATGTAAAATGTGTAGCTCGGTGGTTGCGTGCTTGAAGTAGTAACACGGCGTTCAATTAATAGTAACAATTATTGTGGTGCACGCACAAAAATGTACAAATTACTTGTGTGCGTGCGACTATAGGGTACGACTTTAGTGCGGATGATAGCGTAAGCGATTTTAGTATTGGAAGGTCAAACACTGTTTCTCTACTGGGATTTAATGCGTTTTGCTATTTTTATACATTTTTTTTGTCCTTATTTTACCAGCGGAATAAAGCTAAACTTTATTTAATCACCAGATTGGATAGCCCGATTCTTAAGCGAAGTAATAGAGTAATAATAGGTAAGTGTTTTAGTCTAATGGTTAATAACCATTAGACTAAAACACTTAGGAGTTAAGTAAAAATAAGAAAGCGAAAAACTAAGAAATACAAACAATACCGATAGTTGTCTTATGTCATAATATGTCAAATGTGCTTATATTAAACGCCACTTTTAAATAAACTTGGTGTAGATGTTTAAATGTTCGCTCTTTGTTGCTGAAACAGCAGACGCAGGTTCGAATACTTTTGGGCTAGAAGTAAATGCGAATTTATTCTGAGGTTTAACAATTGCTCTAACGTTAAACTTTCTGAGGAATTTGTTGTGTCTAAGAAGACTAATCAACGAAGAAATCTTGCGTGATACTCTAACCCAAACACTTCTTAAGGTTATCATGTTTTTAGGTATATATCAAGTTAGTTTATTCATTATTTTTTTAAAAATTATTGTTGTAAGGTTCTGGCTACTTGACACAGGGAGGCGACCGCCAGAACACTGGACTGCATAGTTCACGGACTGCAAAACATAGTCGCACTTGCACGCCAAAGTTTTAATAATGCTATCTATCGCTACATATATACTAATATTTTAAATGTGAAAGTAACTGTCTGTCTGTTACCTTTTCACGCCTTAACTACCCAACCGTTTAAAATTCTTAATTACAAAAATCAAAGCTACTGTTCATCAGAACAAATTTTCGTAACCCTTATTACACGTAACAGATTTGTATACAAATTATTATCTATTGTTATAATTAATAACTATTACTAATGTTATAAATAATATGATGTATTTACAAATTAACAGCGATAAACTGTTATTATAACTAAAATTAATACAAATTATTATGCACATCATATTAAAATTAATTCCAGGGCAAAATTATTAACAAGTTATTAAATGGATTTACGGCCATTGTGTGCATTTTAATCCTATTCCATTTGGAGATTTACGCGCTACTAAAACTATGGAATATTAGGGTGGCTATACATCGAGAGGGTACCGCACCATCTCTTTTGAGGCGGCGCGGCGTGTGTACTTGGCTGACACCCCTCCGTGGAACGTGAAGTCCGGCTCGGTTTTGTCATCGGATGAGATCGTCAGGTTGAGGAGATACTCCCAGAAGAAACCTCCTCCAAGTTTGGAAAAAATCAAAATCAAAATCAAAATATTTATTTATCAATTAGGTTTCTCACGAAACTCTTATGATCCTTATTATAAATTTAAATTTACTAGGGTTTCGGAAAAAAAGCCAAGATGACGATCCTGAGAAGAAACCCCGAAAGAAACTCAGGATACTATTCTTTTTGTCATCTTTAAAATATAAAAATTACAATTAAGTACACTTAATACAAACATAAAGTTCATATACAATACTAAGCAAAACATAGTATGAGCTCCGGATCCAAGCTCTAAATCCAGGCCTCATTGTCACTTAAATAATCAGTGACCTTATAGTAGCCTTTCGAGAGGAGTTTGGCTTTAATGACACCTTTAAATTTATTTATAGATAAGGCTCTGACACCTTTAAATTTATTTATAGATGGAAGGAAAGGCTGGCGGAGCCCAGTGCGGGCCGTCCGACGAATGAGGCCATTCGCCCCTCCCTAGAGGAATGGTTCCTGGTTTAGGTGCTCTCGGGGCATGGTGGCTTCGGACGTTATCTTCACCGGGTGGCTCTGAGAGAGCCGACCGAGGAGTGTCACCATTGTCGCTGCGCAGTCGACACTGCGCAGCACACTTTGGCTGACTGCCCCGAATGGGCAGAGCAGCGCGCCGCTCTGTCTCTCGTCGTGGTCGCCGATCTCTCGCTGCCGGTCGTTGTGAAAGCAATGGTCGGTAGTGATATTGCGTGGCAGCGATGCTCGCGTTTTGCGAGGCACGTCACGAAGCGGCGGAAAGACATGGGAAGAGGATCCCTTCTCCCAGCCGATCTGCCGGACGAGGCTAGGGCGCAGGCGGATGGCCTATGTCCGCCACCTTCCCCCTTAACCGAGATCGGGCGAGTCCTAGGGGGTGGCTATCGCCCGTTGTAAGGTCCCATGAGATGGCCGCTGTACCTCCACTTTCGGGTACGCCGACGTTCTGTCACTTCATTCTTCATTCAGTCAGTCAAAATATTCTTCATTGCATAGAACTAAAATTCATTTCATTACAATAATTTTATTGTAAGTAACCTCAGCTCTGAATGTTGATTATTCTATGGACTACTTCATAAATTGCCCTCTGATTAATAATTAATATTAAAATTATTTTATTGATATTATAACCGAAACCATAGTCTAAAAATACAAAACACCCCGCACATATAAAATGATACATTTAATGCAAGGAATCTTTATAAAGGGATATTTATTAGCAACGCATTCAAATCCAAGGATCCAAGTTGACGAGGGTATGAACAGAAGCAAAAAGATGGGGATCCTTGCCTAATTGAATAAGCAACCGTTAGGATACGGCGCAAACATTTTTCACAATGCCAGACTACGCCTTATTAATATATGTATATATATATATATATTTAATAGCATCATTCTGAAAGTACATTTACAAGAAAAGAAGACAAAAATTTAATTTTAAGTAGTGGCAGTAGTATTTTGAATACTGCTTTTCGCATATGGGCAGCCGGTCTGGTGGCAGTAACCACCCCCTTACAGAAGACCACAGTGAAATAAGATAAGACCACAGTTTTGGTGAGTGAGTAAGGGTTGCCGGAGTCCTTTACCTTTCCAAACCTTTATACTAAAGTCTGCAGCGCACACGCAACACATGTGGTGTTACCTGTGCTATACAGGCGACGGTAGCCATCTACCATCAAGTGAAAGGTCAGCCTGTCTGGCGATTATAACCAAAATCTTCAACAAGTAATCTCTATAAAGACAAAATTTGATATTTTTTTTTATTGTAATAATGTTAATGAACTAGTCCCAAACGTGAAAAGCGAGTAATTTATCTAAGTCGCCATTTTCATGGGACGAGACAAACAAACTTATTGACACAAACTCAACCCTCCACGATGATTGATCACTTCAATGAGTTCAAGAAGTTAGCATTATTTACGATTCATTCCCAACCTTCGCGTCGCAACAGACCAGGGGACAGCCAACCGTTTACGAGATTACTTTAATGGACCAAACTTTTTTTAAGCTTCCAAATCTCTTCTAAGTTTATCAGCATCAACTAGCTTTCATAGTTATGGAGGAACATACATACATACAGAAAAAAATTCTAAAAATCGTCAATTTAGTTTCAGTATCATGTATAGAGCCTATAAACACGATATCTCTGAAAACAAAGTTACTTACTCCGTGACCGACTCTTACAGATTTATTATTAGTAATTATTAGTAATATATATATATATATCTTACATAAATCTCCATAGGCAAAATGCTCGAGATACTATTGCAATCATCTTTTGCATAAACTACTATTATTGAAAACAAAAAAGAAAATATTAGATACACAAAGAGCACCTTTGAATAGGTTGCAACCGGCAGTAGAGTTTTATTTGGCTGTTAAGGATTTTCTTAAGAAATATTGTTATTTGCGAATGGTTCCCTGAAGAGGCCTTGTCGGTGACGTTTCACGTTGTAACAATTTCTTAACTTATTTAAGTTTCAATAATTGTGTACTCCGTCGAAAATAGAATTTTCGAGGTCTCCAATAATTTTCCAATCCGCGGAATTTTCCGGAGAAATTTCTTGGCGAAATTAATTGTAAACAATTTCGCGAAGGAGTTCTGTTATGAATTATTACTAATTTATTGGATTAGGATTATTAAAATACAGGAAATTGGTTTCTTTAAAATTAATAAAATTCATATACTTTTATACTTAATAATAATATCAACCCACAAAATGAAATTAGAACCAAATTTTAAACATAACATTTTAGAAACAATATAAATATTATTAACTGATATAACTGATAGTTTCGTTCGCGTTAAAAATGAAAAAATATATGAGCAGTATATCTAAGCAATGCCTGATCCATTAATTCCTCGGAAACCTTTTTTTTTCTGAATGAAACGTACCCTATGTTTTTTATTTTCTGTATCCCTAACAATGTGTATGCAATTTCACAACTATCAGTTGAGTGCAATGCGCACATATATATCGCCTTATATCTAATTAATAAATAACAAAACTTAATTTATGATTCTACGGATGAATCTGTGAGTTTGTTTGTTGATTCGGTTTTTTGTGCGTAGACTCGTTTGCGTTTGAATGGGATTTCTAGGAATTTATTGCAAATGGTTTATTAAAACTTGTCGCTATACCCGAGACCGCAGTCACTATAGCCAAATAATTTTTCACTAAAAGTATACCTTAAATTTAAGAGACTCGAGTGTTACGTCGCTATACCTATCCCACCCGCATAGGTACGAAAGAAGATGGATGATAGAAAGATATCGTATGAAGAATGAAAGTGCGAGAGGCAAGCAACCGAGAACTGGTATGAATGAGAACTTTAGATATAGGCTTCAGCGCATGATGCTGGAGGGGTTTAGGGAAAAAAAAAACAAAAAAAAACCATAAATGCGTTACAACCGAGGTCGTTATAAATGAAATCTATTGTACTTGAATTTGAGTTTAAAACAATTCAATAACTTTTATTGCCTTATGCATCCGTTCAAGTGATTTTCAAATGTGTAGGGTTGAATGCCCAGACCGTGTAGTTGTTGAGATTCGTATGATATCACAATAAAATGTTCCGAGCCAATATAACGTCCGTCGCTATAAGCGCAATTCAATTGTTAAACAAAACTTATGACAGCTACAGACACTTTTCGAGTTAACTATAGTGTAACGTCAGCAAAAAAGTTATATGTATTTTAGAATATATAAAGAAGATAATTATGACTGTTTTCTAATTGTTATAAATTTTTATGACACATTAAAAAAAGTTATTACTTAAATAAAACAAAAAAAATATTTTATAAATTAATTTTAACTATTATCAACATCTATAAACATATTGTGCATTTTAGGTAAATCATATTTTGTAATTGTAGGTTCCCTAAATAAAATTATAAAAATAATTTTGCGTTAGTTATAAAATAATAATATACAATTGGAAGACAGTTTAACTGTTTATCTAACTAAAGGGAAGGGCTGTATTTAATCCTATATAACGGGAATATTGAATTAATAGATATTTTTTAATTATATAGGTACAAATCAGTATTAGAGATTACTTAAAATTTGAGGATTGATATTCTGGTTGAGACACACTCAAAATTTAATGAAACGGACTATTGATTTTCTTGACAACCCTGTAACAAACAGAAACGAACAACTGTTGTTCGTTTATACGAACTTATCTTCTAAATGAGGGATCAGATTTTGCTTCGATTTTTATTAAATAGAGGACTCTTTAAGAAGAATATTTCGAGGCTCTCGGTGTTGAAATTTCAAAAAATGTTGACAAATTTTCTGACCGTACTAACGTCATAAAACTAACGACACACTGATGTATTCGTAACGAAATTGAATGAAAAACACCACATGATTCCTCCCTGTGTACGACGCGACGCGGCGGAGTAATTTCTGTCACAACAATGTGCCTATTGAATGAATATTTATGTCTTGTACTATAGTGGGTGGGACAGATGCGTGGTACAATCGACCGAATATTTTAAAGATCCTAACAATTTATACACCTCAATTTTATACTTTTTTTATTTTAATAAAAGTAAATTGATAAATTTTTGAAACTTTTTGTTTCTTGCAAGATTATCAGTCCATAAAGTATTTTTATATAGCCATTTTATAAAAAACTACCTGGTGCCCACGACTTCGTTCGCGTTGAAAAATATTAAGTAGCCTATCCTGTGTCCCGTACGTCCAAATGTTTATCTACCAAGTTTCATGAAAATCAGTTAATTCGTTTCAGAGTTATGGAGGAACATACATACATACAGAAAAAAATTCTAAAAATCGTCAATTTAGTTTCAGTATCATGTATAGAGCCTATAAACACGATATCTCTGAAAACAAAGTAACTTACTCCATGATCGACCCTTACAGATTGATTATTAGTATTGATGATAATACACAAATAAAACTAAATATTGAAACTGATTATTTCTGTAACATTTTAGATTTTCAAAATTGTAACGTTTGGTCGGCCTTTACAAATCACATAAAAAAACTGCAAATCCCTTTGTTGGTATATTACCTACTGTAATTTTAATACTCATCGTGTTACCCTATAACTTTACTATAAATTCATATTATAAAAATTAGCTAGGTTTTATTATATACTAGCTGGTGCCCATGACTTCGTCCGCGTTGAAAAATATTAAGTAGCCTATCCTGTGTCCCGTACGTCCAAATGTTTATCTACCAAGTTTCATGAAAATCAGTTAATTCGTTTCAGAGTTATGGAGGAACATACATACATACAGAAAAAAATTCTAAAAATCATCAATTTAGTTTCAGTATCATGTATAGAGCCTATAAACACGATATCTCTGAAAACAAAGTAACTTACTCCATGACCGACCCTTACAGATTTATTATTAGTATTGATATACATATATGTACGTATAATACCTCCGTAAAAAGTTATCTGAGGGATGGAGAAAACCGCATAAAAATCTGTTGCGTGGGTAACGGCCACACCGACAGACAGACGCAGAAAGTGACTTCAAATTATGCTATGTAGGTAATGATAAATAAAATATTATTATGTAGTTGACTGTACGGTACAAGATTTGCCTTCTTGTAACCTCTCATTAGATCATTGCTATTGTTCTCCGTTGGTCATCGTAAGGTCATTTATTTTTTATATCACACCTATTAATAAACTATGACAAGTCGAGAGAATATTTGGCGTATATAAAAATTAAAAACCTTCACAATGAACCTTCACAATTCCTTCGAATATTTATTAAAGGTTCGTTAAGGTCCTTAGACAGGTTGACGACCCACTTTTCCAACGATGCCATTAAATCAAGACCGATTTTTAGGCTTAATTTTGCACAGGTACATAGAGAATCTAAGTTTAAAGGCATACAGAAAAGGTATACTTACATCCATCAGGTTACATACTGTATTCATCAAAGGTATACATGGAATTTCCGGAAGAACATGTATATAAAAGATTTTTTTAGAAGAATTCTATTGTTATTTACAAATCAGAGGTATAGGGCACTAAAATCAGATATAGATAATAAATCAGATAAGATAAGATACTTATCCCCTTATCCTTAACCTTATTAACCAATATATATATATATATATATATATATATATATATATATATATAAATCTCGTGTCACGATGTATGTTCGCAATAAACTCTGAAACTACTGAACCGACTTTGATCAAACTTCATAAGTATCTGTTATTTGGTCCAACTTAAAAGATAGGATAGTTTATACCTCATTTTGTTTATTATTATTTTTTAAATTATATAATATTTTTAACATAGCGCCATCTGTTGATACTTATTCAATACAGCAATTATTTATCTGTGAGTTCCATAAGGTTCTCACAGATGGCGGTTTAAAGTAATTTATCAGCTGGATTGCAAAAAAGCACCCCGGGCGAAGCCGGGAGCGGGCCACTAGTTATATTATAATTATTTATTTAATTTTTTTATTATTTATCCTTATTATACCATCAACTGGACTGTCAGCCTTTCTGTCGACCTTAACATAAGAAGGACAGTATTTCAGTTTTATTTGACACGTAATGTCTCGTTTACATCTATATAAATAAAATCAGAGTGTCTGTCTGTGATTTGCGAAAAACTGCCTCAAACTAAGCTTTGAGAGTCATTCGCATGCTGTTAAAACGTAAATAACTTTTTTTAGAATTGTTGTCTGTCTGTCTGTCTGTCTGTCTGTCTGTCTGTCTGTCTGTCTGTTCGGGGTAATCTCAGAAACGGCTGAAGCGATTTCGATGAAACTTTGCAGACATGAAGAGGGGGTCGTCAGGAGTAACATAGGCTACTTTTTGTTTATGTAAATTGCGGTACATACACCAAAATAATATTTTTTACAATTTTTGTCTGTCTGTCTGTTTGTTCCGGCTAATCTCTGAAATAGCTGGACCGATTTTGACGGGACTTTTATTGGCAGGTAGCTGATGTAATAAGGAGTAACTTAGGCTACGTTTATTTTAGACTAGCGACTCGTTCCCGGCTTCGCCCGGGTGCATTCGTGTACATAGACTTTTCGAGTTTAATGAGAATGATGCTTAGTTTCTAGGAAATTCTCGCATATATGAAAACTTTCTTCACTTTTTCAGATAATTTAATAAGATTTTTTGAAATTTCAGAACCTGATGGGTGATTTGTTATATTTATTTCGAAGGAAGTAGAGTGAGGCTATCTTAATGCATAAGCATCATTCTCATTAAACTCGAAAAGTCTATGTACACGAATAAGTTGAAACATTTATCTTTTCTGCCTAACGATCATCACTATCAGCTTGATAGACAGCTTTAGTATTCATCATCGAAGTTTTGAGATAGAATATACCCATATTTCGCCGAACTGTGTTCTCTTATCTCAGTGGAACTAATATACACAGGAAAAAGACAAAGTTACGCACAATTAAACAAAAATCAATTCGCTCACGAAGACAACATTATTAAATTTACGTTTTTTAATATTATAAAACAAAGTCCCCCCGCTGCGTCTGTCTGTCTATATGTTTGCGATTCTCAAAAACTACCGAACGGATTTTTATACTGTTTTCATTAATGGGAAGAGCGTTAAACGAGGAAGGTTTCTACGTTTAATTTGCAGAAAAAAATTGCACCCGTGCGAAGCCGGGAACGGATCGCTAGTTCTGTAATAAAACTGCAGCCAAATGATGAGAAGTGCAAAGAAATCTTTTCGAGCAAGCAAATAAAACAGCGCATCTGTTAACCGAGAAGTCCAAAACAAATAAAATAAAACACGTATCTCGTATAAGAATTCCGTAACAGTAGAAAACATTAAATATTCACTCCGGTTTCGTGGTTATGGTCACTGTTGGAGAATTCTCAGTATGTTGCGGAAAAGCACTGCAAACGTTGGATTTTATTGGTAAACGTTTTTGTTTCAAATACTTAGAGAAATATTGGTAAAATACAATTTTATAATTGGATTTTTTTCCACAAAACTCACGCATACACTTTATATTTTAACCAAATTTGACTAGACTCAACACAGGTATAATTTACCAAAGAGTAAATATATTTATTTGTCATAGTTAGTCATGTTAATGCATAATTGAGAAATTTTATAAATCCACAATTTTAATGCCTACATAAGATTATAAAGTTCCGGAAGGAATTATCTGATTTATTTTAAGTAAGAGTGCAGCCAATAAAAATTTATTTATATATTTTGACTAAACCTAATAGGAATAGAATTCCACAAGATTTGAATTTTCTAAAAGCATTTTTAATACTTTACTAAAGAACAATTTTAATTATAAGAACGCTAAATGTTTGATTGTTTTATTTTTTTATAAATTTTCTTAGAACAGATTACTACTGCCTATATAAACTACCCCATATTTATTTTTAAGTAAGGGGTCGTAACCAAGTAACCTTTTTTAAGATTCAAGTGAGCTGCCAGACCATTATAAGATAATGCTTTTATAAAAAAAATGTCTGTACTTGTTTAAATATACAAATTGAAAATAATATGTTAATCGCACCTGACAAGCCATGTCTAGATTCAATTTATGTTGTCTTTTACGACGTCCAGGTGTGCTAAACCTTTAAAAATAGATAAAAGTCAGTTTCAGAGTACGGGAGCGTCCAGACTGATATTGGACTTTGGAAACTCGTAAAGTGTGCTTTAAGAAGGAGCGCTGAGATTTAAAAGCCTTCCGCGATCTACAGCTGCTCGTCCAGGTGTATTTTATTATTAAAACTTGGAATGAGCCCAGTGAGGAGACCTCAAACTTTTTTATTACTCGACTAGAGATTATTCTTTCAAACTTTTCCCGATTTTACGACATAAATCGACGATAAACATTAATTTAGCAAGTCATTAAAATCACCGCAAAGTATGATATACCTTTTTCTTAATATCAATTCGCGTGTTAAATTAAATCAGTTTTAAAAAGGTTTAATATTTATTGTTTTCGTATTTTGGGATGGTTTCAAAGACAATGCTTTATTAAGATTGATCTGAGATATTTTTTTTTAAATGATGAAAATTACAAATTAATATACCTACCTATTATACCAGTAATACCTCTATCTAAGTAGTGGAAATTGACACTGCATTCTGTAGTTTTAAGCATGGAAATCCGTCTGCTGACAGTAATTACTCGGTAATAACAGCGCTTGCGCTTGCGCATGAGTGAGTAAGGGTTGCTGGATTTCAGCACCTAAAACCGAAGTCCACCCATAAGGCGGACAGAAATATTTTTCTTGGCAGACTCGTTCTGTTCGTCGTTGCTTTCATTCAGGAATAGCATAGGCAGTTCTGTGTATGTGATAAACTTATGTGTATATGTGTATGTATGTATATATGTAATATGTGACTTAGGTAATTGTATAGTTTGTTTTTATTTTATTTTATTTTTCTTCTCATTGTATAAATGTAAAATCCGTACCTAATTGGCTGTTAGGTAAGTTTTTGTTTTTGTCTGTAGTAAGAAAACATTACCTAGTACTAAAATACTGTACAGATAGATTAGAGATATAAATGACTCTAATGGCAATGTTTCCGCAGTAAACAATTATCATACAACCAGCTCATTTAGTAGTTTGCTGAGGCGAGACGAGCAGTTCCGATTCCGATCACGTCGATCGAAATAGCCAACAAATTGCTACCACGATCGTCAGAAACTAGTCATTGCGGTATTTATTTTTACAATAGCGAGGAGCGGTCGTTATTAAACAATAATAAAATATTTATTTATGAGCCTCTTACTGAAGTGATATTGATTTTACTGGCAGGGTTTGCCAGTAAACTGTTAAGACTGTTTCTGTTATAAAATTAATAAAAAAAATAATTTTATTTATTAGTATAGAAGATTATATTTGTTATATAGCTATATATAAACGATCGGTAAGCGATATGTATAATATTCTAACCAAAAGTTACTTTCCTTGTGAGAATTTAAATAACTATGCAATAAAGATGAGAACCAAGTAGACCAGTATATTGCCACAATCACTGGCGAAAAAGGTACTTAGTTTAAAAAAAAACTCGTCGCAATAAAAATAAAATACGATTGGCTACATGTACACATTACGATAACGTACTAATACCAGCATTATTCATACAGAATAACAAAGGACAAAATACAATCGATATAGAATAGGAACGTTCGAGGCACAATACGTTCAAGTAATCGAAACTCTACGGAACTGGTTTAGTTTCGTTCTTTTCCGCGGGTGTATTCTGGTCAGACTTGAATATAAATCAAAAACGCATTACTGTTTAAAGCTGAAATTTAATTTGAATTACAACAGCTTACAAATATCTTGTACAATATCAATAAAAATAAATCAATAAAAATATCAATAAAATTAATTATTAAAATGACCATTAGCGTAAGAACTTAACAGAGGCGGACGGTGACTGTTTTATGCTATGTGTAGAAATTATAAATTATGCTTCAATAAAGCTTTATTTTATTATTATACTAATTGTTAATAATAAAATATATTTTATTTATTGTTACACAAGGTGGTTATTGTAAATATTTTTTATACGTACTAGTTGGCAGGCAGGCTGACAGTCCCCCCCCTTTTTTTTTTTTTTTTTTCTCGCTCACATGCCTCTCGTACTTTCACGCTGCATACTGTTTCTTTCTTTCATCCATTTTTTCTTTCATTCCATTACGGGTGGGATGCCCGTCTATCTGTGCCTATTTTTACTATCGATTTATCATTGCTTATCATTACTTCATTACTTAGTCTTACTTATCATTTGTCCTTTCTGATATTGGGTATTGGCTAATTAAAAACTCGACGCATTTTTTATTTATTAAAATTAAACATTAGAAAACACTAAAACATTAAATTATAAATTTGCCAATTAACATTGTTTAAAAGATTAAAATATTATAAAATTGAATAACAACATTTAAAATTAGAATTTTTACATTAAAACATTACAATTTATATGCAAACTACGTCTTATTTCTCTCTATCACCCTTTTTGCAATCTTAAAACAATAGCTTAGGAACTTGTCCTTCTTGTCACTTATTAACATTTTACATATATTTTCTGTCGTCATATCCATATCCATTTCGATTTCTAGAGCTATCGTATCTCTATCGTGTGCTGGGCATTCGGTCAGCAGGTGAGGGACCGTCTCCGCAACACTAGGATCACAGATACACGATGGACTCTCCTTGCACTTGAAGCGATTCAAGTACTCGGAGAATTCACCGTGCCCCGTGAACACCTGTGTCATTATGACAGTCCCCTTGATGGTAGGTGACTACCGTCGCCTATAAAACGAACAACGCCAAAGGTGCTGCAAGTGCGTTATTGACCATAGTAAGATTAAGGTATGGGAATAGGAAGCGACAGGGTCGTACTGCTTTGATAGCCGTGGCGGGGCACCGAAGTCGTGTCATAACGTCCCCGCGACCCCGCCCATTAGCGGCCGCGCTAGAAAGTCCAATCCAGCATAACCTCGCCGTGTCCGCTACACTGCCGGGGGTAACCGAGAGGATTTCCCAACGTTAAAAATTAGAGTCGTACTGCTTTGGCCCGTTTAGCCACTTTAAGGGGTTGGTTATTGCCGTCAGAGGAGCTTCCTACAACAAGTCTACAGATGCTGAAAATGCGCTACCTACCTTAATAGCATTAAGGGTAAGCGAGTAGGAGGAATTGAGGAAGTTGACCTTTGGCATTTCTTACTCACTCATCGAAACACATTAGCAAGAATTTCACTGTACAAGTTCTGTCACTGTGTTATTATTATTATTATTTTGTAGAAGTAATTCAATATTAATATTGTAAGTTGTACAAATTTGATTTTACGTGAAAAATGAGTATACTTGTTTACATTTACTTTGACATAATGTGTTTATTGGACATGAATTGAATGTTACTGTATTAATATTTGGATTCAGAATAGAGACGCGCGCCCAAAACGACGGCATTTGTCTCTCTCACAAATTCTATAGGTCGGGGGTAATGATGAATAGATAAATTTGGGTAATCGTGCTCGTTTGTAGGTTATTTATTATTGAAGCATTTTTTCTTACCGTTACGTAATAAAGTCGTTTTTTGTTATCGCTATATGGGGGAACTTTGAGAAAGAGTTAGGTAATTATTGATTTTTCGCAACAATAACAAAATTACAATTGTAGTTTTTTTTTTAATAACTATTTATTATATAAATGTAAAACTCAAGTATATATGCTAATTCGTTATTGCATAATTTGATATTTGTGTAATGAAATTTTTTTTTTCAATAAATATAATTTGATTTATAATAGGATAGATTGAGGATTAGTTGGACCATAGACCATAGAGTTAGGACGGGGATTTGAACCAGCAGCGTATCGTAATGCTAGTCGATCGCTCGCCCCACTTAAATATCACAGTTATTTAAAAATAAATTTAATTATTTACAGGATAGGTTACAAAAAATGTAACTATTATTAAAATAATTAAAATAGTCATATCTGGCCATTGGGGGCGAAAAGTTATTGAGTTTAGACTACACACCGGCAAGCGTGAGCAACGTCCACCCACAAGAAAAACACGACTTGATAAGAACTGGGGGTCAACGGTTCTATTCTATTTCTAGTCATTCAGTAGGACCAGTATTTCCTATTGAAATTATGAGGAAATCTTGCATCCAGTAGTAGACGTCCCACGGCTGACAATGATAATGTTAACGGATATTATTTTTAAGTCATCAGGGCGACACAGGGGAGATTTAAGTGAATTGCACATCTTAATAGTACCTTAGACTAAGGTACTAACTTTAGGGTAATAGCATATACGAGTATTTTAATCACACGTCGAAAAACAATAGAAAATGTGTTTTTATTACACTATGATGTTCTGTACTGAGTACAGCCATGGTTACAGCCACCATACCATACCAGATCTAGTCGCTTTTTAACTGACGCAGTATAATTTGCCACTACAAATGATAAATTATTATTTTAAATTAAACGTATAAAACTTACATTCACATAAATATAAATAAACAGATTCAAAGTCGAAAACATTTTACATTATTGCAAAGTAAACCTCAAAATAATGTAAATTTTATCGCTTGCGGCTACCGCTTTATTGTTGGGAATACACTTTATTTGAATACATATTATTATTGTTTTAAAATTTAGATTAGTTACGTCTGTATATTCCTATTCGAAAAGTAACTCATCATCATATCAGGTGTAGAACGTACACTGATGGACAATATTATAATGTTATCCATCAGTGTACGTTCTATATACTAGCTGACCCCGCAAACGTTTTGCCAAAAAAATTTTTTGGGGTATAGAAAATAGATGTTGGCCGATTCTCAGACCTACCCGATAAGCACACAAAATATCATCAAAATCGGTCCAGCCGTTTCGGAGGAGTTTGGCAACAAACACCGCGACACGAGAATTTTATATATTAGAAGATAGTCTATATTATATTCGTAATATTATGACAATGTGAAGATGTATGGAATTGGATGTATAAATACTCTTTCCTGATTGGAATGTGTGGGTGGATATCATATGGATTATAATCACATAATCAACTGGGATACAATTGGGTATATAGGGGTTGTATCGTATAATCGTGTATCGTATCGACTCTAATTTATCTAAAAAAACACACAACAAAATACACTGGACCGCAAATAAAAAGGGTCGTTTAGAAAATCATCAATATCATCAAAAGTACCTGACCTATCTATAAATGAAATAAAGACTAAATTAAAGAATATTTAAATGTGCTTAAATAAAAATAAAAATTATTTAGTTTAGTTTTAATTTAGTCTTTATTTCATAAAGCTAGGTCAGGTACTTTTGAAAATATTGAAGATTTTCTAACCGACCCCTTTTTCTTTGCGTCCAGTGTACTAAAAGACTACTTACCACTTACGGTGTGAATTTGTGCACGCGGAATGTGTGTTTAATGAACTGATTTACATTGGATGTTTAACTTTCATACATTATAAGAAAGACCTATACTTTTGAAATGTTAAAAATACCTTCGCTTAAAAAGAATTTGTTGAATAAAGCATGTTAAAATACTGTTTGCATTCTAATGATACATCAAACAATAAGTACACGTTTAAAAGGGATTTCGCTTTCGGCTGATAGATTTGCATACGTCGATTTTGAGAGATAAAAGCGTCGACAATCAGCCAGATAAGTATGTCAACAGGGTATCGAATCGGCGACCGGCCTAATGCCGAGCAAACACAGAAATGCGGGTACTAACCTAGTTAGCGAAATTTCCACATGTAAAGCCTTTTTGCGATCGGCGTCTGTGATTTTCAAATGAATTGATAAAATAAATTTTTCACACATTTTTACATTCCGCCTTTTGTACAATGCTTGGAGAACATTGCACTGCATTCTATACAATGAAAATTTCATTTACTCTCAAAGTAAAGCGGTTATCACACTTTACAATTTGAAGTATTCCAATTTAGGAAATTGGAAAGTGTAATCGCAGTTAGAACAGATTGGATCCAATTTAGATTTTATGTATTTTCAATTCTATGTCTTCGATTTAGAAATCAATTTAGTGTAGTGTGATCACTAGGTTCACTACTTAGGTACCTAAATTGGATTCCTTCAAATTGTAAAGTGTGATAACCGCTTTAATGAATAACAATAGGTAAAACGTATTGTATAATTTTCCATTCGATTATGGTTTAAATAAGTCATAAATATAATTAAGCTATTTAATGAAATGCTTGTTTCAATTGATAAAAATCCATATATGTACTTATTTTCATTATAAACTAAATATTCATTTTACTGAGTTTATTTTTGATTTTTTTTAAATGGAGATTTAAGATTTAACATTGCTTTCAGTAAGTTAAAGCGTGTTAGTTGAAGTTGTAGTTAAAAAAACAGTCAGGAATATAATAATAACTAGGTACACTGGAATCCAAAAACATTAGCTACTTTGGAAAATCCAAAAACATTTTGCCTTACCATCCGGTTGTTTTTTATGAAACAGTCGTCAGAATGGCTACTATCACAATCAATGCCTCAAGTGTTGCAAGTCCTTCACAGACCTTAGAAAGATTAAATATAAGGTATAAGGAAGGGATATGGAAATGGGACTCTGGCATCCCTTACTCGCTCCCTCACTGAAACACACCAGCACACATGCTGTTATTTCACGGTGGTTGTCTATAAGGGGTGGTTACTGCCGCCAGACGAGCTGCTCCATCTACGACTGCGAAAAGCAGTGTGCTCTGCCACTAATTAAATGTCATTTAAAATTTTACGAAATTTA
Source organism: Synanthedon andrenaeformis (assembly GCA_936446665.2). Taxonomy (NCBI): domain Eukaryota; kingdom Metazoa; phylum Arthropoda; class Insecta; order Lepidoptera; family Sesiidae; genus Synanthedon; species Synanthedon andrenaeformis. Next base: position 630,522 of record OW387793.2, read on the forward strand.
TAAAATTTAATCTTAATGACTAGCTCAATTTAATCAGCGAGCAGATATGAACGATTCTCGTGTTGATTTTAAATTGAGATCGAATATTGAATGTGTGTAATCAGCTGCGAGCTCCCAAAGCAATGTGTAGCGACTCGGAGAAAGAGCGGACAGAGTGCATAGGAGGAGCGATTGTTTTAGCGGGAAAATACCTTATTGGATTTTATTTCATATGTCATAATTTTATTTTTACATTATCTTAATAATGAATTAAATGATTTAAATGAAAACCAATAACTAACAAACAAAAAAATCAATTCATTCATTAGCTTAACAAATTTAGATTTTACAACTCACAATTTAATTAAAAATTTATTAGAGACTTTTCTCATGGCGAAGATATCTTCTTAGGCTAAATTTAACTAAAACTAGAACTCAAAAAACTATTAATAATATTGTAAAAACTCATGCCGTTTGCTTAACATTTTAAAAGGAGACGCTGCATATCTTCTGGTTCGTCGGGATTCCTATACAGACTTTATTTTAATAGGCAAAGTTAGTCACCCATCATTTAATGAAGAGTTAGCTCGCCTGTCAACCTTATTATTAGTGTTTATCATTTTTTTATTTCGAAATATGTGTGGCAATCAACAGCACAGTAGGTAGGTGTTTAAGGTAACAAGGACACCGCGTTCTTAAACTGGGCTGGAAGAGAACCGCCACGAAACACATTTTCACAGGGATATCAATGATGCTTGTTGGAATCATGCAGTTCAAAGATAGCATTATTGTGCTTAGTGTCAAGTTTTAACCCATAAATTTACTGGACTTAAGTTCAAAAACGATTTTTATTTTATTACGCTATTCCGAAAGCTCAACACAATGAACATACCCAATCAGTTGTACATAACTAGAACACTTGCTCTCATAGATCGTTCTATCGAGAGTGGAGGTGCTTTTTAAACATTTCCTCTTGCAATATAGAGTGTGCTTACTTCCAATCGATGGTACTCAGATTAATTCGCAGAGAGGACATACACAGCAACCTTCATTTTTTGCATATTACAATATTTTGTTTCTGGGTGGCTTTATTTATTCTTAACACCTTCTCGAATTTTGCTGTGCTGACTGTTATGTGTTGTAAGATGTAATCCATAAAGTATCCATCCTAAATTTATGTCTACTAACTAACAAAAACTTACTTGTCATAGAAATCATATAGTCTGATAAACAATAACACAATAATTTTTGTACAACCTTAAAGAACAACCTTACAGAAGACCTATGCAAAGTAACTTAAATATGTCATCTAATAACGAAGTGATCTTTATTGTTAGATGAAAAATTGTTCTACCTAAGTGAGATTTAGTCAAATATTAAATATTAATTTTGAACGTTTTCAACACGAGAAGCCGTGAAGCCTAGAAGTAACAATCTTCGTCTTAAAACTTCTAAGTCTCATAAAGAATCGTGAATTAAAACCTAATATTAATGACTTGTACCATCTAAATTGTACTGAACTTGCTCTATGACACTAAAAACGAGGTCTGGCGGAAAATACTCGAGTGTCCCCAGAAACATTGTTTATGTATGTAGTTCTAATAAAAGTTATAATTAAAAAATATAGAGATTAAAAATGTTTGACGTAACAATGAAATAAAATTAAAGAATTAAGGTATTATTATTTCAAAATCACAAATATGTATTTGTTAATTTTAACAATTATAATATATTAATATTAAAAAAATCTAAAAAAATTAATAAGGATGATAATAAAATGATATTTAAATTTGATAACATTGATTATATCATTTACAATTTCGATTTTTTTTTAATATGTTATGACTATTATTTGTGAAACAAAGCTTATATTGTTATATTATAAAACAAAATCAAATTTAAACGAAAATCTTGTTATTAATAATTATTATTATAAAAAAGTTTGCCCTACTTCGAAGTTTGTCCAGTTTCTACACTAGACAAAAATTAATAGAGGTTAACATCAAAAAGTTCTTTGTTTATGTAAGAATATTTGACTATGCACATTTCCTTATTATCTTCTAACTAATCACAATCCTATAACAAAGCACGTAAGGTCGAGAATCGAACGCTACACCATCGGGGACTTTCGAAAACCCGTGTTTTATCTTTAGAATTGTTTTAATAATATTTATATCGCATTTTGTAAACATTCGTAGGTATTTTAAATGGACAGGTGTGTTTACGAAAAAAAAAAAAAATTAATGCTTCCGCTTTTGGAAACTAGTTTTATTTTCCGATTTTGAGCGATACGATGCGTCAAAGAAATTTTAATGCATTATTTTCTTGATAACCAGAAATATCTACAGAAATAACCCGAAACAAAATTTCGCTTCTGAATTCCCAACATTTATTTGTAATTTGCATTTGCAATTTTGAAAAACAAAAAAATATATTCTCCTCATAGTATGCATATACAGTAGAAACAGGATATAACGACTTCGCTTACAACGACATATCGGTTACAACGACTAAATGGCAAGATCCCTGTTGAATGCCTATAACGATTTAATATTGCTTATAATGACTATCCGTTTATTATGACCAAATTTTGTGGTCCCATGGAAGGTCGCTATAACCGATTTTCACTGTAATATTAAAAGCAAAAGTTAATATGTTAATGAAATTTGGCACACAGATAGATTATTTATTACCTGGATCAGCATATAGGATACTTTTAACCTAGACTATATATAAGTATATTGGGAGTAACTTAACTTAATAACTTAACCTTTTAACCTAAAAAAATTGTTAGGTTCCTGTGGGAATTTCAAAAAGCGAACTACAACGCATACGAAGTAGCGGACAAAACTAGTTTCATCATAATTTTCAAAGTCTTAAATCACAAGATTTCTTGATGTATAATTTATATTCAGTTTCCATAGTTCTTACAGATTCGACTCTGCATTTTTATGTCGCCTGTATTTTTTTTTTAAACGACTTCTTCTATGAAGTAAAAATAATCCCAATCATCGTACCTACATAATATAATTTTAATAAATGCAACGGATAAATTCTCCGGTATTCCGAATACTTCCGTCTTCCGATAAAACGCTTATATTACAATATAATAATTAATAGCGTTCACATTCTGACAGACGAACTTTTAATTTATCACTTGCAGTGTATCTGATCCATAAATTACTGTGTCACTTAATTGTTGGGCCACTAAAGCCGCGGGACACACCGCGTTTGGTAAAACAGTGTTGATGTATGTAATTTGTATGTGATAGGTGTTTCATATAAGGTTAAAAAGTCTATAATTCTGTGGCTTATTCTAATGTCTTGTTTTTTTTTTATAATACATTACCTCTTTTAGTTTTTGAACGAACAATAAAATACACAAAACACAAATGTTAAAATAAATTATTTTGTTAATTTTTATTTGATACTAGTGACCACGTAAATGCAAGCCTTCCCCGTTCATCCCTCTTTCCCTAGGTGAAAACCGAATTGAAATCGGTCTAGCCATTTTTGAGTTTTTGCCAGACTAACGCAGCATTGGGTGAGTTACCTACGGTAAGAATTTAGTGGCCCATTTATACGGGTGGTATAAATTTTAGTGGCCCCAAAAGAAGCAAACGAGTATAAGCCCTATTAAATACTAATTCTTTGATTAATTGCGTGTGCCGCGATGACGTTACAATTTCTATATTAATTGATCAACAAACGTTATTAATTTACGTTTTACACGCTTTTGAGGCGGATACAAATTAATTTCAAATTGATTTTTTGGTTAATTACAGCGTCACTGCGTCTCTATAGCACAGTATATTTGAAGCATATAGCAGTATAGCACAGTATTTATAAGGAATGGTAACGTTCGTTTGTTCGTATATATTTATAATTATAGATAATAGCTAATTAGGAATTTCGTTAAGAAAACAGATCAAAATTGCGCCCGTTCTGTAGCAAAGAAATCTCAATAAATGCTAATGATGAGTACCTACATAAAAAAAAGCATATTTCCGAAAGTCATACTTAAGTAGTTATATAATAACTAGCTGACCCGGCAAACATTATTTTGTCAACAAAAAAAAATTTGGGGTGGTTCCACCGATTCTCAGACCTACCCGATAAGCACACAAAATTTCATCAAAATCGGTCGACACGAGAATTTTATATATTAGATTATATGTAAATAAAATTTTCCATGATACTGAAGAGGCAAGTGAAGTCATAGAGTCCCAATTGTATCACCAACATACTTATGACAAAGTTTGATGCGTGGAACACAAGCGTTGACATCCAGGACGCTGTCGTTAGCTAAGAAAGTGTCCTGGTTCATGGAAGCTAGGACCTGAAACGAGTACCTATTTTCTTTGTAGACTTCGTCCTTCAGTCTCGGAAGTTCTTTTATCGGAACTTTGTGTGTTATCCCATTTTTTATTTTTTTTTACCTTATTGTCAGCAGTGGCATTATGAACCTGGGGAGTTCACTGCAATGTTTTAAAGTTCACTTGTTTATTTTAAAAATAATAAAAAAGAAGAGAGGGTGGGGTGGGGGAATTTGAGAATTCCCACTGACCTCAAATCACTCACCGAAATATAACAAACAAATATCTGCTATTATTTTAGGGTGGTCTTCTGTAGAGATAATTTTATTATTTAAGCACAAAATTATTTTCTCCTTTTTTTTATCATCTTAATCAGCACCATATTTTTATATTGTGTTTGAATTACATTGTCTATGCTAAAGCAGTTTAAATATATGTACTTCCCTTCACCTACATTTTTTTTATTTGAATTGTTACATTTTTGAGTCGCATATATATATAATATAATATACTCGTATTGGTGTTAATGAAAGGAAATCGAGTTGAATTCAACACAGTAGCTTAAGCAATATGCTTCAACTTTGGAACGTATTTTGAAAAAGATAGATTTGAAATTGATACAGTATTTGTTGCAAGCAGTTTCAACATGAATGACTTGCAACTTGTACCGTGTTATCTCCATCAAAGCTCATCATTCTCACGGCCTTTGCTCACCGAGTTTCGAAGGTTTATAAAAGGATGACGGTGTTAAAATACTGCGTCATGATGTGAAATATGATATACTCAGGGTTAAATGAAAAAGAAAAAAATAAAACAAATAATAAAATGATATATTTTATGTCAATTCAAGTAACATGTAATAGAGTTCCAAATAAGCAACTTTTGTATGATCACTTAAGTAGCGACGCAAACAGAGGGAGGGCTTAGGGCCGTTCCCTCTATTGATACCGTTCTCATTCACACTCGTAGGAGTTCCCTATCCCTTCCCGGTCCCTTATTCTTGACCTTTCTGTAGTCGGCAGCACACTTGCAGGACCTGTGGCACTTTATGGTAGGCACCTACCGTCAACATTCCATCGGACATACAGACCTTTTTCTTCCACCGGACATACCGACCTTCTTTCTTCCATCGTACATACAGACCTTCTTTCTTCCATCGGACATACAGACCTTCTTTCTTCCATCGGACATACAGACCTTCTTTCTTCCATCGGACATACAGACCTTGTTTCTTCCATCGGACATACAGACCTTCTTTTTTCCATCGGACATACAGACCTTCTTTCTTCCATCGGACATACAAACCTTCTTTCTTCCATCGGACATACAGACCTTCTTTCTTCCATCGGACATACAGACCTTCTTTCTTCCATCGGACATACAGACCTTCTTTCTTCCATCGGACATACAGACCTTGTTTCTTCCATCGGACATACAGACGTACGGCTGGTTACCATCATCATCTTGTCGAAATCTCTCTTTTTCGGACCAAGTGCTTTAAAACATCCTTTATAATGCGCACTTCCAAGGTTTGGAACCCCCTACCGGCGTCTGTATTTCCGAGCTCATATAACCCAAAATCTTTTCAAAGTTCGAGTGAATAGACATCTTCTGGGTGAGCTCGCTCCATCATAGGCCTCATCCTTGCTACACAGCTGGTTGTTGGCCGAGAGAAAACCCATCTCTAATAAAATAATAATAATAATAAAATTTAAAAAAAGGTGCAAACAGTGCAAAATGCATTGCAATCTTTTATAGCTGACAGCGCATATTCCTCATAAATATTCTCCTGACTGTAAAGATAAATTAAGACGCTCAACCAATTGATGAACTAGATATTACAAATTCTAATATTGAAAAAGTAATAAGTCTTCAATTAGTAAACGTAATCTGCAGTAAAATTTATTGAAATTTAAAGGAATTATTTGAACTCAACTGTAGGTAATACGGAACACATGGAATACTATTTTAATAAATCTTTTTTATTCCCCACATAAAATAAAAGCAATCAATCAATCCCAACTGAGAGTAATTACGTTTCGAAACTCCACGAATTCCGTTAATAACATTCAGTAAGTATACGTTTTATCTATTGTTAATTAAATTGTAATACAGAGTATGTTCAGTTAGTTCATATTTTATTAATAACATGGGAATGAAAAATCAAATCAAATTGGGAATATTGGAGCAGAATTTTGAATTTTCAAAATATTTTAACTAAATGGTTAAGGGAATTATTTTGTAATTACTTTTTAATTAATATTTAATTAAGTGGTCAGTTACAGAAGAATTTGAGGTGGTACATGAAATTGTATAGGTACTTAAATTTAAAAAAAAGAGACAATCGAGGTCGAGTTAAAAATAAAAATATTTCATGAATTTTATCGACACTTAAAGAAGATAAAACATAAAGTTGTGTTGTAAATCTCTGACATAATAAAACAAAATCTGACTCTGTAGGGGGCATTTATATTATAGAGCATGCAACCGAATTCAATAAAGCATTATTCTAATACAAACGTCACCCCTAACTGTACATTATTAAAATGATGAAAATTAATAAACAGTTCATACACATCATGTTTCATCTACAAACGCAAATAAATGGTGCTAACAGTAATTGTAAAACATAAAAAATATATGTTATGCTTGTGTATAATAAAGCAAAATTACAATATCCAACGACTTCCAATCTTCATCCAGAAAAAAGTACTGTTCATAATAAATCAGTTCATCGCATTTGTATACCTTTAAGGAAAATAAGTTGACGAAAACATTAGACCCAATTAAATGAATTCCAATTAGTAAATTTTTACGAATTTCCAAAGTTAACGATTTAACAAACAATTCATTGAAACAAAATATCTATATTACAGTAAACAAAAATAACAGTAAACTAAGTAGAAAGAAGTATTGATGATAAGAAGTATTGCCTTACAAAAGACCCACCCATCATAATCAATAACATTTTAAATTGTAGGTGTTGTTTGTAAGTCTAATCTGTTTTCGGGCTGTATGTCAGTTCGTCACAAATGATCAGGAAAAAATAATAACAAAGAGAAATTTTGACATTGCATGTGGATGCTTTACAAGTTCCCATTGTTCTGTTAAATTGGCAATCCAGCAAAAAAAAAAAAAAACAATATTTCCTCATACTCATCATAATTTTAGATCATTTAAAACGTCTACTGCTGAACATAGGCTACCCTCATAATTTTCCAATAGGTTCGATCAGAAACAGCCTGGACCCACGGCCCTTATCAGGTCGTCTATCCGCCTTTTGGGTGGACGTCCTACGCTACGATTGCCGTCCGTACTTTCCTGGCTACTGCCACTTCACTGACTTACTTACTTCACTTACTTTCGTACGTCTACGGATCACATTATTCTTGTTTCGATCTCGCAGTGTAACGAGGCTCTTACTTAGAGACCACGTTTCAGCGACTAATGGTCGAAAACTGTTGTTTCGAGACACTGAGTAACTTTGGACGAGAAAATGTCTCAAAACTTTGGAAAATATTTTTCTCACAATTATTAAAATTGTTTTTTAAAATACATAATTTGATTTTTTTTAAATAAGGTTAACAGCATTGCGAATTAAAAATAACAAGCAAATGTTTTTATTTTTGTTTCATTTATCAATTATCCATTGTTTTGCCTATTACGTTTCTGAAGTTATCCAATGTCACATTGATCAATTAGTGTTGCCAGTGATTTTGTCTCAATTAAAAGTTATAAACAAACAATATTGACAATAATCTTCGATTACTTCAAACAAACTCAGATTGATGTCTAAATTTTTCATTGCTTTTACGACAAATTCTTCACACAGAGTATAGCTCTGTGGTCTCATTCGTTTCTTACATTGAACAGAATAATACTCCCTGATGTCGACCTAAAGGCTGACGGTCAACTTGATGGTACGTGGCTACCGTCGCTTACACAAGCAACGCCACAGGTTCTGCAAGTGCGCTGTTGAGTTTAGTTTAGTAGGATCAAGAAGGCATATGGAATTGAGCTCTGGACTCTCTTACAGTCACCGAAACACAACAGCAGTAGACATTTAGTAGTGATTGGGCACACTGCTTTTTGCAATCATTTGGGCAGCCCACCTGGCGGCAGTAACCACCCCCTTCCCAATCCCTTTATCCTTAATACTATTATAGCCGGCAGCACCTGTGACGTTGCTTGTCTTATAGATGACGGTAGCCACCTACCATCAAGTGGATCGTCAGCCTGTCTGTCGACAATTAACATTAAAGAAAATGCTATGGGGCACAGCAGTGCTATTGTATTTGTTTTTCATACACATACGTTCTTCTTCTTTTTAAATTGTCTTGGCTTCCATCAGATCTTCTCCGATGATTTTGCCAGTGTCATTTGTACGAAAAGCAATTTAAAATTGATTTTTTTTAAATAAAAAAAAAGATAAAATTAAAAATCAAAAGTAGCAGATCCCGAGACTAGTCAGTCAAGTCCACAATTTTTCTTTGAGTTTTACAAAACGGGTCCGTCAAATTAAAAGCAGTCAGTTCAAGACCATACACATACGTTAGTAAATATTTAATTCATGTTGCAAATCTATATAGGTAATATATAAAAAGGTTGTCTTGGTTTGTGTATCTCTCAAAAACTAAAACTAGCCTACGGATTGACTTGAAATTTTTACACAATATGCAATCCGCTTCAAGGATTGATTTTATCTATATTTTCCTAATAATATAATCTCGATTGCGAGAAAAAATATTGCTTTTTAACGGCGCCATCTGCCGAAAGCGAGGAGAGCTAACTCGCCAACGAATCCAACGATAACCGCTGTCACAATTAAAGTGGCAGTTAGTCGTTGTCATGACAGCCGCTGACCGTTGACCATCATAGAAATCACAGCGAAGTATCGGGCGGACTTGACCTGACTGCTTTGGACTTGACGGACCTGTTTTGGAAAACTAAGAAAAATTGTAGACTTGTCTGACTATAGTCTCGGGATTTGCTACTTTTGACTTTAATTTCAATTTTGCCTTTTTTATTTTAAAAAAGGCTATTACAAATTGCTACTTTTAATCATCGGAGAAGATCTTATGAAGCCAAGACATAAGACATTAAAAGAGAAGAAGAAGAAGAAGAAGAAGAAGAAGAAGCAGAAGCAGAAGAAGAAGAAGAAGTGTCGGGCTCAGCTAGTAGGGAATAAAACAACAGCTGTCATTTATGGTTGACAATTTTATTTGGAAACATTTACAAGAAAGGATTTAATGAATATATCAACAACAGTTCACACCTCATACTTAGTATGAGAGCATCGGCAAATTGATATTAACCTAGTATTTTTTTTAATACTATACAAGTCTTAGCACCGTTAGACCTAAGTTAGACTAGACGTTTTAATATTTGTTACAAGTTATATGTACAATAAAATATTTACATAAATACATTTGGTTAGAAAAGTCTGTGAATCTCCAAATAAATTAAAATTTATTTTTTCACGATAATTACACTTATTATTAGTCATAAAGTATAAAAATTTAAATTAATTTAGACGCCAGTGTAAATTTAGTTATTTTTAGTATTTTTTTTCTTTTTATCTGTAACGATATTAAATAAATTAATTGCATATGAATAATTTTTTTATTGAAATTTGTAACAGATCATTCAAAGTTTGTATTTGCGAAATTTAAGAAAACTTGAAAATAAACATTTTTTTTCAATATTTGAGCATAATAATTTATTTATATTTCTTACATTTCACAATTCACAACTCGTTAGCGTTTTTCTTAGAAGCATGTTTTTTTTATACAAAAAATTGTAGAAAAACTATGAGCTCATAATTATTGTATGTGTATTAATTCTTAAGGATGTTTTTATCGAATTAAATAAGTACATATATTTTTACTTTGATCAAATCGATTGAAGTTTATCAATAACAATAATTTATCAGACACACTGGTACTCAAAGTTAACAATGAATGAATGACCAATAAAAACGTTTACATTTCAAATATACATGTCAAATGACTTGAATAATTTCAAACTCGTTCGATTTACGATACTCACTTTAATGTCGTAGTGACGTTAAATGTAGATAAATATTGTTGTTCAATATAATGACACTTCGCGTGTGGCCGCGAAGGCGTCAGCGGTGGCCACTAAATCAGCGATTTATGTTGTACGTAACTTTGTTTAAATGCTATTATAACTTCTAACTCATCACTTGAATTTGCTTGTTAGTTCCACACGACAAACTATATAATGGTAATCCGGAATATTCTGATAAATGACAACTTTAAAAATTGGTTTTCATTTGAGCCAAAGATCAAACCAGAGACCTGATGTATTTCAAGTGCCAACTTAATAATAATTTATTTTGTGCAATAAAACAATATTATATGGCATGCTGTAATTTAACTCTAATACTAACATAAAAAAATATATTGTCGACCTACGGTAATATAGCCTCTGACTCTTATATCTATACGACGCCCTTCGTAATCCGACATAATAAGTTCAATATGAGTATTATCTAATATCTTGCCAATTTTATAATTTGTCTGACTAAAAAATCATCAAAAAGGTTTCGGATTATAGGTGAGTCATATATAGCGGCCTGTAGTCCAACGAATTCGATATTCTAAAACCGCCTTCCAAATATTTGTCGGATTTTATCAGTGTCTATAATGTTTAGAAAAAAGTATAATATGAGCAAATTACTATTAGTTAGGTTTAAGACTAGTTTACTTTTAAACCCATTTCTTTCAGGTACTATATGCATTAACTTGTAATTAGTTCAAATATGACTCACAAGATTCTATCATAATCGCAACAGACGCTAGTATAAGTACTCTGCTGCGGTCTAAAATTTAGTATTTAAGGTGGGTAAGTATTACAAATAAAAGATTAAATATTTTTGGTTTGTAATGAACAACTTGGTTAACTAATTAACAAAAATAAAATTATTCAGCCTCTATCGTTGTTTTAGTGGCCCGCAATGTAGAATTTCTTTTAGACTGATCAACAAAGTGTTTCAATATAACTTTTCCCAACCTTTCTCGGTATCAATCAAAGGGCGAGACTGTTCAAACATTTGTCTTAACTTTTAAAACGTCTGTTAAATTCCAAATCAAACTGATAATTGCTTTAAGTTTAACAGTTCGGTCTCTAATTGAATTTTCAAAGAAAACCTCTTACAAAAAGTGTGACTAACACGGTAACGGATAAGTTTATACGTTCATATTTTTTAATGCAAGTTAGAAAAGTAACATGGTAATGTTAGTGTTTTTATGTAACAAAATAATATAATTCCGTTATTACAAGGCAAGCAAAGAAAATACAGCCTGTGAAAGTCGCATGTCATAAAACATGCGTGAAATAAGATTTTTAGAACTTTTAGAAAATAGTGTTCGCCTACGACATTAAGTAAGTAGGTAATTCGTTTTCAAAATTTATAATGGACAATGTTTTAATTATTATTAAGTCGACATAACAAAACGATAAGAATATTTTTTATAACTACATATGTAAGGAACACAGTTGTTAATACTATATAATGAATTATTTACATTAAAAAAGAAAATTCGAGAAAATATGTTTCTATAACATCGATTAATTACTTATAATTATTTTCCAAGGATAAAAAAATATTTTCCAAACACAAAAGAAGCTCCACAGAAGAATACTGCAACGGAGGATTTTAGATTTATTATTTTATGTTTTGAATTACACTTGCACAGTCGTAGTATAACAATACGTTAGTATAAGTACTTTGAGTACGACAGTTGTCCGTTTAACAATAAGAATTATATCCGCCCTTTTTTACGTACTCAATAATAAAAACATAAAATATTGTCGGTCATAAAGCCTTTTTTATTTATTTAATTTTTTATTTACTTCGCCTGGCAACTAATTTTTTCGCCTGGCAACTAATTAATAAAAATAATAATAATTTTTTATTTACTTCGCCTGGCAACTAATTTTTTTTAAGTACAAACCTTCCCAGGGAATCAGGGAAGGTTTCTACGTAAAAATAATTAGTTGTATAGTGTAATATAGTAATCGTAATATAGTGTAATACGAATCAGATTTAAAATTACTTAAGTTTGGCTATCGCCTTGTTCAGATTCTGAAAAAAATCCACGTTTTCAATATTTCCTTTCAAAAGTCTCATGTTGATATAATCTTGAAGAGGGAGTTATGTTCAGCAGTGAAACATAAGTTCACTGCTGAACATTCATAACTTCACTTAAGTTAATCGATGTCAAACAAACATACAGTTACAATGGAGTTAGGACTGTTTCAATAGTAAACCTATATACAGCTCTCTTGGACACGATGCGAAGTGGTGACGACTTCTGGCCGCAGCCGATGTGCGGTCAGCGATGACGTCACGCCCGTCGCTGAGCTCGGACTACACGCGTTCACGCCTTTGTTCACGCGCCCTAAACTATGGTATGACTGTAAGAGAAAACTATGGTATAACACTTAATAATTACTTCACTGGGGATATTTTTTTAGTTTTAATAATATCTTCAAATAATATATCTTCACACATTCCACACAGCACCATCCAGCTCCACACTAAGCAACTTATTAGCTTGTATTATGGATACCAGACAGTTGATATAATACATAGATTACTTTTTTTTTGTAAATACATAGATATTATAAATATAAACATCCATGACTCAGGTACAAAGGTAAATGTTAACACATTTGCCCCTAGCGGGATTCGAACCCGCGACTGTTTGGTTAACAGCTAGTGTTACCAGCCACTAGACCAAACGTGTCGTCAAATATACAAATAGATACAATAGTATAATATTTATAAAATAATTCACAAGGGATACAGGGAAATTACTTTGAATCTTGTTTAAACAAAGCTTTTTTTTTTTTTTAAATAGAGATGGGTTTGCTCTTGGCCAACATCCAGGTGTGTAGCGAAGATGAAGCCTATGATGGAGCGAGCTCACCCAGAAGGTGCCTATTCACTCGAACTTTGAATAGATTTAGGTTATATGTGCTCGGAAATACAGACGCCGGCAGGGAGTTCCAAACCTTGGCAGTGCGCATTATAAAGGATGTTTTAAAGCGCTTGGTCCGAAATAGAGGGATATCGACAAGATGAGGATGGTAACTAGCCGTATGTCTGTATGTCCGATGGAAGAAAGGGGAAGGCGGTATGAGTTCATGCAGCTCCTGAGCACACTCTCCGAAGTACATCTTATAAAAGACACATAGACTGGCAATTTTGCGTCTATGTGCCAGGCTCTGCATCTTAGTTTTTACTAAGTTTTTACTAACAGCTGGTTTGTTACATAAAAAGGGGAAAATTTGTGTGGATAAAAATGTTGATATATCTATGAATTCATGTCATATAGTAAGTGATATTGATATGTGTGTGTTTTGATGAGAAAGTTTAAGAAAATATAAAATCACCGTACAAACAGGGAAATTGTGTCGAGCGTTTTTTCATGAAAATTTTTTCAGGAAAAATCTGTGAATTTACGCACAGTGTAGTGTGTGTTTATTAAAGATTATTTTATTAATTTAAAAGAATTTTAAATTTTTAAAATAGAACAGAATCGTCTCAATCATATTCAATTATTTGTTGTTTTAAAAATTAAATGAACATTTTTTCCTAGTCAAACAAGTAAGGTACATACATACATTCGCGAAGTAGGTACATTCCTTGAGGCCCTTCTAAGAGCGGATGGCCTTGCGCGAGTAAGCGGAGCTAAGATGTTTCCCCCGTACGACCCGCAAAATAAGATATATATGGATAGTGGCTTGAAAAAAATATTATTTTAAATCATTATTTGTACAGAATATATGTCTAATCCATACGAACATTTTAAAAAAAGAATCATATAAATATTCCTTGTCGTTTAAAAGCAGATGCAAATTTTGAGCCGAAAACGACTTCAATTTAGATTTTTTTTTCACATAGTAGTTAGTTTGAACAATATTATTTGTACCTTATATAGATAAAATATCAATAAAAAACATATTTTCTTCGGAAATTTATGTTGACTTATGTGAGGAGATAGCCTCTTAACATCCGGTTTGGAAACCGATTGGTTCATAGTATCGCCTTAAGGTGAGAAATAAATATATTTCTGTTGATTGATCACTTAAACTTGACACGCGTCAAGTTGAAGCAACCTCTCTCGTTTAGCATAACTGAGGGAGGCTCACTTAACACTCACTTAGCTTGCTGTTGCCATGACTGTGTACCATAAAATGAAACGAGATACTATGAGTTCTGCTTTCCAACTACAAGCAGTACTTTTCCATTCTATTTTCAGAGAACGACAAGTGTTTAGTATGAATATTGTATCACTGTAACGCTTTCTATCTTAGAAACTGCGAAATTTGTGTTTATCAAGAGTTCACAAGGAATAATAAGAAAATTTGTAACATCGTAATAGATATTTCACGAGAGCATAATTTAAAACAAGTATTTTCTTACGAGAACTTGTAACCGAAATTAAAATGTCTAACAAAATACAAATTCTATTGTAATATAGCGTCATAAGACAATCTCTAAACGTTATTTCTTGTACCTTCATGAAAATACAGAGTTCGGGCAACAACTTAAAAGTTGTATTAACTTGTATCAGACAAAATTATTATTAATTTTGTTTCTTTATTTAATTTCAACAATAAAGTAGAAGTAATTGGCTATCTAAAGTTACGTTTTGAATTGTTTTTGCAGGTTTTTTTTACCATTGTAATAGAACTATGTAACTATCCTGAGACAAAATTCGAAAAGAAACTCAGAATTCTATTTTATGACAATATAATATTGCCTACAATCAAATCTGAGTATAGGAGCATAATATACAACATAGTTCTGAACTGAACCGTTTAAACTCAGACTTCATTATCGCTCACACAATGAAGCCTGAGTTTAAACGATTCTATAACGACCTTTCGAGTGGAGTTTACACTTTTAAATTTATTTTGAGATAGTTCTCTGAATATCACATTGACCTATGAAAGTATTACTTTTCTTATAGAGACAGACGATTCTTTCTCTAAAACTCTACCAAAATTTAAAAAAAAAAAATTAGGTAGTCTATCATTTTTAGAGTTTGTCGCCGTTCGTCCACTTAGCTTTTCATCACATTCGCCTTTCGTCATATTTTATGTCATTAATGTCATGAGGTACCTACTATTTTATTAAAATCAAACCACTCTGTCTATACGATAACTAAAAATTCATGACATTATAATTTAGGTAGTATCTGTTGGAATATATCAAAATAAATCTGTCTCACTCTAACAAGTAGATTGAGAGTCTTTCTCCGTCACACATATAAACATTAGCTGTCTTACTTATAAAAATCAACTAATCATCTTCTTAGCATCGTATTAACTAATCACTACTTATCTTCTTAAGTAGTGTTTGACAGTTCATTAAGACATTGCTAAGCAACAAATTAAAGTTAAGCAACGTTTATAAGTAAAAAATTTTCTTAAGTGTTTCCTAAGTATTACTTAAAATTTAAGTAACGTTTATAGGTAAGGCTGTATGTTTATTACAATAGCTCTTTGTTTCATACAACTTTGAGCTTCAGAGTCAGTTCTGTTCAAACTGCGCCCCTTAGTAGTAGATACGAACACACCTTTCTGCTATACTTACTAAAAGAGACTAATTAAATAATATCATTTAATACAAATTCCATCTTTCATTGCTTCCCATAACCCTATAGTATCACCTGTATCGTGGATTCCAACATGGATAATAAACGTAGTACATCATCCAGATTCGGGCGAGCAACGATGAGCTTATTTTATGTAAGAGTTGGCAAGCGCCGTACCTGTTAGTTAGTGGCAAGATGAAAGTAATTGGCACGTTGCCAATTTCTCGACGTGTTACCTTCTGGCTTTGAGTTTGGATTGGTGTTCGTATACGCTGCTACTATCTACCTTGTATTAACTATTTTCAAAGGCTCATGTGCTTTTGAAAGCCCATA
Organism: Synanthedon andrenaeformis; assembly: GCA_936446665.2. Taxonomy (NCBI): domain Eukaryota; kingdom Metazoa; phylum Arthropoda; class Insecta; order Lepidoptera; family Sesiidae; genus Synanthedon; species Synanthedon andrenaeformis. The sequence continues at coordinate 646,783 of OW387793.2, forward strand.
ATTGGTTATATTAGCTAAATATTGTAAACTTTTGCCATTTTTAATTTTGACGACACGTTTGGTCTAGTGGCTAGTAACCCTTAGTTGCTTAGTGTGGAACTAGATGGTACTGTGTGTGTGTGTGAAGATAGTTATTATTATTATTTACTTAATACATCTCTTAATACTCTAATTAATAGATTAGTAACCGCTACTCATCATTTTCCTAACACTACACCTTCGCTTCTTGACCTTCTTATTGTCTCATCTCCTGATCGGGTTAGTAAGCATGGACAATGCCCAGCAGACTGCTTTTCTTACCATGACCTGATCTACCTTTCCTATAAAATTCGTCCTCCTAAGACTAAGCCTAAAATACTTCTGCAGCGCCATTTTAGTGGTATGAATATTGATGATCTGCGACAGGATGCCAATGGCATTGACTGGACTCAATTGTTTAATGCCTCGACTGTAGATGATAAGCTTAATATTTTCATATCAAGTCTTGTCAAATTATACGATGTGCATGCTCCTACACGGGCAATTAAAATGAAGCATTATCCTTCGCCTTGGCTTAGTGACGAAATTAAGGAACTTTTGCGCAAAAAGGCAGCGGCCAAGACCAAGTATAAGTGCCGTCCAACGCCTAGTAACTGGGATAATTATGTCGCCATACGCAATCGCTGCAACAAGGTATGCAGGGATGCTCAACGCCGCCATATTCACACTTCGGTGGAGGATGGGGATCCGGCGAAAGTCTGGAAATTTCTTAGGTCTTTGGGAATTGGAAAGTCACGTCAAAGCACTCCTGAACATAACGTAGACATTAATTTATTGAACACTCATTTCTCTATGTCGTCCAACTTTGACAGGACAGTTAAAAACCAAACGTTATCTCATCTTTCATCACTTCCAATTCCCGACTATTCTCCTTTCGTTTTTAGCCATTTATCCGCTTGTGATGTTAAGAAGAGCATACTATCCATTAGCTCCAATAGTGTCGGCAGTGATTGCATTAGCAGAAAGATGATCTTACCCATTCTGGACGTAATCCTTCCTGCGATTTGCCATATCTTCAATTTTTCATTGTCTACTGGTGTATTTCCCACATCTTGGAAAGATGCCCAAATCACACCCTTACCTAAAAAACCTAATCCTAAATCTCCGTCTGAGTTCCGCCCTATCTCCATTGTACCATTCCTTTCCAAAGTCCTTGAACGGCTAGTTCATACTCAACTTAGTTTATTCCTGACCAAACATAATATTCTTAACCCCTTCCAGTCCGGTTTCCGTCCAGGTCATAGCACTGCTACCTCATTGGTCAAGATCACAGATGATATTAGATGTGGTATGGATAATGGGAAACTTACTGTGCTCACTTTACTTGATTTCAGCAATGCGTTCAATACTGTGGACTTTGACGTTATGCTAGCTATTCTTCGCTCTCTTAACATATCTCCAACGGTTATGGATTGGTTCGGTCATTACTTGCGTGGTCGCCGACAACGTACTTGTATTGAGGATACTAAATCCTCATGGTGCTGTACCTCTATCGGTGTACCTCAGGGTGGAGTGTTATCACCTATGCTCTTCGCAATATACATAAACTCCATTTCTGAAGGGCTTAGTTCTTCTTACCATCTTTATGCCGATGATATGCAGGTATACTATCAGTCCCCTGTTGGAGGGTTGCCAGATGCAATCGGCATTGTAAATGCAGATCTCACACTTATCTACCGGTGGAGTATGGCGTATGGGCTGACCGTGAATCCCAATAAATCCCAGGTCATTGTTGTTGGTAGTTCCAGATTGATATCTAAAGTTGATTGGTCACAATTGCCTTCAGTTTTCTTTAACGGTGTGGCTATTCCATTCAGTGACAAGGTAAAAAGTCTGGGCATATATCTTGATCGCGAATTCTCCTGGGGTTCACAGATGCGGGAACTGAGCAGGAGAGTTTTTGCGTCTGGGAACTCGTTGAGAAGACTGCGAAATTTTCTTCCCACTGCCACTAAAATTGCACTTGCGCAATCACTTCTCCTCTCAATACTTGATTATGCAGATGTCAGCTATCTTGATTTGACTGATGCACAGCTAGATAAACTTGAGCGGCTCCAGAATTTTTGTATTAGGTTCATATTTGGTCTTCGCAAATATGACCATGTCTCTGAATTTCGTAATAAACTCAAGTGGCTTCCTATTAGACTTCGCCGGAACTTACATATACTTTCCCTACTTTACAATATTTTGTTTAATCCTAAGTCCCCGCCTTATCTTAAAGAGCGTTTTGATTTCCTTCGTGACACACATACCAGATGCCTAAGATCATCGGACAACCTGAGACTTGCGATGCCATCTCACTCGTCGTCATTTTTTAGTAAATCCTTTACTGTTGAAGCAGCGCGTTTGTGGAATGCATTGCCTCTGTCAATAAAACAAGCTCAATCACTACCTGCCTTTAAGAAGCTTGTTAAAAATCATTACCTGACTCAATAATTTCATTTAAACTTTTGCTTTTCCGTATTCTCCTGTCACCATATATTTAATTATTATATTTATATGTGATATTATTGTATATATGTATCGATGTATACCAATGTCGTTTATTTTAAATAATATTTTATTTTATGTAAGTATATACAACGTATGTATATAATGTATGTATGTATATGTCTCCTGTAGTACACCGCTAATTTCCCCTTGTTCTATTTGTTACTAATCCTGTCCATCCAAAGGTTGTCTGGAAGATATCGCTTTTAGCGATAAGACCGCCCATTGTACAATGTCATATTTTGTATCTTTTTTTTTTATTGTGTTACTCTGTGTACAATAAAGTATATCTATCTATCTATCTATCTATCTAATCACTTTTGGATATTTTGAAATATATACAAAAGATTTCATCTCCTATGACCCCCTTTTTTTAACTACTTTAACAATTAATTATTAAATATAACGTCTACAAACAGTCAACTGTTAATAAAGAATAGGAGGCTGTCAAATTTATGTATTACAGGGGATAGATATTGCATAATAATAATAATTTTTTAAGTTAAGATCGTCAGACAGGTTGACGATCGACTTTTTAATAGGTGATTAACACAAGAAACGCTCCTGATGTTGCAAATGCAATGTCGATCATAGTAGCAAAAGATCACCCCTTTGCTGCAAATATTTTTATAAAAATAGTATGAAAATTTCATGTTTATGAATATACTCACACTAGTTAATGGTATCCTATAATCTTTTTTCCTAAAGTCCGCGTAGTAGGCTCCACCGTCAGGCTCCGACCGAACCTCGTCTGCACTCAGCTTAGAGATTTTACCAGTAGACGGAGGACGCTGTAAGCTCATGTACCCGTTCGACACCGGCCTTCGTTCTGTTATAACAAAAATACAAAAATATCATCAGTCAGATAATATTAGAATCACATTTCCAATGAAATGTATGAAAGCGCGGAGGTTAATTTTCGAAAAACACAGCTCTATCAATTATTTACATGTATTTAAAGCAGCAAAATTTACTAAGCAGAATATATGTGAATATTTTTAGTAAGACAATTCTGTTACTAGGTCATCTATTATATTTATACGGTTGTCTATAGAAATGCCTTAACTTGAATCAAAACTTTTCAAGTACATCATAAAATTAGCACAAAATTTTTTTTTTTGCAATTTACATGTATTTAGCAGCGAAATTTACTAGGCAGAATAATTGTGCATATTTTTAGTAAGACTATTTTATTACTATATCATCTATTACATTTATACGGTTGTCTATAGAAATGCCTTAACTTGAATCAAAACTTTTCAAGTACACCATAAAATTTGCACAAAATTTTTTTTTTTGCAATTTACATGTATTTAGTAGCGAAATTTACTAGGCAGAATAATTGTGCATATTTTTAGTAAGACTATTTTATTACTATATCATCTATTACATTTATACGGTTGTCTATAGAAATGCCTTAACTTGAATCAAAACTTTTCAAGTACACCATAAAATTAGCACAATTTTTTTATTTTTTTGCATGCACAAAAAAATTTCAAGGTGTTCCAAAGATATCTGAAATTCCAAAGAACAAATTTCATTTATAGGTTCATCGGAAAGTCCAAAGACTCACCATACAAACAAGGTATGATGTCGGGGTCAGCGTCGTCCGCGTCGCGAGGGTCCGGCGCATGGAGCAAAGCGCCTCGACCGCCGCCGCGACACTCGTTGGCGGCTCTCTCCGCCGAGAGATTGTCCTGCTGACTCTCCTGCTTTATCGGCGTGGGGCTGTGAGTGGCTCGGTCCACGTATACGGCGTCACTGCTAAACCAATATTTTCATTAAACTCTTTCTAGCTTCTTCAAGGCAGTGAAAATGCATAAAAAGCGCACTCAAGTGTTTCTGAATAGAAGCGACTGAATTCTAGACGCGATTCTAGCGTTTAGATTCTAGCGTTCTAGATTCTAGCGTTAGAAAGCGCACTGAATTCTAGACTGAATACATTTTTCCTAACTTGACTTTTGAGATTTTTGTCCCTTTCCTACCTAGTAAAGGGACAAATTTATTCTAGTATTATTTTTTTAATATAATGCTATTAAAAAAATAATATTAGAAATAAATTTGTCCCTTTACTAGGTAGGAATCGGCTTTGGAGTTCCTTCCTTACTGGCATACATATTCACAAACTAGCAGCCCGCTCCCGGCTTCGCCCGGGGTATATTTTTTCTAATAAAAGAATTTTTTCTAAAATAAACGTAGCCTAAGTTACTCCTTATTACATCAGCTACCTGCCAATAAAAGTCCTGTCAATATCGGTCCAGCCATTTCAGAGATTATCCGGAACAAAAAGACAGACAGACAAAAATTGTAAAAAATGTTATTTTGGTGTATGTATATATTCATATGCATGTAGTAAAAAACGGTTATTTCAACATTACAAACAGACACTCCAATTTTATTTATATGTAGATTATGTTTCCCAGTACCATAGGGATCATAGATCGTAAAGAAGGCCACAGTGAAGGTCTTATGGTTTTCTTTAACAGGGCGAAGTCTGTCTACAGACCAACTGTCATAAAAATAAGACAATATGTATGATAAGAGAACTTACCTTAATGGCGCATGTTTTGCAGGTAAATGTCTATGTCTTGATGTGTGCCTTCTGTACAATACTGCTAAAACCCCGCACACTGCAGTCGCCAACAAAGCTGACATAGCAGCTATGGAGGCAAGAAACGGAGACATGCCAAGAGTGTTACTTTCACCTGGACAAAATATTCAAACACAGTTTAGCTGAGAAATGTCTACTGAAGTCGGAGATATCACCTCTTATGTTCTTTTGAACTCCTTGTGCGGATTATATAAATTTAATTTATTAGATATTATACTTATCTATCTATATATATATATAAAAATCTCGCGTCACGATGTATGTTCGCGATAAACTCTGAAACTACTGAACCGACTTTGATCAAACTTCACAAGTATCTGTTATTTGGTCCAACTTAAAAGATAGGATAGTTTATATCTCATTTTGTTTATTATTATTTTTTGCAAATTATATAGATTATTAACATAGCGCCATCTGTTGATACTTATTCAATACATGTTCAATACAGCAATTATTTATCTGTGAGTTCCATAAGGTTCTAACCTGATGGCGATGTAAGGTAATTTTATCAGCTGGATTGAGTACAAAATTGCACCCGTGAGAAGCCGGGAGCGGGCCACTAGTTTTCAATAAAGTTA